>JBAMNC010000523.1:592500-1192500 GCA_037902135.1 Cetoscarus ocellatus | reverse complement strand
CTTTTATTTTTCCCACTTCAGTTCTGAAAGTGCTCTCCAAAAGTCAGTGTTTTTTGGGATGTTTAGGAACCCTGGCAAGATGATTTTCAGGTTTCTTTAATTCTTACAAGAAAAACATAACAATCATTCCAAGCCTGTGCCTTATAGCTCTGAGCCAAGCTGTCTAAAGCTGGTCAAAGGTTTGTGATAGAGGAAAAGAGAAGGGAGATGCAGCCGCTTCGCTTGAAAATTTGATTAGAAAAGCAAAAAAAAAAAAAAAATCAAACCTGCTCAGAAAAAATGATGATAGACAGAAGTTCTAAAGTCAGTTTTGAAACATGATAAACACAACATGAGGTTGTATTTCTCATATTTCATTTTTGGACGAAAAAGACTCAGTGTGTAAAGGGTGTTATAGTACAGTAGTATAAAGGTGCCACAAAATTCCCATGTGATGTTTAACTCATCTCAAAAATGGATTTGTTTTTTATGATATTTCATATTCAATGATCAAATACTCATTTTGTTATTGTAGATTTTTTCAACTCTATAATTCCATCATTAGCAATATTTGTTATGTGTTGGCATGAAGCTAATTGACTAAAGCGTGGCATTAACTACAAGGTAATCTGTCTGTTTTTTGTAAACATTCCCTTCTTCCAACCAAAATCAGCACAGGCTTAAATATCCGAGAGTCTCAAAGATTATCTACGGCTTGATGTGAAAGCTCACATGAACTCTGGTAGGGACCAAAGCAGTGTTAATTTTGTCAACTAATTATTTTCATCATAGTTTTCGTCAACAACCTTTTTTCCCCTGACGAAAACTAGACTATAACTAAAATTACAAGTGTACGTTGACAAAAACTAAAATTAAATTAACTGACATTTTCATCAACAAATAAAAACTAGACTAAAATGTTTGACAGAGACTCAGTCCAATCAGACCTAATTTCGTCATGTAGAAAGTAGAGACAAGTTAGGAATCACAGCTGCTTTGGTTGTGTGGAAAGGTTGGATGAGTTAAGAGGGACATCTAATCACAACTGCCTTAGCGTCATGGTGGTGGCATCCAAGTGTAAAACATGACTTCAGAAATTCAAGGAAACATAAAAAATGCCTTACACTTTACAATTCATATTTTAGTTGACTAAATTCGCAGTAGATTTTGTCGACTAAAATGGTGTGAAATTTCATCAACTAATGCTATACTAAAAATAAGACAATTTAGATGACTAAATTATGACTAAAACTAAAATATATTTTAGGCAAAAGACTAAAACTAAAACTAAATTAAAAAGTGCTGTCAAAATTAACACTGGACCAAAGAAGTGAACTCAAGTCCACCGAAAAACAGAGGTCTTGGACCCAAGAGCCAAAACAGGCTAGCAAACCAAAAGAGAGTGACTTGTGGCTTGGACTTTATAATAAAGAGTTCACCAACAACATCAAGCAGAGTGAAGCTAATGTTAGCATTGCTAGCTCTGCCAGCCTACAGTCTTTTAAACAAATTAAAATCTACAGATCTCTGCAGTGTATGTTCACACATCAGTCCAGTCAATATGCAACTGTCACTCGATGCAGCCTAAATGCAGCTAAATTTTTTATTTATACCCCTGAACACTTCAGGACTGCTTCAAGCTGAACAAAGTCATTACTTGAAGCTGGGATGGTAGGAACAAAGACCACAGCTACAGCCCCAACTAGTGGCTGGAGGCTAGATCACACATTTCTGCAGCGTGAAAGTGAACCAAACCAAGTGAAAATGAAATAATGTTGTAATTTTACCCCCAAACTGAATAGTCCACCAGACTTTTGGTGTTAAAGCAGCCTAATGTGGATCTGTGAATTAATCACACTGATAGTTGTTTTTTCCTCCCTCCAGTTTGTTGGCAACAGTACTTTATAACTCATGTGCATCAGAGCCATTTCCTTCTCTCTGTGCAGCGACACAGTCTGTCACCATCATTTATCATTTCAAGCTCATGTTGGTGAATGAGGCTCTGTGCTTATTTGCATGGACTGCGAGGAAGCGAGGGTTATTCAAACTTTATTCAAGAAATTACTCGTGACTTTACAATCACAACTTTGCTTGAAATCTCCATCCCAAAGAGGTACATAGATTTCTGTAACACAAACTCCTCAACATAAAGACTGGTAAACATGCTGTGGGTGATTATTTACCATAGACAAATATAGCACAGCTATTAACTCATTCCCTCATGGTCGTGAGGAGTGAGGCCTGTTGTCTGCCTGTTTCCCTGAGGAGCGTTTTGGATGGCACAAATGACAGTGTAGGAGAAACGATTGTTTCCTTTTTTCCTCGCTCCAAGCCTTTGATCCCAGAGAACTATGGGTAATAACAGGCCCAGGGATAATAACAGGCTCGTGACTGACAAATAAAGTGTCTTTATAGCAATAGGCCACTCTCACAAGGAATTCTGGGTAATTGCATTAGCCAGTCTGTTTGCCATAACGGCAGCATCTGTGTTCTAATTTGTCTCAGTTTCCCCCTCCCTGATGTGAAAGCTCCTTTAAACTCCCGACATGCCGTCAGACGAGTTTCTCCCTCGTACACCTGTTTGACTCACTGCCATGATTTTTTTTCTACCTGCTTTTTTCCCTTCTGTTTTCCTGTGCTGCACCCTCCTGTGTGTGTGTGTGTGTGTGTGTGTGTGTGTGAGTGTGAGTGTGTGTGCCCTGAGCGAGGGTGAGTGATTACGCGTTGCGGGCCGTGTGACTCTGCATTAGAAAGGGTTTAAAATCCAGCCAGCTGCCTTGTCAACTTTGATTAGGTTGGTCTTCCCCTTCAGCTTTCATCTCCTGAGCATCAGGCTTTGTTCTCCCATTGACTCGCGCGCATGTGCAGGCACGTGCACGAGCGAGAACACGGGCCCCGACGTGCTCTCCTCCCACTCTGCACCCCCACGCACACCTCGAGCATTTAATGCCTCCTAAGTGATGTGACTAAGGCGCTCAGATCTCTGCAGATCATGTTGACACCTCGCCAGGCCGCAACAGTATCCAGCTACAGAACATACCGACAAGTACAAGCAGAAGCTCATATGGATGCTGGGGCACAAACCCAGCACCATCACTAAAACTCCTGCTCACTCACACTGAGAGGTGGGCATTAGGGACCAAAAATGAGTTCTTTATTTCCTATTTAATTGAATTTTTTTTTCTGTAAAGAAATAACATTTAGTCATCACAATACTATAAAGAAGGAGATATCCAAACTTTTTTTCACCAAGGGCCAAAATATAAAAATACATGAATAATTGGGCCACTTTGCTACAATTCACTTTTAGTGTATCAAAGTTAAGATATTCAGATTAAGGGGTGGCAAATCATTTAAGGGCCTGCCATTAGCAGATAACTACCACAAGATTCTCACTTTGTCAGGATTAGAACAATGCTCTGTGCAGCAAACAGGGAAGATGCTCACTGCTGATCTTCCTCAGACACAAAGCAAGAGAAAACTGCTAAAAGCTGCTAAACCTTTTGAGACTGTTTGTGCTTGAAGGGGAATAGTGTAATATGTCCAGTATATCTGAGCTTGAGATGGAGCTAATAGTGCTGAAAATGTTATCAAATTTTCTTTATGCATTTAATTGTTTGGGGGTCAATTTAAAATCGACCAGGGCCGCATTTGGTCCTTAGGCCATAGTTTTGATACCCCTACTATAGACAATACCATAAATATACATTTAAATATGATTCTAGTCAAATTGCAACAGTATTATAATTTAATAAATATAATGCACATCTTGGTATTTTTCTGTAAAGAATTTTAAAAAACTGTCTTCCCAATAATAAAATAATCAACTTTCAAATAATAGAAATCAGACACATTGATGTCTGCCTGTTACTTTGACAACAAAAGCAGAACTCATTACTGACCAATATTGGACATGAACTCTATATTTTTTTTTTTTTTTTTGCAAAAAAAAACCTGTTTAATACCATATCAACAAAAATGAAAGCCCTCAACACC
Source organism: Cetoscarus ocellatus (assembly GCA_037902135.1). Lineage (NCBI taxonomy): Eukaryota > Metazoa > Chordata > Actinopteri > Labriformes > Labridae > Cetoscarus > Cetoscarus ocellatus. The sequence goes on along the minus strand of JBAMNC010000523.1, from coordinate 1,188,525 downwards.
ATTCCTTGTGCAACATCTCGTCCTTAATCCTGATAACTTGTGGACAAACTCCACAACATCTTAATGTACAAAAACAGGAGCAGCATTTCCTGTTTTTAGGTTACTAAAATAACCCACTCTTAAACATCATTTGTTCAAAAAAGAGAAAATCTCCATTATTTAAATGATTTGTGGTTTCAAAAAGTATATAAACTTAAGGATGTATGATTATATGTAAAAGTTAGTGAACTTTAGATATAAAACGATATCAAAACCAAAGGCAACAGAAATAGTGATTCAGGAGAATCACCACAGAGCCATTCTTTAATTTGTAACTATCAAAAATCCAGACAAAATCCTACATGCTGTCCAAACTGACAAATATATTATAAATGTTTCTGTACAATGAGGCTATCTTATTTCAGTTATTCTTCCACCACATGTTTCCTAAAGATGACGTCTCCATCATTTGGTCAAACAGTTCAGAAACGTGATGGTCCATCCATCCATCATCTACAGCTATATCCCTTCCACGATAACAAGGGGTCCAGGGTCTATTCCAGGCATTGGACTTCAGGTTGGATACACCTTGGATTGATCACCTGCCAGTCACAGGGCTGATACATGGAGAAGACAACCATTTACATGCACATACCTACAGTAATTTTATGATAACCAAGAGCACCCACAGAAAATAATAGTGTGCAGGGGGTATATGAAAACTCCACACAAAAGGGACCTGCCTGACAGTTGATCCTGCAACCATACTGCTCTGAGGCTCCAGCACTACTCGAACTACCTTGGAGCCTAGCATTAATTTAATTTGTTAAAGTTTAGAACAAAAAAGAGAGCGCACTGCCCAAACGGCACAAACATGTTGGCAGCATAATCACTATCTAACAGAAATAGAAGTCCTAAAACCGGAAACTTTTCTCAACTGTTGTTGTTAAAAAAAAATCCACACTTTCGAAATTTTACAAAACCACTGGCAGAGTTCTCAAAGTTTTCTGTTTCCCTAAATGCCTGGTGTGTTAAATGAGCTAGGCACTTTTCTGATAATTGGTGGAATCAAAAAGCAACTTGATGATCTACAGTCAAATCGTTACCCAAGGAGAAAAACACCACCGTCTAAATTGCACAAAATTGCACATTTGGAAAAGTGGGTGTGAGTGAGGGCAACCCCTTTGCTCCTCATCACTTCCACCAACATTTGAAATGTTTCCAACATATGAATGCAATTTTGAGTTCATAGGACTTTCCCTGTAATTTCTGATGATTCAAAACAAATTATCTAATTTGGGGTAATTTCCTGTGATTGGATCTTTTATTGATTTGCCCTGGTATGAAATTCTGGTTAAAAAAAATCTCCTCCTTTGATATGTAATATGAAAAGGGCAGTGATGATCTGATGCTCTGTAATGTTTTTAACTAAAAGGAAGAACAAGCGCTGTCTACACTTAATAATTAACATGGCAAACTTTGAAAATATGCTTTAAACTAAATGGGTTGTATTAGTCAATGTACAGAGTGAAGATGTTTGCCTGCAGTTTTTGATCAATTAGTTACCAAACTTGGGCTGGGCAGTATGGCCTAGAATTAAGTCTACTCTTTTATCACTCTATGCTTGAAATTAAATATTTTCCTCTGTCAAAAAAAAAAAAAAAAAGAACTCATGTATGTTGTGTAGCCTGGGCATAGGCTTGTCTACATTGATACTGCAGGCTGCACTTTTTCATCAAACATTAAAGACTGTGGTCCCCACACAGATGTTAGTAAAAGAGCCCTTGATCAGACCTCCCCTCGGGATGATAGATGTTTGACTAACAGCTCCACCTGAGACATTTACATAACCTGTTTTGGTCAGAGGACTTGTTCACCTGTCAACATTTCAATTGGTCCTTATAATTTGCATCATAGAAAACTCCACACCCCAGGCCTGTGCCCAGTTGACTAGAACTTCTTTATTATCAAACAGATATCACCCATCCATTATCTACCACTTATCCCTTGAGGGGATGAGTGGTAGATAAGTGGACGTCAGTATATTTGTTTTTACAGTTGAGTATTGTCTTATACTGGCTGACAGGTGGATTGGTTCAGTAAAACTAATTAAATATGTAGTCATTCTCATTAAAATTATTCCAATCACAGTATTTTTGGAGGTTAGGTAAATAGTTGTATGTATTTAAATGACATTTAACAACAAAGAGTTGCCCTTAAAACATAAACAAATTCTCACCTCATCCATTTTTTAATTTAACAAGAAAAGCACTCTGAGAGCGCAGACCTCCGCCAAGCAGCTCAGTTCCACCCATAAATTGTGATTTCCACCCAACATTATAGTCCTATATTTATTTTATATGCACATTGTGGAATAAAAAATATCAATCTGAAATAAGTGTGAGTATTGTTGAAATGAATATCCTCCAATAGAGTGACCTAGTTAGTAGTGGGTCTTGTAACTTGTTGACTGAACCAATTGGCTGCTGCTTGTACAGATGTTGGTGTTGTGCGTGCTGTGGTGCTTCCAGTGGGCGATGTCGCCAGCCTGTTGGTCAGAGCAAAACCATGGTGCTTCAGTGCGTGGCGCGTTCACTCTATATGGAATTTGGGAGTTAGGTTTTTACACTCACACACACAGACTTCTACTATGACGGACTATTTCCGTTTCGACATTATCAGCAACCTTGTTTAGACTGATTAAACGGCACGTTTGGAGGGACTTTGAGCGAGCAGAGCTGCCTCGTATGTTTCTATAATGTTAACTGGCTCACAGTAATACTACTGGTAGTTGTGAGTTGTAGAGGAGTTTATTACAATTTCGGGAGAGTCTGCAGCCTTTATTTATCTTAGAAACAAAGGCTCCAGAAACAGCGCTGGGCTTTTTCCATTGGCAAAAAGTTTACTCCTCTGTGCTATGTCTGTGAGTAGAACTGCATGCACAGCTTTCACTGCTGATTGGCTGTTCACCGTGCAGTGGCTCTGCGTGTAACCAGAACGTGTAACTAATCGGATGGTGCTGAGGGTGGGACAAAGTACGACCCAGTGTTAAGTTATGGGATTTTTAGAAAATGTATTGGCTTCCTCCTCGGACCAAACCACACCTCTAGTAAAATTTTGATGTAAATCCATCCAGCAGTTTTTGCGTAATGTTGCTAACAGAAAAACAGACAGACAAACAAACAAATAAACAGACAGACCCTGGCAAAAACATAACCTCCTTGGCGGAGGTAATAATACTCAGAAAGCCTTGGGTGGCCTTCTGTGGCCTGTGGAGCTGCCGGTTGATGATCTCTCTGGCTGGCACAAGTGGTGCTACAGGTGTGGCATCGATGTAAATGTTTTTAAATATAATGAACAGTTGTATTTACTGTGTTTAGTATTGATATTGATTTGCTAAACATCAACAGAAAAAAATGGCTATGTATTTCAAACTATTTTATTTCTGTGGTGGTAAGTTGTGCTATTTTTACAATATCCCCGTGGGCAACTAAAAGGCTCCATGCAGACTACCAGGTGCTCGCAGGCACCTTGTTGGCTATCCCTGCTCTTTACAAAATAATGATTCCCCTCCAAGAGCATATCACTTACTCATTCACTAGTAGTTACAATATAAGTTATCTCTTTTCCAGGCATCGGCCATCTGTCTATTTCTCTATCAACTTAAACAAAACGGTATCAGTATAAACAATATTGTAAATCAATACATCTTAAAAAATTGTACATACCATAATTTCTTGATTATGACATGCACTTTTTTGCTTTTAGATAAGCCCTAATTTTTCAGGTGCGTATTATACACAAGTACAAGCAGAATACTTAAAATATTTTGTCTCAACATCGCAAGTGCAACACATCTGATACAAAAAGTGGAAATATTCTCTTTTTCTGCTCAACATTCCCGCCAAACTTGCGTAATTCTTATTAAACTTTTAAACAGTTCTAACCAAATATTTTGGGTGTTAATTAGTTTAACATTGTGTAATCATCATTTAATTCTCAAGTGTTACCACTCACTGGCAAACACAGAGCGCTGCCATCTTGTTAGCAAGGGGACACAAAATAGCTGCGCTGTGATTGGTCAAAGACATCGACATGTTGATAGCTGCTCTCTGATTGGTTGGTACACTACGACTAAGCATGCTTGGGCACAAACCAAGTAATTGCGCATACGTGAAGCAAAAATTGTTTTCACATCCATTTGAGAGAGAAAATCTTGTTTTTGTTGTGAAAATACTGAAATTTCATTGATTAAAACTTTTAATAAAAGTAATTTTTGAGTTGTCCGAGAAAGTAAGGTTTGGGCAAAATTTGGGTGCATGTTACATTGGAGTACAGTGTTTTTCAGACAAAAATCGTGAAAATGTGGAGTACGTGTTATAATCAAGTGCGTGTTATAATCGAGAAATTACAGTATTTTCCAGCCCTACCCTCACCTTCACACAAACAGACTCTTGTGTTGAAAAGTTGCTCAAGTTCATCAGTCAAGTCAAACACCTAACTCGGAAGTGATGCTCTAAAGTTTGTCGGGCTCCTTCAAATATTTGGACAAAGTTCCACTCTGGTTTCGTTTAAACTAATAAAGCTGGATCTGGCTCATCATCACAGGGCCCCTTTCAGAGCTAAAATAGGTCCAAATGTTAAAAGCAGGAGTTGGGAGTTTATTGAACAGCGCCGGTCATGTCTGAGATCACACCGCTCCTCCACGGCGCAGACAATCACCTACTATTTCTATCAGAATCAAATGGATCTTGTGGAAAGAGGAAGTTTAAAGGACTTAATTGGCAGCATATGCTATCTGACGCTTGCGACAATCCGGCTTCACAATTCCTCCCTGCACATAAACACTGCATCCCCCCCTCCTCCTCCTCCTCCCACTCCTCTCACCCGCCACCCCCTGTCCTCTCACAGCAGACATGGTGACACGGAAGACGCCTGGTGATTTATGATAAGAGCGCCATGACTGGACTAAACCACTGAGAGGAGACAGGAGAAGAGAGAGAGAGAGAGGGGGAGGCTCCTATTCTCCTTAAACTCCAGCATCCAGCACAAAGCTCGCCGCAGCCAGTTAGTGGTTTTTGGTTATTTTTTAAGGGATGAAGCAAAGAGAGGAACGAAGGGTGAGATGGAGCAGCTCCTTCCCTGACGCTCTCTCTCGCCGGCTCAGTTGCGTGCGCGCGTTCACGTTGGACACACACGTACACATACACGCTGGAGCCGATGGGAGGCGAGGAGAGGAGCCACATCAGAGCTCAGCCCTGCCTCATTATGGATCTCATGGAAACTGTTTCTGCTCAAAGTGTTTCCACATGTGCAGCTCCTGATTCATCCCAACTGCTTTTTTATGTGCATACAGTATTCACACACACATACACCCACCCACACACCGTATGTGCGCACATATTCATAAACAGTTGTAGGCACACACATGAGCGAGGGCCAACAGACACACTCACAGAAACATAAATATGCAGAGGCGTAAACATATTGCCGTGTGGGACTGATGTGTTTGTTAACTTTATCAAACCCAAAGTGAAAAACAGCTCTGAATGGAGTTGATGGATATAAAAATATTTATAGAATAATGCTGCTCCGAGCCCCCTGCCCACAATAACCGTTAGCTAAAGTCTGTTTTATAATGAGTGTACACACATATCTGGCTCCAAACTTTTGATTACATACAATCCAGTTTACTACTGTTTCATTTCTCAGGGGACGTATTTGTTTAATTCAATTACTCAGCAACACAAAGTGCTAAAGAGTTTAAGAGTCCAAATCAAACCACATTTCCTTCAATCAGAGATGGAGAGTGAGAAGCGCGCTGTGTGTAAATGCTGCCACTAGGGGGCTCTTAATCAGGATAATCAATCAGCCACTATTAGACAATCATTATGAGACCATCATTATTTCTAAAGCAGTGATTCAAAACAAATCTCCAAACACATTTACCAAAGGAGTAGTACCGCCTTTTCCAAATCTGAGTATGCTGCAGACCAATTTAAAACCCATAAAATCATTTAGGCCCACCCAAACCAGCTCATAAAACTGAAACATGGGATTAAAGGTGTTAGCCTCCAGATTTTTACTTCATGAACACGTAATTTCAATGTGAAACCTCAAATTTGCCTTCTCAGCTAAAAAAACAAAAACAAAACAGTATTATGAAACATAATTTAAGCAACAAATAAAAAGTGAATGTTAAAAACGCTTTGCAAACCCAATTGGCAGCTGCAGAATATTAACCTTGCCGTACAGCTGGATCTGCCAGATTCATTGTAACCAGGCAGATCTATCTTGCCAAGCCAACAAATGTGCTCAGCCCATTGTGGCACAGTCCAATCAGGAGAAGAGAAGAAGAACAGCATGAAGTGAGTGCTTGTATGTATATTAGCATGGATGCTAACAGCTGTAGGGGCAGTTTAATCAGATCCTTATAGCATATTTCAATTAAAGGAAACACAAACACACTGGAAGCACTTCTCAACAGAAATTATGTTCTCTTTCAGTTTTCGACACATTTTGGTGAGAGTTTGTTTTACGAAGTGGCTCATGTTTTGGACTTTACACCAAGGTAGTAGCAACTGCATACTGTGTTATCTGATTGGCCAGTAATGAATGAGACTGACAGTACGATTGTCCAATCACCTGCCGGGTTTGCTTTTGAAAGGATCTGCCCACTTCCAAACACTTACAATGGGCTGTTCCTAGACGGACTTGTGAAATATATTTAGTAAAGTAGATATTGAACTGTCTATCTGGTGTGTCAGATCAGCAGAATATCACATTAAGGTCTAACAGGAGTGTAAAAGTCTTGCAATACTCTACCATTCATATAATGTCCAACCATTTATTCACATAAGAAATAAATTATTTAAATGTTGTTAGTTTTGAGGCTGGCAAATTGTATTTGAGTTTTTTCTATCATTTAAAACTTGATTTCAAATTTAATTATGCTGATGTAAATGACCTCTCCAACCCCCCTGCAATACCTCTGGGGCCCACCAGGGGGTTGTGGCCAACACTTTGGGATGCACTGGTCAAGACCATAATCTTTCTTGTTTTAATTAGAAAAATACAACTTTTATCCACCATGAGAACATCACTAAGTAGCATTTAGCAAAGTATTACTGGCCAGGGGAAACTCCAGACCAGATGGAAACCTTGAACAGATTTAAGCAGATGTTTGACAGCCATCTGCAGAAATTGTGATGGTCCATGGTGGATGGAGGGGCATGCAGGAGGAGAGGGTGGGCAGGGATGAAGAAACAAGGCAACAATGGTGAATGTATACATTTTTGGCTGCCCATGCCTTAAATTTATCCTTATAGCAAAAGATGACACGACGAAAGGGGCTGTTAGCGCTGCCTGCCTCTGCTGACACTTTTTGTTTAATTGTGGACTTTCGTTAACAAAAACTATCATATTTACCAGAAATTACCAGATCATGGGATGCACTTGTAGCCTGTTTTTCATGCCTTCTAGATGAAAACAGGGTTTTAACTACCACACAATTAATTTTAATAGCACGAGGGTGCAAATCCCACACCATGAGGCTCTGGAGGCAAGGAAATCAGCCCTTTTCAGCTGCGTTACCAACTGCTGTAACCGGCGGTAGTGCCCCAGGAAGTCAGCTTGCATCTCCTCAGCTACCAAACCAACTTCCAAGTTTGTTTGAGTCTGAACTTGAGGCAGCCACCCTCCAGCCCCCAGCCCAAGCCCTTACAATCTGAGCTACACTGCTGCAGTTTTTGTGCAGCTGTGTTACTGTAGTAGTACTGTCTGCTTTAATCATACTAACTTACCCTTATTTCCCTTTAATATAATAGCTAAGACTCTAAGCCTGAGCAAACTTACAGCCTATGAGAGTGAGAATTACCACCACTTGTCTTAAATTTTTCAAACAAATCAGCTTACGTGCCTTTTTGTCTTCTTTCTCTCATATTACTGTAAAAAGTTGCGCTAACCTCCTGCTACCTTTATCTGCATTGCTATGTGTCCTGGACATTTGATGATACCACTTGCTTTGAGAAACGAGTCAAGACAAACCTTTAAACCTTTATGTTTATATGTGGTTATAGTATCTGCATTTGCGGTCATCGTAATGCCTGTTTTCGCATTCTATCCTGGCATATTGGTCACATCAGTGTATGAGCTGTTTTTAGGTGCAAAAGACATGGGAAAAAATGTTTCACACACTGGATTTCACAATTTTATCTGAGAAGTAAACCACTGTTTTGGTAAATGAAAGACTTTAAATCATGATGACGGTTAAGGTCGCATGCTACTGGCAAAGCACGCTGGGATAGCTCACAGCACAAACCAGGAAGTCTAGAGCTCTTTGCCTTCATTATTTGACATTCATACATGAAACAAAAATGGTGGTTTACTGTTTTGTTTTGGAGTGTATTTTTTATTGAATAGAGGCCAATTTTATTTTTGTTGTTTTTATCATAATTTAACATAGATGGCATGGGTTAGCAACAACTCCCTCCTTAAACTGTATATGTCTAGTTGAGCTGCACTGTGATAGGGTGGTGGGGTAATGCTTCACATGGGCAAGCTTGATCGACACTTATTGCAGCCAATGCTTACAAATCATCACAGTCCATCACAAATAATCAGCACAGAACATGGCTGAACTACAAAAACAAAACAGCAGCTTTAAATAGCTGTTCCTACCTCCCTCTAAATGCTTCTACGGCAACAATAACTAGAAAGCACTCGGAGAGTGCAGACCTCCGCCAAGCGCCACAGTTCCCCCTATTTCTCATTTGTACCCTGAATATTAGTCCCACATTTATTATGACTACATTTTTAGATTCCTTGACCATGAAAACATACCATTAGCAACTGGATTCATAATGATATCAATATTAGTTCAGTAGTTATTCATGAAAATCGAATTTTCCTTAATGGCGGTTTTCTTCTGGATCTAGCTCCCTAGCTTTTGAAGATACAGCAAATCCGTTGGCACCTTCCAAATTCCACAATGCCTTGGCTATTTAATGGTGTTTGTTGCGTGTTTATAGCTTCATTTGTTCTCTACCTATGATGAAAATTCCAAAGGTCCCCTATTTTTTCATATTCTGGATCATAGTATCCGGAATTATTCCTTTATCCGGATCAGTCCTCGATATACTGTAGAGCATGTTAGAAACTTGTCCTGTATTTTTTTCCCAAGTGCCCTGACCATTATTTGTGGAGTTATATGCACAAATGTCGAAAATGGCCCTATCTCCCAATGTTAAAGAATCCTTTAAAAAATTCCTGGATCCAGACAGATATCCGGATCCCTTCCAAAATCTAATCATTTGTTCCTTATCCCAATCCGTCCCAATCTGTCCATAACTTTTTGAGTAATGTTGCTAACTAACTAACAGACAGACAAACAAACCCTCCCAAAAACATAACCTCCTTGGCGGAGGTAAATATGGGAAGCCATGTCAAGGCGGCTCTGTCATGGCAGCCACCAAGACGAATTTCTCTGGTTTTGAAAAATGTTGCTAATATTTGATGGTATCATAATTCAAAAATAAGAAAAATAAATAAAAAATTATACACACATATATATATATATATATATATACAGATCCAGTGCTTAGATAGTAATTTCTACAGCTTAGTGCCAAAAAATGTACACACTGTACCTTAAATGAGGTGTAATGTTGATGGTGGAGGATACTTAATTATGTCCATCAACCAAAACTAGCAACAATATGAAGTAGTTGAAACAAAAACATAAATAAATAAATTAAAAAAACAAGCATAAACAGATGAAAGATTATATTTGTCTGGTAATTAAGCAGAGTAGATCAACTACACACAGTCATTGTGTTAGGTAACGTAATCACATTTGACCTGGATGACGTGTTTATTGAAATGTGGATGTCACAGGGCTCTAAAGAAGCTAATATTCTTCTGTCTTTGTGCCCGTAGGTTCATCCGACCTGAGCCCCTTCCCGGGTCAGTTTGAGCGTCAGTTCCCGGGCCTCTCCTCCCTCACAGAGACTCGCTTCTCCAGCCCTCGCATGCACTACCCAGCCACCTTCACCTACACCCCGCCTGTCACCTCCGCCATGTCGCTTGGCAGCACCCACTACCACACCTACCTGCCCCCTCCTTATCCGGGCTCCACCCAAAGCCAGAGCGGACCATTCCAGACCAGCAGCACGCCCTATCTCTACTACGGCGCATCGTCCGGCTCCTACCAGTTCTCCATGGTTCCTGGCGGTGACCGCTCGCCCTCCAGGATGATCCCGCCTTGCACTAGCGCCTCCACGGGCACCTCCCTGGTGAACCCCAACCTGCCCAGCCAGACAGAAGGAGGGGTGGATGGAGACGGGAGCCACAGTAACTCCCCGACTGTTCTGAACCCCGGAGGCCGCATGGATGAAACCGTCTGGAGGCCATATTGAAGAAAAGAAGTGGGTTAAGACTGGAAGTCGACTGATGTCATGGTTTGAAAGCACAAAACCTTTTTTTTATGAATTAATAAAGGGGATTTTTGAGCTCTCATCAGCTATCTCTACCTTTTGTTGGAAATTAAGGCTGAGATGATAAAAAAAGAGACGGGACTGGTACAGACTTGTCTTCCTGGAATGTGTTTTGACCACGGCACTACAAAGGGAGCGATTCTCACAGCAATAATGAGAGACGTTTTTACAAGGCTCATGTGGATGAGATTTTATTTCAGTTCATTTTAATCCACAAGCTAAGGGATGCTTCAGTGATATTTGTAAAAGACTGCCTCTTTTGTAAAGTGTTTGTATTTCAATAAGGCTTTTTGCAGAGCATGTTTTTGTACTATGACAATATCAAGATGCAAGTTAGGCACTGAGTAGCAAGTGAGGAGAGTAACACAAATGTTACAAGAGTGGTATGGACAGAAAATTTGCTTCAAAACATTTAATTTAACTTGTATATTGTGGGTGAAACATTGATGTAGATTGAGGCGTTTTTCTTAGTTTTAACTTATAAAGCCATAAATTATGTATTGTATTTGAAACTTGAGTCAAAGAAGTGTAATCTGAATATTTTTGATGCATCTATAAGTTAAAATAATTTTTGTTTTTGATAGGTAATTTAAGAGAGTGAGAGGTTTAATTTTTTTTTTGTTGTTGTACCCAAAGATTTAAATGCTCCTGAATATGAAATGTAATTTCCAAAGAGTATTGCAACATGTTTCTTCTGGTGTAACTTTCAGTTTAACTGCTCGGCACGTTAAGAGCTCAACATCCTTGTGAGGCGTTGACACACATTTGGCTGGGAATTAAACCTTTGGTATTTATTGAGCAATAACTCGTATTGTGCCTCTTGGCAACATACCATGAAAGAGAGCTTCATTGGGGGAAAATAATTATCCGTCGGGGAAATTCTGCTTGATTTCTCCTGTTCGTCTAGTCTGACATGCACACAGATACATGAGTTTTTCTTCCAAGTGAGAATAAGCACATTAATACACGAACTGACATGCAGCCCAGAGGTTATTAAGGCGGAGCCACGCCTGTTTGTGCTCTGAACATATTTAAAAGAGCAGGTCAGACTATAAGGTTCACTTATTTTTATAAATCATAAACTCCTCAGGCTGAGGATAATCCCTGGATGAATTTAAATCCAACAGATTAGTTAAATCTGTGTGTCTCTTTTTCATATCCAGTGCGTCTGAATGCTCTGTGAAGATTACAGGGAAGAGAATGCCAAGTCTATTGTAGCCTCATATCAAAAGATAGCTTTGAAAAAGTGTGTCTTTGTGTGTGAGACACACACGGGTACTTTTGTTTGTTTGCATTTTCTCTTTCAGTCTCTGAGATTGAAAAGGAAATATCACAGTTAAAGACAAAACAGACTGTGACATTCCCTCAGACATTTATTTATTCTCCATTTTTGGCTTTTGTTGACTTGCTTTTCCAAATAGATTTGTATCGTCTTCTTTTCAGTGTTACGCTCTAAAATGGCTCTGTGGCACCAGTGTGGCGGCGGGGAGGTCTGATATTTTGATGTGAAAAGTGTCAGAGTGGAAGGGGGGAAAAAGTGTAAAAAAGCTGAGGTGATTGGATGCAGCTGCTGGCAGCAAAACTGGTAACCAAAAAATATGGGAGACTTGTGTATGTTTGTTTCATAAAGCACTTATTTCTTGTTTTATTTCTAGCAGCACTTGTGACAGGCTGCCAGCAGGGCTCGTGGTTTTGGTCTTCAGTTTTGATAGAACGCCACTGCAGTCACACACTTATACAGCACATATACACACTCAGAATGGATAACACTTGGCCAAACAAGCCATTTTCATTGGAGTTGGATCTGATCTCACAAGGCAGTTGGTATTTGTTTGAAAAAAGGCGTTTTTGGTGCAGTATGATATTCAGTTCATGTAGGTAATATAATAAGTCAATTTGAAAAATCTGAGAAAAACACAGTCCTGTCCAAGGATCAGACTTCAGGCTTTTCATTGAAGGTTTGCACGCAGTGCCTCTTTTCCCTCTCCTTCTCTGCAGATGATGTTCTAAACTCTCTGAATACAAGTGCACATGTCGCACTACATTTCCCCGACTGCTTCAGCCCAAACAAAAAGTCTCTTTGCTCTTCGAAGAACAAAAGAGAGCAAATAAAACCTTTGAGATTGTTGTGAGTTTATAGCTTTTTTTAATGAAAGATTTACTCCATTCTCTACAATAACCATGCACATCTGTTGGACTTTATTTAATCTGCTTCTCTCTCTTCAAACTCCAAACAGGAAATGATCTTTTAAAAATTGTTTACACATCAACGCAGCACTGACATCCCGCTCTGCCCTCCCCTGCTTTTTTTGTGTTGTTTTTTTGTCCCAAGAAAACAAAGAGGTTCAACCTCCTTTCTCTGCTTTGGTTATAAATGTTGCTGTCATCCAGAAACCTTGTTTAATTATTTAATGATCCACATGTATCATACCCAGGACCCTGCTTATGTAAAGTTTACTTTTTATGTCTATTTTTATTCTTCTCTCATGAAATCTTGTCAGGAAACTAAACCTTATGGAGATTTTGCTGGTACGTTTCATAAAATCATGTTTTTAAAAAGGGACAAACAGACCTGACAACAGTGAGTGAAATTGGCATTGTGATTGTACATTTGTTTATTTTAAGAATAAAATAGGAATTTTGTAACTTGTGATTGTTTCTTGGTTTAATTTTTCTGTCTCTTTGAATTACACTTCCCCTTAATCAGTGTTTTGCAATCCATGGGTTGGGACCAGAAAGTACCGTTTAGCCCCCAGGGGGCTGGAGCCTATCCCAGCTGACATTGGGCAATTGCAGGGCCACATAGAGAGACAAACAACCTTTCACACACTTGCCCATTCCTAAGGGCAACTTGGAGTCACTCAACCTAATGAGCATGTTTGTGGTTAGTTGGAAGAAGCTGGAGTACCTGGAGTGAACCCACACTTGTACAGGAAGAAGATGCAAACTCCACTCAGAAAGGTCTTGACAGTCACAGGGTTTGAACCAGCAACCTTCTTGCTGTGAGGCACCAGCACTACATACTGGGCCATGGGAGGATATACCGCAACTAATTCATGTCACTTCTTTCCTGTAATTTTTTTTTTTGTCATACTAATTAAAATTTGGTTGATTTTTTTATGATCTCAACTTATTTCCTTTCATTATGTTGGGATAATACAACCTGATTAACCATGATATAGTTAATTTTTCAAGATCTTAAAAAAAGCCAAAATGTATGTTTCTGTAGATAATGACTAATATACAGTGTTTGTATGCATACTAATTAGGGTATTAAACTATAATTAAGTTTTGAACCCCATCCACAAGAGGCTAACATGGATGTATTGTTTTTTGTTACAGACTGATGACAAAAAATTGTAATATGATCCATATCTCCCTTAATTTTTGTTTTTTATTTTATGTGCTCCACTAGTGAATAATACTTTGGTACCCTGACCATGTCCTGTCAGGGCCTCAGTAGTGATATGTGTTTTCAACGTGATTATTATGTCCTTCATTTTTTTTTATTTACTCATGTTTTTGTTGCATTGAAAGTCCAAACTATGACATTTTTCATTTAAAGTAGAGAAAAACAGAGGTTGAAAATACTTGGAAATTTGGGTGTAAATGTTCACATAAAGGACATTGTGATGGTATGTTTGGCATGGCGATTCACGGCCACCAATTGCTAATGTTCAATAAAGCTTTTGGTTTCCAAAGAAATAAAATCAGTTACTTTTGAAGTCTTCATGGTGGTGTTGTTGAGACATTTTGCAGGTAAGGTCAGCACAGGTGAGGCCTATTGTACAGGAAAGAGTTAGTTAATCAAACATGGCAGCACAGGAAAAGGACAGAATAAATGCACTATCAGCACTTAATTCTACATGGACTTATATTAGATTTTCAAACAAGGAAGTAACGGACATGACACATGGTTTGTAAGGAAAGCTGTGTGAGAATAAAATACTGCGGAAGTATGAAAACCAGGACTCGCCTCATTGGCACAAGCAGCAAAGCTACTGCTAAGCTAACCCTGGCGAAAAACCAGACAATACTTGGCAAGCTTGGCGTGCCAAAGCCAGTTTTCAGTGAGTTTGGCAAACCATTTCTTACTTTGTGTGCAAAGACTTAAGGTATTAAAAATTTGTGTCTGTGAGGTTCCTAGCGACCTGAGCTGTGTGTTGACTCTGGATGGTCAGAGTGTCACAAAGAGTCGTGAATATTGATGAGGAAATGAAAGGTTTTGATGCTTACAAGTAAAATGGAATAAAAATAATCTCCTTGCTGCTACAAAGCGTCACAAAAAGTCCTGTTTCCTTCTTTGTTGTTGTGAAGATGCCATTGAAGTTTTGCATAGTCATGTTAGGATGTCAGCCTTAAAGGGGAACTGATAAAGTCTATACTGTAATGGAGGACGGAGCAGGTAGCATCCAAACTGTGCAGTCAAACTGAGTCAAGCAGATACCACATCTGTAGCCAAATTTTTTCCCTGGTTGGAAGAGTAGCTGCCAAATCAGCAAGGAGTAAATTTGACTCCACAAATTTACACAATCATGGCCAAAAGTTTGCAATCAATAACTGTCAGAGTGGGCAGGCCCAACATGGACCTGACATGGACCAGGCAAGACCTTACCAGTTAACATGTGCAAGTTTCAAGTGGCTGCATCTGTACCATGTCACAAAGCTCAAACCATCTCAAACATTTCTGAGCAATGTTTTCTAGTATCTTGTTGACTCTGTGCCCCAAAAATAAAAGTCCGTCTGAAGGCAAAAGGGGTCCAAATCATTTTCAGCAAGGATTACCCAATAAAGTGGCTGGTGAGTGTGTATCCTATAGATTTGTTCTTATCTGTTGGGTAAGGTTAGAGTAGGATTGCCACTTTAAAGGGTGAGTTGTTTTTTTTTTTTGTTGTTGTTGTTTTTTTCTCTTTTGAAGTGAGGATACTCGAAGCCTATGACACTTTAAGTATGATTTTAAATAAAGCAATATCTGAGCTTTGTCCCTAACAAGAGATACCTGGGGTGAACACTAGCAAATATATGTAGAAGTCAAAGGTTACCACTGAAAGAGAAAAACAGAACTACCCCTTTAAGGAATTGTTCATTGTCTTGTAAATCCAATGCTTATTGGTTGATTATCTGACTAACTATTAAGTCAGCTAACTTGAGCATCCCTTGTATATTAAAGCAACTCATTGTTCATTATGAGGCTAATATAAGCAAATATATACATTGAGGCCATGCTGCAAATACTGTGCATGGATTTTTCACTGACATTGCAGAAAGTATAAATTAAAGGATGTTGACATATTAACATGCACGGCTTTAGATTCTTTCTTGAGAGATGAAGTCTGCCCTCAAGATTTTGTTCAAGGTAACTTTTTTTGGATAAGATTTATTATTTAAAAAGTATCAAATATCTGTCAAGACCTCATCCATCATTATTTTGAGGTATTTTGATTAGATTCTCCTAAATTTTCCATTTAACCAAGCAAAGGCCACCACTGGAAAGCCTTCTTACTCTCCGTAAATATTTAACACTGTCACCACTTCTTTAATCCTTTCTGAAAACAGTTAACAGGCCATGCTTTCTGCGCGTAGGAAGCACATCTAACAGTGTCATCTCTGGTCTGCTGCTCCGTCTGCACCAACATTGTCTTTGGATGGGGACGAAGGCGAAGGACGCCGAGCCAGAGAACTACTGCCACCACCACTGCCATGGCTTAATTTCAAAGGTAAGGGGAGAAAACCAGAGACATGGAGACAGAAGGAGCAGAGACAGGGAGACGCAGGGAAGCTGTTTTACATTATTCTGAGACATAATAGAGCCAATCCAAGTGAGCTAGCACACACACACACACACACACACACACACACACACACACACACACGCACGCAGAGACACACTCACAGAGAGGGCGAGCTACAACATCCCATGTGTTTTCTTAAGGTTGAGATTGGGAACGTTCTCGGGATTTCCCTGAATATAGATTGCATGGAAAAGAAAAAAAAAAAAAGGTCAGGCTGGTTTCAGGTTCACATACACAGCATACTCAGCCATGCTCAGCAATTATAATAATGAACTCTGGAGGAGCAAACGGGACCCAGACACCCAGAGAAATTAGCATAATGTCCTGCATGCACGAGAGAGACAGACTCATTTAAGAGAGGATGGTTTGGTTTTCCTCCCCGGTGGCTGAAAATTATGCCTGAAATGATGTGCAAGGGATGCATCATATTGGGTTTTTGCTGGAATCTGGAATGCTGATATTCCAGACTCGTTTTAGCCAATAATATTAATGACACCAATATATGAGACCACATCTTCACTACTGTGAAGAACACCAAATTGTTTCTGTACCAGAATTGATAGCTTCTCGTCACTCCACCCACTGGGGCCATTACGGGGTAAAAAAACTAAAATATTCATAGAAATATCATCTAGACTTTTTACTTTTTATTCTGGGGTAGATTATTTAATTAACTTGTGTCCCTTTTATATCTAAACTTGTGATTATCTATAAAGTAGAATCTGGATCAGTCATGGATATTCAGGATCAGGTTCTGATTAATTTATTTGTACCTGAAATTTGTTCTGCAGCCAGCGAGATAGAGGCAACCACCACAACACAAGTTATTAAACAGATGTAACACAAAAATAATCAATGTACTATCTAGTAATGCACCAGTTGGCCAATGCCAAAACTGATGTTTGAAATAGTCATATTAGTAGATATCCATATAGATACCAGTGTGTTTCTTATTACCTTTTTTTGGTGGAATTTTCCCACAATGCCAATATTTTGTCCCTGTTTCATCATGAAAACAGATCACAATTTGTCACTGATGAAGCCATAAAAACATAAAAACATAAAGATCATAAAATAAGTAAGTGCTTAGGTTCCAAAAATCAGGGAGGGAAAAAGACAGATATCAACTCATAAAATCAATAAAATTACAAGTCAACATCTTCATGAAGCCAGGGTACAAGCCAATTAGTGCTTGAATAAATAAATGAATAAATATGCATATATGTGCCACAGTGTATTCAGCTCAGTGACAGCAGCAGGAATAAAGCTGCTTTTTGGACTGTTTTTTTTTTCTGCACCTTGGGTCTAAAAAACTTCAACCAGAGGGACAAAGCTGAAAGTCACTGCACAAAAGGTGGGAGTTACCTACCCGCTGTAGCAGTCTACTGCACAGGGAGGCTGGATAAAGTTGTGGCTCACCAATCAGCTGGACCATTTAACAATCTGACTCAAGGAGTGTTTATCTTGAAGAGACACATAGAGACACCTATATAAAAGACAGTTAGGTTCTATAAAAGCTTAATAAAAACTTAGTCATTAAAGTCTGATCAATGTGGGAGTACAAGAGTTTCCTTGGTGGGTCTTTTTACTCATCTCCTCATGTCTGTTTACATCAAGGTTTGAAGGCATTTCAGCCACGACAGGATGCACTCAGATCCAACAGAACTTAAACAGAGATTCATTTCTTATCCATGTTGGAGCTGAGGTCACTTACAATTTTGACCAGTGCTGTCTCTGTGCTGTGATTTTTTTCTAAAACCAGATTGAAATATGTCACATATATTTTTGGAAGTAATAAAATCATTTAACTGATTAAAAACCAACCTTTTTTTTTTTTTTTTTACTTTTGCTTAAAATGGCAGGTTGGATGCAAGTCTGTAGTTATCAGGTAGTTGCTGTATCCAAGTTGTTTCTTTTAGAAGGGGTCCGACACAGGCTGTCCTAAAAGCATTGGGAAAGACCCCTGTCTGAAGAGAAGAATTTGCATAACGTCATCTTTAAAGTCATTAAAAGAGGTTTTTGTCTGTTGTTTGTATGTCTGCTCACTGTATGTCTACTGCTTTTGTTGTGTTCTGTTTTTGTCACCTTGTCTCACTATAAATAAATTTAAAGGGAGAAAAAAAAATGCAGATACTCATACATACAGATATACACATTTTGACATGATACACCCACTATTCATTTATGTATAAATCTGTTTTTTTTACTTATCAGATTTTCTGCTGCTCTCTTTTTATCTTTATGTATTTATTCCTTTTCAATACTGTTAATAATATATGTATTTTTATTTATTTAGTTTATTTTTCTTTTCTTTTTTTAATGGATTATTCCCCTTTTTTTATGTTGAATGAAGTGTTTGTGGACTGGGCTGTTTCCGCGCGCAGCGATTGTGTTTGGGCCCGGGCGGCTGGGCGTGCCTATCTCATTGCGTGGTCATGCCCGGGTCTGGGGTGTTGCTGATGGAGGTGTAGTGGTGGCGGTCGGGGGGATTTTGGATAGGTGGTTGCCAGGTTGCCAGGCCTATGGCTCCCCCTCTCCCCTTATTTTCTCTCCTCTCTCCCTGGCTCTCTGCTCAGGCTGATGTCTTGCTGCAATCCTTCCTACCTCCTAATGAATGGCACTCCAGGTTAAAACCAAAACTAACAAAACCCCATGCATCCCCTACCCTGTGTTTTTAATGCACCACATTAACATAAAGCACACACACAGGTAAAGAAAAAAAAGAAGGGGGCAGCTGGTATTAGGGCTAGGTATGTGGGAGGTGGAGGGTTGCCCGGGGTTGGTGGGGGGGACATGGCCCTGGGCTGACGCTCTGCCGATCAAGGGGATCCCAGGCACCTTGGTGTGACATCATCCTTATCAGCTCAATTTATTTATTTATTATTACTATAAGGTTTTCCTTTTTTTTTTCTTTTTTTTTTTTTTCTTTTTTTCTCCTTCTTTCCTTTTGATCGCCATTACGGCAGCTTTTGCGGTGGCGCTTTGGACCTGGGCGTGGCCTTGTGGTGGGGCGGTCACGCCCTTCTACCCGGGACCCTCGCTTGGTTTCCGTGCGTGGAAATTGTCTAGTTTCTATTACTGTTGCTATCACAACTGTTAATTTTCCTTTTATTATTGCCATGATTTATATAACTGTTATTATTCTTTGATCTCTCTCTTAGTATTACTGCCATTACCAACATTCATATTGTATATCATATATGAATTATACACGAACACACTAACCCACAGCCACACACCCACACACACTCACCCACACACACCCACACACACTCCTTCATACACACAGAGTGCAGCCATCTCTTCTTTCATCTCCTTTCATTTATTTATTTTTTTCTTCTCTTCTCTCCCTTTCTCACTTTGTCGTATGTATAATCATTATTAGTCATTAACAATTATAATTGTTCTCTTTTTTGTTGAGCATTATCTATTATCTTCTCCTAAATTGTGAAACTGAGCTGTTTGTATGTGTTTTATGTTCTCTTCTGTCCTGTTTTTTGTCTTACGCTTTGTCTGTTTTGTTTTGTCTTGCAATCAATAATAATAATTAAAAAAAAAAAAAGAGGTTTAAAAAGGTGTGTAGGGTTAGGGTCTAATACACATGCCACTGGCCTAAGATGGGAGACAACCTTTTCAAGCATTACAGCATCCACCTGCACAAACCTCTCCAGTGTTTCCTCATTTAAAAGTACAGACTCAGAGGGATTAAAATTACCAGGCTTACAGTTTAAAAAGTTTGACCTGACAAAATCAAATTTACTTCTGAAGAGGACTGCAAGATCTTCGCATGATAAATCAGAATAAAAGGGTTGCTTAAAAACAGGGTTAGTTAACTGGTCAATGGTTGAAAAAGGATTTTGGGGTTATTGTGATTGTCAGTGATTCATTTGGAAAAATTCTCCTGCCTTGCTTGTTTTACTGCCCTGTTGTAAGTGATCATATCTGATAATGTACTGTCAGAATGTTTTTTCTCCATCTTCTCTCAGCAATTCTGCACTCTCTCTTCAATCTGAGAGCATCATTTGTTCTCAAAGGAGGTTTAATGTTCATTTTAATCTTTTTCATTCTTGGTGGCGCAACAATAACAAGTGCTGCCTTGAGTTTCTTGGTTAAAATGATCAGCAATAACATCACAAGAAGAGGGTAAAACAGCTTTTGGGGCATCGCTCAAAATCTCGCTAAAATTAGCAGCCACTTCAGAAGTAAGATAGCGTTTCCTGTCAGTATGCTCTGGCATGTCCGGCTGGATAAAATCCTTTACATTAAAAAACAACTGGACAAGCCCATGTCCACAACAGAGGACACATTTGCAGATAGACCACATGTTATAACAAGATCTAAAATATGTACTCTGTTGTGGGTGGGCTTTGACACATGCTGGTTAAAATTCATACAATTAATAAGATTTAAAAATTCAGAGCTAATAGAATCTGACTGATTGTCTACATGAATATTAAAATCACCTAAAATAATGATTGTATTGTACTTTGAATGGATGATGATAGCAGTTCTGAGAATTCACTGATAAAAAGAACAGCATCTTTTGGGTAGCCTGTGAACTGTTAAAGGTGCAGTGTGTAGAATTTGGCATTTGAGCGACGTCTATCGTTCGGATTCTAGAATGAGCCCAACCGTAACCAAAACGTCACATCGTTGAGCAACGGAAGCCTGTGAAGACCAAAAGGGATCGTGAACATGGCATCATTTACTAAAGTGACAAGGTTTGTAACCATTATTTTTATAGATTATAGGTCAGTTGTTAGCTGCCGATTGTAGCTTTTGTAAACTTGTAGTAACACAAACAGACATTAGTGCATTAATGCTAATCAGATCAGAACCGGCGGACAGGTTCACGTTTCGTTCTTTTTGTCCCTAAAATCCACCCGTAGAAAACATGGCGGATGGTTATGTCGACCTACATGAACGCGGCCTGCGGTAATGTAAATTTTTTGAAGCTTTTTCTACTAAATAAAAATAAAACAAACATTATATGGGGATGATTGTGCTGCTATTTTGACGGACTTTACATACAAACAGAAACGTTATACCCTATATTCACCGTTTCTGTTCAGCGAAATGCTGCCAAATTCTACACACTGCACCTTTTAACAAAATATAAGAGGACTGCTGAAAACAAAGGAATGATATTCAAATGAAATAAACTTCTTTAAAACCATGTGAAGCTAAAAAAAAATTGCTACAGTCCCCCCAATCTGTTTACCATTTCTAAAAGAATATAGCCAAAGTAATTAAAATCACGTGGAGCCGCTTCAGTGAGAGCTGCAGGTCTATCTGTACTGAGTCATGTCTCAGGTAAAAATATCAAATCAATATTGTTGTCTAAAATCAAGTCATTAATCTAAAAAGTCTTGTGTTAAAGAGAACGTACATGTAGAAGTTCCATGTTTTCCTTTGTGATGTTTGTGGAGGATGAGCGGGGGCTGGTGTATTTTTTATGTGTTTAAGTTATTATAATTACGCCTGGAGTATGGTTTTACGGTTTGTGTTTAGTGTGCTCTCTGGTGTTGATGATGAGGCAGAGACTACAGATCGGTTGTTTGGGGTGATATTAAAACAGTTTCCTGGTGTACATATTTAATTTGGGACTGACAGTGTGGGATGGAATTTGGGGAACCAATAATGCTGGTGCTAGGACCCGGGGGACATCAATAGTGGTGGGACTGATCAGAGGGAGTTGAGGGGGTGGTGTGGTTTGTTTATTAGGGAGTGATACACGTGGGTGAAGGACGCCGTAAAATATGTTTCCTGTGAGCAGTTTTGCCCCCCAGCCAGTTCGGATGGACACCATCACACCTGAAGAGCTCTCTCCCGCTCCAGGACAGGTTAAAGTTGTCTGTGTAGTTCACACTGTGAGCAGCGCAGGCTGATGACTCAGGTGTGCAGCGCGAGCAGCCGCGGCCACAGGAGGGGATGGGGCCGGATATATGGACATGATTTACAGATCTCTGTAGTGTTGTGATTAAGAGGGAGCTCAGGTTGCTGTCTACGGATGTCATCTGTACCTAGGTGGATTATGACTGTTCTGATTCCTGGTCTGGTCGCGATGACTTCAGTGGCACTACTGGTGATGTCGCGGACTGTGGCTCCTGGACAATCCGGATGGCGGAGTCCTCTATCACCAGAGTTGTAGGCTGACACTGTGGCTCACCTGGCGGCACAGAGCTACATCCTCTGGATGAGGTGGCGGCGTCCAGCTGCTCCTGACCGGCTGGGGGAGGCTCTTACAGGACCTGAAGGGAGGTGGGGCCTGGACAGGACCGACAGGAGGCTCCAGGTATACTGGATGGGCTCTTGTTCAGCTTTCCCAGTACTTCGAGCCTGTTTCCCAGCATGGTCATCTTCCTGGATGGACTTTAGGATGGGCTGCACCTGGTCGGAGATGAGAGAGGGACCAAGCCGAGGCAGTGTGGTGTTGACGTCGTGAAAGCAGAAGGACTCTGCGGCCAAAGAGTCCGGTGGACCTTCAGAGTCTTGGATTTGGTCCACAGAGGTAAGTGGAAGCATTTTTACCTCTGCCAAGGTGGTTATGTTTTTGCCAGCGTATGTTTGTCTGTTTGTTAGTAAGATTACGCTAAAACTACTGGACAGCTCCTTTTTGTCATCGAGTACTCTATGGATTCTTTTGTCCATTAATCGAGTAATCGGATAAGGGATGCATTGCGCACACTACAGTTTTTTTACACTAAATCACTTTGGCTTTATTGAAAAGCATCAGTAACATATAAAACAGAAAATAAGCCAGGTCTTTTTAATGAACTATTAATTATTTCTTTTTTTCAGTTTGAGCATAAACGGGATCCCAAAATCAATATAGGCTACATATTTTTTCTACTGGTAAAAAGTAGTTTCTACATGAAACTGCTCACAACAAGGTCTGCAGGTTATTATGAGCAACCAGGTCATGAGTTTCAGAGTGAAACACTGGCCTTGAATTTCTCAGATGTATTTTTGGTGCTTTGAGCATCACAGGACTTTTTCCAGTTATACAAGAGAGAAGGCAGACATCTCTACAGCTGATATCTCAGAAATGTACAACTCATACATGCAATAAAAACCTAAATGGATAAACAGGCCCTTTTAGTTATAATGATAACTGTCTGTGCAGTGAGCACTAAACCAGTTACAACAGGTCAAATGATATTGATATTTACCCATGTGCAATGGTGTAAATATTTTTGAACTTTTAAATTAGTTTTGTTTTTTGTTCTTGCAGTTTTATTTTTTTCTCTTGTTCAGATCTTGCCTTTTTGTACATTTTCTAGTTTGTTTATTTTATATTATTATAGTTATATTAGTGTTTGTTATTGGATGTGAAAAGTATGTGCGCAAAATACACATAATACAAGGCCCGTATTGACGATGAGCTGTTATGCTAAGCTAACTCCATTTTACATTAGACACACTGCACTTTGTTTTCTTTTCATTCAACTAGTAGTGATCCCACACTTGGGATACTTTCTGCATTTCTCCTGCGGACTCTCTTCTTTCTGTCCCTCTCGTCCTGCATGACTTTACGATCCGCGCCGCACATCTACGTTACAGCAGCGCAGCAGCGGAAATGACCATCCGTACCAAACACCATGCACTGTAGTGGTCCGGGTTTAAACAAATCCACGAGGCACATCATTTTCCTCGAGGATTTTTAGTTATCGAATTACCCAGATTATCCAAAGAATCGTTTCAGCCCTAAAAATGATTAGATTTTGGTGGTGATCCAGATAACTGCCACTAGTGAACGATCATTTTTCCTCAATAAGTGTATAACTAATAATGATATCAACATGATTCCCAGTGCTAGATGTGGGTTTTCAGGGTCAAGGAATCAAATTATGGTGCTAACTTTATCATGGAACTATTGCTTATATATGTAACAGGAATATGTGAGCTACCTTGGCGGGGGCTTGCGCTCGCCTAGTGCTTACTTGTCTGGGAATTGTTACCAGTTGTCAAGGTAAACAATGTCTGTCCCGGTGCAAAAGCTCAGCTCCTAGTGCAGGGTTGAATATCTTAAAATCACAGCACAGAAAAAAACTTCACCTTTGGTGTCAGGACAGGCCAAAACTTAAGAAGCTCAGAAAATAATGAAAACTGGAAAAGGCTCACTTTAAAAATATTATAAAGAGCACAAATTCTGGCATGATCTGTCAATGGCTAAAATGGCGTGTGTCGTTATTTTGTGTGCAAATGTGTGTATGTTCGCTTCCCAACTAGAGACCTAAAAGCCCATCCTGATAGTCTTCACTGGGGCCCATCATCACTGCCTTTCACACTGATTGACTTTAAATATTAGCAAAAAAAATTTATTACTGCTGATCTAATAATTAACACCTCAAGATATCATCTGCTAGCACCAAAATGTTGCCAGTAATGTAGTACATCACAATGATTTTTATACCAGGTTGTTTAGGCTTGCAGCAGCAGCATTAAGTGCAAACTTTCTGCCTGACTTTTGCAATTTTCAGAGAGAGGTAGAAACAGAAGCTTATGAGGGGGCAAAATAATCTCATTTGGAGGTATGTGCAGCTGACAGACTGAGTGTTCACCTGAAAGTCCTCCCAAATGATAACATACTCACAGTGCAATACATCTCTGCAGGTACTTTTTTAAAGTTTAGTTTTATTTATTAAGTATTTCTATTTTATTTTTGACTTAAGTTTTCAATTTCAGATTGGGTGATTGGTTTGATGCTTTTTGTTTGGAGAGTTTCTGTCATGTTGTAATTTTAGTTTTAATTAAGTTTCATGTCACTTTCTTCAAAGATGTTGTTTAATTTGACAAAGTTGAATTCCACAAGCTCATCTAAAATAGAAACGGACATCACTAAGACATATGGTAAGGACAGGCTATGCGGGACCCACACAAAGAAGAAGTTTATTGCCCCCTTACAATAACATTAACTGTTCTCGTCTCCATCAATAAAACCCATTGAACTGAATTAAACATACACAGATTCTTGATAAAAGATCTTTGGAAAAGGGTGCAGGAAGTGTGTTGATGTTGTTCCATCTGAAATTCTGTACCTAAACCTAATATTTAACAAACTCAGAGCTTAAAGAGCTTCACGTCCTCCCTGAGAATCCTAGCCCAAAAAACGTCTGTCACCAAATTTGAACCAAAATCGTCTTGCCTAAAAAAAAAAAAAAATTGGACCAAAACTCATTGGCCTTGCTCCTGTCTACAAATTTGAGCGGAACTCTGCAATCCTCAAAAAGTGTCCTGGACAAAATACACAGGAGAATAAAGATAGAGAGTCATATTTTCCTTAATAGAGCAGAAGTGTATGTTCATCTCAGCAGAATATGTCACATACAAGATAAACACAGTATGGTTACACTTACTGTTTGTTTTTAAAGAGACAATTTGGTTTGACATTTCTGTGAAGAAACATCCATAGCTCATACAGTATGAATTAACTCTGAAGTCTGTTGTACCACTGGTTCCCCACCTTTTTCGTTTGGAGCCTCCCCCGTAGTTGTATCCATGAGAAGTCGACCCCTCGTGGGAAAAAAAGGATACATCATTGTCCAAATTTTACTTCAGTTTAGTTGTTAATTGTTGTTGTTGGATAGAATGGGCCAAAAAAAGCTGCACATTATTAAAAGAGTTGTGAAAATAATTTGCTGTAAGTGTGTTATCATTCTTTTAAAATTCTTACGAAACCTTTTTTGGAGGGCCCCCTTTGACAGATTAAAATATGTAAGAACCGCACCCATCACCAAAAACATAAACTTACATCAATAAAAGACACACTGTCAGTCATATGAGACAAGAAATCTCATATTTTTAGCAGAATTAATTTTTCTCTGGATGGGATAAAAGCCCTGAAAATACACCTATAGTGGCTGTAAAAATGTTGAGTTGATGATTCCAATTCGCAAGATCAACTCCAAACCTGGATGTAACACTCGGAGTGTCAATCATCATCATGTTACTGTCCCCCGTCAAGAAAGTGCATTGATCTGTGAATTTAGCTACATTGTCAAGTAAAAGTTTTAATGTTTAAATTAATTTTTGATATGTTTTTTTCTATATTTGTGGTCCCAGTGATTAGCCATTGTGATGCTGTGACCATGATACAGGTGAAAAACTTTGACCTAAGTTTGCTAAGTTTAACATTCGGCTAAGTGAAGAGGTGGATGTAGCCACTTTACCACCCCCAGCCAAATGCCAGCTGAGTTCCAGCCAACTACCAGCCAATGAGGGTCTAAATTATATTTTGTTTTTGGTTTGTTTTTACTCCCAGTTTCTGTACTTAGTGGAATGTCCATGGTAATCAGGGTGGACAGGTCCAAGCACTTACCAGTCATGGACCAGCCAAGACTCTGACAAGGAAATTGGCTCTATCTGTATATTATGAACTATTTGTTTCAATAAGCAATAAAAGCTCACCCAACAATATCATGTAGTTGCTATAAGGTATTTAACCGCTGTGCTGGTAGTAGGATAACATTCCATTTTTGTTAGATTCAATCAGCTAATGTAAAACCACATAAACAAACAAACAGCTTCAAAACCTCCAAAGAGAGTACAAATTATTAATTATTATTAATGTGATAATCTAATATTGCACAAATTATTTAAAATAACACTGGTTAGTGTTACTGCAAGTTAAACTTTAACTCCAAAATTAGTCAATAATTACACAAAAATTAGTTTTAAGGTACCTTCTCTGCAAAAAGTATTGATTAAACACTCTGTGGTTTGGACCCATATTGACACACTAGCAGTCTTCATATTAACTCTGGTAGGGTTAATTTAACCGTGCAGAGTTAGCTGTAGCCTTCTGATATCCCAAACGCTGCCCCCAAGATCTCTGGTGCCCTAAAAAAAGGGCCCTGACTCAAGTCATTTGTCAGAAACTTTTTTGTGGGTCTTTCTACAGTCTCTATTTCCAGATTCACCATGAAACACATGATTTTTCACCCTCTCCTGTGATTCTAAATAAAGCCTTGTTTTAATACAAACGTGGATTACTCATAAAAATGTTCTTACGTTTTTATTATAACATTAGTTTTCATTACCGATAATAACCTTGGAAGAGACAGGAGTGCATAAGGAGACAGAGGCACTTTAATTAGAGGTCTTTGCAGCGGACAGCCTGATACCGATGTTTACTTGACCTCCGTAGCATTTCAGAGGAGAGCCTTAGGCGGGAAGTCCTCCTCAAGGGTCTCATATGAACTCACAAAGCTGTAAATCTGTACAGATCCATCTCTACTTAGAGGCTGAGTGTGTAGGTTTCTGCCCTCAAACATGAATCTTTGCATCTTGAGTTCTCATTACCCTGAGCGATAAACTCAGAGTACGGGGCTCTCCAGTGTGGGCCCTGCCTGTCAGATTAGCATGACCTCCCTGAACCTTCCTAATCTGATGTAATCTTAGTTGTAAAAATGGCGTCCATCCACCTCAAAGTCTCAGGGGAAAACCGTCCTCTGGCTCTGGCCTGTGCCCTGTGTAAATCGCACGGCGCTGATCTTAATTTGATCTGATTGTAATTGAACAGCCCCCCTCTCCGGCTCCAGGAGGATTTCAGTCTGAGTCAACAATAACTGTGTACTTTGGCGCACTCTAGTGGCTTTTTATGTAACCATGGGGACTTGTGTGAGGGGGGCCCACCCATACGCTGTTCCATGCGGGCAGGCAGTCAGGCTGGATGTGGCTAAAGCAGCGCTTATTATGTTTCTCCTAGTGAGGCTCCAACACCCCACGTTTTACTCTTCATGAGTTCAAGAGCTTTTCTGCATAAGTGAGCGTCAGAATTGAAAAGTTCAGAGTGTAGGCTGTAAACGGCGACTTGTCTTTTGACCTGTAATAAAAGAAATGATCAACTGGCAGGCGAGGAGCAACAACCCAGACATGTTTGGTCGTAAGAGAGCCTGCAGTAGAATCCATTCATCCGACACTAAAGCGTGCCTGGAAATATTTGATTCCCTGAAGCCATTTGCAGCTAAAAAGAGCTGGGACTCCAAGAAGAGTGCATTTATGAAACATAAAAGCTTACATTTAATGACATCTGCCAGTTCTGATTATGCAACCTGATGCCAGCCACACTGTCGAGGAAAAAAACACAAAATTACAGTGAAAATGAGAGTGTCAGGACCATGGACAGCAACCAAACACCCAAACAAAAGGCCTCTTTGTGCGGGGTCCCCGGCTTCATGTCAGTGTTTCAAATTATACACCATCTCAGCTGTCAAAAAATGGCAAACTGTTGGAACTCGCGGAACATAAGACAGGATAAACGTCCGCACGGTGCCAAATATTCATGCAAAACAGGCCTTTTCCATAGGTTTCAGCCAGGCAATAAAATGTGAAAAATTTTTGGCAGGGGCCCCATTTTAGCCTGAAATGTAGCATGAAGTGGGGACCCATCTACGTGCTCGCTCTGTCAGATGAAGGGCTGTTAAAACTTTATCAGGCACGTGTTAATTGAGAACTAATGGACTGGTAATTCGGAGCAGTCAGAGATTTCCAGTTCGGCGCTGAATGACGGACTGCCGCGATGACATTTGGATCATGTCAGGGCTTTTTGGAAAATCCACCAATGCCAGGCGGAGAAGTTAAAAAAAACAAGGAGGGGGATGAAGGATGCCCGCCATCGTGTCTGGTTCTGCTTTAAACATTCATCCCCTCGGTCTCCAAGGATCATAACTCGTGTTAGAGGCAGGTTTTATGGTTTATGACTGGAAAATAAAATGCTGTGCGTTTCCTGAAGGCGAAGCGATGATTTACAACTCTGAATGATAAAGTGAGCGGACGGCTGACAGTGCGGATGTGTGAGGGCTGCTGAGGATCCAGACATGTCCGACATGTGGATGCGAGTGTGGTCATATAGCCCGTGTGGTCACCACAGCGCGGTTATATACATTGGAACACGACATGGAGAGGAAAGAGAGAGCTCTGGCTCAGGAGAGAGTATCTTTACCTGACATCATCATCTCACATAATTAGCACAGTGTCCACATCCTTCTCCAGTGGTAGTGGATTATTTCATGTGGTCCGCAACTGGAACTGAAACCCAAACCAGTAAAAAGCTAACCAGGAGCATAAATACCCCAGGGCCGTGCTGTCTGCAGACACAGCTACTCATTTTAACAAGTCCTCTCCAAGAAGCCAATCAGATATGTTTATTGTTATCTTCTGCCTTAATTTGAGGTTGATTATTTAAAGACTCAAGGAAATGTCTTGATCACCTGGCTCCGAGCTCAAACAGTCCACGTTTCAGGACACGTAAGGCCCCGTCCTGGCCCTGATCTAAGACAGGGGCCGCTGTGTGCCAAGAACTCTCTCTGGTGAGGTCGTCAGTCTTGCGCCGAAACCGCAGGCGCGCGCCAGGCAGATCAATAATCCCCATCAAGCTCCACCACAAGTCAGTCAAAGCCTCGAGCGGAGGAGGGGATGAGGGGACCTGCGGAGAACTCGATACCCTGTTGGATGCTTCGCGTCTCGCAGTGGAAGGGATGAGGACTCGTCTGCCACGGCTCTGTCTCTCTTTTTAAACATGATCTCCTGTTATGACATGGTTTTTGTCGACGTCAGCCCCCACCGCTGATTAGACACTTCCTTCTCCCGCCTGCAGGACCTCAGCCTTCACCTTCTCAAAGGGCTGATGTTGATGTCACATGTCAGTCATCTCCTGACTTCAGGAAAGACAGCAATTAGGAGTGGGAAGTTGTAATTACATGTAAAGAGAGAGAGCTGAAACTGCTTAAATAAATTTGACTCTTATATAACTGCATTTAAGTTGCTATGGTAAGCTTCTGTGTTCTGCAAAGAAACAAATGCTAAAAAAAATCCATTGGATGTTTATAAAGGCATTTTCTGGTAGGAAAATTTTCTCTGAATCTAAATGAGGAATGTTCTGCCCACTTCTTCATCATATTCACCCAGTATAAAATGTAAGATAAACAGAACATCATCAGCATAGAGAGTTATTTTGAAGCCAAAAACAGGCATACGTGTAATAAAAAAATGTTTTTAGATTTTATCCCAAGAAACAAAGGCAGACACAATCAGAAAAAAATAGCAAGTATGCAATAAAGTTGTAAACATTCTGCATCAGAGTTGACCGAGGTCCATGCAGTATATGTTTTCAGGTATTTCTCATTCCAAAAAATAACATAACAGATGATAGTTTTTTGTATTAATTTGTATTTCTGACTTAAATCGTAGTTTTTATCTTTTAACACTTAACCATTTTTTATTTTTTCTTATCAATCCCATTAGCATATTCTTAATGTATTTTAGCTGTTTATTTATTGTTGTAAGTCAATTCTCTGTTTTATGTATTGTTTCACTAGTAAATGTGTATATGGTGCAAATATTGTTGTTATAATTGTTTTATTTTATTTCAACAGTTTGCAACTCCTGTCTGGACACTTTGGTTTTATTTTGATCTATTTTATTGATTATAAAAAAAAAATAGGATAAGCGAAATAATACTTATTGCTGTTATTACTTCTGTGCTGCTGTTGTAACAACCAAATTTTCCCCAGTGGGGGATTACTAACAGTTTCTCTTATCTTATTGCTTTGCCTTTTCTCCTAATAATTTTTGTTTTTATTAATCATCTTGATTTTATTGTTTCTTTCACTCTGGACATATTGGTGCCATTAGTCTCCAAATACTTCTTGATATTCTACCTGTGATGATTACAGTTATTTTTATTATTATTTTGAAATCTTTTTGTCAGTCACTTGTTTTGCTCCTCTGTTAAGCACTTTGAACTGCAATTAAATTGGTATGAAATGTGCTATACGAATAAAGCTTTGTCACTTTATTGATTCTTTATTTGACGCTGAATAAATGTGCTGCTACTCACTTCTTTTAAACATTTCCACCTTATATGATAAATGACAGTATAGAGCATTATCTCCGAGCCAAAACAGCCATATGTGAAATTAACCTATTTCTAAATTTTGTTACTTCATTAAAGAAATTTTTCAGATAAATTCAAACTTGGCAAAAACATTTTCTTAAATCATTTCTATTTTTTCATTATCGTTGCTTTGTTAGCTACAAGTTGTGACAATGGGAAACATTTTCATGGCACTTCTTAGTCCTGAAAAATCCTGTTTGCATCTGACCAAGGGACATCCTCCCCTCTCTTTCATTAAGATTTTTTCCTTTAAATGCCTCACTTCTTATAAAAAAAACATTAATTTGAAACTGGGTAGATAGATACGATCTCCACATTAAATGAAAATGTAAGATAAAAGAGTATATTCAGATTAGACTATTTCTTAAAGCCAAAAGCAGCAATATGTGTATTTAAACATTATTTCTACAATTTGTTCTTTAAAAAGTGACCAAAACATAAACATAAATATGCAAAACGGAAAAAAAAAAAGAAAATAATGTATTATTGTTTCATAGCTGAATATATGTTTTTGATATTTTCTTTGCCAAAATATTTGCTATGTTTGCAATGTCTGCCTGACTTTATTTACTTATTATAAAAATGTAAGATAAAAAAGTGTCATGAGGGTAAAGGGTTATCTTAAAGACAAAAACGGCTAGATAATGCCATTAAACTTAATTTTTACACTTAAAATTTAACATAATGAAGAGAAAAGAATAGAAGAAAGAAATGTTCAAAACTGTTTCATTATTGTGTAGCAAATTTGTTGTTGTATTTGCTAAATTTCTCATTTAAGCTGACAAGGAATGCGTATTTTTTCATAGCACATCAGTCCTGATAAATTCTGTTTTTTTTATCTGTACAAAAATTGCTCTGCCCACTCAGATTTAAACTGAAAGTCAAAATCCAAGATTAAAAAAACAAGCAATGCATTTTATTGATTTTTAGACAGACAATTGTTTATATATATATATTAGAAATAAGGGGCCGTGGCAGACTGCCAAAAATGTAATGTGATTCAGCAAAAAGAAAAAAAAACTTAATAAATGATTGATTACCTGTGTAGTACATCTGTAGTTTTTTCTTTGCTAAAGTCATCATCAATGGTATTTTGACAATGGTATGCGTAATAATGTGATACAATGAAGCAAAAAGAAAAAGGAAAAAAAATCACAGCTATTGTTTTATTGCTGAGAAGTTATTATGTAAATTTGTTTTCTGAAGCCATCTAAGCTCACTGCAGGATGCATGTTTTCATGTATTTATTCATTCGGTTAAATAATGCTCCACAGATCCCTTCAGTTAGATTTCTACTATATACGAAAGTGTAATACAAAGAGAATCATCAGCTTAGAGCAATATCTTGAAGCCAAACACAGATGTATGTGTTATTTAACATTTTTCATAATTTGCCCTCAAGAAAAGAATGTAATAAACATAATAAATCCAACAATCTTTCAAATTCTATCATAACGGGTGCTAAAAGTGCGTTTTCCATTAATCAAACAATTAGTATACACATTTTCATGGTGCTTCTCATTAGTGATAATCATAATTACTAAAAGAAGTTTTCCAAGTGGTTTTATTTTCTTGTTATTTTGATATTAACTTTCATTTGGGTGACAGCTGTAACAACTGTATGATGAAGAACATTTTTGATTCTGGCTTATAACTGAAAAATTTACAATACCAGTTCAAGGATTAAGAATTAAACTAAAACAAATACAATTTATAGTATTTTGAAATGACATGTGAAAATAGGTTGGAATTACTTTAAAACTGTGCAACCAATAAAATGTTTGACCAAGATTATCAGGACAGCATAGAGGTTTCAAAATACCTTCAGATAAACAAAAAGCTTTTGAACTTTTTTTAACTTTCAGTTTGAGTAGCGAGTGTTGCCTGAGCAGACAAAGAGGTTTGTTTTTGTACGTTAAGACCTTGTGCCGTTCAAATCTAAGTCTGTTTTCATGTACAATTAATTTTGAGACTTGGTGTGAAAGTTCACAGATAATGTAAAGAAAAAAACATTATTTTGTCATCTTAGCCTGATAAACACCCTGTGGCAAGTTACAGGAATTAAAAATTAGTCTTTGTTGTTGCTAGCTGGCTTTCTCACTTTTCTGGATCATAAACAGACACCAATAACAATTTTATAGTATTTCAGATCCATTTAAAAACTCCTGACAAGAGCTTTGACTAAAAATTTGAAGGTTATTTGTCATTTTTTCTGAAGATTTCTAGTTGAATATGATGACAACAGAAAAAAACACAAACAGAACTCATTTGTGGTCAGCGTGAGGTTACACTGAAAATTCTAAAAGTCAAGGAAATTTTGATAAATAACTTATAAAACCCTTGATGTTTTCCAGACTGGATTTTGTTTTAGTAATTTCCAGTTAGTTTGTATTCACATCTAATGGTGAAAAATACCCTTCTTGATGTGGTTAACAGGTAAAATTACCAAAATATGGGATCACTGAAAGGCTTGTGGTGTCATGCATTGCAGTCACTCATTTGTAAGCTTAATTGTAAATAATGTTTGCCCATAATTTACTAGTCTCAAGCCGGAGGGAGATTTTTTTGGTGTCGTATTCTGAAATAGCTGTGTTAAGTCATAGCCTCTTTCCTTTTAAGATTTATTTTTAGGCTTTTCTGCATCTTTAGAGAGACAGGACAATGAAGGCTCAGCTCAGAGAGAGTGGTAAATGAAGGGAGCCACACACCGCCCAATCACAACTGCCTCTGTATGTGGGACTCTCCAAAACTCCCCTTCTTGTATTTTACTGGGTTAAGGATTTCAGTGGTTTAAAGGAGTTAACTTGCTTGTATATTTGATGTGTTTTAGATATTTATTGTCTTTTTAATTGTCTTGGTTACTGCAATGCAATCATGAATATATTGTGATGTTTCATTTCCTTAATTGAAATGCAACCTTCTTCCTCATCATGTGACCTGCACTGATCATGGTACTGACCCAAAACCTTTTAGAAGTAGCTTGTCGGCCATTTTGTACCTGCCCTAATGAAGGCCTTAATGGCTGAACCATGTTGGCATGATTTTAAGTCTGTTGCCCTGCTACAATAAAGGCTTTTACTATTCTGTCACCAAAGAGCACCGCAGGTAGACTTCATTCAGCAAAATTTTGAACATTTTTTCACAGTCGACCACACCTGCGTAGCACTCCATGCATATTTTTTTGTAATTGTAAAACCCTCTGCCCCTCCTATCCCCCATGTAACACCACCTCTGAAAACAAAATACCATGTCAACCGTATTTTAAAGAGAACTTTACATCTCCAAAGAGGTAGGTGTAAAAATTGACTTCATAACTTAAGCCCACATTGGAGCTATCACAGCTGGTGCAACATCTGAAACATCTGTCATTAGTTGGATCCTATGTTTAAACCAGGCAACATTTAAACTTAGGCAAAGCTGGTGCGACTTAACGCTGGCCACCAGTGCTCTCAGTTTTCACCTTTCGCCTCAAAAGTCTATCGCATGTAGCCTTTGTTTTACAAGAAACGTTGTGTTATTCGAAGTCCTTCCATTGTAATTGCACAGCTAAGTTCTGCTGTAGTTCCCCTCGCTTTGCTGCTGCTCCTGTAGTTACAGGACATGGAAGGTGCAGGGTTTCACCTCCATCTGAAACATACATGTCAGTCTCGTGGGTACAATATGTAAGGTAAGCAGCAGCCTGAGGAGCTCTGAGCTCTGTCTGGCTGTATTTCTTTCACTATGGCTCTGCTCTTTAATTGGATCACAGGTCTGCTCTTGGTGGGTCCTCGCACGTCAAACACGCCCGTTTGTTTTAATCAGCTCAGGTCTCCGAGCAAGACTCAATTTAGACAATTTATGCGTGAGCTGAGAAGGTTTACTGAAGCTGGCTATAAAAGTGCGCAGTGTGTGAGTCCATGTCAGCCTATACAGACTCCCGGTGCTACGGTGGCCCAGCCAAGGCCAGCGACTGGTAGATCCACTGGGAGCGCAATAACAGATTAATGTTGCGTGCCAGGCCCCGTGACCAGACGTGTTTGACGTTAATGCTCCTCTGTATATTATCCAGAAATGTTGGATGTGAGCGATGGGATCCAAGGACAGGGATGTTTAGGTACTAATTACCAAACAGCAAGGCACAAGTCTCGCTCCATATTTCCTTACTCCTGTGGAAACACTCGGCAGGCTCCATTTATTTTCTTTGACTGTTGTTTCTGGCACGGCCGCGTCTCAGTAAACATCGCTCGCCCACCATTGTAAATCCGACAGGCGCAGATCTTTCAAGTGAGACTCCTTTGAGGAAAAATGGAGACAGATCGGATGGCGGCGCTCGGGTTTTCCGTCTTAATGAGAGAGTGGAGAAGAGGGATGGCGTTTGATCCCTGGCATGGAAGCCTCTATTTAAGCCTGTCAACGGTCATCACTCTCTCTCCCTCTCCTTCTCTCTCTGTGTTAAGGATGGAGAAACAGACCTGCACCACTGGATTTGATCAACTCAGTCAGGCACACTTAACCCTTTTTGAGATCCAGCTTCCACCAGCACCTTTCCTGTCACTGATACCTCCTCCGTTACATGACAACCTCCAAAGTATCAATGTTGATTGATCACCTAGCGAGGAAAAGGGAAAGAAAAGGCAGAAGCCGATCTGTGAAAATATTATTTTATTTGTGGAGCTTTGCAATGAGCAAGGCTCTCAGTCATCATGCTCCAATTTCATATCACATGTTTGTCCAAACCACACAAGAGCCTTATGGTTCTGCAAGGAAGTCTCGGTAAAGTTGCAGCCTGACACCACGCCAAAGACGATAAGCCCCGAGACAAATTTCCATCCTCCCCTCTCGCGCAACGGACAATGAAACTTTTGAACTTAAGGGCTGCGGATGTTGACGGACTCCTCAGAGCAGAAGGAAATGTCTCTTTGATGAAGAGCTGGAGGGCGAGGGTGTCTGACCATCGCGGACCTGGCCTGGAAGACGCATTTCATCGCAGCGCTAATGGCTCTAGCTAATCAGGCCTGATTGGAGCTGCTAAATAAATACTCTCTCCATTCATAAAATCATGGGTAACTCAAGACAAAATCAATACCTCTGCTGAACACTAATAGCTAGAGGCAGAACAAATGGCTCGGCTCTGGCTGCAATACATTTTTCAGAATGAATCCATCAGTGGCGTTGGCATGGACTTATGACTCTTCAAAATAAAGGCACATAGTTGAGGCTTTTTTTGTAATATCGGGTTTAAATATTGCAATTTAAAACAGATTTATGGATGCAAACAATTCCAAACATGCTTTTTTTCTTCTCAGCTATTAATGCCTCCGCCAGCTACGTTTTGTTCTTTTAAAACTCACATTACCAAGAGTATAAAGTTATATTTAAAATCAATCATTCTTAAAATCAATCATTCAGAAGCAGGAGTGAATTTCAAGAAAGCTCAAGGAAACAGTACAGCAACATCAACAGTAATGAATGACAATCATAATGAGTCTGCAGATTTGAACAGTTATATATTCAGCAAACAATTATCGTAAATCATCAATCATGGATAGATAGATGAACCTTGGTGTCGCCATGGAGCCAGAGCTTGCTATTAAACACTGGAGGCAGACTAGACTCCTGTGGGCTCAGGAATAAATAAAGTGAACCGCCCTGACATCAGCAGCTAAAATGTTTGGCCATGTGGGCCAGAGGAAAACGTATGAAAGAGAGCTTTGTGCGATGAGGAATAAATATAGAAGGACGCAATCATGTTTGAGTAAAAGAAGAATCTGCTGTGAAAATTAACATCTAACCTGACCTCGACTGACGGAGAAAAGTTCTTGAAAGTTCCTGAAAATGTTCCTGAAGAAGGCGTTAAAGTAGAGTCATTTGTGTTTTGACTTGTGATGTTTTCACGTGCTGTGTTACAAGTTTGAGCTCTGGTCGGTTGAGGGGTTACTTGGCCAGCCTCTTCGCCACGTCTTTGTAGGCCGTCTCGATCTCACTGTCGGCTGCACAGGTGTTGGTGAATTCGTCGCGTGCATAAGCGCTCTTCAGATATCGCCACACGCCTGTCATGCTTGAGGGGATTTCATAGTTGCGGTACTTCTTAGCAACAACCTGAAAGACAAGAAAAAGCTGAGACTAGTGGTGTAAAGACTTATTTTAACCAGTTATCCCATAGTAATGCCAAAGAATCAAGTGCAACAGTACATGAGGCTATCCATTCATAAACAAGTAGCATGAACTAGAAGATGGCAGGGTTAATAAGTAAAAAAAAAAATGGTTATTAAGGCTGCCCTGCTTGTCATGCAGCCTGCCCTCTAACCTCCTGTCACTGCTCAGCATCTCCAAGCCTGCTAGATTCTTTTGACCCCTTACCTTTTCACACGTTTCATATTAGCATTGTGATGCTAACTGCTGGTTCACAGAGCTAAACAGGACATGCTTAAGCTTTCCAGAGTGTTTTATGGTGACCAACCTCAGAAATCAAACCATAACCTTAATAACTTTTTTTTTTTTTTCAGCTGTTTGCCAGTCTGTACACTTGGGTAAAATGTTACAACCTAAAACTACAACACACAAATCTTACCTTTTGAGACAGCAGAGCTAAAGCTATGACTAGTTCCTAATGCAAACAAGCAGCAAAGACACAAACAGACCTGAGTATCAAACACTTTTGCCCTGTTACAACTCAGTAAAATCTATGCCCCTTATGAAGCCTGTCGCCCATGTTGTTTTAAGGACTTATCACTGGTCACACCAGATGGACCATTCAACATATTTCACTAGACCATGCCGCTCATAACCCTGTCGCTGGTTCACCACTGCCCCTTCCTTAACCCTTTTTAGATAGATACTGACCACTGCAGACCAGGAACTTCCCACAACATCTGCAGTTTTGGAGACAATCTGACCCATCGTGTAGTCATCACACTTTAGCCATTGTCAAACTCTCTCGAATCCTTACTACTGCCCATTCCTCCTGCTTCCAACACATCAACATTGAGGATAAAATGTTCAATTACTGCCTAATATATTCCACCCACTAACAGGTAGCATAATGAAGATATGATCAGTGTTATTAACTTCATCTGTCTTCATCTATGCCTGGTTGGTGTACATGGCCTATTTATGAAGCATTAGTGCAAAATACCAATGAAACCCTTAATTTTGTCACAATTTGGCCAAAGAATCACAATCATTTATCTACAAACACTTTTTAAACTCTGACTGCCATAAATATACATTTTGATTTGATCCTAAAACAGCCTTACTATGGAAGATCTCAAATCCAAGAGGCATAAAACTTTTGTCATTTCTTTAATGAGACATAATGTTCTTGGTGATATGTAATGCAGTTTTTGCTTGTTAAAATAAGAATTATATTTTGCTTGATGCATATATTTTGATAGGTCTATGATAGTGGACAGAGAAGGTAATTAGTAAGAAAGTCTGGGGAATGACATGCTTTTGAAAGAGCAACAGGTTAGACTTGAGCCTGGACTAAAGACTTCCTACATGGAGCGCAACCTAACCACAAGTCCAATGGCTCCCCTTATGTCAGGATTTATGAAATATAAATTTTCCCACTTTACTGGCAGTCAGTTTTACTCGTATCAAGAGAATACAGTCTATTTATTTTAATATGTTGAATTGAGAGTTTCATCTGGACCTGTTGGGATAATATGGTTTATATTAGGAAAGAAATTAGGACAAATACACGGTCGCACAACCATATGGTTTAAATTTTGAATTTAGTTCTCCCCATGTAGCATAGACTCCCTCTTTACCTTAACTATGTGCAGTTTAGGCAGAAGGTTGCAGTCGGCCAGAGTCAGCTCATTTCCATCCAGGAAGCTCCGGTTTGA
The DNA here is from genome assembly GCA_037902135.1 of Cetoscarus ocellatus. Taxonomy (NCBI): domain Eukaryota; kingdom Metazoa; phylum Chordata; class Actinopteri; order Labriformes; family Labridae; genus Cetoscarus; species Cetoscarus ocellatus. Next base: position 1,149,533 of record JBAMNC010000523.1, on the reverse strand, counting down.
TCCCTTCTCCTCCTCCATGCTGTCAGCGTCGATCTCCTCTGTCAGCGGGGTGTTCAGGTAGTCATCCAGCTTGCTCAGAGCCTTGGTCAAACCTTTCTCCAGGACTAAACACACAGAAAGACACACTCATGAACAAAACTGATACACAGTAGAGATGACAGCTGACTTGTTTCATGATAGCCTCACTAGGGGGCAGCACAGCAACATCAGAATTGTTTATCCCATAGATCATTTTCTAGGTCATTTTCTGTGAAATGTAGGCTGTACAATAGAAACACATCATGCCCATGCACTGTGTATGACTATGAACTCTCAAATGATGACATTTAAAGCATTCAGAAATGGCATTTTTGAGGGCACTATTTCAGGTCTTGAGCTGTCAGTGAGTGGCTAACTCTAAATACTGTCATCCAAATACGTCTGTTAAAATAACTAACATATTTTTCCCTCTAAGTCTGTATTAATTTCTTTAACAAAAGTATGACCAAAAATGTCCATAAATTACTTTGTTCCATGTCAAAGACAACATGAGCTGGAACTGATTATATACTCCTCAGCAAAAGTTTGGAAACTTTATTTTAGTTGATTATTTTTCCCTTTAATAATACCATTTTGTATAGTATTTTATTCAGTTGGAAAGCTTGATTAATCATCTTTACAACGAGTTACAATTGGTAAGGATTGCGCACTTGCGAAATGAGCAACACATGCATAGTGCCCAAAAAAGATGCACCAAAACGCCCTCTTCCCCTGGAAGAAAACCTAGGGGTTCCCTAAGTGAAGCCCTTCCTCTTCTTGTGTTGTCTTCCTGAGATGCCCCTGGAACTTGGTCCTAAGTTTGGAGATGGTACCAGGGCTGACACCGAATAATGCTGCTGCCATCAGGTAGACGGTACAAAACAATCAAAGCAAGGACCAACAGATTTAAGAACAGTTTTAACACAACAGCAGTCCCCACACTCAGTGCTGCTAAAATCATCATCTGATGCAATATATGCTTTTAGTAGATCAAGTGCAACAGAATGTACGCATGTTTGTGTGTGCATGGTTTCTGCTTGCTTAAGTATTTTAGCTGATTCTATTTGTTTTTGTTTTTTATTTTATAGTATTTATATAATGATGCACTGATTGGACAGCACTTTAATTTTGTTTTACTTACTACAATGACTGTTAAGATAATCTGATTCTGGTTCTGCCACTGCATACTGGAACACTACGAGTTGTACTTCGTTGTAAAGGTGACCAATCATGCTATTAAACCATATAAACGACAATACCGGTTAGTATTATAACTAAAGAGAAAATAATGAGCTGATAAAATGTTTCCTAACTTATCTTAAAAGGGTACAGATCTTAGATAAAGTTCTGTCAAGAAGGTTTTATCAACAATGGCTGCTGCTGTGAGAAGTGTTCAGAAATCCAATGTTGGCTGCTGCCGTGGCAATAATATCCTCCATTTCTACTCAAAGCAGCCGTGGTATGCACTCCTGAACTTTGTTGTAAGGCCCGTTAATTAGAAACAGTAATCCAAGGTCAAATTTCATGTTTGAATCTGCTGCATAAAAGCTTGTTGGCACACTAAGCAAGCTGACTTACTGACACATTATGAGGTGTCCAAGGTTTTTTTTAGAGAAGATACATTTACACTGACAGCTTATTTGCTTTGTTATGATCCAATTAACATGATAACTTTCTACTCTTTAATACCTGTAGGTAACTGATAGTGATTAAGAAATGTAGAGACCAAAGGAGGAGGTTTAATTGATGAAAACATAATTCCCCTGCTTCAGCCAGCCGGATAATATTGTGGGAACCAAACAAGTTTTAATGATGATGAACAATGTGACCTTATCAAGTTTGCAGGTTAAAAAGTGCCTGAACACCAAAAGCAATGCGTAAACCCAGTTGGATTGCAAATTATTTGAGTTATGCTTACTTTTTTTGCTACCAGCTATAGGAGGGAGAAAAATATCAGTATCTCAACATATTGTGTCCTTGCAAGTACAATCTGGTTATCAATATGCTGACTGTAAGTATTGATATTTAGACATTTAAGAGATCAGTGCTATGTAAAATAATCTTTTAATTATTTCTTAAAAATTGTTAGAGCTGTGCTTTAACATCAGTTTATTTTATAGTTGCATTGTTTTGTCAATTCTAAAGTGAAAACATTAACAACTTTTCATCTCAGTCTGTAGATTTTGTAAACTTGACAACATTACTTCTATATTTTCCTTTATCAGAGTCATTACATATTCCTCAGTTAAACATAAACCATGATAACTGGCTGTATAAAAAGTCTACAAAATATCAACAAAAGCAGTTCATCATCGAAATTGAGGAGCATGTCTCACATATCATATCAAATTATGAACTACCCTGTGATTCTGCACCCTCATCAGTTGCCTGGCAGTTGTATTATTATTAATACTGCTGCGGTGTGATGAGTCAACAACCCGTTGGTCTGGTTGTTTGGTCGCTGCGCTGGTTGCCCTTCTCAATGCATCAAAACTGCTCCAGGGTTGAACCAAAACCAAGCCGAGATCATCTCATTCTCTGTGATCTCAGCTTGATCATTTTGTCCCAAAACAGAGTTTAATTGCGGTTTTCGTGGAGGAATTAGGTCACGACCACTTGTTTTGGAACAACTTTCCAAATGAACTAAGTGTGGGTGCAACTTAAGATGACTAAAAGAAAGACAAATAAAAACTATCATGGTGTGTTTAAATGTCCCACTGATTAATATTTGAATCAGGGTGGAAAATTCAAAACTCAAAGAATTCCTAAAAAGTCCCTCAAGGAACCAATGCCATTGGTCTTTTTGCTTAAAATTCCCTTATAAATGCCTTTCACTTTGTTCTGTATGCCTTGCAAATAAAGAACATCACACTCATAAGAGGCAGTCAGCATGAATGACGACAAAGAAGTAAAGAAACGTAATCAAGGCAGACAGAGAGCAGAATTGGTCAAAATTATGGCATACATTTTTGACAAACAGATGCTTACTACAGATTTAGTGGTTTGAAACACCATCAGTAAACATAAACATTCATATATGCAGTAAATATCTGGTGTGCCGTGTGTTGACATTGTTGCTGCTGAAAACCTACATAAGCCAACTTTTGTCCACACAGAAAAGCCATAAGAATTTGTAAGGGAATTGTTAAAGAATCAAGCAGAATCGATAATTGAATCAGTATCAAAGTCATCAATTTCCATTCATAATTTAAATGAGAATTATGTTATTTCAGCTACATTAAACAAATAAACACATTTTGTTGGAAACATTTTTGTCTTATTTATCACCTAAAAAAGGTATACATTGATAATAATATGAAGACTCAGACTGTGAAGTAGGAATGCTGTCACGATACCAGAATCATAAACTTTAATACAATACCAGCAACAAAATTTGATGAAAGATATCTGTTGTAAAACACAGCCAAAAATTAATATAACATAATAAATAATCCTTGAAAGTATCTTATTTTCATTGACATTTGCAGTAAATTTGTAAAAGTTGCCTTGTTTGGTAAATTAACACATTCTTTATCATAAATTGCTAGTCTGAAATTACGTTTTTTCTCTTAGTTATTATTCAAATTGTAAACTTTGTGTAGTTGTTACAACCATTTCTTTGTGTTCAAATAAAGTAATAATTTAAAAGAACATGATAATAAACTAAAAATTAAACAGCAGAAATTACTTGCCATCATAGTTTTAGTAATTATTTTCTGTCATGTGAATCACCTCTTTGTAGCCCTGGGTAAAAAACCTGATTCTAGATCAGTTTTGGAAATTTCAATATTTTTGATACTACTGAATGGAAAATTTTATGGAGACATACCATTTTAAAAATATGGTATGAAAAAGTATCAAAGTATTATCTGTTTTGACAGCCTGATAAATCTATATCGATTAGGGTTTTAATATCAATAAAATCGATTCTGAATTAAAGTAATGACTAAAATATAATCTGTTATTTGACAAAAACATGAAGAACAAAAATATGACCAAAACAAAATGACTATTTTTGTCTAAAGACTAAGACTGAATCTAAGATAGCAGCCAAAACACACACTGCTTTCACATGACAATTTTATTTGTTTTTGTGAATCTACCATAAAATCAACAAAATTTTAAAATAACTTTCCAGGATTTTTTGCCAAGGCTCTACTTTCCCATGCGTTTTAATGACTGTGAAATTAGTTAACTATGTTTCAGGTCCTCCAGGATGTGGAAACTCTATACCTTGGTGACAGAAAGCCTCAAACATTGGACTCTGCTACAACCTAGTGGAGAATAATAATACTGGCTTTTTCATCTTCCTCTGTTCATGTGTGTGTCTGTGAGTGTAAATGGCTCAAAACGAGCAGCCCACCGGCGTTGGCCTCTGGTTTGGTGTTCTTGATGTAGGCTGAGAACTTGGCGAAGATGTCGTTTCCAGCTGTGTTCGACTCTCTCTGCTTGGCGGCCAGTTTGGGATACCTGAGCAGACGACAGGGAGGAGGGGGAGACGCAGTCAGAAAAAAATCATCTGGATAGCATTAACACCTGGACTGGAGCTGGGCGCAGACTGAAAACATGTTACACGCTCACACTGCGTTGGCGGCCCGCCCCTTTAAGCTCCCTCACACTAAGGTCCATTTGTAATGTAAAAAACTTTGCAGGTAATAAAAGACTGATTTAGTTAATCTGACATTTTTCCCTGCAAGAGCTCAAACAGAGGGTAGATTTTTTTTAAACTCAAGACTGTCAAGATATTTCTTAAGTTACCTTTGAGAGGGGGAGGCAGGGGTGCTGCCGCCCACAAACATTAGGCACAATTAAATCTATAAGCTCATAAAAACACTGAAATGATGTTAACCAGCTGAAATGACATCTGTTGATTTAGTACACCTGTATGTGTGAGCATACAGAGTGATACAACTCACATGAGGCCAAAGCTTCTCTATCTTTGCAAACCAGAGTTTTTCTAAACACAATAACAGTATTTAGAGAGATCTTGTTGTCCTGCGAGGCAGCTGCAGCATTTCAGTGATCCTTAAAAGCCTGGGCCCTCTCTGAATGATTAGGAGGAAAATGATTTTTCTTATTCCTACAAACCCCTGCACAAGAGGTACTGAACCAGCGCTCCTTAAAGTCAGGGTACCAGCTCCCATCTGTGCTCACTCAGGAAATTAGAAATAAGTTTGGTGCACTAATTCGACTGGTGACCTTGTACTTGGGTGACTTGGAGTTGACGCCATGATTGACTTTGTCCATACGTTTGGGTTAGCTTGCTTTCCTTGGCTGTGTTTTTCTCACATATAAATTGATGAAGTATCTATCAGCACAGTCGGCTGAAAGTCATCAGTTAACACGGTAACTCATAACACCTGTACACCAAGACAGTTCCGACAATGCACTGAGAAAAATATTGTAGAAACAGAGTTCAGATAATGCTGATGGTGAGGTCTGACCACTGGTCATCCATTGTCAACAAATATTTGATGATGATATTGATTATTACCTCCGCCAAGGAGGTTATGTTTTTGGCCCTGTTTGTTTGTCTGTTTGTTAGCAAGATTACACAAAAACTACTTGACGGATTTTGCTGAAATTTTCAGGAGATGTTGGTAATGGCCCAACTTAAAAATGATTGCATTTTGGTGGTGATCCAGATAACCGCCATAAGTGAATGATCGTTTTTGCTCAATAACTGTCTAACTTATAATGATATCAACATGATTCCGAGTGCTAGGTGTGAGTTGTCAGGGTCAAGGAATCATATTATGATGGTAACTTTATCATGGAACTGTTATAGATGTAACAGCAATATGTGAGCTACCTTGGCAGAGGTTTGCACTCTCTGAGTGATTTCTTGTTGGTGTTTTGTTACATTCAGAATTACCACCATGTTTTCATTGTACTCCTGACACAACAGGTAAAGCCTGTGTCTTTGCGCCCTCTAATGGAATACTTAAGTAACTCGCATCACATACAGGCAAGTATACAAACAAAACTGCTCATGATGCCAATGGACGCCAAACTACAAGTATGTCTGCAAGTATATCTCCAGCTTAATGTTAGTCTCATACGGGCAAATGTTTAGGCTCACTGGTTGTGTCCTTATAAGGGAAGCAGCATCTCATGGGGACACCCTGCAATTGTATGAATGGTGAACTTAAGGCACACCCCCGGAGAGGTGGGGGACTCCCAGTAGCTGGTTTTTGGCTGGAACTTGGCAGACATTCGGCTTCAAGGGGAAAATTGACGTGGCTACATCTGTAGCACCCATGCCTCAGTCTGCTGCAATTACCTAATAGATCTTGCTTTTTGCTTCCAATGTAAGTATTATATTATATCAAATAATGATGTACCTAATAATATGAATTATCATTGTTTGTCTTTTCATTATTATTATTTCCTTCTTACATTTGAACATGCTTTTTCAAATTAAAAATGTGCAGTTTTGATTTTAATAATTGCCAGACATTTTCCCATGTTCTAAACAGAACTATTATTAACTTAACATGGATGATTTTGTTTCAGTGTGATGCCTGGTAACCATAGTTTGTATATCAATGTTATTAGACTTTACTGTTTAGTGGTAGGAGTGGAGGAAGAAAAAGTGGAGGGGAACTAAAAGAGAAATAAAAAGCACTGCATGGCTTTAGTTTTCTCTTTTAAGAGATGCATAGTTCAGGATTTGTAAATGTGGTTTTAATAACCAAACATAGCTTTGTGCTGCTCTTTACCTCAATAAGAGCTAGTCTACAGTAGAGCATCCTCCCTCTCTACCTTAATAAAGGTAAAAAAAATGCAATTAATTTCAAGGCTGGCTGGCGGGAAAGCAGGGGAAGGCTTCTGGGTTTGGCCTGGTCCATGAAGGTTAAAAAATAGACATTATTCATAGTAAACTTGGTCAGTGAAGCCCATTTCAAAATGTAATCCTGCTTCCAGTGGTATGAGCCTTTCATTTGGTAAAGTTTACATTGTGTAAAGTGACCTTCATGTTGGATTGCATATAGACATTCCAGGACCCCGAATTGAAACTAATGTCTGACACCCCTGAAAGTTAGAAAACATCTGTGTCTGTTTTTCAGTGAAGGACAAGAGTTATGGCTTCAGGGTAAATGTGAAAAGTGAGACCCAATCATATTCAACTATAAACAACCATAAACATTAAATTCACTGGCATCTGTTTTCAAATTTAACACACCTCTGACTTAATTGGACTGTTTCCTTTCAACAAACTGAGCCAAAAGCAGCCAGTGTGTAGTTTGTGCTACAGTCTTTTACTGTAAACTGTGTTGTAAAGATTTCAATCTATTTACTTTGGAGGAGAGAGCGTTTCCTCCAGGAACTCCTCGATCTTGTTGATATCAGTCTTGACCTCTCCATTGAAGGTCAGGAAAGGAGGGTGTGTCCCTGGAGCCAGGTTGTGCAGATCTGCTGGTTTTCTATTAGAGGACACAGAGAAAGTAATAAGTCAGGAAAGTGCGCAAGGCTGTTTTTTGTATTAAAGCGCCTGTTCTTGTGTTCCTACCTTTTGAGGTCAACAGTGGTGACATTAAACACAACTCCTTTGAGCCACAGGATCATGAAGAGACGCTGAGAGAAGGGACAGTTACCGATGCTTTCTCCATCATTACCTGCCTGCACAAAACAAGACAATGTAGAACTGATTAAGGTGTTAAATAGTGAGATTTATTTGTAAATCAAGATAAACTGCTGAGCATAAACATTCAAGTAGATGGAAAACAGCACCATTAAAACCTTTATCAATAAATTACTTTCTTTTTCTCCTTAGATAAAAATAATGATTGTTTCATTGCCTCATCTCCCCACATGTGAGACTGTGTTGCTTTTCTTTAATAAAAACCAAAGTAGATAAATCATGGGGTTTTTAGAAAATTGGTGGAAAGAAAAAAATACAAAGTCATGGGTTCAAGACGATGGTAAATAACACTGTGACATGAATGTTAGTTATGGAACAGTGAAGAAGTGGCATGATATGGTTGAAATCAGGTTGTGAAACAAACGGCGTATCAATTAATTTTTTTTTTTTAAGGATTTGTTAACAGTGGAAGTCGCACAACTTTTATAGAAGTTGTGTGACCTTTCCATAAACTATCTGGATAAGGGGTTATCATTATATATGTTGATGAAAAAAAATTCAACCATCTTGAAACAACCTCAAGGATAGTTTGGCATTATGTTCATCACTTGTGAACAAAATTTCTAAACAACACTTTGAGGGCTTTTCCTCAAACTTTGCATAAAGAAGTGAATCAAAGATGAACTGATTCGATTTTGGAGGCACTAGGTCAAGGTCACTGAGACCTAAAGCTAAGCTGGCAAAACAGTTCAGGAATACATTGTAAAATTCTTGTCCAATTAGGCATGAATGTCAAGTTTGAGGTTAGCGTGAACTGATGAGATTTAGAGGTCAGGATAAATATGTACAAATAAATTGATTGGGTTTTTCTTTTGTATTTTTGGTGTGTTTGAATACAAAAATTATCTGTTTTGGGAGTCACAACCAAATAGCTTTTCAGTCTCAATACATTGGTGATCAATAGGCATACAAAAGCTTGTTATGGTAATTTATTGGTAGTACTTGTATTGCTATTGATGTTGGGCATTTATTTATTAAAGCAAGTTTGATTATGATCAAGTTAATACCTAAATGTATGTCAAAAACAGAAATCATTTGGTCAGCGCCACTGTCTTTGAGTTCACTGTGAGTAACAGACAATATGGAGCGTCTGATAGCATCAGTCCACTATTTGCTTCCTTCTGGGGTTTTTCTTTTCTTATTGGTTAGTACATACAACTGAAAAACTGTCTTTATGTTTTATTTTATTTTATTTTATTGAGCAACTATGTTCAACTTAACTCAGATCTCGAATCATCTGTGCATGTGATGGAGGAATGGACAGTGGATGTAGGGGGCACGGCCTCAGTACCCCTGCAGTAAACAGTGTGAATGTGACTTAGGAATAGCAAAGTTATTCTCAAATATACATGCATGAAATCTGGTTGTTTTAGTCAAGATTATGCTCAAATAAATGTTCCACAACTATATTTAAAATCTCTCCTAAGGACTAATCTTCAGGGTTTTTTTTTAAATTCCAGGTTTATTCCCATTTCATCCAACTTTGAGAATTCCCCAAATTTTGCAACTCTACTGGGATATGACTTTGTATTTTCTGACATTAAATGACAGAGCAAAGAAGATATCTAAACAGCTAGCGTCAAGCTCATGAAAAATTCAAGACACCATTTGAATTAGATGTAGATCATTTATACAGAAAACACAAGTGTACTGTAAGTTTTATGATCCCTCTAAATAAGTTCACTTCCTCTCGATGCATCTTGTAAACATGCATCGGGCTCCTGTGTTGGCATGTACGTAGCAGATCATCATCTATGACACTTGAGCTTCTCCTCAACCTGAATTATAGATTAGGAATTCCATGGCCTGGTTCACTGACCAGCAGAGTACAGAGAGCAGAGTCAGACCTGTAGGCGGACAGTCACACAGAGGTCCACTGACATGGTGAAGTAAGGGCAGTGACCTCTGGGTCAGCTGGGATTTGACAGTGGGGATTTTGGTTAAGTTTATTACATAACAAATTAAAATTATTAAACAGACAAGTGGGCAGTACTTGGCAGCTTAGCTGTGTTTCAATTTTAATTACAAATTTGGCCTCAAACAATCATGAAAGAACAATCACCAAGATTAAATTGTTACTTCGCTACATGCCATGCTTCACTAAGTGTATTCATATGTTTTCTGATGTTTGATAATTATTTTGTTTTTGTATTCTAGCCAACAAAACACATCTATGACACAACCTTAAAAACACATTTTAACTCATTCATTGCTTGTTTTCTTCACATTGTTAAAGGGTTACAGTCTCATAAATCCCTGTAATGCACATGTCTGAAATTCAGTGAGTAAATGAGTTTAAATAAAATAATCCAGTTGTCAGTTTTGCCATAATTGAACAGCTTTATTCTTAGGCTAGTCCACCAATTGAAATATTACAAAATGTATTTATTACGCTAAAGAAATACAAATAAACTTCAGATGCAGAACAAGAACTGAAGTTCTTGTTCTGCATCTGAAATAAAGCAAAAAAAAGTGTGAAACAATTTGCATTCAGTCCATGTTTCTCACAGTTCACTGCTGCCAGCAAAGACCAGAAAACAGAGCCGTCAGTCTAAAAGTAGCTGAGCCGACTGTATGCTGTATTGATGCAGTCTGTGTGCACGTGATGCCTCTGTCTGGGTATTGTTGCAGCGGGGCTCAGCAGCACAGCTGTAACACAATACACACAGAGGCTGTTCATAATGGCCTATCAACATCTAGAACACGGCGAACAAAAGCTGACACACACACACACACACAGAGCGAGGCCTGTGGGCACAAGGAGCGAGCTGCTGAGTGATGTGAGGACGAGAGGGGGTCCAGCGGAGGCCATGATACCTCATATGATCTGTCACATACTGTACATGTATAAAGTAATTTAGTTTGCCCCTATGGTTTATTTTAAGATTAAGAATGTTGTGAAAAATCTACTTATTTTTCAGTTTTGGGGTTTTTAAAAGTACTTCTTATGAATGACTATTTCTACACTCAGCAAACATTTAATAACGTTTTATACTGAAGTACAAACTTCAAAAATAAATCTCCAAAAAGTACAATATTTTCCTCTAAAACTAAGCCTGATTGTTCAATTCCACTTCAGAAAATTAGAGTGTGTGATTCTTTTAATTACTGACACTGATACATGTCACTAATTTAATGAATACTGAAGGTAAAAACCTGAAGTAAAAGCAATTTTTGCATGACTATTTGGATATAGATTTCTATTTTTAGCCTTCTTTTTCAGGCTTACGAACAACAGAAGATAAAAAAGATGACAAGCTGTCATTGTTGCAGACATGGCTATTGTTTCCAATTTCCATGTACATTTTTTTTTAGAATTTAGATTCAGATTAAGACAGATGTATTTATCACATATGGACAGTTCAGAAGTCTTTGAAGAATACAATAAAAACAAAAAGCCCCAAATGGAAGGAATTTGAATGGAAATAAGATTACATTTTTAAAGACTCCTGTCATCACTTCCAACTGTTGGAGGGGCTCAAGTTAATCAATTATTGGCAAAACATCAGAAAAGCAGCAGGCATGTGTTTGAATAAAAAGTTATTCTTTAAATTGGTATATTATTTTTACTAGGGATGTTACCACAAAATGTAGAAGACATAAATAAGATTTAGTTATTAGGAGTTCTTCTCCTCATTGCCAATAAGGTAATAATGGTGTCCCCCTACCCCAGCCCCCCCCCCCCCCCACACACACACACCCAAACACACACACTGACACAATGAAGTATGAGTACTGCAAAGCTAAAATTGACACTAGAGAGCTTTTAGGTTAAACAGTCCCCAATATATACATTCTTTTTGAACTGATGTGGAGAAAATAAATGGATCGAACATTCTTTGTTTGACATCTGCAACATTACTAACATTCAGATGAACATGTACAGGCATGTAGTTGATACATATATGTCTGCTCTCTCAACATGTATTGATTGTTTTTAAAATTTGTTTCTAATTGTTTGCTGAGTGACGTCTACATGTCATCTCTGATTGACTGATGAGCTGTGGAGTGTCACTCTTTCCCGTTCATGGGGCTTTTGCGTGAACATTTTGTGGACACACGTGTGGACAATTGGACTTTTGGGCTACCCAGTGGTAAATGTGCCTGCGTTGATATTTAATATTTGATTGCTTTGTATATTATTATGTTTTATTAATCAAAAAGAAGTTAAAAAGACAACAATAAAAACAAATCAAACAAACACAATCCCAACATCCACGCGGTCACATTCACTTATTAGTAGCAACAGATTCAGCCAGACCACCAGGGTCACCCATGTACCATGTCGCCACAACTTATCAATAACATCAAGCACATAAGGACTTATGTTTGCAAATGTGCAAAGAGCATAAATCAATAACGAGCATTCGACAGACCTGCAGTTGAAGGAATAAAGGAGAGAAAATAGGGCTGCTCAATTGTGGCCAAAGTCTTGATTATTGATTATTTTAATAAATGAAACACAATAACTCACTCGTTTTAAAACAAGCACCACAATCTTTCACTGAACTTATAAACTTCTGACATTATCATGTTAAACATTAGAGAACTGCAATGCACAGAAATGTACTTGTAAAAATAACTTAATGTAAACGGAAAAGACGTCAACTTGTCATGTGGCACAGTAATCTTTTAATCTTGATTACTCTGTTTTGTTTGTGGAGGGCAGTTATTGTACTTGAAATTAAACCTTTATTGACCGCCCAGACTATTCATTTGTTCTCCCTGGTGGCGGGAGATAGTGACGCCCAGAGTGCATTAAGGAAAAGTCAACGGAGAGAATGTGGTCCGGCTGGTCCATTATCCTTTTTGAACCACCCGTACTTTTCACAGAGAAGCCAAGTCCTTCAGCTGGACTCCAGTCACTCTGAGGCAGACAACATCATTTAGACTGTTTATGTCCCTCACAGGCAAGCCATAAAAAGCAAAAGATAAAAGAGAAAGTTCAAAGACTTTCAATAAAACAATAATAAAAACTACATAAAATGCTCTTGAAGACATTAAAGGAGTTCAGCTTCTGCAATTTCTTATGACCATGTATAATTGTCGACTCTGCGTTCTTAACAAACTTTAGTTCAGAATCAAACACAGCCTCAAGATAGTTGTATGAATCAACAAATTCCACATTTTCTTCATGAAAGCTGCTGGCTCTTGGCCCCAGACAGTTCTTCCTAAAATCAAGGATCAGCTCCTTTATTTTTGACTTTCAGATCTGAGGAATTTTCATATTGTGAATTAACTCTTGGGAATCCAAAACCCTGTTATGGCTCCAAAGATGTCTAACAAGCAGAGGCAGAAAGATGGCGTTGTAAACAAGGCATGAAGAAGGTTAGATGGTGTCTACCTGTATACCTGAGCTCCTGCTGATGATGTCTGTTCTGCTTCTTTTGCCACCACAATGCTGTCATGCTATTAGGGAACAGAAATCTGGCACTGATGAGGTAACAGCACTAACACTTCTGATGCCAACTACACCAAATCATAAAATAGGTTTAGATTCTTCATTTAGGTACCATTCACTTATGTCAGAGCCCGAGATGCTGAACTTCTTTGCCTTCTCTAGTCAGCGAGCTATTCAGTATTTCCCTCTGGGAAAGAAACAACAGAGGCATTGTCACATGGGGCATGTCAAGAGTTAGCATTACTTGTGTCATATTTTTCTCTTAAGGTATCTGTTCAATTAAGTACCAGTGTAGGAACAGGCCAGTTACTACCACTGATTTAAAAGTACTGATTAGGTATAAGCACTGGATTTAACCTAAACACTATGCAACTCATGCAATGCCTTGTTAAACTTCTTAGTGAGACACCAATTTTACATCAGAGGGTTTGGATGATACTGTGCTTGACTTCCGTCTGTGCGTTTGTTTTTTATGTCTTTTTCTGATTGCATGACAGTATTTATAAGGTGAATGTTTCTCAACATCTTCCCAATGTTCTCTCATGCTGTAGTGCAGGAATACAGGATAATATAGTCAAACAAGAAGCTGCAAATTAAGTTACAACAGCTTAATTTTTAACATTAGACGATACTCCTGACTTGGTGCATTTATGGGCCGTGATAGTAGAAGTGTCTCAAGTGCAGCTGTCACTTTGGCTAATGTGTTTACAATTGCATGGACCTCATACAACCTCTCTTAAAATATACTACACTATCCTTTTAAGTGTGTGCAGGGCTGTGATCATAAAAACCTAGTTGGACCCTTCGTAAAGGCCACTGTCCATCTAGGTCATATCTCAGATGGCTGCAAGAGCAAAACATGTAGACACGTTTGGATATTTATATATCTGACAGGGTCTCTATTTAAAACACTACATAGAGAGCAAGAAGTAAGCTTAATTTGTTGAAGGTTAGCATTGATTATTCTGTATTTCAGATTGATGCAGAGTGAGTATTTTACTGTCAGTAATGAAGATTTGTATGTATTCGAGCACAGCTTTGAGGGATCATGAACTACAGAGCATATCAGTGAACTTGGGGTTACTAAGCTGACTGGTTTCCTAGGCTGAAGGCAGCCTCCTCTGCAGCTAATTGGGATCGGTGCAGGTAGGCAGCACATCAGCAATGAGCTCCTCCACCTGCCTCAGGTACATTAATGTCTCTTACATTCCCAGAGGGCCTTGAGGGTATGGAGAGCAAAACAACTTTGCTCTTTCTGCTCAGGCTAAAACTTTTATCATTATTTATTCCATTATTATGTGATATTGTGGAGCATCTATTCAAACAAACTCCCACAAAAGAGGATCTAATGGACTGTGAGTGAAAAGAGTGATAATTCTCTGCTTGATAATATCCAAAAGAAGGATTCTTTTTAATGCATGCGTAATGCTGCACTTGTGCTGGCTCCCATTATCAACTCACAGCTTTGGTATCACTGTCACAACAATCCCAGGTCACCACAGAGCACAGTGTGCCAGTGCTGCTGTAACTCTACCTCTGCTATTGAGTTACAGCAGCTTCTCAAACACATTCTGCAGCCGCACTGGAAATATAACCATATACTGTCCATGAATTCCATTTGAACTTGTGTTTAATAAGAAAACACTGCCACCACAGCTCCATATCTGTCTTACCTTGACAAAAAGCTCAATTTCAGGGTCTCTATCTTGACCGTTAGCAGACATGTTGCCTCGCTCGGGCTGTCAACTTGATCCTTTCTTCCAACCTCAAGACCTTTTTCTATCTTGGAGGTCTACATCCTCCAGAAAAAGATGTGACAACCCAAATTGCTCCTCTGAGATAATCCTCGCTTGGCTCACATGAGAAGCTGTTTTGGTGTCCCTGATTCCACCGTTTTGGTTATTTTAAAGGTTTCCGCTCCCTTATCTGTGTCCTGCAGGTGAAGCTGAGAGTCAGTGCAGGTGGCAGGCAGACAGCTCTGTGCTCTGATTTGGACACAGATGGAGAGCAGAGTGAGCTCTCACTGACACACAGGAGAAAACAGGTGTCAGTCAGGCTACAGCAGGGGGGAGGAGCTGCATCCCTCTCCTCCCTCTAACACACATTTCTCCTCTCTGATCTGTCTCACCACAGGCTGTTTTAGCATCAGTCAAAGGTCAGGATATAGGCCCTATTTTGCCAGTTTAGCACAGAAATTTGCACAGTTTTGGTGTAAAAATCATTAGTTTGTTTTATTGTATCTACCGTGCTTGAGGGGAGAAAAAATGTAAAAATGGTGTTGCAACAAACCCTTGATGAACTTGGATGGGGAGGAATTATGCAGATTGGGGGGCAAAATTCAAGTAGACAAAGTTTCTTTTGTGCACTCTTTGTGAGTGTGTCTTAAACTGATACAGTTTTTTTATGTGACTTAATATTTCTAATGGGTAATATTAGGCAGTAGTAACTGCTGATATAGTGGGGGTGATTATGGGCTAGGGAAGGTAGTAGGTCTGGGTATTGTTAAGAACCTCACAATTCAATTCGATTTTGATGCTTTAGGTTGCGAGTCGATTAAATATTGATTAAAAAGCTTCAATGTGGATTCAGTAAGAAATAGGAATAATTAGAGTACTTGTTGACAATTTTTTAATATTTATTTTCATGCTCGTGAACAAATGTGGTATGTCACGTCACATTTTTGAGCAATAAAACATCTGAAAATAAAAATCTGCACAGTAATAACTCATTAGTGAATATGTAGTGCAAAAGTAAAAATCATGACAGTTCTGTTATAAAAACTGAAAAAGTCCACAGCGCCCCCCAACTGGCCAGGAGGTGAATCGATTCAGAGGATTTGCTGAATCCATATTGAATTGGGGCGTGGGGGATATTGTAATGCACTAATGAATCGATATTTTTACCCACCCTTAGAGAGTAGTACTAGCACGTCACTACCTGGAACTTGCATGTACAGAGCCCGGGTCTCGTAAAAGGATGAAGCTGTTTGGGCTGGGATGGCCATGTGGTTAGGTAGCTAAAATTTAAAGATATGTATTTTTTCTGGTGTGGTGGGCAGTGCGAGTGAGCACTGAGGGAGAGGCTCTGGAATCATGGCCTGCCTCTTAGAAATGTCCCCTTAAGGTCCCCACCTGATGACCCCAGTGATGCTCTGGCTATTGCTGCTCATCAGTCGACTAGTGAGGTTGGAAGGCCCGTGAGAGGCCACGTGGCAGCGTAGATAGCATCAGCATTGTCACTACCTGGAGCTTGCATGTACAAAGCCTGGGTCATTTCAAAGTGGCGACGCTGTGGCCACAAAGAGCCATTAGGTAGATCATGTGACTTATGAGTTTAATGGTCTCTTCATTGAAGAATTATACTTCTATTGTGGTACAAGTGTCTTGTGTTTCTTCTAAATTGTAGTTCCAATGTCAAAGTAATAAAGCGATTCAAGGCTCTTGAGAGCAAGTTTATGAACATGACATCACAAGAATGCTTTGAGGTTTTAGCTTTAACCTGTAAACAAATGTGCAACCATGACACAGGGAAGAGATGATAAGATTCTGAAGGTCAAAGGTAAATATCATGAAGCCTCTTGGTCACCACTTGATTGCTAATATGATATTTCATGACTGCTTCAAGAGATTTTCCTCAAACTTAAAAAATCCAGTATCACAAAAATGCTCCCTCAAATCTTTACACAAACATCCAACATGACATTTTAATAAACCGACAACATTTTGCAGGTCAAAGCTACAGGTCATGGAGTTTTCTTGTCAGCCTTTGATTGTGAATCTAATATCTCAAGCAAACTTTAAGGAATTTCTGTCCAACTTGGTGCATTTGTCTTCTCGCGCAGAAAGATAACCTGATGAGATTTTGGAGGTCATGGGTCAAAGGCTATCAAGTATCATGTGCCTTATCTGCTTGTAAACATAATGGGCTTTCATTTCGTAGACTAGGCGCAGGCGGGGCGCACCTGCCCTGCGCCACACCTGCGCCGCGCCAATGGGGTGTGTCCAGGGCATTTTGCAAGTTTCGTGCACGGCGCAGTCTGGCGCAGGCAGGCGCACCCACGCCTCCATCCCTCCTACCGGTGCAAGTAGCAGAGAGGGAGGAGAGGAGGCGTGAGTGGGTTTAACACAGCCGAGTGTAATCTTCACCAATCAAATGAACGCCTCTCCTCACCTTTAAATGCGCCGCAGGCGAGGCGCAGTGACAATTTCACCTCGGTGGCGAAGATGGTCAGAGCTGCTGTCACTTTTACAGCAACTGGGAGAGCGTAGGGGCCACCGGGCCGCGCGTCGAAGGCCACGATGCGCGTCACCATGTGGACCACCTCGTAGGACAGATGTAATCTGTTCCTTTGCCATAAATAGGAGTACAAAATTAAGTGATAATTACATTTAAACACAGCAGCAGGCCAATCCATTCATCGTGCTTGTGATCCACCTGCATTCCTGGTCTGTCATCGTCGTTAGTTATGACACACGTCTCTGATCTGACATCAGATGTGACCGGACAATTAATATAGATACAAATGTATGTGCTGGTTCAGACGGTTACATTAAATAGTGGTTGCTGTGATTGTTTATTGCATTGAAATGTGCCTGACACTGTGGACACCTGCCTGTGAGGTTTTGGTGACGTGTGCGAACTGTGCGCCTGTCAGCCAAATTACCACTGCACGGGGTGCGCCTCGCCTGCGCCGCTTTCAGCGCACCTCCTGTGTGGTTTTTTGGCACGAAATTGTCACTGCGCCAAGCCAAATCTGTCAACACCTCCCCCTGGTGCGCCATCATACCCATCTCGGTGCAGCCGGTCTACGAAATTGCCAAACTGGCTGCGCACGGGGTGCGCCACCCTGAGTTGCGCCAGGAAATTAGAGCCCAATATTTTAAAAAATGCCTTTCAGGATTTTCTCTGAATTTTTCAAAAATGTCCACTTTGACTCAAGGACAAGTCAGTTAATTATGAAGTGACAGTCATTTTGGAATACAAGGTCAGAGTCTAAGTGACCTACCACTGCACTTTCACCCTTTCAGTTTATACCTCATGCAGACATAAAACCTCTGTGCAGCAGTTTTAGATTATAAATATTGCAAAAAAATTGTGCCATTAAGATGCACAGGGGCTTTCTTTTTGGTTATGGATATGACTGAAGATCATTGGGTTTCTGAATTCTTTGATGCTACACATCATACATGGGTATAAGAGTATTACATTTTTTGACAATCTCACTATGCAGAAATATTGCCAATGTTATTGTACATTTTGACAGACATGAATTTTATCATAATTCTGGATTATTATTTTTTTCTTGAAAAAGCAGTATTGGGTGTCTTGGAGTTCGATGTTTGTTGCTATGGTATAAAGTATAATCTAACAATAACATTTGATTTTGACTGTAATCATATCAAGTTCTGTCAATTTGGGATCATGACAGCAATTTGTGCTTTCAACGCAGGAGTAATTGGATATACATCATGTCTCACTATTCAGCTAAAAATATTGACCCAATATTCAATATGTGTGTCACTCATCAATTTTTTATTTGCCTGAGCAGCATTTATATTTTATCTACAAATATTTGATTCTGTCAGGGTGGACTTGATCACGAGGGAGACACCTTAACAGATTCTTTTATAAACTATTGATAATTTGCAGGAAAAAATGCTTTTATTTGTTAAAAAAGGGCCTATGTAGGGCAACAAAAACATGTCAGACTGCTACAACTTTCATTAGCACACACTAAAGAATCTGAGCCTTTAGGATCCACCCATTTTCTGGGGACACAAAGCCTTTTCAGTGGTGTAAAGTCAGAGGAAAATGCAGAAAAAATGGGAAGAGATTAAGCAGCTTGAGTTAATTTTTAAATCTGTTTCTATTAATAGAGCAGCCCCCTCTCCTGGCTGATGTAACAATATGCAGTGCTCACTAATTACTGAGACACTATAGGAGAAAGGGATCATTATCAGTGTTTATGAGGGATGTTGTACAGTTTCTGAAAATGTTATGTGGAAGACTTAATGTGCACAGTATGAAGTATTTTCAGATTCAGGTCATATTTAGTTTCTCTACTAAAAATGTGGCATCAATACATTGAAAGCATCATACTACATTCATGAAACTGTATTTTAATTTAGTTTTACCTGCAGGGATCTTTTGATTCTGTGTCATGAAAAACACTGACTACAATGTTAAAACTCCATGTGCTAAAAAAAAACAGAAAGGAAACCAGCAGCTACTCACCCCATTTATGCTGCTGTTTTACACATTGTACTTATATTGGTGGCATTTTGCCTCCACAGTGGATATCTTGGGGACAGAATGGGGGAACAAGTTTACCCCAAATTTGCATGGTTTCCAAAGGTAGTATCAGAAGGGTAATATAACTGAAAGGGGGACACGCAGAGTCAGTGGGGAATAGTAGAGCTGCAAGTGTGTGTGTCTGCCTTTGTGCTTATGTAAAGCACAAACCGTGTCACACTCTCTTGTGTGTCCAGAGCATTTATTAATTTTTATCACATCCTCATGGAATTTATGTGAAAGTTTTAATATGTAATGATGATGCACCTTCATTGTGGTGCCTTTGCACTGTGAAAAGAGCTACAATCTTAGCTTAACAGTAAGGCTACTCCGAAAGGTAGAGATGATCCCTTTCATTGTATTTTTATATGGCTGCACCATCGTACAGCGGGTTAGTGTTGATCCTCACAGCAAGAGTTTGTATGTTCTTCTGTGCATGCACAGGTTTGTTGTGGGTACTCTTGTTTCCTCCTACAGACCATGTTAGGTTTATTGGTCACCAAATTGCTCTTGAGTGTAAGTGTAAATAGTTGTCTGTCTGTGCCTGTCAGCCCTGCAACTCCACCTCTCACCCATGTCAGCTAGGATGGGCTCTAGCCCCTCATGACCCAAAAATCAATAAAGCAGCCAAAACGATATGACTTCCATTTATGCAAGCTAAAAATGAAGCTAATGCCCAGTCATTTTACTTGAATTAGCCTGGAAGAGCTTCCACAAATTGTTTTGATGCTATTTTGGTTGGGCAAATTGAAACAAAGAATCATTTTGGTGGCTATAAATGTAGTAATTGGTGGCTATTTCCTCTGGAAGGCTTGTTTTTTTTCCTCTTGTTCAACCCTTTATGTTATTTAAACCTAACAGACTGCTGTAGCTGTGTTGCTTAAGAGGTCTTCCTTGCAGTAAAACAGCACCACATGCTTTAATGTTTGCTATTGCAAAATCTCTCTCCAAATGCTTTAACAATATTTTATGATCATGACAACATTAAGGGTTAAGAGGATGGCCTTGGTGTCCTTTTGAGACAAACGGCAGCTCAAATCAGTGACTTTTTAGGCCAATGATTTACAGAGTTCTTGTGTGTAGACACTGTGACAGACACCTTACTATCTTTATGGGACCAAGATGGAAGAGGCTGTTGGAACTCAACATCATGCACTTGCCAAGTGTGTCATGACTTTAATATGAGTCATTAATATCATAAGGCCTCTTAGACTTTGGCATTGGCTCACGATTTAATACATTTTTATCTCAAAATTGTAAAACACTGTATCTAAGAGTAGGAGATTAATAAAGATCACCATGTGAAATGACTTGATAATGATGAAGTTAACAGTATAGTAATAGTGTTCTGCTTTATCACTGGAGAGGGGCCACATGGGCTCTCGGCATGGACCAATGATCTGCTGACCCTCCTCCCTGCTTTTATAGCCCAGCTCAGTTTATGGTTATTGCGATTGTTGAAGATTAAACAGTTGGGAGATCCATACCGGTTGGATAGGATGCAGGGCGGGTAGGTATGTGAGGAAGGGGCCAAGTATGTTGTCTCTTCCATGTTGAACTATGGTCCTAGTTTATCATAATTGTGACATAGGTGCATTAAGATAGTATATCTGCAACTACAGGATTTGTGCTTGTGTGCATTTGTACTTTTCGTCTAGAATATGATCAGGAAAAGCACAAGGCAACATTTTTTCTTAATTAAAAGGGTTTCTTTAAGACTTCTATTTTGTTAGGAACATCTTATTCAAATGCTACGAAATCATTATGTTAATGAAGTAACAATGCCCAGAATCCTACCATGATTCATTGTTGAATTTGGCAATAAGGTGTTTGATACCACGTTTTTAAAACATACAATCCCTCTTATCTTTTTTATAGCATATCGGGCTGCCAGCTTTACAAGCAATTAGCTTCTGTATATGGGGCAAGACCAAAAGTAAAAAAAAAAAATCAGAAAGGCATCAACTGGGGTTACTGGAAAGCCTTTGGGAGCAAATCTGCAGCAGTCACCATGTCAAAAATATCTCAAACTTTGGATCAACCTATAAATAGACAAAAAGGCCAAGTTGAGATAGGCCTTATAGCAGTCTGCCAGATACTGACACTGCACAAGCTTGAAGTAGAACATGCATATAGAAATGGCTGGATCTAGTATAGGCCTTATAAATAGGCCCCTGGTTGGTACATGTATGTTGGGTGCTTGTTTTTTATATTGGGATAGCTGAGTTCCCTGATCTGTAAAACAAATTTACTATCTGGTACTAATAAAGAAACATTGAACCTTGAACCTTGGTTGTTCCTGTGATATGGTACTTTCCAAACTAAAAGCCAAGTCCTAGCCAACATTGTCATATTTGCTATAAACTTGTGAGCTCTCATTATCTGAGGGAGGCAAACAAAGGCTGCATAAGCGTCTCTGACATATTCATGTCTAAATTTGGTTTGTAAATGGATGCATGCCTTGGTAGACTGAAAAAACTAGCTTCCCATTAGGGATGAATAAGTTGTCTGATTCTGGTTTACTAAGCCAACCAACAACATGAATACAGAAAATATGTAGGCTCATATCAATGTCAAAGGAGAGGGCCTAGAATTTGAAACAAGCAACAGTGAAAAATGCTAACGTTTGTTGCTTTAAGAAGTTATGATAAGTATTTAGGCTCTGAAGAGGATAATTGTTGTTCAAATTTAGGATAAACAATTGTTTTGCTTACACTTTATGGGCACTTTCATGAATATGGGTGCCCTTTTTCCCTTTTATAGGTGGCCATCTTGTCGTCATGTTAACCATGCCTCTCAGTATGCAAAACCTTATGTCCTTGAGTGGGACACAGGATATTGGATTTTTAGGATAAACAATTGTTTTGCTTACACTTTATGGGCACTTTCATGAATATGGGACCCCTTTTTCCCTTTTATAGGTGGCCATCTTGTCGTCATGTTAACCATGCCTCTCAGTATGCAAACCTTATGTCCTTGATAGGGACACAGAATATTGGATTTTTACTGATATCTGAAATGGTGATATTTCCAAACTCATTATTAATAAAACCAATACTGATAAATACATTTTTCATCTCTTTTTTGAGAATAACAAGCCTCTTCCAAACTAAAATTAACCTGGAGCTTCATGTATGGCCAGTGTGTTGCAAAAGTGCACTGACCTTATACTGAGGCTCTTGCTTTGTGGTTCAATTCTGACCTTAGGCCCATTTGCAATGTGACTTCCCCAACTCCCTCTACTACCCCTTTCCGAGTCTATCCAGTGTCTCTCCATTATTGATTAAAAGCCCAAAAATATATCTTAAAAAAAACTTAGATTCATCTGTTCCTCCAACTGGGAAAGTCTATGCCAGAAACTGGTGTGGAACAAGAAAAACATTTGATTCTCTAATAAATGACACTACATGTTTTTCTAAATGAAGACATTAAGGGTGAATCCCAATTCTACCCCTTAGCCCTTCCCCTTTGTCTTACCCCTTCCCCGAGGCCCTCAAAACAGAGGGCTAAGGGGATGGGGTGAAAACACACTGCTGAGAAACGAGACACCACTCGATGCCCGCTACGTCATCACCCAGAGCCGCTAGCTAGCTGTGACGTAGGCAGATGCGACAATAACCGTAGCTACAGCTGCGAAAGCTAGCTTTTTATAACGAGAAACTGTAAAATACGACCAACAATTCAAAACATGGTTCATATTTCCTGGTTGATTTAATAATTACTTATAATTAAGCGCTTTCTTCGGTCTCCGCTCTTCCTTGTGTCGGCGGGCGCGGTGTATTATGGGAAATTCTCATACCCCTTCGTTTCAAGTGAGGTCCCGGTCTGTCTTCGTTTCGAGGGCTATGTACCCCTTGGTCTTAGTCCTACGGAGAATTGGGACACCACTTCACTAGACGTGAACGCGCAAAACCAAAGGGTATGGGGTAAGACAAGGGCTAAGGGGTAGAATTGGGATTCACCCTTAGTGATAATACGGTAAAGCATTAGAAGAAGAAGAAGAAGAAGCTTTATTTATATAGCACTTTTCATACATCAGAAAATGCAACCCAAAGTGCTTAACAAAATAAAACGGAATGAAATAACAAAAACATACAACAATATATAGACCCCCCCCCCCCCCACCCCCCCCCCCCACCCCCCCACCCCCCCACCCCACCCCACCCCATACACACACATACGCCCAGACTCGCACACACGCTCACACTCACACATACAGTAAATAGACTAGTAACATGGCCTGGCACTGAGGTGAGGAGAAGCCACCTATGGGTGGCCATCCACACTGAGAGGTACCAAAGTCCACAGCCACAGGGAGCGCCGCCAGGAAGACGTCCCTGTGGGCAGACCAGACTCCCAGTGTGGAGGGCCCCCATTAGGAAACACTGGAGCTAAAAAAAAAAAGAAGATTAAGACAGTGGAATAAAAACAGGCAATAATGATAAAATGTCTAGAAATGTGAGGGTTTAGGAAATTTTAAAAGTAATAAAATGCACAAGATTTAAAATATGTAAGAATTAAAGTAAATAAAATAAAGTAAAAAAATAGTAATAATAATAATAATAATAATGAAAAATTAAAGATTAAAGACATAAGAATAGTAAAATATGAGAAATAAGAGAATAAAAGAAATCAGTTAAAAGCCAAATTAAAAAGGTGAGTCTTTAGCTTCCTTTTAAAATATCTACAGTCTCTGCGGCCCTGAGGTTCTCTGGGAGGCTGTTCCACAGATGAGGGCCATAATGGCTGAATGCAGCCTCACCATGGGTTTTTGTTTTAACTCATGGTATGACTAAAAGGCCAGTGCCAGAGGACCTCAGGGTCCGCGAGGGTTGATATGATAAAAGCAGTTCAGATAGATAAGATGGTCCAAGACCATTAAGACATTTATAAACTACTAAAAGAACCTTAAAATCGATCCTGAAGCGGACAGGGAGCCAATGCAGCGATTTTAAAACTGGTGTAATGTGCTCCCGCCCTCTGGTCCTTGTCAGCACACGTGCGGCTGAGTTTTGTAATATCTGTAGATTATTAATACTCTTTTTGGGAAGACCAGAGAGCAGGGCATTACAGTAATCTAAACGACAGGAAATAAAAGCATGCATCAGCACCTCTGTGCTGGCCTGAGAGAGAAATGGGCGGACTCTGGCTATATTCTTAAGATGGTAAAAACCTATCTTTGTAATATTTTTTATGTGTGGAACAAAAGTAAGCTCGGAGTCAAAAATAACGCCCAGGTTCTTAACATATTGTGAGGGTTTAAAATCTTGTATTTTTGGTAAAAGTTTCTCTCTCTGGCCTTCAGGACCAATGACTAAAACCTCTGTTTTGTCCTGGTTGAGCTGTAGGAAATTATCTGCCATCCATGACTTGATATCTAAAATACAGTTAAAAAGGGCATCAATAGGCCCTGTGTCATCAGGAGACACGGCAATGTACAGCTGTGTATCATCAGCATAGCTATGGAAGCTGATGCCGTGCCTCCTGATGACATCCGCCAAGGGAAGCATGTAAAGATTAAAAAGAATTGGACCTAAAATTGACCCTTGAGGCACCCCACACCTAATTTCATGAGTTCTGGAGGAACATGTATCCATACTTACAAAGAAACATCGATCTGTGAGATAAGAATGAAACCAGTTAAGAACAGTACCAGAAAGGCCCACCAGGTTTCTCAGTCTATTCAATAAAATGTGGTGATCTACTGTATCAAAAGCAGCACTTAGATCCAGTAGTACCAAGACTGTAAGTTTTTGTGAGTCGGCGTTACACCTGAAGTCATTTAAAATCTTTAAAAGAGCTGTCTCGGTACTGTGGTTCATTCTAAAACCAGATTGATATTTCTCTAAAATATTGTTTGTATTTAAAAAATGGTTTAATTGGTTAAAAACCAGTTTTTCTAAAATCTTACTTAAAAATGGTAAGTTGGATACAGGTCGGTAGTTATTAAAGTTGTTGAGGTCTAAATTGCTCTTCTTCAGAAGGGGCCTCACCACCGCCGTTTTAAAGGAGGCAGGGAAAACGCCTGTCTGAAGAGAGCAATTCACTATGTTTAAAATCTGTTCCTCAAAGAATCCATAAAACGACTTTAAAAGTGATGTGGGAATTGGATCTAAAAGGCAGGTTGTGGGCTTTACTTGGGAGAAAACTCGACCAAGTGTCCTTGCATCAACCAGGGCAAAACTCCCCAGTGTTTCCTCGGATAAAAGCGACTGTCCAGATGTGTTAATAATTACATTTTGATGTGTTAAAAGACTGGACCTAATGTCATCGATTTTACTTCCGAAGTGGTTTGCAAAGTCCTCGCAGAGGGCGTCTGTTGGTGCCTCTGAGGGTTTTTTAAAATTGGTATTGGTTAAAAGATCAAAGGTGGAGAAAAGAAATTTGGAATTGTTTTTATTATCTGCGATGAGCTTTGAGAAGTGAGAGATTCTTGCCTGTTTGACGGTTTTATTGTAGGATCTGAGTTGTTCACGTAATATTTCATAATGAACTGTAAGTTTACTTTTTCTCCATCTTCTCTCCGCACTCCTGCATTTTTCTTTTGATTTTTTGATTTCATCACTTTTCCATGGGGGTTTAGGTTTACCTTTTATGGTTTTTGTTAAAAGTGGAGCCACAGAGTCCAATGTAGATTTCAATTTACTGTTAAAATTATCAACAATAAAATCACAAGGTGCGGGTAAAATTTCAGCAGGAGTGCTCTGTAAAATCTCGATAAAATTTGCAACCACTTCGGAAGTGAGGTAGCGTTTCCTCACCGTTCTCACCGGGGCCTTTTGGTGATTAAAACTGGTGACATCAAAAAACACACAGTAGTGGTCAGACACAGCCAGGTCAACAACAGAGGACACACCAGTGGACAGGCCATAGCTAATGACCAAGTCCAGGGTGTGTCTTCTGTTGTGAGTTGGCTGTGTTACATGTTGGTTAAAATCCATACAGTTTAAAAGGTTTAAAAATTCTCTCGACAATGGGTCGGAGATGTTATCAATGTGCAGATTAAAATCACCAGTTATTAAAATTCTGTTATAGGTGGCGTGTATGATTGAGAAGAGCTCTGAAAATTCACTGATAAAAGAAGTGGAGTGGTGGGGTGGTCTGTAAACAGTGATGCAAAGGATAGAAGGACTGCTAAAAACAAAGGGCATGAAGCTCAAATGATGAGTAGCTGTTAAAAAACACTTCCTTTGAGTTTAACGTAATTTTAGAGATCGAAGCAGTTCCGCCTCCTCTTTTACCACCCCTGGTAGAAAATGAAAAATTAAAATCTGGTGGGCAAGCCTCGGTGAGAACAACTGGTGCATCTGTGCCAAGCCATGTTTCTGTTAAAAGAATGCAATCTAACTTACTGTCTAAAATCAGATCATTCATAATAAAAGATTTGTTTGCAAGGGAGCGAACATTTAAAAGGGCCAAGTTGATGGTGACAGGTGGTCTACGGACTGTACAGGTGGATTGTTGATGCTTAGGGATAGGTGTGAGGTTATTGAAGTTCACAGAGTGAACATTGTGAAATTTGCTTTGCAAGCGCTGCGTGATGATGACAGGAATTGGTGAGTTGTAGGTGAAAGCAGAAGGTCCAAGTCCAGTATTGTGTGTGTTATGATCAGAGGTGGAACTAAAAACATAGGAACTGGGACCGGGGGGACATCAATCGGTAACGGACGGGTCAGTCTGTGTGGATTTGGGGTGGTGGGAGGAGAGTGTGGTGAAGTGCGCGTGTTGCACACCGTATGCCAGGTTGGCGGACAGCACGCGGGTGCCGGCCCTGTTGAGATGGAGGCCATCACTTCCGAAAAGATGTCTCCTCTCCCAGAACACATCAAAATTGTCAATGAAGCCGACGTTGTGGGTGCTGCAGGCAGAGGAGAGCCAGGTATTAAGGCTGAGCAGCCTGCTGAAACGCCCAATGCCCCTGCCGCAGGTGGGGGTGGGGCCGGAGATAAAAACACACAGCTGGGACTCTGAGAGTCTGTTAAAAAGCTGGGTAAAGTCATGCTTTAATATCTCGGACTGTTGTCTGGAAGTATCGTTGGTGCCCACGTGAACGATGACACGGCTTACCTGGGGGTGAGAAACCAGAATGCTTGGGATTTTCTCCGTTATATCCGTAACGGAGGCGCCGGGAAAGGACAGGGTGAGCGCCCCCCTCAGACGGACATTCCGGAGGATCGAGTCCCCGATGATGAGAGTTGTAGCCCGTTGTCCAGGGGGGATGGCCGGTTCGGTGAGCTCATCGTCCCCGTTAGCGACCCGCTGGTGATGCGTATCCCGGTGAGGAGGACGTCGGGAGTGCCACCGCACGGCGTCCCTGAGAAGCCGCCTCCGCTGGGTTGAGGAGCCGAGGGACGAGGGCGAGGGCGAGCGGCCCGATGATAGGCGTCCGTCCGATCGTGCGCAGGCAGCCGTGAGTGGAGGGAAGGCTGCGGTGTCAGACAGCGAGGGCATTACACCCTTCGGAGGGGAGGCACCGGGATCGGCAGGGGCAGTTCCCCGCTTCGGCACCCCGACCGGCTCCGCAGCCATGGATAGCGCCGAGTATTTGTTGGTGAGAGGAACGGTGAAGGAGGAGGGAGCCCCGCTCAAGTGCCGCCAGGAGCCCTCTTCCGACGATGGACGACAACTTCGGTCCAGGGAGACCTGTTGCTCGGAGTAGAGCAGGAGGGCCGCTGACAGGTTGAGGAGGAAGGCTCCCAGAGGACGGTGTCCCCCAGTGTAGCAGCAGCGCCATGCTGTTGTAGCTCACCGGTCTGCGAGCTCTCCAGCCAGCCGGACAACGTTGGGAGCCGAGCTTTGAAGGTGGCCAGCAGTGAGTCCTTCCTCCGCAGCTCATCGGATAGCCGTCCAATGTCCTCCAGAAGGTCAGCAATCTTTTTATGAGCTTTAGTTAGCTGCTTCCCTACCTCTGCAGGTAAGGTAGTGTCCATAGTGACGGCGTCCATGGTTGCCATGTAGCACTGACGCTAGAAGCGTAGAATCTAGTTGTCCGATGACTAAAACCCTATACCCAGTAAAATCAAAAGTTAAAAGTAAACGTTTGCTCAGAGCTCAAAGTATAAAAGTATAAAAACGCTCAGAACCTGATTAAAACCGGATAAAGGCTGTTAAAACCATTACGGTACATTCTGCCTGTGTAATACAGTGTACATATGGGATATTTATGGTCGATATGTATGGCTTATACTGTATATTGGCTGTACACATTAGCAGACATTTTCATATGTGCTGATACAGATAATCAAGTTTTCATTAAGTGCTGTTAGTGCCCCCTTTTCATATTTTTTAATCAAATAACAGAAAATGTTTAGAGTCAATATTTTGTCTATTTATCAAAGAAAAAAAAAGATCAGTTCCCAATACTGGCACCTAGGTCTATTGTTTTTGTTGACATTGTAGTGAGAGAGACAGTATTTGTGTTATTTGATTTCTATCAGCATCATATCAGTGATTGAATCCCAGCACAACGGCTTCCCTGTTTGGCAAAGTGAAAGGCTAATGCTCCTTTCGGATTCAGCTCCTGACCTAATTTGAAGGAGTTCTACATTATTAAAATAAATTATCCTACAGGTCATATAATAACTTTGTAACTCTGTGTTTTTTTCTGTTTTTTTTATTGTTTTGTGCAGTTTTGTTTGATTCAAGCAGCCATACCTGGTGTAACAAAAGGAAGCCTATTGATAGCTTTCCTGCAACATCACCCACTCATGCAACACTCTCCTTCAAGGGACGAAACATTTCCCTCTGCTTTACACTCAGGAGAAGTTTAAGTTCTAGTCTGCAGTCTATGTCTGTCTCAATTTTTCTACAGTTTAAATGTGATGTACATGTGTCAGTTTGTACAGAAGAAAAGGTAATAGGTGTGCTACAGCCCCACATGGTGGTCAAGGCTAGCTTACACTCTCTACTGGGTACTTGAGTTAAAGCTATTAATACAGAGATACAAAAACACTGCAGTTTCCCTGGGAGTCTTCCTGAAGCTTGCTGAAGGAGCACCAAAAGTCACATACAACAATTTTCACAGTCAATAAAACAAACAATCAACCTGATTAAAAAAAACATTTTGGGTCAAAATAGTTCATGATTACATGGAAACAAAATGTACAGGGATTGAATATTTGACAAAATATCTGTCTTGGTTGCCTGAGGTTGGCATAGTTTATTTGACAACAAGCCAGTGTGTTGTAGCTGATTGATAGAAAGCTTTGTCTGCTAAAAGGCTGACCAAAAGTTAGACTGAGATAGCATTTTAAGGATATCAGTTGCCATGATTTGGCCTCAGAAGATAGTCTTAATAAATAGACTTCTCCAGTCCTTGGCTTTATTATTTAGTACTCAACAGTGCCCTTTGTAGTTACAATAAAAATAGAAATTTAATATATCTGGCAACAACTGCTACTCCCCATTTAAAGGCCTTGGTGTGCTGAGCCAAAGCTTGTTCGGACTTCAAATCTGTGTTGCTCAATCATCAGCGTGACCCGGTGGGTACTGATAGCATGGCTCACAGAGCAGCTCTATCTGCACACACACAGATCCACTCAGGCATGGAGTTCACCTCTGGTTTCTACGGCCCTACAGTAAACAAGTTAATGATTGCATAAGACCACCTCCTGATTATAGACACTACAATGACACTGAGATCAATACTTTGCCTCAGAAATTTCTACATAAAGTCCTGTTAACGTGACCTTTAGTCGTAATGACCGACTTAAAGTAGTGCAGTTTATTCATGATGGTTCCTTATCCATGGATAGAAGTAAAAGCAATAACATTTGGTTATTTTATTGATCTTAATGTTTAAAAATTCCATACAAACCCTGCACCCTGTTAAAGTTGCACGAAAACATTGGTAATCTTTGGTGAAGTTTGTCTACAATTTCATTTCTCTTACTCTCCTGTCTTATGAAAACGGTGTATGTTTTTGTTTCATTTTTAACTAGTGGTATCAATAAAGTGTCAAAGTACTGAATATTATGTGTTTTTTTTACCCCTTTTGTGGTTTTAGAATATCTCCTGCTGTCTTACTGTCACATTGTGTGTATAAAATAATTTGGCAATGTTTTGAGTGAAGCAAGTGAAACTCACAGGAAGGTTATTTGAGGAATTAAGAAGGTCACTGTGCAGTCTTGCAGTCTTGAATTTACACAAAACCCCACATAGCATCCTTGAGATTAAACATTTAGAAAGGTTAAAAAAAAAAAGAAAAAGATTTTTCAAAGTTTTTCATTTTGATCTCATAAACTCAAAAACTTTGTCTAACATCTGCCCTCTGCTCTGTAGTTCTTATAGACACACGATATCGCCTCCTCTAAATCAATGTGCTGTTTACTTTTGAATATCCCCAACACTCAACAACGCTTCCTCAAAGTCCAGTGGTTACTACTGATATGATGGAAGTTAAATCCTAAGCATGTCCCTATTACTCAGTCCAAGAGAGTGTGTCATTTGGCCAAGCCCTCAATTGCTGACATGATCAGGAGGGCCATAAAGGGGGGAAAAGTAGGAGTATTTTAAGTGCCAATTACTGACAGGGGTCTATTTGAAAGTTTAATTGAGGATAATTGTTTTGTTTATGCTTTTCTTTTTTACCAAATAGCATGTAAAAATATTTGGATCTTTCGATCACAAGGGTGATAAAGCAAGACAAATGTTTAATCTGTAAAAAAAAATGAATCTGTTACAGGGTTAAAAGACCAGAGATTCATGAGTACTGATTACATGATAAATATAAACATTTTAAAGGCTTAAAATGGTCAAAAAGTGTAAGAGAGTTCTGTATAATATGTACAGTTTAATTCACCATTTATTCTATAATGTCAGCTTAAGAGTGTTTTCTTCACTGTTTTAAGCTTGTTTGTGTATTTAAACTAAATAATTTTGCTGTAATAATCATATGTGGTCCATTAGGAAAATATATGTATTGTCATATTTATTTATCAGTTTGCTGGACAGGTGCTTGGTTTGAGAAGCTGTGCAGAGTTAGTTTGGGATATGGTCCCCTGATATCTTTTCATGGGGCCCAAAATATGTGGCAGCTATACTTTGGCATGATACAAGGCAAACAGCTGTATCTGGTTTTAATGTTTTCCACAGAACAGGCCACTGGTTTTCAAACTTTTTTTGCTGAAGGTGTGCCTAAAATCAAGCCCCAATCTTGCAGCAAACTCTATGCCAATCAAAGCAAAAAAAGCCCATATAGTGGATTGAAATATTTTATAGGCTAGGTCATTAGAAATTTATTCAAATGAAATGTTTTATAGAGTTATTTGAAAGACATGAAATAAAATCATTTGAAATATGATTAAAAAATGAAAATTACAGCAACACACATTTAACTCAACAAGCTACATTTTATAAAATAAGGAAACATTTTAAATCTCACAAAGAGAAACATAATTTTCCAGACCTTCTAATTCTTTAACTGCAAGAGTAGATGTTCATTTAAAGCTTTTAAGACTATAAGTTACAGAATTTGCATTTTTATACAAAAAATAGTGCACATAACAAGAGCTGTTGGCAGTTTTAACTTGTGGTTGCACACTTAGCCTTGCCTTATACTTGTATTTAACTTTAAAATCTGAACACTTTTAAGTCAAATTATCTAATGTCATATATTACCTTATTTTCTTCATGTAAAATCAGGACATTTTGTACTTTTTTTTATTTTTAAAAACCCGCCACTACAGTTCCTTGCAAAGAAGTAGTCCCCTCAGGCCATCATGTCTCTTACCTTGACGAACAGTGAGATTTCAGGCTGTTTGGGGTCAGCTGGAGCAGCGCTGCTTTCATCCAGGGTCACATTTTCCAGAGTTTTCTCCACTTTCTCCTCTGACTGAATTGGCGGGTCGTCGCACGGGTCTCCGGGGGCGGAAGAAGAAGATGAAGATGCGGCCGAGGAGCGCCTGGAGCCGTCGTGGGCCTCGCCGTTCACCTCCACCGGTGGCTCTTCTTTCACCTCTTCGACCGCCTCTGCTTCAGCTTCTTCTGCTTTCTCCTCTTCATCCTCGCTGGAGGAAGACGAGCTGTGTTTGTCCTCCTCTCTGGTGTCCATGTAGTCCGGCGTGCCGAGCTCTTCCTCCGCGGGGGTTTGGACGTTCACCTCTGCGTACAGGTGCTCCTCCGCCTCGTCTGCGTTTTCATACTTGGGCTCACTGTCCGGGCTGTCAGAGCGGTCACTGCCTGCTTTCTTCTCAGACACCTCGTCCGCTGTGTCATAGACGTTTTCCATGTTGTTAGTGTGTTTCAGAAGACACGGGTGCTGAGGAGGAGTGCTGGAGATGTGGTTTTAACAGTCCGCCTGCCTCTGACTGACTGACTGACGGAGCATCCGGGCAAATTCCAGCGATAACTCATAACAGACCTTTGATCCGCAAAGTTAACTAGTGATTTATACAGGAAAAAAGAGGAAAAACTCAGGCCTGATTCTTCAAGGACAGTTTGGCAATGAAGAAACAGTTTATGTGAAATACGTCTTACTATAAAGAAGAAACCAATACACAGTTGTAAAAGTCATTTTGTAATCCTATAGGCGATTTATTATAGTGCTACTCTGTAAAAGAGGAAAATACTTTTAGACAATAGGACTAAACTTTACCTTATTCTCAAGTTAGGCCTCCTACAAGCCACAGTTCCAAGAAGGTTAAATGAAATTAGCAAATCTTTTTCTACATAGGCTACATTTTATACACTTCAAAACAAGATAGTTAATGTTCAGAATGATAAACTTTATTATTTCTTTCAAATCTTTACTCACTTTGAATTTGATGCCTGCAACATGTTCCTAAAAAGCCAGGACAGAGGCAACTAAAGACTGGGAAAGTTAAGAAATGCTCAGAAACATCTGTTTGGTGAAAAGGTTCATTGGAAACAGCTGAGTATAAAAGGATCATCCCAAAAGGCTCAGTCGTGCCCAAGCAAGGATGGGGCGAGGTTCACTGGTTTGTGCAGCAGCTTAATAGTATTGTACAATGTACAATTTCGAGGAATTTAAGGATTTCCTCATCTACAGTCCATATCTTCATCAAAAATTCAGATAATCTGCAGAAACGTCTGCACGAAAGTGGAAAGGCCAAAAACTAACACCAAATGCCTGTTATGATCCCTCAGGCAGCACTGCACTAAAAATCGACATCATTCTGTAAATGATATTACCACATGAGCTCAGGAACACTTCGAAAACCACTGTAAATTAACACAGTTCATCTATAACTGCAAGTTAAAACTCTGCCAAGCAAAGCAAAAGCCATATATAAACTACACCCAGAAACATCTGAGATGGACAGACACAAAGTGGAAAAGTGTGCTGTGATTGGACGAGTCCACATTTCAAATTATTTTGGGAGATCATGGATGCCATGTCCTCCGGGCTAAAGAGGAAAAGGATCATACAGACTGTTAGCGCAAAAGCCAGCATCCGTGATTGTATAGGGAGGTGTTTGTGCCCATGGCATGGGTAACTTGCACATTTGTGAAGGCACCATTAATGCATACAGGTTTTGGAACAAAATAAAATGTCTTTTTCAAGGACATCCCCGCTTAATTCAGCATGGCAATGCTAGGACGCATTCAGCACATGTAACAAAAGCTTGACTTCATAGTTAAAGAGTACTAGACTGGCCTGCCGGCAGTCCAGCGCTGTCTTCCATTAAAAATGTATGGCACATTATAAAGCACAAACACAACAGCCAAGACCCCTGACTTTTGTGAAGTTTAAGTTGTACATGAAGCACGAATAAGAAAGAATTCCAGCTACGAAGCTTCAACAATTAGTGTCCTCAGTTCCCAGTTACTGAATGTCATTAAAAGGAAAGGTGATGTAACACAGTGGCAAACATGCCCCTGTCCCGGCTTTTTTGGGACATGTTGCAGGCAAAAAATTCAAAATGAGTGAATAATTGCAACAAAAATATAGTTTATCAGTGTGAACATGAAATATCCTGTCTTTATAGTGTATTCAATTGAAAATAGTTCAAATAGGATTTGCTAAACATTGTACTGTGTTTACCTCGCCAAGGATTATGTTTTTAGCCCCATATGTTTGTTTGTTTGTTAGCAAGATTATGCAAAAATTACTGGACAAATTTTGCTGAAATTTTCAGGAGATGTTGGTAATGGCCTAACTTAAAAATGATTTCATTTTGGTGGTGATCCAGGTAACTGCCATTAGCAGATGATCGTTTTTGCTCAGTAACTGTCTAACTAATGATATAAACATGATTCAGGATGTGCTAGGTGTGGGTTTTCAGGGTCAAGGAATCATATTATGATGGTAACTTTATCATGGAACTATTGCTTGTATATGTAACAGCAAGATGTGAGTTACCTTGGCAGAGTTTTGCGCTCTTCAAGTGCTTTCTAGTTAACTTTGCATTTAACATCAGCCTTCTCTCAAAACATATCTCACTCAGATATTGCATTTTGGCATGCCTATTAACCCCTCTGTTACAGCCCTGCTCAGAACAGGCTGTTTTAATGTAAATCCTCAAGAGCTGTATCTGACCACATCCATCACAGGCAGTGGATCTAGTTTTGGCTTTCCAGTGCTGTACTTTAATGTTTACTGTGGTCAATTTTTACTTTCAAACATAAGCAGTCATTTTTTTTGTACACTCTGAGCAGGGGGTGTGTTGTTCTTGGTGTTGGGTGTGCCTTTCTAGCTGTGATGTTAAAAATGTTTTTAATTTGTTTTGTTTTAGGTTGTCAACAGTGTGTCTAGTATTCTAACTGATTAAAACGTTAAAAGTATGAGTGCTACTGTGCTTTTTTGTGTCAAATCATATTAGTCAGCCTCTTAATGCACTGCAGGCAGGCAGATCCTGACAAAAAAAAAAACGATTTATAACAAACAGGGTCTGTCATGTGAATGGTACATTGTGAATTGGTTTAAATCGACTTTTGGTGTGAATAATTTATCAAAATACAAGGTGTCAATCATGCATATTGACTGCACTTGAGTTATCCTACTCACTCCTCTGTTTCCTGTCACTGAGAAGACATAAATCAATTAAGTACAAAAGTAAATTTAGTTAGTCAGGCAATAACATGGGAACAATGGATTTTGTCTAAACTAACAACAGTAACCAAGGGAGGCAGGGCTTGATAAAGGGTTAATTTATCTATTTCTTGTATAGACAGATGAGCAGAAAGTTGAAGACATCAATGCTTGCACCTCCAAAATGTATAAAGTCCATTTTACCATAAAAAGAGACACACAAAGAAAAACAGTTACACACAAGTCCCTTTAATTTCAGAAGACTCTTTAATTGCATCAACATGGCAAAGATATTTAATTTTAAATAAAATTAAGAATTTATTCTTCAAATGCAAGTTAATAATCCACTGAGATAAACCTGATCTAATATTGATTTTTTTTATAATACTTTCCAAATAATTATTCAAATATATTCTTGCTATATTTCATTTATATTTCAAAAATTCAGGGCAAAATTATTAGACACCTCTTTCATAAAACAACAATTATCAGAAAATTAACAATTTCTATATAAAGTCGTTCAATTTAAGAATTTAAATTTTGTAAAAAGCATATATCACAGTGATGTTTGTCTTTTTGGGCCACAGGTTATTAGTCAGTGCATCAAAAAGCAGTAAGTATGTCAACCAATTGTTTCTTAAAAGATGCTGAAAATCTATTAGAATTATTATATTGATTGGGTTCTATTTGTCTTTCTATTAGTATGCTTGTTAAAAAGCTTTTTTTGGCAAGAGGCACCTAATTTTTTTGTTTCAAACAGCTACAACTAACAACAAGTGCAAATTAAACATGACCTAAAAAAACATCCAGCTACTGCCCCTACGCTCTGTTTCATTTCTATCCTATAGTGCAAATCAGGGGAGCAGTTCTCACAAGTCATGCCGAAATAGTCTTCTCAACTGAGCAACAAGTAAAACCCTTCAAAATCCCGAAGACGAAATACTGACCAATAGCAATTGCACTTCACATTTCACCAACAAATGGCCATGGGTGTGACAGTGGATGTACAACAGGAGGGCAGTACACAGTCATCTATACATCAACATGTCCTCCGAACACAAACGCTACAAAATAACAGACCAACACACGAACGATTGCACACATTAGAGAGACTTTCTCTGTTATTTCAAAGGCAAATGGTTACTGACTACTAAAGAGCAATCATGGCGTGACCTACATGTATGAGCAGTCGTCTGGCACATGGAGCCAGACTTCAGTGAAACATCTGACTCCAAATTTAACATTCATATATGACGCTGACCCCTGATCGCTGCAAACTAGTCCAGTTTTTTAAATCTTTGAGATCTCTGCATTAATCACAGTCGCTTTATTTCAAAGGGGTTGCTTGTTCAGTGCTTGGATCACAACTAGCAGAAAAAAAACTGACAAGATCTACTTCTGTTCTTCTTTTGTGACATACAAATCTGTTTTGCATAGATTTGAACATGCCAAAATACTTTTAAGGACTAAAGGTGTCAGTATGCTTCAATGGGACACTTCCTGACGAACATCTGAAGCTTCTTTCAGCCTATAGGCGGATTACAAAAGGGGGAGAAGTATTGGGCTGGGTGATATGGGTAACAATGAAGGCCGAGGAGGAAGCAATATTTTATAATAGCTTATTAAGTTAAGTTCTGTCACACACTTTATTTCTTTATAATGACAACCATTTGAATGCATCAACATTTAGTATGTGACATAAAATTTTGCAAGTAGCACCACAGAGCTAGCCTGTTAAATAGTTAAAACAAAGTCTCATGATCCTTTTGGAGTAAACGGGTTCTAACCTCAGTAACATCTCCCTCAATAAATCAATATCATTAGTATTTTTGCTTAATAATTCCCTTATCAATTCCTTGCACTGTTTCTGCATGCCTTGTCGAACAAGGGCTTCAAATGATTTTATTACAAAGAGGTCAAAAATATAATCATGGTAGACGGGTCGCACAAGTGGTTAAAACTAGGCATTTACACACTAAGACAGAATTGTTGGTACTCTTCCATTAAAGAAAGAAAAACCCACAATGGTCACTGAAATAACTTGAAATTAACAGAAGTAATAAAAAATGAAAACACCTGTGATACTAATTACAGGACACACCTTAGTTTAACATGTCCCTATGGTCAAATCATTTTCAATCTTTTCTAGGGGTACCATCATTTTTGTCCAGGCCAGTTTCATTATTTTGTTTTTTCAAATGATTCTGTTGAACCACAATTCAAAAACTATGTCTGATTTTCATTAGTTTATTTTCATAAAATTTTTATTATTACTTTTGTCAGTTTCTAGTTACTTCAGTGACCATTCTGGGTTTTTCTTTTTTTAACAGAAGGGTACCAACAATTTTGTCCACGTGTGTATCTATGCAGCACGGCACTGAATGTCAGGAAAAAATCTATGTAGATCGACTTTTGTCTGCACAGAAAATCCACAGGAATCGATAAGGGAATCGTTCAATAATCATATTGATAAGCAGAATCT
This sequence comes from Cetoscarus ocellatus, assembly GCA_037902135.1. NCBI lineage: Eukaryota > Metazoa > Chordata > Actinopteri > Labriformes > Labridae > Cetoscarus > Cetoscarus ocellatus. The sequence goes on along the minus strand of JBAMNC010000523.1, from coordinate 1,111,705 downwards.
ATAATGGCATTGATATTAATGAAATCTTACCTTTTCCTATCTCGAATTTTAACATTGATGAAGAACATTTTAACTAAGAGTGCTTTTCTGGGGAAGTAAGCTTAAAACTCATGCCCTTGGTTTGGTGAAATCTCTGGCTTTCTATTTGATGTTTGGCTTTTATGTGCATTTGTCTTTAAGATTGCTGTATCATTTATGTCATGTTTTGATTTTTGCATTAAATCATGAAAAGCCAGTTGAATAAGAATATCTGCAAGTTTGGATATCAATCAAGCAGTGTCTATGTCTTTACCCGCAGAGTTCCTACAAATTTAAGATTTAATTCATGACCCTTTTTGATTTTTTTAAAATCCAAAGTAAGATAAATGAAGACAAACAGCAATCATAAGAGGTGTGGTATATGTATGCTAGGGCTGTCGATTACTTGTTTACTGTAGAGTGCATATTGACAAAGTGAAGCAGTTCTTACTGGTTTATTGAATGCCTGAGGAGAACGATGCTGTTGCCAACAGTCTGGTGCTCCCTGACTTTGGTGAGGGGAGGGGAAGGGAGGGCTATCTGCTTGGTCAGTTTGCTGTATGTGACTCAATGTACCCCAGTCATAGTGCAACTTACACTTTGAAAATAAATGCAAAAAATTATTGTTCTTACTGAGAGATGTCTTGTTGCCGTTTTTGGTTTGGACAAGTTTTGGTTGCAGTCCACAACATTCCTGCTGCATCCCATCATGATTTCTTAAAATACCGACCAGGCTGAGGGTCAAAATTATTGTTTGACCATGTCCAACGCACATACTGAGTCAAAAAATTGTCATTATGGCATCACATGCCTCCCTTTCTAGTAACTTGTCCTTTTTCTCAACAAGTCCTGGTAATTCTCTGAGACACTCATATGCGCCAGCAAATGCACTGAGAAAATAAACTAATCTTGACATTGTAGATTTGATCAAGTATTTAGACAAGACTCTTTGAAGGCATACTGGGGCCATGTTAAAATATAAGTAAACTAAAGAGGGCAGCAAATTTCTGCAAACTTTTGAATAACTTTTTTATAAGACAAATTTGAACTGTTAATCTGACAGAATCTGAGATTTTTAATTTTAGTAAATGTATTCTTTTATAATCTGACACTTACTGTCTTTTTCCTCAGACATGTTTGACTCCCTTTTGTTGTTTTCTAAGCATGGCCTTTATACACTGTCACGTTTCTTTGTCAAAGTGTTACCAAAATTCAGAACATCTAAAGTGAAAATATCTGATACTGTGAGATACTGAAGTTAGAGAACTGTCCCCAAATGTAGACTTTTTGAAGGATTGACGGGGACTCAAACAAAACCTCCACAAAGCCAAGCATTGCATCACTCGGATGCAAGAAAAAATCAGTAAGAAAAAGAAACAGTAACTGGCTGTTTATGTGACTCCTGCTAGTCTGTTCGAAATACACTCTTATCTACTAAACATTTGAGGATTCGACATCATCATTGAAGAATGAAAGTATAATCCTGTTTCAGAAGTTTTACAGGAAGTGCCTTTAAGTTTCTGCACCTTTACAAAGATGACAATCACGTTTCGTGCCCATTTCATGCAATGACCTGCTTGCTGTGAAAAGGAGAGAAAGTAAGCAAAGTTTGAACTTCTCCCTGAAAGTTAGCAACTATAAATGCCATCAAGGTACGATTGTCTGAATGCCTTTGCATGTATTCCCTTTTTAACTTTCATTGCTACTTTCTCCTCTCTAAACACTATGAATTTAAGACAGGCTTGTTCTTTTTTAGCATACTGACACCTTTATGTTATCAGAATCATGGTTTTAGCTAACAGTGCTTCAAACCTGTCTGATTCACAGATAAAATTCAACTTTTAGTTCCTAAATGACAATGAAAATGACAAAATGATAGTAGGTAAAACTCACAATCAAAGCAAAGCCACTAGAAAGCCCATGTATAGGTTTGTTATTCTGATTATCCTGTGCCAGAAACAAACCCTTAACATTTCCTCTCCAAACAAGCTAACAAGGTTACCTCTGTACATGATTAGGATGTTTGATTAGATTCCCTTGATCTCTATTTAATAAAAAGAGAATCACACTGGCATTAAGTTGTTATAAAGGAAACGTTTGGGGGATGCTTCTGGACAGAGTGGACTACCTTGGGGAGCAAAAACTCCTCTTCTTTTAAATCTGCGATCGTTCCCATTTCTCCAGCTACAGGTGCAAGTCCTCTTGCAGCAAGGGCTGTGACATCTCCCTACGTCTGTGTTTGAGCGAAGGCAGCTGCTTGAGCGTCACTTGTTTTATGTAAACCACCAGAAATCCCAGTACCATCACCACGCCGAGGAAAGAGCCCACAACAGGAGCATAGGAATACTGAGGGATTCTGGGAGGGGAGCTGGGAGTAGGTGGAGTGGCGTCTGGGGACAAAAGGTCTATAACATTTCGGAGGGAGCCGTTGTTTGGTAGAGGCCTAATGGACAGGATCTGGCACATGAGGGGATAGAGGTCAACAGAGCGCATGGAGGTCTTGACGTATTTCTGGCGAAAGGCCGGCCCACGGGCAACAAACACCGGGTGCATGCTGCGCAAGGTGTTGTCATAACCGTGGTTTCCCACTGCAAAGAAAAGACATGAAACAGGAGGTATTATGCAGTTATTAGAGCTGTCACATGATCGATTTCTAAAACTGTGATTAACTGCAGATTTCTCATAGTTTATCATTATTAATCACTGTTTTATTAGAAAAGCAAAATGAATAAAAGAGTTGCTGTAATCAGCCCTGAAATACGAAGTGAGTTTGCATTATTGAGCGTCCGCCTCCCTCGTCTCAAAGTTTACCGGATTTTAAAATGTTTTTTAGGATAAATGCCTGAAATGATCCCCATGGTTAAACACATGCGTACAAGATATGCACTTTTTCTTTTTCAACAAAAAATGAATCTGGAACTGCCTCATTAGTAAACTTCAAGTTCTAAGAGAAAAAAAAACCCCACATAAAACAGCAAATGCCAACAGAAGCCTATTGGTAAACAGTGCACATTGATTTTTATGCAAGTCCCACCTAGGAAATGGAAAAAGGCCAATCAAAGTGCTAAATTCTGGATTGACACATGGCATGGCTGATCAAAATTCCAGTGGGTCCATGCCTATATTTGGCCATGACCCTGCCCAGACAAGTCACGCAACCCGTGGGGTGTCACCATGCCATGCCACGCTAATGTATCCAAATAGAGTATGAACAGAGTATGAAAACTATGTTTGTTTTGTTTGGAGTTACTTCACACACATGCAGTTGCCACCCCCCAGCAGCAAGTATCACCATCATGTGGGATACACTGCATTTAGACATATCAGAGGTGGGCAATATTCTTATTCATTGCAAGACCAAGTCAAGTTTCACGTCTTTTGGGCCAATTCTAAGTCAAGTCTCTATGAGGCAGCCACTAGTCCGTCAAGTCTCTCATGGCATAAATTAAACTACTATAGGTGGCTGTGATAGTTACTTAGTGTCTCAAATCACAACTTTAAGGTAGCCTGAACTCTCTGAGGGGTGAGTCAAAGTCAGGTCACTTCTGTATACAACTTAAGTGCAGCTCAAGTCCAAGGCCTAAACTGGAACCCCAATCTCTGACACAAATATTAGTGGGTTTGCCAGAGCTGTTCATCAACAGGATGGATTAATTAAAGTATTACACTTCACTCAGTTGAAGTAAACAGGGAGGGACCATAAATCTTCATAAATCTAGTTTGCAATATGACTTTTAATCTTTTGGCGCCAGGGAGTGCACCTTCTGTCGACATGAACTGATAATAATCATTAATAACGGGGGGCTGATAGTGATTCATGCAGTCTGGGACTGCACTGATATATGTCAGCATTTTCCCTTTCATTCAGGTGCCAACGCCAGGGTTTTCGTCTTATCATACACGCCCTTTTGATGCAAAGAATAGCATATATCAACTTATCTACACAAGCAGTCTAACACTACGTGTCCCCCAGTACAGAGAGTCAGCAGGTTTTCTCTTCGAGCTGCAGCCCCAGCAGGTCATTTTACTGATTAACAAGACTTTAACAGCAGAGGATAAAGTAAGCAGAAAGATTAGAGGATGTAGTCAGCAGCTGCAATGAAAAAAACTTTGAAATCTCTTATGTAAAGAGAAGGGGAAAAAAGCTGTGATTTTGGTGAGATTAGAGAGAAATAACTGCAGTTGGAGGCAGTGACAGAAAAACCCACACATGCACTCCCACTGTCTCCAAGGAAAAACAAATCTGTCTTTCTTTGTTAATTAAAGCAGGAAGAATATGAGCTAGCTTTGGTTCAATGACTCAAAAAATCTCTTGTGAAGCTATTCTTAGCAGCAGCTGCTTGAGGAGAAAAAAGCTTGTTAAATGTGTTCAGAATATCTCAGTGCAGGTTTATGAGGTTTGAATACGCACACATGAAGGGGCTGCTTCTGTTCTGCACCACAGTCCAGCCCTCTTTGGCCTCGATGATGATCGGCATTATGCGGACATTGTGCCGATAGTGGAAGTGATCAGGAATGTTTTCCTTCTTGAAGACCGCCATGTTTGGGTTGGCATCTAACAGCTTACTGTACACCTCTTCAAGTTTTCCTGGGAGACAAATGAAAAAGAAATAAAGTAAATAAACACCATACTAATCTTATATTAAGATTAAAATCCAATTTAGCAAGAGGTACAAAATAATTAACCTGGCACACACAGGAAGTGTTTGGAATGGGCAGAGGCTTTTATATAGCCTATCTGGCAGGTGATTGGACGATCGTTCCATAAATTACATTCATTACAGGCCAATCAGATAGTGGAGTTGGAGTTAAGAGTAAATACAAAACATTTACCAACTTGTGGAACATGTTAAAGAACAGGAAGTGCAGCAACAATATCCTTTCTATAGAGAAATGCTCACAGTGTTGTTTGTTTTTCTTACAATCAATATACGTCAGCGAGAACACCCCCTTCAGTTGGAGTTTTCTCTTAGGAAGTTGGACGACTAATCATCTCCTTGCTATGGCTTCGTTTTTCCAGTGCAGACATGAAAGTAGTATCAGTTGTTTCTATTATATTTTTCCATTTTTGAGCTGGTATTCATTGTCTGTTATAATGTCTTTACTGTACTTCTTTAAAAATGCTTGCTAAAGTTATTGTAGAATATTTATCAGTTGACAATTAAGCTTTTGACCTTGAATCAGCTTGAGGCTACAAATTAGGCTGAAAATGAGGCAAATGTGAGACAGAGAGAGAAAGAGAGAGTGGGAAATGACATGAGGAAAAGGGTCTGAGTTTACATCAAACACAAGCTGCTCTCTGTATATGAAACATGCAACTTAACAAATAGGCCAACCTGTCATAACCATGTATAGAAGCTTAATGTCACAGATTCAATGTCTGTAATAGGACAGCTCCATCTTGCCAAGCTCCAATCCAAAACAACTGTAAGCGACCCAAAGTGGCACTGCCTAATCAGCGCCTTTATGAGCAGGAAGAGGTGAGAGCTACGAGCAAACAACAGCAACAAGTGGCTGCTCATACAGAGATTAGCATAGATGCTAACAGCTTCAGTGGCGGCTCTATCAAATCAGGACTGCATTTCTTTATCAAATGAAGAACAATCAAAAACACTGAATGCACTTCTTGAGAGAAATTATATCTACGCTCCACTTCTGACATGTTTCAACAATCGTTTGTTCTACATGGCGGCTTCCATTTGTATTTTACACCGCAGTAGTAGTTCCCACCTACTACATTATCTGACTGGCCTATAATGAATGTGATTGACGGACAATCATCCAATCACCTCCTTTGAAGGGCTCAAACTTTTTCTATGAGCTGTTGTTCAGTGAAATATATTAAGCAGTCTATCTGGTGTGTCAGGTTAAACCTATCAAGTAGTACATCTATCAATACCTGACACAGAGAAGAGTTTCCCATACTGTAAACAACATTAATCAGGTAACTTAATTAGGATGAGGATGCAATAAATGATTTGAAGCGGTACCTTCTTGGGGCAGAATTCCCACCACTGGACTCTTATCCACCCAGGTGTACAGGTCTCTGCTCACATACTGATCCAGCTCGATGATATTATCAGGAGATAGCTGAGCCATACCGTGATCACTTGTCACTATCAGGTTCACTTTCTCATACAGCCGCGCCTTCTTCAGCTCATTCATGAGGAAGCCGAGCTTCTCATCAATCCCATAGATGACCGAATCCATCTGTGAGCTCTGTGGTCCGTACTTGTGCCCACTCTCATCCGGCTCCTCCCAGTACAGAACCCCAAAATCCACTGCCTCTTCTTTGGGTGCAGAGAACCATTTAATGATCTGCTCCACTCTGGATTCAAAGGAGACTGAAGAGTTATATTCAAGGTAATGATTTGGGAACATGCCATGGATCTTTACATCCGACCCCGGCCACATAGCTGCCCCACTACGTCCTCCAGCTTTCTGTATGGTCACCCATAGAGGCACCGCTTCCTCCCACCACCGTGAATCATAAATACTGTCCGTCTCCATGGAAAAGGAGCGGTTTGATACGGGGTCGTACATTTCGTTGGCCACAATGCCGTGTGTCTCAGTGTACAGCCCCGTCACTAAGCTGTAGTGGTTGGGGAAGGTTTTGGTTATGTAAGTGTTCTCCACCTGCTCCACCATCACCCCCTCGTCAATGAGTTTGTGGAAGTTAGGCGTTGGGACCCGGTCGATGTAATCCCACCTAAAGCCATCAAAGGAGACGAGCAGCAGTTTGGATCGGTCCCTTATGTTGTGGTTCCTGCGATCACGTTGGTTTGGACGATGGAGGGAGACCAGAGGAAGCAGCAAGACCCAGATGCAGAGCAGAGGACTGCAGCCTCCAGAAAGCAAGCGGCACAGCATCGTGTGGACTGATGAGACAACCTAAAAGCACAAAAATACAACAAGAACTCCATGTTCAAGATCAGGATTCAAAATTCATGATTTCTTTATTGTTGGTCAAACTATATACCAACAGTACAGACTGGAACAAAAGTCTGTTGCACCAGATGCCAAAAACAGAATAAACAATATTTACGTAATATTAAAAAAAGAGTGTTTATGTACATGTATGAAGAAGTTTTGAGTTATTCAAGTCCAGTATGTCAAGCTGTTGTGCAAGTATGCAAGTATTGCTGTACTTAGATTTGACAGCACAGTGTAAGATTGTAAATAGAGTGTAAATAAGGAAAATGAAGGACAGTGTAATGCAGATTTAAATATACATATTTATTCATGCAAAGTATAACGAAATACCAAAAAAGGGTTCAAAATAATTGACTCATTCTACTTGAAAATTACTGAATTACTCAACAAATCAAAGGGTTTTTCAGATGTAAAATCTGCTTTGTTTTAGTTAAAGTTGCAGGAAATTAGTAAGTTTAATTGAAAAAAAAAAAAACAAAAAAACGCCAGTTTGTGCCAGAAAATTATGTATTTTCCTTCATTACTGCATCAATATAATCGCGTACTGATAAATATTTTGTCTGTCAAAGGTACAAGTCATGTTGTTATGTCATACAACTTAACTAAAGAATTAAAGAGTGCACATTAATTAGTTAAACGGTACATTTCAATAATAAAAATAATATTAACAATTAATGCAGTTTGTAGCCATTGTCTTTATAAAGTTACAAGTTTTTCAAACTGCTTATAATATATAACAAATTGCAAAAATAAAATCTTGAACCAGCCTGCTGAAATTAAAATAAAGCCCAAGAATAACTTCATGTTTTTTGGTGACACAGATTAATAATTTGTGTTCACCACTGAACCTGAATCTCATTTGTAATTACTTAAGGTCAAAAATTATCATTTTCTGCCACACGCTTATGAATCAAATATACAAATTGTCATTAGGTTCTCAAATTTGCACAGGAGCTTGGGATAACCACAGATCTTTATTAATGTGGAGACAAATATTTGAATAATTGATGAGCAGAATGTAATTCAATACCTACTTTCAAGTAATAGTCATTCATTCAGCTCTTATTCAGGAACATCAGATTTTACACCTGAGTAAAACAGGATTGTCATGAAACCTTTTACTTAAACATTTCTAACAAACTCCAGTATTATGTCTGAGTTGCAAAAAAATATTAGAAACATTTAGGGAAGTAACTTTGAAATTAAAACGTCTGAGAGTGTTTTCTTGTAATTTTCATAGATTTATTACTCTTCTACACTCTTGTCTGATCAAATAAGATGATGTTTCTTTTTTTTTTTTTTTTTTACCTTGGATGAAGTCTGAGTGATACACCAACTTTATAAGGCAAGTATATGTAACACTACATAATAAAATAGTAGTTTCACACTTCATTCTGGTTGCACAATAACTTTTATAACTACAGGGAGAATGGCATCTATCTTTTTTCATTTGTCTATGTTGTGTCTTGAAGCAGCAGCCATGTTGTCAAACATTGGGATGAAATGCAAACCCATATTGAGTTTTAGTCCAATTTACTGTAATAACATGTAACTTAATGTAGTTGTAGATGAAACACCTTGTTATGACCAAAAGTCAGCTTTGTTAGCCACAATGACAGAGATAAACAAGTTAAAATCTTAAGGAAACATCCTAATTTTTTCATGGAAGAACAATATCAGTATATCGCTCTCAGACAATATTGGCATAAACAGTTTAATAACTGCATCAGCTGATATTGAAATTTTTTCAAATATTTACAGCCAATACATCATATATCAGCCATATATATCCCATATATTGGCTATAAAATCAGCAAAATACACAAATGCATCATCTAGCTCCACTGTATTATCACCACATGGGTACATTTAAAAATCAAAAGTTTCATTTTTTTAAGAGTTAAATGTTGTTTTTCTTGCTTTACAGCTGTTTCTTACACAAACATACAGTCACACTGAAAGCAACAAGTCAATTTGCATAGACTCTCTGCACTTAATGAAAAATATTGGTATCAGTATCAACAAGAAAGAGTTCAGAATAATCAGCATATCAGATATCAGCAAAAATCCAATATTGTGCATCCTAAAGTGTATGCCTTAATGCATGAAAATAGAGCAAATTAACATGCACAAATTTATGTGTAGGGCTTCCATGCACCAAAGAGTTTTGCCACATTTTCTCCACTGTGCACACAGTTGTAACCCACTGAAAACAGCTCCACGACCCACTTAGGGTCCTGACCCACCTGAGAACCACAGTTGTAAAGTATTTATTCATTCTTTCTGGCCTCACATTGAAATGTTGCCAGTACTTATTTATTCATGTACAATTTAACAGCATGTTGTTAAGAAGTCACCATGAGCAGAGTTGAAATGGTTTACATTTATGCCTATAAACCTTCAGAGTTCAATTATCAATCAGTTTTAATTATGACAAATAAGGAAGCATGATATCATCGAAGTAATGTCAGTATCACAGATAATAAAAGCTGATTATTGGTATCAGCAGATATATACTCTTTTTTTACAGCTAGGCACATATTGACTGTAACATATGTTAGCTGTAATTTTGACACACTGTACAGATGCACTATAATGGTTTATCTCTTGATCACTGAATTTCTACTTTTATACACCAAAAGTTTCACTTATTGAAGAATAAAATGTTTTTTTTTTGCTTCACATCTCTTTCTAGCAGGAATACACTATAACAGGTACAGGGCAGTTGAAGTTAGATGAAGGATTTATGCTCTTGACAAAAAATATCAGCATCATATCAGCAATAATGAGTTTGGAAATATAAATCAGCAAAAATCCAATATCGTGCATCCCTGATAACAAGGTGTGTGCATGTCAAATAATTAGAAATAAACTAGGTCAGAACAGCCTCGATTATATGTATTTAATGAAGCATAATTGTTATCCTGACACACAGAGCCTTGTCACTTTCTGTTTGCATATCTTTTATTTTGCATTTCCGTGTTTAGTCCACTGATCAGGAGCTTTTCTGCACACAAACACATTAGCATTGAAGACATTACAGGTCAGAGGAGCAGTGATGTCATTGGTAATTAAGCAGACTGTCTATTAAACGGACTGTTTAGCGTTAATAAAGGCGACATGAGTTAAAGATCATTAATAGCGGCCTTCCCTCAGCCGTCTGCCACATTAAAGATGAATTATAGTGATTAGCATTTGTGCAGCTGAGGCTAAAAGCTAAAACACGCACTTCAGTCTGTGACACCCTCACAAAGAGACGAAGCACCATGAGTGCGTAAACCTGCAATAATGAGACAAAAGGAGAAACACTCCGGACATCCAGCATCGTCAACAAGCTCACCTCGGTATCTGCTCCTGCACTGGCTCGCCTTCAAGCTGCTCTCACAGATAAACACACCGGACGCGTTTATGTCCGAAGGAAGTCCCGCCTTTCTCCCTGCTCTGCTCCGGCTCTGCTCTGGCTTTGGTCTGGTCTCTGAGGGGTTTTCACTTTATTTCTGTCGGGTTTACAGACAGAAGAGAAAACACAGCAGACCACGGAAGGACAAAAGGCTGTCTGCTGCCTCTTGTGTGTGCATGCTTCTCTCCGTGCAGAGCTGCAGCTCGAGACTCACACAGATGCACGAGAGCATCTGTCCAATGACGTAATGGAGGGGGGGGGGGGGGGGGGGGGGGCTGCTTTGTAGATGGACTGTCGGTGTCAGATAAGGCTGGGCGACATCGACAAATAAGTCATATTTCATTATTAATAAGCAATTCACAAATTAACTGCTTTTTCTTCATGTAAAGAAATATCTATTTATCATCATAATAGCAAAATTATTAGTTTAAAGGTGAAAAATTCAACAAATATGCAGCTTGTTTGGTGTCAGGCAGTATTTGGTTTACAATGAAAAGACACTTTTTGCTACAGTCTATCTCAAAAGCCAATTCCAGTTATTAAAAGTAGTTCATATTTATCTGACTTCTTGTACTTTTTAATCTCAAAGGTAGCTTGGTGCAGTGATACGGAAAATCAAGGCTACTCTCATTGTACTGCATCATGAGGCATTGTGATATTGAATTGAACTGAATCGTTCATTTAATGATCGTAATCAAATCGAATTGTCAAAACAAGGCTTTAAGATTCAAAGCAGGCAACATCAGATGCATTTTATTATTTCCCATTAAAAATTTAAAATCTCATGTGCGAGTGTTCACCACAAATTTTATCTTAGGCATTTACCCCAAATCATATTTTATATTCTAATCCCATTTACTCTGAGGGGTTGTAAACCAGGAAGTGCTAAATGCAAAATCACTTCTGCATTTTTGGATTAATTCTTGCACCACTCTATTGGACTGAAGTAGGAGCTTAAACCCTATTGTTTTAGTTTATACATGCAGTACTTGTATTTACATTTGAGTATGAAATTATAATTGTCGGTTGAATTCCCGTTTATTTCTAATTTTGTGACCTTCTTGGTAAGTTGTCCATCGCTGGTTTAAATTGAACAAAAACATCTGGCAGTATGTTTTGTTTTTGAGGATATGAATGTTTTTTCACTCCTCAATACATAACGTTTCAAGATGATAACATTTTCATTATTTTAACAATCAGTGCATAAAAGGGAATAATCTTTAGTCATAATTTTAACGAAAGAAAAAGGGCACACTGTTTAAATTTCTCAACATCAGCAAGATTTGGAAACTTGTCCCGCAGCCCAACCTCTTCATGTCACATGTTTGTGCAAATTAGCCACTGTGTAAGAGTTTTCCTACATGTTTTAAAAGTGTAACAAGAAATTATCCAACACTGGGTGTCCAGGACTTCTGTTGTTATTACTAGTGTATGAAACAGGTATCATTACTATTAAATTACTGCAATTAGAGAGCCCATATGCTGATATTAGAGTATCTTAGTCAGGCATGTTACTGGAAACAATCTTTTCTCTGAGCTTTAGGTCTTACATCTGTTTTTGAATCATTATCAATAAAAAAAATATACAGGTGTATATGAGACTGTCTAACCATGTATCGTTATTGAAAATGTATCAGTTTATCTTATAAACTTCACAAATGTCCCAGGACAAGTGTCAAGTTGCTATCATTAAGTTTTAAAAAGTTCATTCGTAGAAGGTTTTGCTGAAAAATAACTCGAGGAACATTACATTAAATGTGTGAAAGCAGAAGAGACCTGCCCTGAAAATAAGAGAAATAATGAAATAATCCTCCAAACTATAAATAGGTACTCGCTCAGTCAGCCTTGTCCTAATTCCGTCAGCGAGTTTTTGAGTACTGAAGGTGTATCGCCATTGACATTTTGTAAATGTAATGCCACACTTTGTCCACTAGGTGTCAGTCGAGCTCTGTGTGAAGTAATTCAGGGCCTGACAGCTCATGTGTGAAACAAAGATGGCATCTCAATAATGACGCTGCATAGTGAGAGGGGCTGACGTACAGTGGGACTAACTTACTTTATTGCATCATTTAAGACCTTTTAATCAAATTTTAATAGAACACTCCTGATGTAGCTGAGTTCATGATCAAAATAAATATGTTGTTCGTCATGTAGGAGTGATTTAAAGTTGACAGTGAAGAGACAGGAATAAGTTCTGAAGTGAAAAACTCTCCACTGTTGAGTGTCTCCATCTACCGAGAATGCTCATGTTACATAATGTGCAGGCGTAGATACGATTTAGCAAAGTATTTGCAGTTTTCAAGGTCAAGGAAAAACTCAAAAGCTTGAAAATGAGATATTTACATTTTGGTAGAAGACTGAAGGGAAATTTTAAAAAGCTTAACACAAATTTATATTCTGATTTTTTCACACAGGCCGAATCTGTAGCATGATATTCTGTTGTTGTTTTTATTCATAGACAATACATCAAAACTATAATTGTAATATCAGTTACAAGAAACTGATAAAAACAAGAAATTCTGGAAAATAATCCACTTGCCTCTAACAAGAGCTACAGGCCAATATTCATAGTATTGTCTCTGTTTTAGCCAGAGTGTTAAAGGGGCTTACAGGCAGTCAATTAAAGTTTTTCTATCCAGAACAATTTGCAGTCTGGCTTCAGTAAAATAATAAAAACACAGCACAGTCACTGTAATTACAAAGGTCCCAAATGACACCATTATTTCCACTGACTCTGAAGAACACTGTTTGACCTTTTTTTATTATTATTCATCTCGTTCTCCAATACCATTGACCTGACTGCCCTTTTACAGAGGTTAGCTGATAGAATTATCCTTAAAAACAATTCAGTAAATATGTAAGCCATAGAAAGATATGTTAAAGATGACAATCCATCCTCTGTTTTTATACCTCCGTGCCACTAACAACAGAGGACGAGAGCATTATGTTCTCATGTTATCCGTATGTTCACACTAGCTGATTTTTCTTTAAAATTCTTTGATGGTTTTCCCTCAACTATCCAATCCAATCTAATTTCTTTATATAGCACAATTCTAAAAACAGTGAAGTTTACCAAATTATTGCACAATGATTACAATCAGAAATAAAGTTGGATAAAATAAAATAAGGCAGAAATAAAACCAAACCATAAAAGAAAACTACAAAAGACATAAACCCATAATTATTAACAAAGATAAAAGAAAAAAACATCAATAATAATGATGATAAATACATTGAAACATGAGGACAGAGACATAAAAAATAAAAACAGACCAGGCAACTCTCATGCTGACTTAAAAGCCAACAAGGTGGGTGGGGGACGTTCGGACTTCAGGAGGTGGGCTATTCTGGGACCACAGAAAAGGTTCGATCACCTCGAGTTTTTAGCCTGGCCTTAAAGATGACAAAATGCAGACCTCTAAGATCTTTAAATGATCAGAGATGTAACAAGGTGCTAATCAATTAAAAGATTTGGCTGAACTGAATAGATTTTGATAGTTTCAGGTTAAGAATCAAGATGTCATGTCAATTTGTTGCTTGTGAATGCCATCACTGTTTAACACTGGATGACCAAGGATGAATTGATTGGGTTTTGGGGGTCATTGGACCAAGGTGTAACCTCCTGTCCAAAATGGGCCGTCCTGGGCATTTCTGATCTAAATGTCCTAAATAATTACATATACATTGTATTCTAGCATCATCACTATCATAACAATCCACTCGTGACAAAAGAGAGTAGTGGGTGTGAGAACAACAGGAAAATACTGAAAAAGAGGGCAGCCAGTTACTAGATACAATCCTTTAATAACATGAACGTTGATTGGTCACAGTGTACAATCATGTATTTATAAATAAACATGAAAAGTTTTGGATAATTTACAGTTATTCAGATATTTTGTAGCATAGATGTTACAGGGCTTAAGGCAAGAGAGGTTTTAAGTACTGACATAGCTTTAAACTGCTGCCTGATCATTGACACCTTTCCTTTGAATGCCAGTACTCTCATAATCTTTAAGAGTCTCTGAAATGGAGAAGGTCCACTGTTACTTTTTAAAGAGCACATGTTTTGCCTGAACTTGGGTTCAAATGTTCAATTTTGATGACTGCTGGAGATGTTCACAATCGCTAATATTTTTCAAAAACTTTAATGCACTGAGTACCCCTGATTCAGCTGCATTCTGCTTCTGAGACGCTCTGTTAGAGCACCTGGCACCCCAACGTTGGGCCAGTCGAACCTGATTAGGTGACTAGTCTACTCCGTGATAATAGTTTGGTTAATGTTGTTAATGGCTCTATGTAGAGTAGTGCAGGAATGTGTCCAAAAACTTGGAAGTGAGTTAGCATGTAGCACTTCCTGGTTCACAAGCTCAAAACTAAATGGGATTTACAGTACCGATTTTGGATAAATGCCTGATATAAGGTTTGTTGTAAACGCATATGAGATTTTGATGTTTTATGGGAAATAATGAAATGCATCTGGTGTTGCCTGCTTTTGCATCTTAAACTGTTGTTGTGTGTGTAGAAGGATAGTTGCTAACAAACTGCTAAAAAGGACTTCAATAATGGCCGGGGAGCTGACAGCAAGCATTTCTAAATTACTTTTGTTAATAATCAGTACACTATTTCTACAGCCATGAGGAAGACCTTGATCAGGTCACTTGATTATGAGGAAACTCTAGAACAATAGGACGTTATGCATTAGGAATATTGTAGTAGCCTCTAAGTCTAACAACCATGCTGTAGTTTGATAGTAGCTTACTGATAGCTTTTCACCCTTGACGATTACGTTTTAGCTTAAAAAATCATTAAAAAGTCAGTTCGTTTGTTAAGATTATCACAAAGATCAGAACATATTAGCATCATAGTTTTTTTTTTGTTTGAGCTTATACAGCTATAACTATCAGCAATGAACCAAAATACAGTGGATAGTCCCATAGGCTATTAGTAGGCTTGCAGTCAAAGGAACCTGCGCAGTGCTAACTCCTGCATTGGCCTACAAAAATACATAATCCCTGCACCACTCTATTAATACTACAGTCTTAGGTCTCGCTAGCTTGTGCCAATGGGCTTACTGCTGTTGAAAACAAAGTAGAATGTCACGCCAAGAGATCTATTTAGAGGGTCAGGGGCATGAGTCATTTCAAGCAACTACTGATGTTGGGGGAGAGGGAGAAGCCTGATGCCATAGGCTGCTTGTGTTGTGCATAGAAGTCCTCCATCATGTCAAGAAGACGTGTAAAACACAGCAAAGAGCATATAAACTCAAAAAAGCATGATATGGGCTCTTACAGTTTAATAGGCTCATCCAGAAGTCATTTCCTGATGCTGTAAAAGGATAACCATAATATATACGTGTCAGTAAATTACTGAATAAAATACATTTCATTCCACTTTAATGAATGAACAAATTACACAGGCTAAATTTGATTTAAAAAATAATGTTATGCCTTTCTCTTGGGCTGGTGGGGTTAGCCTTGTGATGGTTGACTAATCCTCCAACTTAATGGTTGGGAAACACTGTAAGTTGAGCTCCAATATTAATCACTTTTGTTGTTTTTATTTCAGGCAGGGTGGGAAAAAAGTTAAGGGCTTCAGCTCTCCTAAAAAGGGACTATATTTGGCCCATGTATGTATACGTAGTACAGGTTTTCTTTGTGTGTTTCCTCTTTGTTCAGTTGTCTGCGTGAAGCTGCGTTTTAACAGTAGATCAACCACCAAGCTAACCTGCTCCTGTGTGTTCTGGGTGCCATGAAGTGATGGATGGTTTTTGTTTGTTTGGGCAGGAAAGCTCTGTCTATTGTTAGAGTTGTAGCTCTCTGTGTGCATGTGTCTATTGTGATGTTTCTCACGTTGTTGAGACTGCTTTTGTTGATTTTTGTAGAATGTTTTCAGGCCCAATGTGTTTGAAAATATGTGATGTTTGGTGTGACATGTTCATCAAGACACTGGAGAAAATGAGGTAGCCATTGTTTAGGACCCTTTGTTTTTATGGAGTAAAGGGGTCATGTTCCAAATACATGGATGAACTGAGTTTAATTTAGTAGGGATTGTACAAATCCTAAATATTTTAATTATTTCATGAGAGTAAAGTGTTTTATAAAGTATAAAAATGTTGTACTCCACTTAAAGAACAGTCACTTTGTAAAAGTAAGGAAAGAAAAGATAAAGTGAAACCAGTTCTCTATTAATCTACTGACCTCAAAGTAAAGAGTACTCCATTTAAAGAACTGCGACGTGACAACAGCTAGGGTGCAAGTCAGCTTGTTATTTAGTTCAGTGTGTAATGGTACAGTATACAATGCTGAACATATTTATTAGACCACCTGTCATAAAAACAAGAAAACATAAATATTTCAGAAAAAACTTAAACATTTAGAACAGGAACAACAAATTTAAACTGAATTCACTTTTTATATCCAAATATGAGCCAGCTCACCGGGCTTCTCTGAGCAGTCAGAATTAATCAAGCATAACGTTCAACCACTAAAACCAATTTTCCTGTTCATATATGAAAGTAAATATCTATAATTCAGCATTTTTGTCAAGAAATAATAATGTACTTTACTATTTTCTCTATAGATAAATAGACAGATTGATTGCTTCATTGATTGATTGATTGATATTATGTCAGTGAAAATGTATTTTGTACACTCAGTCTGTCATATTTTTAAATAATACATGAAATTTGATCAACCACAAAAGACTACCAAATATATGAATGTAACATTTTTTTCATATAGAATTTTTTTAGAGCACTGTCAAATCACAAATGTGGACAACCACTGATTATTTGAGTGTCGAGTTTCAAACAGGTGTCAAATCCATCAAAATGAATATTGCTTCATAATCAGTTACGGGGACACTAATGACAGCGCATCAGGCCCACCCTAAAAAAGAAAACAAAAATGCAAAAGCATCCATGAATTCAATGTTGTAAATTTTCAAGAAAAAAAAAGATTTTAAAAGTTGTGAATCCAGCAAAAAAGAAATAAGACTGACTATTTTGCAATGCATAGAATAGCCTGTTTTGTGGAAGTAAATCAAAACATGATTAAGTTGATTTCCTTGCACAATGGCTGCACTCCTTAAAAAGGAAATACTTGCGGTCTAAACTTATAGTCACATCATCACTAACATCAGCACTTTGACGAAACACTGATGT
Organism: Cetoscarus ocellatus; assembly: GCA_037902135.1. Lineage (NCBI taxonomy): Eukaryota > Metazoa > Chordata > Actinopteri > Labriformes > Labridae > Cetoscarus > Cetoscarus ocellatus. The sequence goes on along the minus strand of JBAMNC010000523.1, from coordinate 1,094,192 downwards.
AAATTGAAATAATTCTGAATAAAGAAAACAATGATTTGGACAAGGTAAATTAAAATTGTTTATTCTTTAAGAAATATAGCGGGCTGGCAAAATGCAAGATAAAATTATGAAGTTTAAAAAGTTTAAGGGAAAGACTCCAAAAACTGAAAATTCATTCTTTTCCTGTAAAGAATGAATCTTGTAAACAAAAAAGAGGGTTTTTTTAAGATTATTGGCTCTATAGTTAAAAAAATGAATTGATCCTCTTCAATCGTTTATTAATTGTCATTATTTTATGCCTTCATAGGTCCCTAACCTGGTATACAGTAAGTATAATAAGTTAATGTTTAATACAAAAGAAAAGATATGTTGCATTACAAAACTATTAGATGGGTTCAAAGACTACATGCTATCTGTCAGATATGATTAGATACCTTAGTCCTTCCAGTGGAAGGTGAGAACCAAGTGGCCACAAGCCTCCAAAACGACAGTTTGAGAGCAGTTTGATGACGACATTGAAAAAGTGCTTGAAGCGCCTGTGAAGGAGATGTGGATTGAAGGCTGCAGGCAATGACAGCAATCACCATATAAGTCTTGCCCAGAAGAGGATTGGTACAGAGGAGAAGAGAGTTGCTCGGACAACCTACTCCATGAACCAGAGGGTAGTGAAAATCCATAAAATCCTACAGAAGCTGAAGTCACTCAGAAGGTAGCGTAAGGAAGCCAGCGAGGAACAGCGTCTCCCTTTGGCAGTGTGGATTGCATGGAATCTTGCCCAGGATTCTGTGGCCATAATTGTTTATGAGGTCCCTCTGTCCACAGTGGAGACCTTGGAGATGAAGGTCAGCAGCTGCCTTAGGAGATGGTTGGGGTTGCCCAGAAACCTTAGCAACATCGCCCTGTAGAGGGCGACGCTCCGGTTTCCCCTGAAGTCTTTGGAAGAGAAGTTCAAGGTCGCATGGACAAGAGAGGGGTGATGTACAGAGACCCAAGTGGCCTAGGCTGAAGTGGTGGTCCCCCAAGGCAGAGCAGCCCTGTGATTGTTCCCAACAGCTCAGCACAAGAGGTGCAAGGGTAAGAAGAGGATGAGGCTGATTCAGGAGGAGGTGAGGGTATCGGTGGAGAGTAAGCAAAGCAGCTGGCCTGAGGCAACAAGGGGCCTGGATGGGGTGGGAGCAGGTCATGGACTACAAGTTCACTTGGGCAGAACTTTGGCAAGCCAAGCCACAATGCATTACCTTCCTGATTCAGGCAGTGTATGGTATCCTGCTGAACCCAGCAAACCTCTTCACCTGCTGCAAAGTGGAGATCCCAAACTGCCCACTGTGCTCTGGAGTGGGGACAATGGAGCACATCTTAAGCACTTGCCCAACAACACTCGGTCAGGGCTGGTACACCTAGCACCACAACCAGGTGCTGAAACCTATTGCAGAAGCCATCAGCAAGGTGATTAGCAGCTGCAGTCGAGTGTGCAACACCTCCCGCACGGTTGCTTTTGTTAAAGTAGGACAGCAGCCAAGAGCAGAGCACAGGGAGGTAGCAGCAGGGATCCTGGCAATATCCCAGGACTGGCAGCTCTCTGTGGACCTCAAAAAGCAGCTGAGATTCCCATGGTAAATTGTCAGCACCACCTTGAGGCCAGATATTCTCCTGGTCTCAGAGAGCACAAATAGCATCATCAGTAGCTGAGAGTGCAATGGGAGGATCGCATGGAGGAGGCGCATAAGCAGAAGTTGACCAGATATGATCACCTGGTGACCAGCTGTCGAGAGCAGGGCTGGAAGGCAAGCTGCGTGCCCGTAGAAGTAGGGTCGTTTTGTGGGGCGCTCACTCCACAAAGCCTTAGGTGCACTGGGTCTCACAGGAGGAGCCAGGAACAGGGCCATCAAGAACACCACCAAATCAGCTGAGAAAGCTTCCAGATGGCTCTGGATCCAAAAAGAGCGTCTGTGGAGGCAAGCCATCGCTACTTGAACACACGCAGTGGTCTGATCAACCATGGTGAGGTCGCCTGAGTGAGGGTGTTTGATGTTGAAAGACCCGAAACACCCGGGGACCCTGGGCTACATCACTGATGATGCGTTCAGGTTTGCATCAGGAAATGTGCCTTAAGTACTAAGACAGACTAAGATACCTTATGACAGATCAGATATGTTACGATATGATAGGTCAGGATAAGACATGATAATAGAAGATTTGACATAATAAGATATGATATAACACAACGCATCACAGTAAGATAATATATGACAAGGTAAGATGTGATACCACAACAAACAACATAAAGATGGTAAGATGCAATATAAAACAACCTAAAATAATGAGATACTGTACAGCAGTGCTTTTTAAGTGGTAGGGCATGATCCCAATAGGGGTGCTGCAAAATGTGAGGGGTGGGGCTTGTCTAGTCAGGGTCGTGGCTAAAATGGGGCTAGATGCTTTGCCACCCCAGGTGCCAATCTGAAATCACACAAGACACATGGTACAAAGATAGGACATGAAACCATATTCAACAATGAAATGTAACTGGATGTGAGACAATATATATAATGATTTTATATGCAACCATATGATACAAAACGACATGTGACATGTATCTTAAAGAACGGATTTCTTTTTCAGTTTTTGGAGTCTTTAATTTAAACTTTATAAAGTTGATTACTTTATCTTGCATTTTGTCAGCCCACTATAGGTCTTAAAGGACAAACAATTTCAATTCACCAGTATGATGCATTGAATGCCCATGATAAGACAATTGTCATGACACAATGATTGTGTTATAATTCACATAATGACTGATGTTTGATGGAGAGAAGTCTATGAAATGCAACCTGACATTTTCAGGGATGTCAGTCATGGGAAAGGGACAAGTGATTAGATTTTGGTGGTGATCTGAATCTGGATGTGGATCCAGGATTTTTTTCTAGGATTGGTTAACAGTGCAAGATAATGCAGTTTTCACCATTTAGAGACAACTCACCCGACAATGTTGGAAATGGCTCAGTTTTTAATGTTAATGCACTTCAGTTTCTTAAACAAAAGAACAGCATTTGGCATCAGGGGTATGAAACTGTAAAAACAAATTTTGGTCAGTGATATATTGCCCTGTATATATTTTGTCTCAGTTGCTTGATTTGCTCTTTGGCACATTTTTGTTGATAGTGAAAAGATCATTTATGCAAGTGCACAAGTTCTCAATGCATCAGCGAGAGGCTTGACTTGGCCTTTTGATGCATGTCTACCTCTCTCTTCCCTGGAGAGATTCATACAATGGTCTGTAAGACTCAATACTGTCTGCCCATTGTAATTAAATTTCTTTTGAGTTTTGAACTACACAGTGTGTACATGCTGGCCATCACTGTTTTTGCACTTAACATGCAGTAGTGCAGGTTATGTTACCGTGTGTGGCATTTTCTGCATGCCATGATCAATTTGTCAGATTTTTAAAACTTTATCTGTACTTTGCTAAGACACAAGAGATCACCAGATTAACTGTAGAATAGGAGAGTCTTACCAAAATGAAGATATCTCTAGGCAGGATGGACCAGCCCAGTGCATTCACAAGAGAACCATGGTAGTGACTGTCTTGGTAGGCAAATAACCTCTTATAAATTAAAAATACTTGAGTTTATCTTGCTACTATTTTAGTCTTTTGACCACCAAAAGCACTTTTACAACACAGGTCACACCCAGTATACAAATATACTTAACCTTGCCTTGCAGCTGGATCCACCTAATAGCATGTCTGTAAGCAGGCAGATCTATTTTGCAAAGCTCCAAGCCAAAACAACTGAGCACAGTCTGCAGAGGCACTGCCCAATCAGCATCTTTTAATGAGAAAGAGGCTGGAGCTGCCAGCGGGCCTGTAAACAATAGTGGCCAGTGCATTAGTTTAGATGCTACCTGCTCTAGTAGCATTTTTATCATAACTGGAACATCTCTTCATTAATAAAACAAAGAGCAACATGGAAAACGTTTCTCCACAGAAAAGATACTTTCTCTCCTCCCTTGATGGATTTTGGTGAAAGTCTGGCATATGAATTGGCTCGGTTTATAATTTACTCTGTAGAAGTAGTGCCTTCAATTAATTGAACCATTAGAATGTGATTGACAGAATAAACATTCTCTTAGATAGGTTTACCCTTGTCAAATGCTTTCTATGGACTGTTTCCCAGATGGACCCCTGAAATATACCCTGTCTCAGTATACATTGACCCATCTATCTGGCATGTCAGGTTAGTATGTCAGTGAAGGTAATTAATTTACATGTGACTGACACAGCACTGGGTTCAGTGCCATGCCCAAGGACACTTAGACACCTGGCTGTACGGGCTAGTGATATAACGCTCTGACCTTCCAGATGATGTATGTCCAACTCTACCACGTCTCACAGCTGCCACTTAACATTCAAACTCAACACTGTCAGTGTAACAAGGATCAGTGTTTGGAGCTAAGGTTCAGTTTAATTGCCTTTAAGAGCTGGAGGCATCATGTTGGAGGTTGGTCCATCTGTATGTCCTTCCATACATTTATCCATCGAGCCTTCCAGAATGCTTTGAGGGATTTTTGTCAGATTTTGCACACAGATCCATTCTTATTCACAGACGCTCTGTGTCAACTTTCGAGGTAAAAACTCAAGGTCATGGGGCTAAATGTTTAGATTTTGCATATGTATGCAATATCTAAAGAATGTTTGTAGGGATGTTCTTTAGAATCAACACCAACTTTACTACCTTAAATGCATTTTTGAGATAAAAGGTCAAGATTACTGTGACCTGAAATCTTATGAGTGTTATACTTTGAGACTTTGTTAAAGAGGTCATATTTTGCCTTAGTCAGGTTCATATACTAATTTTGAGGCCTGCTAGTGTATGTTAACAATCACTAATGTTCAAAAATCCACCTAGTTTTCATATGCAGAAAACTCTTGATCAGTCTGTATTCTCTTTCCGTCTGAGATGCTCTGTGAGAGATCCTGCCACTTTGAGGCCCTCTTCCCCACGTGGGCCACTCTGATTCGTTTACAGGTCAACTCTGTGGTGATTTGTAAGCTGATGCAATGTAGTCAACAGCTTTGCATTTATTATATTTCTCTGCAATGGGCTTGCTATCACCAGCTGATGGGCTTAAACTGGTGCCAATGTAATGGTAGGAGAAGTAGTGGTAGCAGTAGGGACAGAGAGGGAGAGGTCTTGCTTGTCTTTATGTCACTGAGCTGCCGTATCATGTTAAATAAAAACTAAAACAAAAACTGACCTCTTTTAGGGATTTTTTTTTTGCCAAAAAGTTGCACATGGAATCAGGGGGAATTTACTATATTTTGGAGGTCAAAAGACTTAATATGTGGTTAGGTTGCAGTGACCTTGTGCAACCTTGTAGCTTCCTAAGACTGCCTTTCCCAAACTTAGGGACACAGGGGACCCATTTTGAAAAGTTATTAAGGAGTCACTGAAACACTTACACAACCATACATGAGACCCAAAGTATTCAACACCTCCTTTATTTTTCAGAGACAGGTTTCAGTATAGGCACTTAATTTTGCTGCTATGTTTTCTTGTCTTAATCTTCTGTTATTCTGTGACCCTGCAAATTCTCTCCTGTTTCATTTCATGCCTTTGAAAACAGGTAAATTCTTCAAATCAGGGACCATGCATTGTAATGCAACATCCCCAGTTAATTCAAACACCAGCTTAACTGTGACCACGATTCAGTTTTGTTGGACAATATAATTAATAAAAGTTGAACATGTAGATTAAATCTCCTGGTTTTCAAAATATGATTTCATTTATGCCTGCAGTTATGATTTATGGTAAATGAGCCTCTTACAGCCCACCTTAAGTGCATTCGTAGCCTACAAGTGGGTCCTGGCCCACAGTTTAGGAAGCATTATAGGAGATATGCTTTCTATGAGTATGTACAGTGGATTTACATTTGATTTTAACCCAGCACTGATTTTTTAAAATTTCCAAGTAATTTCATTCTGTTGTTATTGGTTGAGACTAGTGGCTCTCTACTTGTGGATTGAGCTTCAAAGACACTTCAATCGCCTCTGTATTGTTCAACCTTCAACGTGCTGCCACATGGCAACCATCACTTGTGATATAATGTCCATATTTTACTTTTTTGACATTAAAAGAGAAGGCTACTACTTTGAAAGACAAATAGTTTGTGATATCACATGTCCAGGAGATCAATAATGTAAATACCATCTGGGATATATTAACTTTTAATATCCAATGTTTGAACCAGTGATCCCCAACTTCTCCTATGTAAATGTATTTTAATGAAAAAGGACATGTTGTTCATGGCACCAGGGAGAAGTGATAACATTTTGGTGGCATTTTTCAGTTCTTGGTCTATTTGTCTGTTGGATAGTCTCTGAGCAAGATAACTCAAAAAGTTCTCTACAGATTTTGATGACATTTTCAGGGATATTGGTCATGGTGAAAGGAAGAAGTGATTTGAATTTGGTGGTCGTCTGAAAATGGATGCGGATCCATTTTTTTTTTTTACAGGATTTGTGAATGCTGTGCCATTGGTCAGTTTACTGTATACTTCAGAATAACTTGGCTCAGAATATCAGAAACGCCTCAGCGAAGGTTTGTGCTCTCAGAGTACTTTTAGTTACAAAATGAAATTAATGCCATTAACTTAGACTAATTATTTTTCACAGTAATTAAACGAAAAAATGTATTTGGTCAGGAATATTATGTCTTCTTTCACATAAGTCTCATAAATGATCTTTTTTTTGACATTTTCTAAAAAAAAAGGGAATATTGTTGCATTTCAGATTCAAATATTTATATTATTTAGTCAATCTTGAACATACAATTTGCTCTTGCTTTAAGTAAATATTCTACTCAAGAGGAAAACATGCTGTAAAAATTGTTGAATGAAGAAATAATTACATGGTCATTATAAAATGTGTAGCTGTTTGCACACCTGGATGACGATCTTTAACTATGTGCTGATAAAATGTCTTTAGAATAAAACAGAGGAACTCGTTCACTGGTTTGTCCTCAGCATTGATCATATGGTATCTTTATTCATTGTTTTGTTTTATCTTGTTCCCATAGAGACGGGTACCTCCGCATTGATTGGCTGGTGGTTAAAAATGGCGTGGTGTGTGATTCCTCTAGTCTTTTACAGCAGGAGAAACTCTGCAAGACACAATACCCTGCAGCTTTTCTGGAGCTCGTGTATGGCCGACATTGTGCCATTGTGTCTCTTTTTCTCTCTCGTCCTTTGTGTTTTATTTACAACGCACTCTGTACCTCTCATCCTACATTACCCAGATCCACCGAGAGTCGCCTCCTCTTTCATTGGCTTGCCTCCACTTTCCCTCTTAGCCCCTCGGCGTCTGGTGGGATCTGCGCACAAAGAGCGCGGAGCCAATCACATCACATCTCTGATAAACCTCAGCCAATGTCCACACGTCTGTTATTTGCATAGAGATTCAAGGAGCCAATGAGGAGTCAGCACGGGAGAGGATTTTGACCTCCCTACCCAATGGCTGTGGGAGGTATAGAGTTTTGGGGAGTGCATATAATCAACATATTATCCAAGGTGCTTAGATATTGATCCTGTATTTCGAGGTAGTTCAAATTCGCCTCTCTTGGACCGACCGCGTTTGACCTTAAATTTCCCGTGCTTGGTGGAGAATAATTCACGCGTAAAATGCCCAAGAGAAAGGTGAGTGTGGTTTGAGCCATCAGGATCACTTCATTGTAGTTTTTCCTGCTCTTGCATTTGAGGAAAAATAGTGGTGCGCGATGTCTGTGGCGACGTCGAAGCAGGTGAGCTGGTGCCAAACTTTGAAGAAGCGCCTCTTCGTTCGCAACATTTCATACGTATTTTGCGCGTCTGTGCGTAAAAAAAGAGGCATTATCTGGACATTCTTTTTTATTTTTAGACTGCAGATGTCATGTGTTCGTGTTAATGGCCGTTCCTGTGGTCGTTTTTTCAGCCACTTCCCTATCCACAGTGCGCACTGGTGAATGTCAGACCGAGCCGACGGATGGATGGATGCGTAAATCCCGTGAGGAGACGTGCGTGATGATAATTCTCCAAGGCGCTTTTCACGCATGTATTAGCCTTATCGATCCTGAATATTATGAGAGCGAATAGAGGGGAAAGATCGCCTTCATGTCTATTTTCTTCCCTGTGGTGGCCGATAGAACCAAGCTCTTATTCAACAGAAGAGAAAGGAATAAAGAAAGAGGGGATACGAGACAATTGCTGCGTAAAAAGGGGGTACAGCATGACAACCTAAACAGAATAGCACGACGAGCTCACGTGCGTTGCATCAGTTCATACATGGAAATAGGCTTCTCGACCATCCATAAACACTGCCATTGTCTGCGCACATTCGCCTTTGAGGACAGAGAATGGCAGAGAATGGGAGGCCTCCAGGGGCGGAGGTCGCCCACATGCAAATGACGCGATGTCCAACCTGCGGGCAACGCTAGTTTTTTTTTTTTTTTTTTGTCTTTTACGGTGGGGGCGGACTCTAATCCACCGCTGTCCTTACCTACCTGCTGCCCGAGCAGATGATGTATGAATGTAAATGTAGGCTGACAGCCCTCACTGTGTATTAGTGTCTAAATGATGCCATGTTTACATTATTCTGCAGGGCGCTTCATGAAGGCAGTTCAACAAGACTACTTCATGATAATTACCTGAGACATTAAAAGTCATTATCACCTGATAGATATTATGGAACAATTGCAATTGGTGCACCTGCATCCCTGAGCAGTAGTAAAATTATTCATCATTTTTGTGAGACGTAACAGTATCTGTTACTTCTATTTTTCTATAAAATACATTGTTTAAATCAACATCGCTAAAAGAATTAAAGAAAGGGAACTATTATCCTTAACCACACAAAAATTAGGGATATCTGGATACTGTAAAGATATTGGATCGGGTCTGATGTGAGCCTTTTTTAACTGATCAGATGTCAGAATTAATAATAATCATCTCACCTTGATTGTTTATGTCAGTTTCCATTAGTTGAGCACACTACGCCAGGCCTTAAACAAGCCAGTGAAGAATTGAAAGCCCTGTGGCTTACACGTTAGTAATGTGGAAATAAATTAATTCAGGGATGAGAGTGTGATGGCCTCTCAGAGTAAATGCCATTCTGAGGTTTTTTTTTTTTTTTAACAATTCTAGTTGGACTTTGTTAAAAGGAATTGAATAAGGGCATCTAGTTACTTGGTTTCTTAATTTGGTTAACAAATATACAAAAAAAACAAACTATTGTCTAGGTAAAGGTTACCAGATTGATACTCAGGGTTGGCAGAGGTTTATATTTAAAAATCAAATGGCAGTCAGCGGCCATAAAAGCTGACTGGGACATTCGTAACAAAAACAGATAATTAAGACATTTCAATGAGTAACCTCATTACGTGCTACTAGAATACCCCTGAAATAATAAACCCCTAAATAAAAAAAACCCTGAAATAATATGTTTTAAAATAATATATGTTTTTTAAATGATCAACTTTATCACCAGCTTCATTTAAACAAGTTTTATTGTCATGTGCAGTTGGATCCTGATTTCAAAATAAATTGACATAATTTGGATATTTTGGTCTAATTAACATGTTATTGTTTTTTTTTTTTTAATTACTTGTATGTCTTGGCTTTTAAATGTGAGATCAGTCCCTACCACCAATACTGCTGCAAGCCACTAAGGGCTGTTGTGATATACCTTAACTACCAATTATTTCATTTCAAGTGTTTTTGTATAGGGACAGTATGAAGCATGAGAACGCCCACACACTACCGCATTTATAGTCTGTGCTAATTTGTAATGGCCGTCCCTAGTTGTCTCATATTTTCTATCACTGGGTTTGACTCCAGTATATTTGTTCCCCTGGTTTAATGCAGGCTGAAAATAGCTAACAGGTGGATTTCTATAACATAGATCAATCATGAAGTCATTTTTGTGGAAAAATCAAGTTTAATGCTTATTATTTGTGGGGTTGCAAAGATAGTTGTGGGGATTTAATAACAAATAGTGTCCCCTAAAACCACACACCACATTTTCTAAAAAATTCCTAATGTTCTGGGAGTCAGATGAGAATCTGTGAAGGGCCTTATGTGGTCCCAGAGCCACCAGTTGATGATCACTGCTTAAATGATTTGCAAAGCTATGGCTTTCAGACCAGACTTGTGTGTTCTGTGTCATGGTTGCATCTCTGTGCTGCCACAGCCCTTTCTCTCCTCGTAAATTTCACCTCAGAAAGTGTTTATTAACCCTTTAAAGCCTGAAAACACAAATTATAGCCAGAAAATTCTAATTTTTTGGAGCTGAAATATTTATTTCACTTTCTACTGAAATCCCCAAAAATCAAAATATCCATAAACTTTAACATGTATATTTTTTGTATCTCTTTTGATACATATGGTGTTTTTGGCAATTGATAATCCACTTGAGGACATTTTTATCATTTATCTGATTGTATTCGGATTTTTTTTTTAGTAATTTGTTGATCATATTGATTAGATAAAATATCACAAAATTATGAATCAGATATGATGCAACAGGCTTTAAGGGGTTATATATTTTAGGAAGAATGACAGTATATCACCCCACTACTGACTTGCCTTCATTAAATTACTGATGTGGGAAAAACTTTATAATAAAAGTGCTCTGTAAGAACAAGTGAAGTTTCTCCACAAAGGAGTGAAATTGAGCTTTTACTTTGAAAGGCATAGATAGGAAGTGTAGTTGAACTGTGTCAGCCTTGTCTGTGGTATATTCTGCTGTTGTGGACATACATTCCTGCCGGAACAAGCTAAATATGGCTCTGTTATTTACTTTTCCAATATAATTGTGCCAAGATATGTTCACAGCTCATGGTTAAAATAGCCAAGACTCCTTTTCTTGAGAATTTTAGCATAAGAGATGTGCACCTTACAACAGCAGTCTGAAATCTCAGACTTGGTAACATGCTCGCTAAATGAAATCTCCTTGTTTGACTGCTGTCATGATCTTAAATGCATCCCCTGTGAATCTGCCAATGAAGAGCTGTTATCTAATTGTATTGCTTAGTTATACACTGGGCAGCACTGTGTATTTGATAACAATGCTCACCATTAAGTAGTTGCTTATTACCATGCTAATTAGAATTATGGTTGCTTGTTGCAATATTAAGAGGTTTTAGTACTGACTTCCACTTAGACAGATGGACTGACCGATGGAAAGATAGATTGACAGACAGACAGACAGACGGACAGACAGATAGATAAATAGATAGATAGATAGATAGATAGATAGAGGTCAAGTGAAGAACATGACAATAAATATACACTAAATAAGCACTTAAGGATATAAACCAAAAAATAAACAAATTAAGTTGAAATCCACATAGAAAACACTTTAAAGGCAGTGTGACCTGAGTATAAATATACTGTACTATACCGAGCTGTAATGAGAGGCAGAGGGGAGCATTGCTTGCCACCAAGAGAGATGTTACTACATAGTTGTAGAATATACTCCTAAAGTCAAAAAGGCTGCATGATTTGATCTGACTTTAAAAAAATCACTTCACTTTGCTTAAAATGCCTGAAGCATGTTAATTTGTGAAAAAGGGTCACATTAAAGAATTCTTTAAATTCTAAGTTTGCGCATGACAGCAATAATACAAGGGTCTACTGCTCTTTAAAGGCAAGTATGCTGGGGGTCCCCAGCCACCAGTTTTGTTATTTAGGGTTTTACAGGCTGAAAAGGTAAGGACCTCTTGAATTTGCTAATTGTAATAGTTACCTCTCAAACAACTATTTTTAGCTTAAACACTGGGGTAAAGAGGACCCTACAACATTTTGAAGAATGCTTATCTGATTTACAGCTTCCCCAAATCTATACACTGATCAATCATCAGCATTTTGTCCTCATCTCTCTTTCTTGTTTCTGATAATAGTCCATTGATTGGATGTAACATTTTATCTATCTTACAGTACATTTGGCATCATGATGCTGGATGCACAATCATATTTTTGTTATTTTTTATGATTGGTAATCCCTATAAAGGCATGCGACTTAAGTCATTTTACTTGTAATAGGATTTTTGAGATTCAAGTCTCTAACAGCAAAACTGATTTTTTTTTTTTTTTATTTAAAGACAGTATAGTATGAAGCACCAGTGCTTGGGCAAGTTCCTTAAAGTAGCAATTATTAATTACTTTTCCAAATAGTAATAAAATAACTTTCTTAATACTTAATACTGTATCAAGTATAATTAATTAATTTACTTTTAAGTTACTTATTACTTTTTGCTAAGTGAGATACTGATCCACAACAGGTTTACAATAAAGTTTGTAATAAACAGCAGTGTTCTTAACATCTTAATCTAACAAATGCTTAATATAAAGACACCACTTTAAGTTTTTTGACAGTACAGCTCAGTTTTTTTCCTCTCATTCCTCACACTGTTCTTAGCTTTCCACTGCTCATACATGTAATCAAGATAGCAGCAAACCAAAGTCAAAAAGAAACTGAAACTCAGCTTAGCTTTGATTAGTAACTGTAATATATGACTGTTTTAGAAGCTGTAATCCCCCACTTTATTAATTAATTAAAAAAAAATCCTATTACATTTACTTGATAGTTGGTTCAGTGAACCAACAAAGAGGACGGCTAAAAGAAAACTTTTCCTACATTGCTAAAAGTTTGTGAGCCACTGTACTGAAATTTACTGATTTTTTTTTGCAGTAAGCATTTTTGTTGAAAATTAAGACAAAACTTTGACCACTTCTACCCCTTCTGCCATATTTTTTTAATACTTGCTATCGTTTCTGCTGACTCCCTCTGATGAGAGCGTGACATGTTTGATTTGCAAAGCATGCAGAGCACAGCAGAGGGAACTGATATGCAAAAATACAACTGATATTGATTCCCTGAAGGAGTATTTATCAATTCTCGACTGGAATTGGTTTTCGATTTTCATCCCAAAAGTCAATTTAACTTCTTTAAAAAACTTTTTTTATTGTGAGAGAAAGTAGACACCTGATCCAGATCTCCATGATGCGCATTGTCTGCAAGCTATTGCGAGCAAACTTTGTGCCTACAGTTAGGCCCCGTCCCCAAAATATGCCGCCACCACCTTACAAAAACATACAAATGGTCTGTGGGCCGCTGATACAGTTTTTTTTTGTAAATAGTTCTTGTCAGATTTTTGAACTCTTATACTTTATCAAGAGGTACAATTTTATGCTCTTTATTTACGTTTTTTGCTGTGTTGTTTCTTTCCTCTGTCATAATTAGGTTCATGTTTTGTTTTTTTATGTTTTGTAATTTATAACATAATACTTTTTTGAACTACAGTTATTTTATTTCAACATTCTGCATTGCATCTCCATGCCTTATTTTTCTTTAAAATTACACTTTAACACACAAAGACCTTTTATTTGAACAAGAGAAGCTGAAAGATAGCTCCCTCTGTTGGGTATAGATATCTTATTACATTGTATTTTTTTCTATTCATTCTAAAATGTCCATATTTGTATCGATTTTATATATGTAATTGATTTGTATTGCTTAATCTTAAGTTCACGGAAAAAATAAAGAATATGCACAGCAGCAATGAAGTATTAACTTACCCTATTAACATGTTTCCTCTTGTTTTGTTTCCTGCAGTCTGCAGAGGGTGCCGAGGGCAAGGATGCCTCCAAAGTCACAAAACAACCGGTAAATATTTGGTGTGTTTGTGTGCTGAGTGTTGGTGTGCAGTGATTTTTAATAAAGTGTGTATGAGAGAATTAACACCACAGTTTACTGGTCAGGACAACTTCAGCAGTCACACAGCAGATTGCTCCAGATCAGACGGCAAAGGTACAACTGATATCTGTCTCTCCCTCTCTCTCACTTTCACTCTCTCTCTCATTGATCATCCCTTGCTCCTGCAGGCCATCAGAAGGTCGGAGAGATTGTTATTGGTAAGTGCCGTTCTCCCGTCCCTGTCCTCACCTCTGGTTCTGTCTTCTCCCTATTTCCCTCTCATCTCGCCTCAGTCTTGTGAGTTTATGGGTTTGATTAAAGAAGTATGTAAAATCCATAAACATGCAATCAGAGGGTTGTGCCTGACTTCATATGCACGTCTTTTCTCTGTTGTCTTTGTTTGTTTTTGTGTGATTTCATTCAACACCTTGTTGTTGTGTGGGGCTGCGTATGATTAAAAGAACGCCTTTTGAATTCAGACCATGAATAAGTGACGCAAACGACTTGTTCAAGAACAAGGAGGCACTTCTGTTCTGATTAGATCGCCCACAGAAGTTAAAATAATTATGCTAAAATATCCAATGTCAAATTTCAGTTTGAAGTTTTCAAAATGTTCATCAGTTCCAGTAAAACAACTGATTTTGGTTGATGCAGTTATCATTTTGCAGCTCTGCAAAACAGTCCATGTGTGTCCTTATTCATGTTGTTCTTTGCATGTGAATCAGTTTGTCATATCTTTGCATGTTTTTGTAAATATGCATGTGCTCCTCAAACTAAAGTTAACCTTATTTGAAGTATAGACAAAAAGGGGGGTTACTGATGACTTGTGGTCAAAGGAAATTAAACAAATGAATAATGTAAAGGGAGGGGTATATGTAATACACACTAAAAAAAGGAAACAAGGCCTTTAGTAAATGTAACTGAAGTAATTTGGTCCTTCTTATCACGACTAGATTGCTAAAAATCTTACCTCCAAACTCAACATAGTCTGACCGCCCGTGTCCTCGCGCACTGGATGCATAATTAACCCTCGCAACTTCAAGCCATGTTTTGCTATTTTTTAGTCTGCCTGGGTTTGTTTTTGTATTAATGCATGTAAAAACGGAACCTTTTCAAGCACAATCAAGCTGAAGAAATCCTCTTTTTCAGGACAACCTGGTCTATCAGCATTTTTATGCTGTAATGGTGTCAAATTAATGTACTGAAAGTTGTTTGAACATCAAAACTGAATCTAATTCTCACAGAACTTTAAACTAATCACAAAGATAATGGATGAATGAGTCTATTCACATCTGAATGTGGTGCTGTCAAGTCTGAGTTACTAGAAGAAAATAAGAATATGCAAGGAAACATACAGCAAATAATTGTTTACAAATTCACACTTATAATTCCAGATGTTTTATGCTCTGTTATATTATTTGTGTCACTCTTGGAGGCAGTTTTTGTCTCCTGTTACAAAGGACAACAGTACATTACTTAAATTCTTTGGTAACTGTCAGGTGGATATCTTTTTTCTTATGGACCTTTGGCTGCTCCTAATGGGGAAATAAAAGAGAGAAATTGGGTTAATCTGATTGGTCGAAAGATTAAAAGAAAGTTGTCAACTTATCTAAGGGACAAACTCTAAGTAGCATAAAATGTGCACATGCCTCACAGCAGCACGGTTGCTGGTTTGATCCCTGTGTTGCTCAGGGCCTTTATGTGTGGAGTTTGCATGTTCTCCCCCTTGCATGTGTGGGTTTTCTCCAGGCACTCCGGCTTACTCTCACAGACCAAAAACATGCCTGTTAGGTTAAGCAGTGATTCCTGCCCTCAGGTATGAGTGTGAGTTTGAATAGTTGTCCCCGCCTCTCGCCCAAAGTCAGCTAGGATAGGCTCCAGCCCTTGCTACCCCGAAAGGGATGAGTGGTATAGATAATGGATGAATGGATGGATGGAGATTTATCACAACGGATCCACAAATAGAAAATGTCCGCCAAAAAATGCATTTTGTTACTGAATAAAAAAAAAAATTGTAAGGGATAAATTTGACCTAAAGTCCTCCAAACCTTGACAAAATAGGCTTGAAACACAGTTGTCCCCTTGTTGTATAGTTCCAGAGATATTGTCACTTAAATTGAGTGTTGATGTTTGAGGGCACCGGTGATCCCATGGACTTGAGAGAGTAAAAGAATGACGCAGAGCAGTGCAGTCCTGAGCAGCTTAATATGGAAGATCTTAAGTTTATATCAATATACCTATAATGAGGGATCTGTGACATAGTGCAGTAACAGCCATGTGTAAAGGAAGAACACGTAAACATCAGGTTGTATAGCCTGCTTGACATTTTTTTGCATAAATATTCTTTAACAGTGCTGTATTTGGAATTACCTGTGAACTTTGTGGACTTCGAGATGAAATGGAAGATTTGCATCATTGATGTGCAGCCAACAAATCAGCAGCAACTGTGTGATGCTGTCATGTCAAGCTGGACCAAAGTCTTTGGGGAAAGTTCCCAGCACCTTGATTAATCTATGCTATGAAGAGTTTATGCAGTTTTGAAGGCAAAATGGGGCATAACCTGGTACAAGGTGCTCTTAATAAAGTGATTGTGAACATAACAAATAAAAACGTGGAGGGAGGAAAGAGAAATAGGCCCACCATATTTGACCATATCAGACCATGGACCCAAAACACAAAGAATGAAGTACTTTCACTAATATCACCTTCAGCTGAGACGACTGTTTGCACTTCCCATTGACATAGTCTATATAGCTGCAGTGTGTAATACAGTGTATAGCAAAATACATGTTTAATTTTTAAAACTTACATTAATTCAAAAGTGGGTCATGCTTTGTCCCACCGTTTCAGCAGTTTAACATGTCAACAGAGTTGAATTAGTAACGATCATTAGCAAGTCCTTGAGCAGAGTGAGGGAGAGAGAAGAGAGAGGGGATTGTGACAGTTAAATACAGGGGTTTCACTGTTGTTTAATTGCACTTTAACCGCCTGTCACAAATAGTGCCAGCCTTTGTGAATGAGGTGCTATCTGCAATAAGACTTATTTGCATAGGAAGGAAGCTATTTTGCACATAATTCCTGAATAGGCTCTTACTTATGTACATACAAATGGGACAGTGTACCCAGAATGCAGTCTGCATATTTACTGTAAGCTACGAAAAGGCTTTCAGGAGATCCATGAGTTTCTGATGTGAGTTTACTGTAAGCTACGACTAGCTATCTGTCTTCCAGATAATAAATGTTTTAAATGCAAAAATGATCTATCAGCATCTTCAAACTCAATTAACTTTTTAAAAATTTTGTTATTTTTATTGTAAAACCATCACTCCTTAAGCTAATGTGTGGACAATTTCCCAGTTACAAGAAGTTGTGGGTATTTTAATGTGTTGCTGTAAGGCTAGGTCCTTTTTTGAAAGACTGTTTTATGTCTTTGAAACAGATAAAAGACATAAAATAGTCATTAAATAAAAATAATAAATGCCCTAGTATTTACAGCAACATATTGAAATATCATGTGCACAGTGTCAGTGGTTTAAAAAGCAACGCTGAGATATTCTGAGAACAAATCATGTGATTTCAGTTTGTCACAGCAGAGTTATAGCCTTCAGAGTAACATGGTCTGTCCTCAGAAGTCTGATTGGTGATAAAGAGCCAGAGTTTTAAAAATCCCACCAGATGTAGTCACTGCAGAGTGGTCTGAGGTCACCTCACTTATAATTCAGTCAGTATCATTATGCCTTTTTGAAGTGGGAGAGCAGCTAGTTCCAATTTTCTTATGTGATTTGATATGTGAGTATGTATTTATCTAAATATATACAACAAGTTTATAAGACCATCACCCAATGTAAGGTTAAAACCACAGCTGGCCCAAATTAACAGCATTAGTAATTACCAAAATAATATTTTACGTTTGCTTAAATACAGCAGTATGTAAAAGCTCTTTAATTGAAGTAATATTTTTAATGCTAAAATATCGTTTTTATTGTTTACCATGTATTTTCACATTCACTTTTTAACAAAAAAAATGGTAAAGTACATTGTTATTTCTTCAATAAGATGTAAAATTATAGTTATTTACTTGCATTCTTGAACTGGAAAATTAGTTTCAGTGGTTGAATGTTGTGATTCATTAATTTCTTACTTCCCAGAGAAGCCCAGTGAGTGTATCAAATATGGGTATTAAAAGGTGAATTCAGTTTGAAAGCCCTCGTTCCTTTTCAATATGTATGATTATAACGAAAACATTTTTAGCTTTAAACAAGTTTTTGAAATGTTTCTAAAACATTTCTCATTTTTATGACAGGTGGTCTAATACATTTGTTAAGTAATGTGTACTGCAGACCCACAATGTCACTGAGGGCGGTTAAATCATAAACTAAAAGTTAAAGGATTTCTTTTGATTTTTGTTTCATCATAAATTTCCCAGAGTGACTAGATTTACTCACACTTACAGAAATAGATCAAATAAACCATTTAATAACATTTCAAATTTTTCTTTGTTTTACTGAAGCATCTTGGAGCCCATCTCTGCTGCCTCGCTGCCCCCTGGGTGGTCCCTCCCCCTACTTTAGGAACCACTGCCTCATTGTAGAGTGTCACTGATTTTATTATTAACTTTTTTTGTTTGGGAGCAGACATTTCTTGGCTTTATATATTTATGTAGGCTAAATCAAGCAAACAGTAGAGAAATGTCACTGAAAGTATAAAGTAGAGCACAGCTGAATGTTAACTTTTTTTTTCTAAGTCCTCTATATGACAGGGCAGCTGGTCAGTCTTAACTGATTCGTGTTATATTTACAGAGGCCTGCTCCACCCAAGCCCGAGGCCAAACCCAAGAAGGCCATCGCCAAGGTACAGTCCACAAAAACACTAATACACACTCACACAATTACTCCTACTTTAATTTATTTATACCCACTTAAACATGAGGCTCCTGGCTTTCCCTCTCTTCCACTGCATGTACAGGAGCAAGGCCGCTGGACGAGGGAAACACAAAAACACTCATGCAAACATTCCTCACAGCTGCACACACAGTATCCAGGGCTAATCATTTAAACAAATAGTCCAGAATTTATTAGTGTTTGTGTTGAATTTAAAAGCATACTGGTATTTTAGGCATTCAGCAGCATAAATATCCCCCTATGAAACCTTTATTGACCTTAGAGAACAGCAGATGATGTGCAGAGTAACTGATTTGTTTCTTTTCCATTTCTTTTAAGAGTATGTATGGTAAACACTTCATTACGCACACAGAATTGGGAATGCATGAAAATGCCAAGGTCTGGTTTGGTATTAGTTTCACTCGTTATGTTCTTTTAAATGTTTTTGCAGGAATTAACACAAAAGCAATTATCCTTACATAAATTTCCCTTTACCATTGCTAACTTCTTACACTTCTAAAGTTCAGTCTAAAATGTTGACCTGAGAGAAATTTTATATTGAGGGAAACCCTATGCTGACGTGCATCCTCATACTTATTGACTCCATTTACCCTCAATAACAAGGGATTTATGATCATTTTCTACAACCCTTGACTTCTTTATCTCATTATTTCCTGAAAAAAATACCAGTTTTCCTGTTAAAACTTGTTAATTGTGGCTGTTTCCTTAAGAGCTCTATTTATTTTTCTTGTTATCTTGTGTTACCAGCTGTGTTTTCTGTTATGATTGTTTTATTCAGTTTAGTACCTTGATAGGAAAAGCTTTTATTCTTGTGTTTAAGAAGTAGTTTTCTGCACATCTTAGGAAAAAGAAGGCTAGTCACTGTGACTAGCCCTCAATGTACCATATTGCCACACCAATAAAGTAAGTTAAGACTCATCGGTAGCTTAGTTTGTTTGTTTTTGCAACATTGTAAATACAAGATAAGGAAGTCGAGTTCTTGAGAAAACAACCGTAAAAATTCCCAGTATCACAGGGCTAAAAAAAATGCATAAAATGCATGAATGCATATGGCCTCTGTAGATAAACATACATATTTATAACATTTATTATGTTTTAGTTTGATTTTTTAGCGAGATTACTCGTGCTTGTATTTGTTTAAACCTTTTATTGCCACAAAAGCATAACATAGGCCTTGTCCCAATACTCACACTTGTGCCCCAAAGTCTTCCTGGATATGCACTTTGCTGAAAGTGCACTGAAGTGTGTTAAGTGCAGAAGGGACGAAACTGTTCAGAGCAGAAATGGGACACCCTTTGCAAACGTCACTCATTGCGTCATTTCAGTTTGTGTTAAGGAGACGATCTTCAGGAAAAAAATAGAACAAAAAAATGAACCCCAAAGAAGGCCACGCTAATCTGCTAAAACTACTCAGAAATCACAAAAGTCCATCATCAGAAAAATAATCATTCAATTTCTGTTCCCATTGCTGCAGGACCAGCCGCGTGCTTTTAGTGACAGACACATGTTCATCCATTAGATAAATTCATCAATTCAATTTCAGACCTGTCTGCACTTGTTCTGGTAATGAATCATGAGCATTTCTACACTCTGTGCCTCATGAGTAGCCGCTCATCTCTGCCCTCAACTTTATTGAATTCGACACCATCTGTACTATCTCTATGAGGAAATAAGAGTAAAAGAAAGTGACATTTATCTTGTTTTACCTCACATTTCAGTAGCTCATAGACTCATTTCAGCCTATAATTTGATGTATATCTGTGTCTTAACATTAATGTCTTCTTATTGAACTTTCCACTTACATATAAAAAGAAATGCCTCTTCTATCACGCCGGCTTCCCTGCCTGCCTGACCTCCAAGCATTGTGCACAAGGGCACAAGTGCGTGTACTGGAACAGCACAATAGTTTGAGTTTGGTGTCGTGGTTTGGACCTTGTCAGTCATTTCAGATAATTTGACAAACAGATTGAGAAGTCATGACATAGTATCCTAGCCCCCCCCCCCGTCAGAGCAGACTGGTGAATGCTGAGGTGGCAAGAGCTCAGTGCTGATGCTGGGCAGAGCTGGCAAAGCTCAAACAGAGGAAGAGAGTGGAAGTCTTGCATCCTAAATCTTCTGCTAATTGGTAGGATGTTGGTCATGTGACTGGATATTTACACTTCAGGTGTGAAATCAATGCAGCTCCAGTTGTCTGCCTGGACTAGTTTGCAAGTATTGTGCCATTAACCTCTTATTTATTATACTGTGATGATTAGAACACATTAAATAGCAATGGCATTGTTGTTGCACTATGAGGTTTTTGCAATAAGCAAAGTGTGTAAGTCTGAATCAACCACACTGTAAAAATGAAAGTGTAATGATTAACTAACATATTATTCCTCAAAACGTTCCTGTTTGATAGAGGCCCTGGTGTGATAGTCATGCTCTAACACCATTTTGATGCAGCCAGAGAAGACTTCAGCTTATGTTCAGCTCGAAGTACTATAGTTGATAAAAAAGGAGAAGAGGCTCGAGGAGACACATTGTACAAACAAACATTGAAAAGGGAACAGCAGATGGACAGATAAACAAAGTCATTGCTTTGCAGTTCTTTAATTACCACTCTTGATTCTAAAATATTGGACAAAATACTCATATATTGCATATTTTTTATATCATGCAGGATTATTATGTTAATTTTACACCTTTATTTAAGGTTAGATACACACTAGTCCAGTTGTGGCCAACTTGTGACCCTTACAGAAAGTGCCTCAAAATCATTTATTTGACTCTCTTTGATTTCTGAATAACTTTTAGATGTTTGTGAGAAATAAGAGGTACAACTAGTTAGCAGTGCCTCAACCTGATTGGTCAAAAATAAATAGAAATAAACAATTTCGACTACTTTCTCGTATGTTTTATAAAGTTGTTGTATTAGGATATACCAGAGATCAAAGATATGTTTAATTTTTTGTTTTCATGGCAATTTTTTATCATGTTTTTTTAAGTTGTTTATATTACTCATTATAGCTGTGCTTAATGCACTCAGAGAAAAAAATACTGGATAAAAATATTCTCAAAGCTAGTGAGTATCATGTTTTTGTCTGCTATAGCCAATTAAGAAAGGACAGGAAAGCACAACAATTCTAATGTATCATACCCTTATCATTTCAGAATATTTAATTACCTTCTTTTCTATCACGACACCTGTCCCCTTCTTCTTCTGTTGTATTTTGTTTTTGATGCAAAAAAGGACAGGACAGCCAGCTGAGGACTCTGATGGTCAGGGTGCCAAAGTATAATTCACTGCTGGATAATCGCATTTTGCATTTAACTGAAGAAAAATATTAGGTACTCATGGCAGGAGTTTTCTCACCTCTGCATGCTGACTCACAGGCACAAGCAAAAATGAGCCTATTTGGAAAGAAACAAGCTGTAATACACAGAAGTTATTTAGAAGCAAAAATGAAAAAATGCAAGTATAAGCACAAATAAAACCACGGGCGGCATACTGAATGGTTCAGTGTTTTTTTTTTTTTTTTTCAATCATCGTATCAATAGTGCAGACAAAGTTGAGTTTCAATTATGATTACATTACATTAAAATTAAGGTCATTGTCATGAGATGATTCAAATGGTTAATTTTGAGTTGCCCTTGTTCAGACATCTCGCTGATGAAGCTCACCCTCCTGCCTCTCACAGAGCCTGGTCTGCTGTGCAGAGTTCAGCCTGAGCATACTGATTGCTGGTGAATGCTGAATTTTCAGTGGTAAATTAACAGTTGAATTTTTGAGTCATGAATGAAACATGAGTGTAGTTCACTCTGGAGAGAACAGAGCAGGGCTGCATGTATATGCTGCAGGCTGCCTGGCAATGCATCCTGGGCCTGAGCACAATGCACTGTGTGACTTCTGTGTGTTTTCCCAAAGTAAAATCAGGTCCATTTTATTGAATGGTGATGCTAGCCTCGTTTTCACACAATGCTTTCATTCTTAAAAGATTTCCAGCCAGTTATTTAGTTATTTGTTTGACTTACAAAGTTGTTGAGTGAGCCAACTCTAAACTTTCTTTACAAAAAACACGTGTTAAGCCACACAGAGGTTTTTATAAACAACTGAATAATCTTATCATAGGTGATACTAATTTATTTCAGGCACACTTTCTGCCTCTGTCTCTGGTCTTTCTCGGCATGCAGGATTTTTTGTTTCTGTATGTTTGTAAAGCACATGTTTTATTAAAGGCAGAGTTCCTAAAACCCTCACAAGAACTGAAACCAACTCAGTCCAGGTATGACAAGCAGCCCACAAATGGGAGATGAATGGAATAGGTCCATTTCATACATAATTATTTAGTTGAGCAAGCAGCTCGTCAACCTTAATGTTGTAGAATTAGTCCCATGATATTTATTATTTTAGAAAAAAAAACATTTTTGTTTCAATCATAAAATGTGCAGAATTTGGTGCAGAGCTGTGGCCGCCTGGCAATACAATGTGAATTATTCAGTCATTTAATATATACAGCCACTGATGCTGTTTTAGAGATTAATCACAGCAGACCTCTCACACCCCAGACACAAACTTCACACTTCTCCCCTCAGGTAAGATGTTACAGAGCTCTGTACACTAAAACCACTTGACACAAGAACATTTTCTTCCCCCAGGCTGTCGCTCTGATGAACTCTTTACAGTCAGAGTGTCAGAACAATCACTGAGCGCTAACCCAGAGACACTACACCAGATGAAACAATACATAAGATTCTTTACTTTTATTTCAGTCATATCTCTAAATACGTAAAATCATCCTCCCATCCTGACTGTGTCCTGGCGCACAGTTTCAGGTTAAATTTTCTTACCATGCTTATCATAGAAGCATCCTTTGCACTCCTCATTGTTGCACTACTGTCTATGCAGACTTGTTTATATTAGCTCTAACATCTTTAAATTAGCTTAAACATTTTCCATTTTTTTTTTAGAAATTTAATTCCTGTTTTCCCATGCTCTTTTTTTGTATGTATATAAATTATCTTCTTTTCACAATTAGAGTGAAGTTAATTTTGTCAATTTACATGGATTTTTAATGTACCTGGATAATAACACTGATTATTATCCTGATTCTGACCTTAATATCAATACAAATAACCAGGATTACCATTTATTCCATAATCAAGCAACCCTAATCCCTGATATTACACAGCCCATGCACAGTCTATTGTTCTTGAGACTGTTGATTTCAGATCCAGCTGTATCTCCCTTCTCACGTTATTCCCTACTCTCTCTCCCTCAGTTTCCACCTCTTTCCACTATCCTGACACCCTAGTAAGGGCATTAAAAGCCCAAAAGTAATTTTAAAAAAGAAATAAAGTGTCTTATCTATGTATCTTAGGGCTGGCCCTAACATTTGCCAGCAGAAACGAACACAGCTGTAACTGAGGGAAGCAAAGGGAAGTGGAGGTTAATTTTTGCTGTCGTGTAAAAGCGAGTTGGATCAAATGTTGGGCATTTTTAAGCATGCTTAAAGTTTGTCAAACTGGGTGCTGGTTTGGTGGAGTGGTAAGCTACCAGGCATATCCCATATATGTACTTCATCAAACCCAGGTTTGCTTCTCACTTGAGGCCAATTTGCAGTGTCCTTCTCTGCTCTAACCTGACACACCAGATGGACTGTTTAATATATTTTACCAGTACATCTGGACACAGCCCACAGAAAGTGTTTGAGAAAGGACAGAAGCTTTCAAAAGCACATCTGGCAGATGATTCGGCAGTTGTTCTGTCAGTCACCTTCATTACAGGCCAATCAGATAATGCAGTAGGCGGGCGCTACTGCCGCAGTGTAAAATACAATATGTAAGCCTTTTTGTCGAACAGACTTGCCAAAACATGTCTGAAGTGGATCAAAAATATCCTTTCTATGGAGAAGTGCTTTGATTGTTGTTATTTGTTTGTCATTTAGGAAAGTAATGCAGATTTGATCAGATCTGTACTGATGTGTTAGCACTTATGCTAATCTGCATATGAGCAGTCACTTCATCTCTTCCACCTCTTCCTGCTCTAAAGGACGCTGATTGGGCCGGACAAATTTGGCTGAGCACAATCATTGTAGCTTAAAGCTTGGCAAGATGGATCTGCCTGATTACAGATATTGAATCTGGCAGAAATGCCCCAAAAAATATGAAAAAAAAATTGTCAACCTTACCAATGAACATCAGGGTTGCCCAGCTGACGTTAACTTAGTCCTGTGTAGCCTAGCTTAGTTTGATGCAGCTTGACGTTTCCCAATATGTTTCCCAAAAGTTAGCCAAAACATCAGGGTGGGAATGCTGCATAAATACGTATCTGTTTGTTTAAGTGTATGGTTAGTACAAAAATGATTTGTTTTTTCATAATAATGATTAAAAGAAGGCTGAAAGTCTCTCAACTGACACTGTCACTTTCCATTACCTAACACAAAAATTGCAACATGATGCCATTTGAGTCATTTGATTGTGCCACCGGGGGCGTTGGTGGCGCAGTTGGATAGTGCGCTTGGTCAATAATCAGGAGGTTGCAGGTTCAAGCCCAGCAACACCTGGTGAAGTGTCCTTGGGTCAAGACAGTTAACCCCAAGTTCCTCCCACTGCTGCGTCAGTGGCTTGTAAATGGGCATGAAAGGGTGTGGATGTGTTAGTAGCTTTGAGTAGTCAAAGACTAGAAAGGCGCTATATAAGCTCAAGTCCATTTACTACTTACTGCCATTACAGGTCCTGCAATGTAACAGTTACTCGTGCATATTTAGCAATATAACATGTAATGATATACCACTGTATCTTGTAGGATAGTTTCAGTTATAACTTTTTTATGGTCTGGTAAAGAGTTTTGTTCCAAACGTCGTGGATGAAAAAAATGTTAAAGGAATATTAAAAATATTTCAAGTGCAACCAACAGGCTAATATTTAATTCTCATTCAGTATTACTCCTTTTTGCTTTCTTTAATGCAGAAGGTGGCAGATGATAAGGGGGTGAAGGCAAAGAAAGGTGGCGCTAAGGGAAAGAAGGAAGACGGGCCAGCCCAGAACGGAGACACCAAGACCAATGAGGTATGAGGTCAAAAAAAAAAAACTGTGTGATGCTAAAGGACAAAATATTCACTAACCACAACTTATGTCTCACCCATATGTTGTCAATTTGTGTATTAACATATTTACACTTTGTATATAATCTCTCACTGATTTCAAACACAACTTCACATCCATGCACACACTCTTATGCACACACACACAGATCTACGTGTCTCGTCCGTCTGTCAGTGTGTCCTCCAGCAGAAGCTCAGCTCCCTCCTTGATGTCAGTGAGAGGGCAGAGCGAGACAGTCAGAGTTAAGGGTACGCTCGAGTGTTTCTAATCCGTCTTTGGAGTGTGTGTTTGAACACTAACTCAGCATTACTTGCACAGAACTTGTGAGTTAATCAAGCAAATATTTACCCAGTGTGCTTTGCAGTGCCATGTTAACAGAGACAATGAGACACTGTGATGAGGTGGTGAGTAAAGAGGAGAGGTGAAAATTTTTGTTGCTGTGTGCGGTGAAGTGGAGCAAGGACATTTTTTTTTTTTCTCTTTACATGTGGCGGACTTTCTGCCCACACAGCTGGATGTGGAACGTGATGCTCACTGCTGTGTTCTTGGACAGCTGGCTCCACCAGTGGTCAGGCTGAGGAGGTGTGGACAGATGTTCACTGCAGTGAGATCACAGCATATATATCTGTCAAATTTGTAAAAATATAACGTAATGTTTAAAGGGAAGATTAAGGGTAATAGCATCATAACAGCCAATGTTTTTAGCTCCTTTTCTAAGAAGCCTTAGAAAGGTATGAAAGGTTTCAGGTTCTTTAATTTATTAGATTAGGCCTAATCTCTTCAATTCATCAGTAATCCAGTGTTAATTTTGTTGACTAATTATTTTTGTTGTAGTTTTCATCAACAACCTTTTTCCCCTGACAAAAACTAGACAGTAACCAATAAAAACAAGTGCACATGGACAAAAACTAAAACTAAATTAACTGACATTTTCGTCAACAAATAAAAACTAGACAAAAATGATTGACAGAGACTTAATTCAGTCAGACCTAATTTGGTCATGTAGAAAGTAGGGACAAGTTAGGAATATATCCAGTCACAGCTACTTTGGTTGTGGGGAAAGGTTGGAGGAGTTAAGAGGGACATCCAATCACAACTGCTTTAGCTTGGTGGTAGCGGGATAAGTTAGAGAGCGATCCAATCAGAGCTACTCTCTTTATGTATTGATATATTCATGTAGAGCAGGTTCACTGGTATTGTAACTGAGATGCTCTGCCAGGTAGCTTAAATAAAGATGATTGCATTTCACAAAAGTTGCATTTGTTTCTGTTAATTTATACATTCAAACTTTACTAGCATTCAGTTAAGGGTTATTAGATGTTTCATTTTATCGAAGTGTAAAACATGACTTCAGAAACTCAATGAAACATAAAAAATGCCGTTCACTTTACACTTCATATTTTAGTCGACTATATTTACAGTAGATTTCGTCGACTAAAATGTTGTGAAATGTAATCAACTAAAACTAGACTAAAATATCTTTCAGTTAAAACTGAAAGATATTTTAGGCAAAAGACTAAAACTAAATTAAAACGTGCTGTCAAAATGAACACAGCAGTCATCATCATTTATTATCATCTGATAGATTCTGTATGACTTTGCGTTTAGGCATGGATTTTCTCAGTAAATTCTGTGAGGCTAGAGTTTTGCCTTAAATAACCTCAAGGCAAGATTTCCTTTTCAAAGCAGTGGCGTCCCCAGAAATGTTTCTTTTGGTGGACAGATGAGGCCACTGAGAATCTTAAGAGGACACATTAAAACAGCTGAATGATTTATGTCTCATATTCTGGGGTTTTATGCTCCAGTTTTTATGGAATAGCTCCTTTTTGGTAGATAACAGATTCCTTTTAGTATAGAAATCTACAAATATCAAAAACACAGGCATAAACAGCAAGTCTATCTCCGGCTTAATGTTGCTGGCTAAGTTCAGCAGTACAGGCCCAAAAAAAAGGAAACTAAGGCTGGATTCACACATGAGTTATGGAGAAATTTCCATTCACTTTGTGAGACTAGATTACGACACGTGACCAATTTATGTGCTCATACAGTACGATGTGATGGTTGTAACCGACTTTAAAGACAGTGGTGAAGCTTCTCAGTGTATGCCAACTTTATGCCTTGATGTTTAGATCAGATTTGTTTTTATGTTTGCTTGGATCTTATCTCTTTTGTCTATCCTCATCGCTCTATGAATGTGACTTGTGTCAGACGTCAGAGTAAAGTGCTCATCGTCCTTGATTAGCAGATGCAGAAACACCTGAGCTGCTCCCGCACAGACGTTTGAGATTAGCAATCAACCTGAGAGGGGGGGAGAGAGAGTGACAAACACTTATGATTTCCCATAATCCTTTACACACATACTCCTATTTCACAATAATATATACATGTTATTGTGAAATAGATAATGCATGATTTTTCGAGGTCATTCTAGATAAAGTATTCAACATAACTGGATAATTTTAGAGGGATTATGCACATATCAGACACAAAATTAAGTGTACTTAGTACTGTCATTTACATTTTATTGGGAATGAAATTACAAAGATGTGCATTTTCACAATCCATATTTGTTTATTATCAGCTCTCCTGCAATTATCTGCCAGTGTCAGTCTAGCATAATGTCTTCTAATTCTGCATACTTTTCTAAAACAATTCTGAATTCATGGGCAAATTTGCTGAATATTAAAAACTGCTCATGGCAAACTTTGCTTTGCAGACTAAGGTCACATGGCCAAAGAGCTGACACAAACCTGTTCTGAATCCTTAAAAGTCCAAAAAACTTGTGCCTTTTACACAGACCCCAAAAAATTATAATTAAATTAAAAGTTATAGATAAAAAAAAATAGAGTGATACAGGTCATATGGGCTATAGTATAGATGCAGCCAACTATTAGTGTGATTTACAATAAACGTAACTAAATGATCAACATCATGATTCAGGTTTATATGTGTTTGGAAGTCACACTGCTGTCAAGAGGTAATGCTCATGCTTAATGGCTTTTGCTAGATTTGCAGATTTGTTGCTGAAGGATGTTTGTATGATATAGCTGGCATATCATTAGCCCTTTCCACAGTGTAATTACTAGAGCTGGGTTTCAATTCAGATTTTCCAAATCAATTTGATTCGGGTCACAAGGGCCTGATTCAATTCACAATTTAATTTAATTGATTTTGATGCAGTTAAGGATATTTCAGCCAGAGTACCAGTTTTACTTGAATATGGAAGAGATTCTCAGATAACTAATGCTGTAAATAGTAGAAACTAACTGTAAATTTGTGCATTATTAAAAATATTAATGTTTACATTTAGAATTGAGCCCAAAGCAGTTACAGTAATCATGTACTTTTTATTAAACATAACCTGACCAAAACAAAAATGTAATAATTTAAATCAAATCAAACCACAGGGCAGGCAGTGTAAATAAGGTGGCTACAATCAACGCTATATGGTCGTATGTCCTTGCATATGAATGCTGCGACAGCATTGGTTATTTTTTGGGCTCGTGGAGAGTTTGCTGGTAACTTCTATACAAATATCTTCACAAGCTGCATTTGCTTCAGGTCCGACGTCTTTGCAGACTGCATTTCCAGATGGTTTCTCGTTAAATGATTTTGGAGATTTGTCGTGTTTCCACAATATGTCACCTGCACGCTGCATATCTTGCATATAGTTTTACTCTTGTCCAGTTCATTGCTGCCGTCATGTTTTTTTAAATCCAAAATGCATCCAGACATCTGCCTTAAAGTTTGTTGGCGGTGCCTTCAGTGCTCCCGCCATGATGTTTTGTTGAACAGCGCTCCTCGCCGAGTGACGAGATCTCTGGTCTGGCCATGTGAGAAGTGACATGGCATTATGGGAAATGAATGGCTGGTCACACGAGACTACTCGGCATTAAACTGCAGGCTGCATTACACACTTAAAAAAGACATATTAAAAGATCAATTTAAGGATTTTATGAATCGATATTGGGCCATTCAATGGAAAATCGATTCAAGTCAATTAATCAATTTTTTTAAACCAAGTTCTAGTAATTATGCAAAAGCGTTTCTACAAAGCTCTGTCATCATTACACCTCGAGACATTCTCATTCATGTAATATTCACATAAATTCACTGTGTAATACAAGCGTGACATGGCACATGCTCCACATTCACTCAATGGCAGAGACACACACTCACAGCACTCCTCTCCCCCTCTCACCAATATTACGTCTCTGATACAACCTCTGGAGATGGAGGAAATGAAGGGGTCCACTTGTTCCTCCTTTTTCATCTTGTGACATTCAGAGTGATGGTAAAGCGTCGCAGGGGGTAAATGTTACAGCTTGAAACACAAGCGTGACTGGTGCTATTAGCGCAAATTAAGTCACGCCTATTTGTTGTTGTCCATTCAGGTTGTTTTCTTGTTTCCATCTAAGCTTGCGAAAATATGGTTCATAAAAAATCTAAAGACAAGAAATGAAAACCAGAACAGTTCACTGAGAAGTCCTGTGCAGAGATTCTGCGTATATATTTCTCTGTGTAATTTGAAAATAGAGATTAAATTGGACCTAATTAACAGACTATTGTCAACAAGTGGTGTTAAAAAGCTTCGGGTCTCTTGTTATAAAAACATCAAACTCAAAGTAGAGACATCCAAGTGAGCTGCACATTCATCAAGGTTATGATTGGTTTTAGGACCTGTCCTGCATTTGTGGCTTTTTCGTTCCAGTTGAATGACGGCTAACACTTTCATCATTGTGCAACTCTTCCTTCTCTCCTTCAGGTAACTGAACCAGCGGAGGAGGTGACCGAGGAGAAGGCGTAAGGACACAGGGGCGTCCACCGACTCGCCCCCCCCTCTGACTCCATGGCAGCAAAGCATCTTTTTTTACTGACGATTTTTGTACCATGCTGAATTTTTTTTAGACTTGTGATAGTAGAGATGGACAACCAGCAGCCCCATCCCCACCGGTTCACACTCCTTGACTGAAAACACTACCTACAACTACGTTTTTGCTCCATTCTCCTCCCTCCTCAATTGGATATCGCTATGAATGAAAATGTTTTAATCAGGCGGCTGCAGATGTTTTTCATTGTGCCTTATGGACACCATAATCAGACTGTTATAATCTTTAGACCAGCTTTGCCTGTTTTTGTAGTCTTAACACATGGCTACTTTTAATATTGGCATGCTGATTGGCTCTTCATCTTATACTATAGGTGACAATTTTGAGATTTTTACCATCATTTTGGATGCAGAGTGACAAAAAAAATCAGTCCAATCACAATGAAGAACATCTGCTGCTTTTTAAAATTACATAGTAGTTTTTAGGATCACCACCTGTGTGTTCTCACATGGCTCATTTTGTATGTGTGTGCCAGAGTGAATGTGTTTGTGGGTCTCTGTGTTCCACGTCGTTCCCTCATGTTCCCTTTATCCCCCCGTCCTCGCCCTCAGCCACCTTGTCCCGCAGCAGAGTGACATAGCAATAATGAGTGGTGCTTCTGTTCTAGACGGCTCTATTGGCTTTGGACCCTCTGGGCTTCTTTGAGTTTCATCCTGTTGGGAGAATATTTTGAAATAAAAGAAAAAGTTGATGTCATTTGGACTGAATTTTCTCTTTCTTTCTCTCTTTTAATGCAACAGATAATATCTATAAAGCCATTAAGTTGGTGTTTGAGAAGATCTTTTCACGTTTAGAGTCACTTTCTAAACCAACACAAAGCCAGCGCTGTGTGAACGGGAGTGTGTTTGTGTAAGGTCGTCAGGGGCACGTGGCGATGTTAAATACAACTGCTGTGTCAGGAAGTGAAAGGTCAGCATTTGTCTGCATGGTGGCATGGGTGAAACTGCGGTCTCTTTTATGTGGGACGAGATGTCAGTCACATGAGGACTAATGATGGAGACCACCTTTATCTGACACGTGGAGTGACTGTGCATTGGATAAATGTTACATGACTGAAAAAGAGTGAGAAGAAGTCAAAATTTACTTAATTCCACCCCCTCTACATCAATTATTAACCAAAAACTCCAGCAGATGACGGGCTTAATTTCTGTTCTGATGCTTTAGAGCTTTTTTAATGAAGGAAACAAATGTTATTTTTTTTAATACAATTTTTTCTTTTTCTCCAAATTAAACAAAATAATTGAATTGAACTTATTTGTGAGAGCTAATGAGTGGGGATTGTCTCCTCCTCAAAAATATCCATTGTCTTTGCCAAGTCATGGTTGAATTTTGTTTTGTGAGGGAAGTTGCTCTGTGATTTACTTGGCACTTGTGTTACTTGTGTTTTGGTTAAGTGCATCACGTTTAATACAAAAACAGTCTGTCTTGTTTATTGTAAGTGGGTTTAGACTGCTGTCATGTTTGGTCAAAGGCTACTCATACAAGGAAGTCAGCTCACACACCATCAGGTACCGAGTGGTATAACCTACTTACTAGAGTGGCAGCTTATGAAAGTGTCTCCTTTTCACTCCTGGGCAAGAAAAAAAAAATACAATCTTAAGTGGGAATGTTTTTTTTTATTGATAGTCAGTAAAAAGCAACCCCCTCTCTAATCTGCACCATGTATCTTCTTCGTTGTGCCATAATTATCATCACCTGAAAGATTCATCAAAATGTCTTCCTCACTTTTTGCGTTAACTCGTTCACAAACTAACAAATGCCAGCAAAACATAACTTCTTGGCTGAAGTTAAAAAAAATCTCCTAGTAAAAGAACAAGCTTGGAAATCCAAATAAAGAAAACTGGTTAATACTTCTGCTAAGTAACCATTTATTCACCATTTACCAAATTCTTATCAGCATGGTAATATGAAGGGCACTAGTCACTCATCAGTCATTATAGAAGTTATAATTACCCAGTTTGATATACATAAAATAATATTCTGAAGCTACAAGCCATTAACCAAGAGTGTTCTTTGAAAATATCCAAAATACTGCTAAATAAAAATGGTTAAAGTTGTACATGATGATTTCAATTTGCTTTGCTTAGCATGGCCCTTACAGGGTGGGATTCAGAATCTGTTTTGTGTGCTAAAATACCAAACAAAAAGCCTTACTGTTTTTTGTCACATAAAAAAGTCTAGTGGGGAGCTGAGCATGTTATTATTATTCCAGGGGGGCTAAGATGGAATTTAGTTGTTGCTTTGGCCTGCCTAAAAAGGGTCTATAATGACCTATGCTCATGTCCATGCAAAAAAAGCTCTGTGATTCATGTATTTACAGCAGTGAGGCAAGCTGCTGTACCTCGGGAATTTGTTCAAGTACAAGCTATGACAACTCTAAAACATTTTATGATGAGTTATCACTAACTCTGTCAGTACTTTATTTGCATTAATATTCAAATGCTAATTTTAGGACTTTAACCTTTAAACTTTAGAGGGGACCCTTTCTTTTGCAGGTAACAGATTTGGTGAATGGAAGAGACTTTTAATTTTTCTGTCACTCCCATTTTTCAGTTCACCAAACCTAAAAATGTCATTCCTTAAGTTTATAAATGCGGGTCACTGAATTTGTGAAAATAAACAAAGTTCCAAAAGGACTGCTTTGTAATTTTGTTGATATTCATTAGCATCACAATAGTTTGTTAATTTTATGAGCCATTAGATATGTTAAAGAGGCTGTTTTGCATTAGTATTCATTTATAGCCTGTGCCTTGTGGTTTTGGCTTTATTGTCAGTGTGGCTTGGGCAAGAAACAAGTTTGAAAACTACCGTGCAACAG
This sequence comes from Cetoscarus ocellatus, assembly GCA_037902135.1. Classification (NCBI taxonomy): domain Eukaryota; kingdom Metazoa; phylum Chordata; class Actinopteri; order Labriformes; family Labridae; genus Cetoscarus; species Cetoscarus ocellatus. Next base: position 1,060,793 of record JBAMNC010000523.1, on the reverse strand, counting down.
TTTCACATCAGCTTGAACATATTTAATTTTGGCTACTAAGACCTAATAATATTTAACAACTGTATCACTCATTAAGTATATACAATTTGAGTTAGGTTGGACAACATATTCAAAGGCATACTAAGCAAATTGGTTAAGATGATTCATGAGTAACTTCCTATCTTACTATTAATATACAGTGATTAGGAGGTTTTCAGGAAATTCTCTTTACTAATTGATAATAGGCTGTATGTTATGGTCATGCTGAATAGAGTACTTATCTTTTATTAAGTTCTAAACTCTAAAAGACGGAGAAGTTAGTTGATCAGCAGGAGCGAACTGGGGGAAAATATCAGTAAAATAGAACTTATTGACAGCTTTTAAGTCAAATACAGTAAAAATAGCACAGTGTAAAACAACATAAAACCACTTAGGGCCGGATCTACAAAGATCCCAAATAATGAGCACTTTATTGCGTGTGCAAACTAAAAAATTGCACGTGCCATTATTGGGCGTGTTGCAGGTGACCTACTATTACTGCATGAGCAATTGATAACAGGCGCAAAAGTGGTGCGGACCACCTTCTTTAAATAAAGATTTTGCGTGTGCTACCCACTGTCACCATGGAGAGTTTGGGAGAGCAGAGTGGCCGTAAATGAAAAATGAAGTTTGAAGCCTTGAAGTTTGAGGCAAGAAGAAATGCAATTTGGGAGGCCATCTGTGAAAAGCACACAGCTCAAAAATGGCACTGCTGGATAGACGATATGTCTATACTATTTTTATTTCTGACCAGAGGTTGTGGTAACCTTTTTTGCTGTCTGTCATTTTGACGGACAAGGTCGTCACTTTTCCCTCATACCACATTTTTATCCATCATTTTCAATTTTCATTTTCTGATTCCAATTCAATTTAATTTACATGACAGCATTCATAAAGTTACACACCTTCATCACCAATAACCTCTCATGTGAAGAGTAGTCTTACAGTTACACAGACTGAATGTTTATCTTTTACGTCCTTTTTCTGCACTGACAGTGGAGCACTCGCCACTCACTGACAGCTCCTAAACCCCCACTGGAGAGTGTGACGCAGTCACAAATGGAGTGATCATGGCTATGAAGGGGATCTTTTTTACATAGGTTAAATGACCTCCTCCATGATGTATTAAGAGAGGGTTTAATTTACGCATGTCTGAATGAGTATGATAGCACACTGGATCATCCCTCTTTTTCCACACCATCATAATGACAGCCTCCAGATCTTTCTGTCATTCATCAAAAATTCAGTCAATGATGGAAAATATTTGGTTAATGCGACCCCTGTTTTCTCGCCACAATGAGCAGTGATCTGTGCACAACGCTGTGCCAGTTTGCACATGCCTTTCAAACGTGATAAATATAGACACAAAAACACCAACTGCAATCAGTTTCGGACTTGCTACATCACATTGTGGGTGCTAAATGATCACATTAGAATCTCCTCCTCCCAGTATTTTGCAAGTTCTGATAATCTGTATATATTCTGTGTATTCATCAAGGGAAACATTCTAAATGGATTATGCATGCTATTTTGCTGATTTGGCAGACGCAATGTTTGGTGCACCCAGTTAGTAGATCAGCTTTGCACGCGCTATCAAGTTTGCATGTGTTTTTATACACGCAGACCTTTAGTAGATCAGGCCCTTTGTAATCAAATCAATTGAGAATTCATAACAGTATGGAAATTAAAACCAAATAGTGCAAAGTTTAACGTGGAGGTGCAGAGATGTGCAGCAGGAATGGTGTCAGAGGTGAAATGTAAGGGCTAATAGATTTTCAATTAATGCAGTGCCTCTAAATCAACATTTAAATGAATACTGTACAAAATGAGGGTTGGCACTGCAAGTAATATCTTTGAAAAAAACTTTCTTGTTCTTTAACAAACTAATAATCCTGTAGTTAAAACTGAATGATCTTCTAAATGCTTGAGTCTCTAAGAAAGTTATCAGTTGTCACATAGATATGAGTAAATCATCAAAACAGGGGATGGTCTCAGATTATCTCAGTTTTAGAGGGCCAAATTGTTACTAATTAACGAAAACTATAAATAAGACAATCAAAAATACCTGTCATTCAACAAAACCCTAAAAAAATATAGCTTTTATTGGAATTTGTATTTATAGTTTTAAGCTTTAAACCAAACAATAAACAAATAAACACTAAATTTAATTAGCTCAACATAGGATTCAAGCCGGTTAAAGGCACCATTTCGTTGCAATAAACTTGACCAAACTATTTATGATTAGTCCCACTGATAATAAACAATTCTTTAATAAAAGAAACCTGGCAAAGGAAACAGTTATAAAAGTATGGATGGTAGAAACGGAACAAAATACACTGATATATAACATTATGATTACCTGCTTAAAATTGTGTTAGTGTCTTTGCAACAAACCTGTGATGCTGTGTGTATTCTGACACCTTTATATCAGAACCAGCATTAACTGGTTGTCTCTACCCCCCTGCAATCCAGAAAGGGATACACAGTATAGATGATGGATGGATTGTTTATGAACATCCACCCATCCATTATCTACACCAGTTATCCCTTTCGAGGTTGCAAGGGTTGGAGCCTATCCCAGCTGACATTGGGCGAGGGGGTTACACCCTGAAGTAGTTGTCAGCCAGTCTCAGGGCAACATAGATAGACAGACAACCAAAGCATCCATGGGAAGAAAATGCAAACTCCACACAGAAAGGCCCTGTCCAACCAGAGGATTGAACCGGCGACCTTCTTGCATCACCTTGCTGCTCTGTTCAGTAACATTAAATCTTTTTATCTTATTTGCTGTATTTTAACTATGATATTGTTTGTTTTACTCACTTTAACAATTTTATCATCATTTCTTATTTTAATCCATCTCTGTATTTCAATGTAAGGTCTCTTTGTTTTTGTTTCCCTCTTTAAACTTTAATTTTATTGTCTATTTGTTTCACAGCACTTTGGTCAGAATCTGCTGAAGCTGACTTGGTTGACTTGAACAGCATTGTTGGTCTCCAGAGAGGGCAGAGGTTGTTGTAACAATAAAATACAAATAAAGCACAAAAAACAAGAGCTCATATAAATAGAAAAGAACAAATTACTTATTTTGTAGCATGACTATTACAAGATTGAGAATAACAAGAATAGACTACAGGTTGTTAATTATTCTCAGAATTTCAAGTGAAGCAGCTTCATGATAAACACATGTAAATGTTTAGTTTGAACCTGTAGTGAAACTTCAATCAAGGGGAAATGAGGAGGTTTCATTTCATGACACCTGAGAGTAATATATGATAGGTGATTTCAGGCAGTCCAGCTCACATCATATCTGATCACTTCTTTGACTTTTTTGTATGCTACTTGAGTAATTGTGACTCATTTCCCACAAATTTAACCTTTGACTCCTCTGTGCCCCTGAACACAAACACATGCTGCAGAGTGAGGATGCCTCCTTGTGGCCACGCTGGCAGTACAAAAATAACGTCACTTCAGGGGCCAGAGAGAAAACTCACACATGTGAGTGACTGATAAGGCCTTAGAGTTAAGAACACTGGTCTGACCCGGTACAGTGTGTTTGTCTTCAAATACAGAGTTGATGTAATGGTTAAAGAGGCCTTTTGAGCTATTTTACGCATCTGAGCTGACACAAACTTACACAAATGGACAGAAATTGGTACAACTGTCACATTTCATTACCAGGTCATGACCAACTTATTCCTTCCTCCCATGGATTAAATGACCTTTCATTACAAGTAATGTTGCCTGAAAAGTAACTGTAAACCAGTCAAATGAAGCTGAAGGAATGCTTGATTCCTGAGCAAATGCCTCAAAATTTTAAGAGTTCTAATGAAAGAGAACTTACATGGTATTTACACTGTTAAAAGAAATTAGAGGAACACTTTTCAATCAGAGTATAGTAACCTATCAGTCAAACTTCTGGATTATTGATCTGGTCAGTTAAGTAGCAGAGGGGATTGTGAATCAGTTTCAGCTGCTTTGTTGTTAATGAAATAAACAACAGGTGCGCTAGAGGGACAACAATGAGACGGCCCCCAAAACAGGAATGGTTTCCAGGTTGAGCCACGGGTATTTTTTTCCCTCCTCATCTCTTCTGGCTGATTTTTACTGACTGACTTTTTACTGCGGTCATTTTTCATTGGGCTTGGATTTACATCTGGAATGACAGCAAGGCGCGGTACCTGGACACTACAGAGGTTGCACAAGTAGTCCAACTCGTCCAGGATGGCACATCAATACTTGCTGTTGCAAGAAGTTTAGCTGTGTCTCAAGAGCATGGAGGAGACTCCAGGAGACAGTTACTTCAGGAGAGTTGGACAGGGCTGTAGAAGGTCCTTAAACCCTCAGCAGGATCGGTATCTGCTCCTTTGTGCAAGGAGGAACAGGATGAGCACTGCCAGAGCCCTACAAAATGACCTCCAGCAGGCCACTGGTGTGAATGTGGGCCCTGTGCTCACTGCCAAGCATTTGTCATAGAACACCAGAATTGGCAAGTGCGCCACTGGCGCCCTCTGCTCTTCAACGATGAGAGCAGGTTCAACCTGAGCACATGCAACAGGGTCTGGAGATGCCATGGAGAACGTTCTGCTGCATACAACATCATTCAGCATGACCGGTTTGTGGTGGGTCAGTGATGGTCGGGGGAGGCATATCCCTGGAAGGATGCACAGACCTCTACAGGTTAGATAATAGCACCCTGACTGCTATTAGGGATTGGGATGAAATCCTTGGACCTATTGTCAGAACCTACACTGGTGCAGTGGGACCTGGGTCCTCCTGGTGCACGACAATGCCCGACCTCATGTGGCTAAAGTACGCAGGCAGTTCCTGGAGGATGAAGGGATTGATACCATTGACTGGCCCCCACATTCACCTGACCTAAACCCAATAGAACACCTTTGGGACGTTATGTTTCGGTGTGTCCAGCGCCACCAGGTCGATCCTCAGACTGTCCAGGAGCTCAGTGATGCCCTGGTCCTGATCTGGGAGGAGATCCCCCAGGACACTATCCATCATCTCATTAGGAGCATGAGTTGTCAGGCACGCATACAAGCACGTGGGGTCACACAAACTACTGAGTATCATTTTGAGTTGCTACAATGACATTTTGGTAAAAGAGACCAGTCTGCTGCATTATATTTTTTCACTTTCATTCTGGGGTGTCTTTGATTTCACCCCTCTATATGGTGATTCATTTTCATTTCCATCAAATTATATGGCATCCCTTTGTTACTGATACATCACCTACTCATTATCAGGAAAGATATTCAAGATTATTTTCCCCTATATAGATCTGATGTGTTTCGAAGAGTTCCTCTAATTTTTCTGAGCAGTATATTTGTGGAAAGATGGTGTATCTGACAGTGGGTGTGGGAAATATGGGAAAAACATATCACAATGTTTTTATGGAAGTATCACAATCTCAATATAATCAAAGTTCTTTTTGTTCTCATTGTTAACACTTATTTGCAAATTACCAACTAGAGCCAAACTGATATCCAAAATTATCAATTTAATTGTAAAACTACTGAACTTAGAATATTACATATTTATTCAAAACCTTCACTTGTCTCTGATAACAACATGGTGGTCAGTGCTTGAGTTTTAAATATTTGCCCTTTCAGTTGGAGCCTTTGGGTAAAGAGCATGTGGGGGTCACCAATAAAAAAATAAGTGTGATCTGTTTATTTCCCTGCATTCTGAACATTTTTATCAAACAAACTTAGACACTTTCAGCACCACTTACACTACAGATCTCCTACGATCTCCGCTTTGACAGATCGGCATTGTATTGTGGTTCATCACAGTCTAAGATCCCATTGTTGAGGTGGAGAGCGGGCCCCTCAGTAAAGTGTCTAAAGAACAATCATTATTTTAATTGATGTAATATGATATGTGTATTTACCCCCAATCATGCCAAATCATCTCTGTCATAGTGTTTAAAAAATCAGTAAGAGGTGAACTTTAATAAAATTAAAGGCTCATTCTTTTTTCCTCTTTTTGATGTAAATTTAAATGAATAAATTTTTCAGTATATGGTGTAAAATTTGTACGTGTGTGATCAGTAACCAGTCACCTTATATGGATTCAACTGCTTTTGAACAAAAATAGCTAATCAGCCATGGTAGCATGGTAGCAGTTCAATGAATTTAGGCTTGTAGACATGGTCAAAACAACCTGCTGAAATTCAAGCTGAGCGTCAAAATAAGGAAGAAAGGTAATTCAGGTGTTACTTTGAACGTGACATGGTTGATGGTGCCAGATGGGTTGGTCGGAGTATTTAGGAAAATGCTGATCTTCTGGGATTTTCGAGTGCAGGCGTCTCTAGAGAGAATGGTCTGAGAAAGAGAAAAAAACCCAGCGAGCAGCGGTTCTCTGGGCAAAAGAAGCATCATGGTGTCAGAGGTCACAACGGATTTGCCAGATTGGTTTGAGATGGTAGAGAGGCAACAGGAACTCAAATATCCACCATCTACAACCAAGATATTTAGAAGACAAATTCTGAATGCACAACACTTTGAATGTTGAAGCAGATGGATTACAGCAGCAGTGGACCACACTGAGTGCCAATCCTGTCCGCTAAAAACAGGAAACTTAGGCTACAATTCACACAGACTCACCAAAATTGCACATTAGAAAACTGGAATAATTGTTGTCTCAGTTTCCGTTGCATCATTCAGATGTTAGGGTCAGAATTCTGCATTAACAAAATGAAAGCATGGATCCATCCTGCCTTGTTAACAGTTCAGCCTGGCGGTGGTGGTTTAATGAGGTGGGGGGTCATTTCTTGGCCCACTTTGGGCCCCTGAGTACAAATTGAGCATCATTTAAAAGCGAAAGCCTGCCTGAGTATTGTTGCTGGTCGTGTCCATCCTGTACGACCTCAGTGTAAACGTCATCTGATGTCTGCTCCCAACATGATAATGCACCATGTCCCAAAGCTAAAATCATCTCAGACTAGTTTCTTGGACATTATCATGAGTTCACCGTACTCCAGAGGCTTCTACAGTCTCCAGATCTCAATCCAATAGTGCACCTTTGAGATGTGGTAGAATGGGAGATGTGATGTTATCATGTCAATGTGCTCCAAATATTCACAGGAATGTTTCCAGGACCTTGTTGAATCCATGCAGAGAAGAATTAATGCAGCTATGAGGGTGAAAGGAAGGGGACCTGGTATTTGCCATGTGTACCTAATAATGTGGCCACTGAGTGTGTTGAATGTTAGAAAGTGTATGATGTAAATATAAGAAGAACTACATTTGGCACATCAAATGGTTAAAGTATCCGTAAAGCGTACATGTTTGATACCTCAATACTTTATGAGCAAGTTTGTTTTAACTGCAAAACATTATATCAGATTTTATTTTTTGATGAAAAAACGTCACACATTTGTTTTTTAAAATCTTAGGATTTTGTTAAATGAAAACATCAGTATTATATCTGTTTTTTAAAAGGCTGAGAAACGTAAATACATTTTTATCTTTGGATGAGATTGAGAAGATAACTTTCATAAAATTGTATCATGGTAAACACTCGAGATTGTGTGATGCTTCTGAATCTAGCATCTCATATGCTCAATGACTTTGTTTCTTTAAAAGTTTGAAATTAAAAATCCAAATCAAATCAAATAGTTAATGTCTCATAAAACACAAATACACGATCAAAACAACCCAATCAAATTAACATTTTATTTTGTATTGTTGTCACATACAGATGTTTTAGTGACCAATGTGTGTGCACAAACAGTCCTCACTGAGGCTCATCACTGCTTTACATTGCTTCATATATGAAGATAGAAAGTGCATAACAGTAATTAAAATACCTGAGTTTAACAATGCAAACAAAATACTCACAACACCCTTAAGGTAAAGCTGTACGTGTTGCAGGCTCACATGTTTTTCCTTTCTGTTTGCTTCTATGTCTGTATCAAATATCCACAAAAGCATTAACTGAGCAACACTGATGGGGCTCCAGAGCTGTCCCTTTCCTTCACAAAACAAACTTCAGATCAATCATGACTTGGCAAAGACTATAAAAGGGATATTTTTGAGAAGGAGACAATCCCCACCTCATTAGCTCTCACAAATAAGTTCAATTCAATTATTTTGTTTACTTTGGAGCTAAAGAAAAGTTGTATTAGGACAAATAATATTGGTTTCCTTCATTAAAAAAGCTCAAAAGCAGCCGAGCAGAGCAGAAGCCCGTCGTCTCCTGGAGTTTTCCCTCATCATCTTCTCAGCAACAACCTCGTCTGCTCCCTGAAGTCTCCACCGTGCAGGGATTTGAAACATGTGCTTTATAAATAGACGATGGCTTCTCTAGGCATGCCTGACAAAGTGGATTGAATCTAAAAATTGTCTGTAACAGAACATTATTTTAAACGACTTAATGCTTTTTTTTTCTTGTAGATGGTGAGTTAAAAGCCTCTTTACATGCAGTGTTTCCATGGAGATGGTGAGAAACATAATGGACAAGTTGCACATGAAAAAAATAAGGTTGTCATTTTAATATTGTGTCTGATATTTCATTATGTCTGTAAATGTCTCACACCATAATCACTTTTCTGGGTAAAAGTCTTTGCTGTTACAAATATGGGCTTAACCGTGTTTTTATTTAATACAGTGGGCTGATGATTTTAAATGCACTCGTATGATGATTATATAAATGTTAATAAAAGAAATGAATACACATGCTATGTTTAACTGATGTACACTGAAAATCAGGGAAGGAGACCTTCGGCCCCAAAGGTCATTTATGGCTTTCATCCTATATCAATATGGTCCCTGAGCATGGGGGATTTTCTGCACTTCAAGATTTCATCTCAGCAGATCTTAAAATTAATTTACACAATAAAAAAATGATAGCATTTTCTACACTCTTGGCAAGGAGACTTATATTACTAAAAAGGAAAGACAGACTTCCTCCAACCTTCAACACATGGATCAGATACCTTATGTACCATCTGACCTTACAGAAAATTAGGTACACTATAACTACAAGAGGATGCGCTGATAACTTTTATAGGATCTGGCAACCAGTTCTTAACCTGATGGAAAAGATGAACTCTTAAGATGCTTAAAATGTCTTAAATGTATAAATGTAAAGGATCCCCCTGCCACCAGGTATTTGCATTTTTGTTTTGATTGATTTGTTTGACATTACGTGGATCATTATAAATGGTGTAATAGGGAAAGTTCAATGAGAGGTTGTGGTTATGTTTTGTTAAAAACAAACAAATAAACAACAACTGGATCCAATTGTGTGACAGATTGTATTTTAAGTTTGTGAAACAAATAAAAATACCATGATAAAAAAAAAAAGATTTCATCTCAGCTGCCCTAAAATGATTCTAATGTAGTGAGTGCCTCAGTTCCTTTGTTTTATAATTTAACAAACAGACACAAAAAAAAAATCTTGAATGACAATTGTAGATGAAAAATGTATCCCCTCTGTAAGAAATGACAGGAAATCCCAAAGGTTAGTCTTACAAAGAGCGTTTGGTGAGATCATGGGCTCTAATTTCATAGACCAGGAGCGGGCGCAGGTGGGGCCAATGGGGTGTGTCCAGGGCATTTTGCAAGTTTCCTGCACGGTGCTGTCCGATGCATCGAGGCGCACCCATGCCTCCGTCCTTCCCACCGGCACAAGTGGCAACAAGGGAGGAGAGAAGGCGTGAGTGGGTTTAACACGGCAGTGTCTTCACCAATCAAATGAACGCCTCTCCTCACCTTTGAATGAGCTGCAGGCGAGGCGCAGTGACAGTTTCACCTCATCATGGAGCTCCAGGCGGCCAAACTTCTCCCAGGAGGAAACTGATGTGCTGGTCCGAGAGATCCAATGGTGCGTTCCAGTTGTACCCGGAAGTCGCGATTTCTGAGTTCCGAGTGGGAAATTTCAACTGGAACATCCCCTGACGTCAGAATTTCCTCCTGGGAACTTGGGGGATCCTCACCACCCCCGAGTTGACAATCGAAGATGGCTGCCCCCAGTGTAAACATTTATTAAGCTCCTGTTATAATCCGTTTAATAGCACTTCTGACTAGTGTTTGTCGCACTAAATCAGCCGTATACGTAGTACTGTTCGACTTTTATTTATGGAAATGCTGCCATAGTGTTATTTACATTCTTCATGTACTATGTGTCTACTGTAAAGCAGGGCGTGCTAACAACGGCTAACACAACGGCTAACAATAGCCTGCTAGATCGGAACGTTTTTTCCGACTTTGTAACTGGAATGCCGATAACTCAGAGTTGACATCATTCCCACTTCCCTCTTTCCCAGTTCCGATGTAACTGGAACGCAGCACAAGCTCGCAGTACCAAAATATGTATGGTAATGCGAAGAGACCTCCATGCAAAAACAGCCTGGGAGGAAGTTACTAATATTGTCAATCAAGTTCGCCCACATATTCTGACAACCGCTGCCCAGTGTAAAAAACGGTTCAATGATGTAAGGAGAGGGGGCAAAAGAAAGCTGTCAGATCAAAGAAGGCACACGGTGGCCACGGGGGGCTTCCCCTCCACCAGCCTTGCGTCCTCCACACTCTCCGTGATAAGTATTGAGGGCTTTGGTGGGATAGAAGCTGGGATTACAGGTAGGCAAAAATATATTTCTACTAATGAAGACTCTCACGTTTAGTAACATTTATTTAAACCCCACATAATAAAGATGAGTGGTGTGGACTGATCACAACATGAATAAATTGTGTAATGGCAATGAAATCAGAAGCACCTGTGCTGAGATGACACATTTTCATTTTTTGTATGTGAAATTAACTTGTTTTACCCTATTGAATCATGATCATTTTGGCATGTAACTCCTTATTACACAAAACCGAAGATATGAATTTTGATTCATTTGATTAACTGTTTATTGGCCGAACCGACAGTCTGACTGATCCCCACCACCGTGGACATGGTGTGCTTGAAAGACCCAGTGGCGAAGAAGGTCAGAGCCGCTGTCACTTTTACAGCAACTGGGATAGCGCAGGGGCCACCGGGCCGCGCATCAGAGGCCACGATACACGTCACCATGTGGACCACCTCACGGGACAGATGTAATCTGTTCCTGTGTCGTGAATAGGAGTACAAAATTAAGTGATAATTACATTTAAACACAGCAGCAGGCTAAACCGTCCATCATGCTTGTGATCCACCTGCATTCCTGGTCTGTCATCGCCAAATAGCAGAACCTTTGGTGAAATACTCTCTCCCGGTATCTCCTCCTCATCCTCCTTGCAATAATTTACTCCATCTTTTTAGATCACGTTAAGAATAAAGATTAAAACAGAGAAATATGGGCAATCACAGGTAAATCCTTAAGACACCAAATGAGCATCTCTCTCTTTTTTCTTTTCTTTTGAATTTCATGAGATGAGAGAAGCTGGATACTACGTATCGGATGATGTGGCTGTTTGTGGTTGGCTGAGAGATGTGAACTCGTTAGTTTGCGTCACTCTTCCAGCTGCCGTGAGGTTGAGTTTCCATTATGACAAACGTCTCTGATCTGACATCAGATGTGACGGGACATTTAATATAGATACAAGTGTATGTGCTGGTTCAGACGGTTACATTAAATAGTAGTTGCTGTGACTGTTTAAGCATTAAAATGTGCCTGACACTGTGGACACCTGCCTGTGAGGATTTGGTGATGTGTGTGCACTGTGCGCCTGTCAGCCAAATTACCACTGCACTGGGTGTGCTTCGCCTGCACCGAGAATAGACCAGGTTGGAGCTGACGAGCTTTCAGAGCACATTTTGCGCAGTGTTTTGGCACGACATTGTCAGTGTGCCAAGCTGAATCTGTCGACATCTCCCCCTGGTGCGCCGCCACACCCATCTTGACACAGCCGGTCTACCAAATGGGCCAAAGTGGCTGCGCACGGTGGTGTGCCGGACGACATTACTACTGCGCAGGGAGAGCCCATTGTCACTGCACCAAGCTGAATCTGTCGACACCTCCCTCTGGTGTGCCGCCACACCCATCTCGGCGCAGCCGGTCTACCAAAGGGCTGCGCACGGTGATGCGCTGGACAAAATTACCGCTGCGCGGGGTGCGCCACCCTGCGCTGTGCCAGGGAATTAGGGCCCAATGTTTTTAGAAAAAACCTTACAATGCATGCAGATTTGAGAGATATCACATTTAATATATGTTTATATTTTAAAGCTTCACCAAAATGTAATTCAAACGTTGTGAAAAGGACTCAAACAATTAAGTTTAGACTGAATAGTTAAGGTGCATTAAAAACTTTGATGATGAAATTACGTATTAAAATGTTTCTCAACAATGAGTTAACTTATCATGTTGAATAACTTACAAAGTAACGTCCATCCCGTCATCTGTTATCTATACCATTTATCCTTTTGGGGGTTGCGGGGGGGCTGCAGCCTCTCCCAGCTGATATTAAGCAAAAGGCGGGGTACATCCTGAACCAGTCACAGGCCCACATAGAGAGAAGGAAGACCATTCATGTTCACACTCATACCTAAGGGCAAGTTACACTTACCATTTGACCTCATGAGCAATTTTTTTGGTTTGTGGGAGGAAGCACAAGTGCCCGAAGAGAGCCCATGCATGCACAGGGAGAACATGTAAACTCCAAACAGAAAGGCCCTGACCTACAAAGTGATGTACCAATGATAGTATAATGACACATAAAAATGAATCGTTTTTACCAAAAAGCATATCCTTTAAAATATTTTTTAGCATAAATCCCATTTTTACCGTGTGTTACTGTTATTGTTGAAAATAAAAAATCTCACATATAAGGAAACAGGTCTTGTTCATGGGTGGTTTAAGAGGACTGAACACTTTCAAGAGAGTATGTCATAATTTCTGAGAGCTGACTGCCCCTAAAAATCAGAACCCAAAACTGTCCCTGCTCAAGAGTCTTTTTCAAATCCCAGTTCACTGTAAACACGACATAATTGGACCTAGAGGATCTCAACTTGAGTTTCAAACACAACCCCAAAGACCAACTGGCTTACAACATATTAATTATTGTCATTCTCCAGCCCAACTGTGAGTAAACAGCCTTCTTCTTCAGACAAAAAAAACATGCTCATTGGGGTAATTGGTGGCTCTAAATCATCCTATGTGTAAAATGCGTGTGAATGGTTGTCTGCTGGTGACTTGTTGGGGTGTACCCTGCCTCTCGTCAAATGTTAGTTGGTGCAGGCTCTAGATCCTGTGATCCAGACAAGGGACAAGCAGTCAAGCTAATGGATGGATCAACTTTAACTGAAGCCTAGTGAACAATCCTTTAGAAACTGTAAATGTATGTATCAGGAGGTTTTAGTCTCCCATTAGTCTCTCATTGGGATTCTGTGCTAATATTGATGTAAGGATCCTCTGTTTAATCAGCATGTATGAACACAATAGCATGCTCAGCTGGTTTTATTTGCATTTTAACTCTGATCCAAATTACCAACCACGACACAGACAATTTGCCCTATAATGTAAAAAAGAGAACCAAAATATTGTTGCTGTTAGAGCAAAACCTTTTGTCTGATTTTTTGATTTTTTTTGTCATTAAAATGGTCTTAGTCACCGTCCATGTTGGTGAATGAGTTTTATACATTTTTAACCAAATGCAAGTACAAAATATATGCACTAATCAGGATAATGCAATATTTATTCATTAAGTAATAGTATTAGTTTTTATTTTCTGAAAAGTAGTCATTTTGGAGATAAGGATTTGTGCCCTGAATTCACCTGATGTTTCTACCTTTGCCAGTGGTTGGTGTATAACTGACTGTAAATGTTTTTGCGAATCTCTCCAATAAAGGATTACTGAGTGCATTTAATGGCCAAATAATATACAGGCCACACTAATAAATAGTTTCCACCCTGATGGGAATTTTAGACATACATAAGTGGCTTCAATTCAGGTTCAGTTGGTTAAACTATATGTATATTTGAGCTTAAAATGTAAATGTAGTAACGATTGAGTCTCTGTTCCTTTTTGGCTTACTGTGGGTATCAAGCTGTAGCAGCATGACCCTCTGGCAATGTGATTAAATTTAATGTTGCCCAAACAGTAACTAGAGTTGGCCACCGAAGCTACAAATAAAAGAGTGTGAAGAGTTCAAAAGGTCATTTGGAGGCAAGGGGCTTCATTTTTGTTTGCTTGGTGCTGTGAACACATTTTTAAAGCAAAAATAACATAATGAATAAATGTAAACAAACTGCATCCTATTGTTTTATAAAGATATAACGGTAGAAGATGTGTCTCCACCTTCTCCCTCTTATTTTTATGAAGTGGGGCACACTGGTGTCCTAATGTGTCTCCCTGATCCCAGTCCTTGATGATGATCTCTGCTTTCATTTGTGATTACCATTAAATTCCTGTAACTCAGGAGGTTTCATTCATTAAGCTGCATTCCCCTTCTCCTCAAACCCTTCCCCCATTTTATTGCCTGGCACTATTTGGAAGAGAAATGGACGACTTCCCCACCAAACGGCTCCCGGAGAGGGTGGGTGTGTTAGCCAGACATTTTGTTACTCAATAACGACGGCGTGGAGACAGGCGAGGCCAAAGAAACACAAAATAAAACAGAAAGTTAAAAATATGACAGAGAAGAGGAGATTACAGCGGCTGAAATCCACCCAGACACGGGAGCCGTGCTCTGAGACTAAGCGACGAAAACACAAAAATAAGAGATGTTGTTGACCAATCTGCTTAAATATATCAAAATTAACAGCTGAGTCTAATTTTTGGTAAAGACACGGTGTCAGAAATATGCGAAGGAGAAGCCATTCTGCTGCAATACATCCGCTGCCTTCGCAAGCTACCATTACTACCTCCCTCCACTGTGAAGGGTTGCCATATACTGTGAGAGGAACAAGCCCAAACGAGACGACGAGGGTTTTTTTTTTTCCGAGTAAATGATTACATAAACCCACAAACAAGGAGCCTTACCTACCACAGAGTGTAAGAGACGGACCTCTTTATAGCAGAAAGTAAACTCTTTTTGTAGTGCCTGAAAATAGAATAGTGACTAGAAGTGCTACGAGAGCACAAACCTCCGCCAAAGCATCTCCAACATTGTCGGGTGAATTTTTGTCAGAAAAGTTGAAAACTCTATCCCGCACTTTACACTAATATGAAAAATTCCTGGATCCACATCTGGATTTGGATCACTACCAACATTCTATCACTTTTCCCTTGTGTCATGACCAACATTCCCTAAAAATGTAGTCAAAATCTATTAAGAACTCATTTAGTTATTAGCAAAACTGTGAAAACTGCCCTATCTAACAATGTAAACACATCCTTGAACATCATCTGGATTCAGAACAACACCAAAATTGAATCGATTGGTGTTGGCACATTTCTGACCAATCCATAACATTTCATCAAATCACTGTTTGTAACTTTTTTTAATTATCCTATGAATAAACAAACTAACAAATGCAAGAACATGACCTCAATGCGCCAGAGGTGTAAAACTCTGGAATTTTACACTGTGTTTTTTACATAGCCATGTAAAAACTAAACATTGCTTGAGTTTAAGGCTATTAAATGTTGAAAAAGGAAGAAAAACAAGAAGAGGATAAATACAACTATATAACATCCTAAAAAGTGCACATTCAACCTTGATAATTTCCAGAAAATGCTAAAGTAACCTAATCAGGGAAATTGCCTGATACTTGCTCTTGTCCCTTTTAACACATGTACAACTGAATATTTTCTAAAAGTCCAAAGATAACTCACAATAAAAATGCCACACTTACTTATTGTTCACACTGTCCCTAACAGCAAAGAGTTTTCATGCACATCACCTGTCAGGCAATGGACGTGTCTGGAAGTTAAATTATTGTGGCTAGCAGGAAAAAATCAAGGTTGAGTTCAGATGAAAAACCCTATTGTTTGCATTCACAAATGCAGCTGTCCCACATAAATTCAGGAAATCTTCTGGGGGTTTGTTCATTTGTAAATGGGACTTTATATAAAAAAATGCTGCTTATTCATACATATTGCTTGCACAGGTAAACTCTGGACAATTTCAGGTCTTTTTCTTGCATGTGTAAATGGAGCTATGTAATGGGCCTGACTCACACATTCGACCCCAAACATTTCCAGAAAATTTCAGGGTTAGTTACCCAGAAAATCCACTCACACATCATTCTCATTCCTGTCCCTTTCACATCTATACTTCTGTATGTTTCCAGACATTTTGGGGTAACCAACAATGAAATTTCCCTGACTTGCTTGTTCATGCTTGCCCCAACAGAAGGGTGATTTCCTACAATTTTCCTGCCAGACAATTGAGGGTGGAGGGAGGGAAAATGCTGTGAGTCTTGCAAGACTGCTGTTTGCATTCACACGTTTGGGTTTACTCATGTTAATTCAGAAAGATATCAAAGTAATAGTTAGTGTGTGGATGGAGTTTTGTGTCAATTCAACCTTGAAAGTTTTCACAAAGTTTTAGAGTAATCCACCCAATAAATTCCCCAACTTTCTTGTTCACGCTTGTCCCTCACAGCAGGAAGTTCCCTACTGTTTGTACTTACAAATACACCTTAGCAAATGCAGGACATTTTAAAGTTTTTGTGCAAGCTTGAATGGGTGCATTCCTGGATATTTCTATACATTTTCAGGGTTACCCACAAAGAAAATGTCCTGACTTTCTTGTACACACTTGTCTTTGACTGCAGAGAGTTTCTGAAGAGTAAATTCAGGCATATTTCAGGGTTTTTATGTGTTTGAATAGGCCTTATATACTAAGTCCTTTTCATACATGCAAGCCCAAAAATTTCTGCATAAACTCCACAGACATCTCTGCAGGTTACCTGTTGGTCAGTATTGGGTAAATACTATAATGGTAGCATGGAAAATTCAAGGTAAAGTCAAGGTGAAAGACCTGCTTTTTGTGCCCACACACAATCAGACTGGCAAATTCAGGTTGGCTCAGTGTTTTTGTGCTTGCTTTTTAATGGGATCACACATTGAACCTTTTTGTACATGCAACCTTGAAAATTTCCAGAAGAAATTGGTGTGATCCACACAAATGACTCTGCAGTTTACCTGTTGGTTAGTAGATAGGCGTGGGAGGGGACAGTTTGAGGAGGCTTGCAGAAAAACTTTAGGATTAAATCTTGGTTAAAACCTACAACCACATACAAGCAGCTCTAAACCAGGTAAATTTAGGAAATGGTCAATCAGGGTTTTTGAGTATGTATGAATGGGTCCATGTTTAAAGCCCCCTTTTGGAAATGCTACCCCGATGACTTCTGAAAATGTTTGGGATAATTCATACAGAAAATTCCCAGACTTGTTCATGCGTGCTGCGTGCACTTCACCAAAATAGATCCAGGAATTTTTTTAGTATTCTGCACCTAGGCTAACAGGATTTGAGAAAAATGGGGAAAAAAAAGAGATAAGTGGGTTGATAAAAATAACAGGAATAGCCCACATAAGCATCAAAACGTTTCAAACAAGCCCAAAATACATCCACACCCTGCAAATGACTAAATTTGTGGGCAATTTTACCTTGGAGCAAGCCTAAAGCAGCGTATAACCAGCAGACATGGCAACCCAGCTACCGTGCCGTGCGTGTAATGTATTCTTCCGCAGAGGGCTTGCGCTTTTTCTTTTGAGGGGGAGGGGGATTTCCACAAACGTGCCTGTGCAGCCAACTTAACGCAGCTAAAATTCACCGCACATGATCGTGAAACCAGCGATGTATTTGCAGTTCCATCATTTTGGGACAAAGGTGGTGTTTTGCGGGCTAAACAACCCAGCGCGCACTATCTGGCGCCGCGCGGAGGGACACACGACGCAGCCGGGACTTCGTGAGAGCAGGGCTGAATGGAGGCAGCCTCTTCCTGGTGGATAAACAGTGACAGCTACAGGGCAGCCACCGAGACCCAGCACACAGGCTCTGCGCTGCCCTGGCAAACAACACCAAAATGGCTCCAGACAGTACACACATCGCGCAGTTGACTTCTGGTGAGTAAAGGAAATCGGACAATATGCCATAATTGTTGTAATATCCCCAAAATGTTCCTCCGTGCCCTCTTCTAACGCAGCTCCCGTCCTCTCTCCCCCTCCAACCATACCAGAACTGTACTTCCTAATAGCCCGGTTTCTAGAAGCTGGACCGTGTCAAAAATCAGCCGAGGTTGGTGTTTATGCATTTTAACATAAATTAGAACATATGTGGGAATGTCATGAGGTGTAATTTTCCTTTTTTATGCTATTTTCAGACCCTCAAAAGGGAGGTGGAGGAGAAGGAGGTAAGCAGTCAGCACTACAAGGGATGCATCTCTCTGCACTGTACTTTCTGATGTTGTTTTCACTCTGATTTTTCATTTAATGATTTAAAACATCACTTAAGACATTCATATACCGGATCATGACACTCTGCACTATTTTTCCATCCCAGCTCCTACCCAAAAGGCTGGACTGGACAGGGCAGGAACACCCCGGGACGTACGAAAATTTGGTAAGGGTGCCCTATAACTGAAGAAAAAGTTTTTAGAGAGCAAAATAAAAATTGAATTTCCCGCAATTTTTAAATCAGGTGCCTGAGAAAAACTCCAAAATTGCCATGCAGGGCGAGCTTGGTGCAAGTTAGGGCCGACTCAGGGACACTCAAGGGTCTCGTCCATGTGTCCCGTGCGCCCTGGTGTGCGAGTTTGGTGCCATGCGTGTCCAAAAGGTTGTATTAGTTGTTGGAAAAATGTGTGTGAAATGTTGATACGTCATGAGTGTTGTGGTGTAGGAGCGCCAGGATCCGGAGGAGGGACTCCCTGCGCCACAAGCTGTACAGAGAGAGAGATGGAGGCGCTCTTGTCCTGTTAGAAGCATAATTTGTGTGCATGGGTTGAAAACACACGGGGG
Source organism: Cetoscarus ocellatus (assembly GCA_037902135.1). NCBI lineage: Eukaryota > Metazoa > Chordata > Actinopteri > Labriformes > Labridae > Cetoscarus > Cetoscarus ocellatus. The sequence goes on along the minus strand of JBAMNC010000523.1, from coordinate 1,041,924 downwards.
GCAAGAGTTAGAAAACAGGACATTTTGAGGAGAATATAAAGAGTATATTCACTTAAGCTGGAGTTACAGCGCCCGCTTGACTTCAGGCTGCTGCGCGCTGCTTGTGGAGACATTTTGGAGGGCTGTTTTTCAGGGGGATTGAGGTGGAAGCTCGGGTTGGAGATGATTTTTTTGAGAAGATGAGAGGTAATGTTTGCTGTTATCATGTAATCGCTGGTATTAATTGGCGCTAATTATCACGCAAACAAACAGGGCTCGGTTTAAAGCGCGGTTTACGCATGGGGGCGTGGAGAGAATTAATCATCAGGATGTATTTATACTTAGCCATACTTTTCTTTAAATGCTCGCCTCCTATTTTTGCTGTTTTAAAGTTTTATCTACAATTAATTCAAAATATTAACATTAATCCAAAATTTCGCATTTACGCACAGTTTTCGGCGCTTTCGCTTTTACGCACGAAAACAAACAGAAAACCATCCATGTTACTTTGAGTGTGAATGTCTCAGGATGTATATTTTTACATTTTGGCAATAATTGACAGCGTCCCTCTCGCCGCCTGTGTGTGTTTTTCTCCTCTCTCTCTTCCTGCTTGGCTCACTCCTCCTCCTCCTCCCCCCTCCTCCTCCCCATACCCAGCCTGCCTCCTGTCTATTGTGCGTAATTTCCCTACGATTAAAAAAACAGACTGCAGAGGGGATTTTTAATTATTTGACAGAATGGAGACATGGTGTTCGGTGGCTGTAGCTGCGCCCTGTCATGTTTGTGAGAGGAGCTGTGCAGGTTAATGTCTGGGTAGGAAATGGAGGGGGTTGGGCTGTAATGTGGAATCAACGCGGATTTCAATGTTACTGTGATAATTAGCCATATTAATTAAGACTAATTAATAAATGCATGATAATTAGGTTTGTTATTATTGGAATTTTGCACATTTGAAAGATTAGAAAAACAAAATTATAAGAAATAAGTGGATAGTTTTGACAAAATATAGCAGGTTTCCTTTTTGACAAATTTTATGTTTGTTGATTTTGATTTTATTTTACGTGAAATTCTATCAAAAATTCAACCTAACAGTAATTCTTTAAGCTACAATTAGTCTATTTATAATTTGTTTTTGAGGGTTAAGGATATTAATACATATATTAAAAATAGGTTATGTTTCATAAAAGGGCTGCTCCACTATGTCAAAAACCGTAATCACAACTTTTTTGATTGACAGTGAGATCCTGATTATTAAACACAACCAACTGCTGGTTTTACATCTGTGCTTTACATTTATTGTTATTAAACTCCCTTATATTTACACTTAGAATGCTTTCTCTCGAAAAGGAAATGTATAATTATGTTAAAATTAGATCCGTCATATTGATGTATGAAGCAACTTAAACTGAATATATTGGTCAGTACTCCTTCAATTTGGTTATCCCATTCTGATAATTGTGAAAAGCTGTAATGTAAATTAAATTAAACTCAGTTAATTGCCCAGCCCTGTTTCAGGATCAGAAACTTTATAAACCCCAAAGTTGCTCTGATACTCATTTTAACAAGATATAGACATTAAAATAAGATATAAGTATAAACAGAAATAGAAACAAGAAAAAAATACCAACTTTAAAAATAAAAATAAGAAGACTATAAATAAGGGGATGTGTTTCAGAAGTATATCAGCATCAGATGGCCAGTTTTGGTCACCATTTTGACCACGTCAATTCTAGTTTCAGTGTTTGAGGGCCAAATGTTTGCCTGTTAAAGCATACTGAACTCTCTGTTTAACAATTATTACCCATAATCTCACAAGATAAACAAATATATAGCTAGCAGCAGAATCTGTTGAGCCAATGTACCAACTTGATATAAATGTAAATGTGCATGTCTAAATTTATATCCTCATAGTAATTATTATTTAATAAGCTAAACATGGAATAATAGCCTAATTAAGCCACTATATATATATTTACTTGTTATTCAAGCACTTTATACGTAGATGTCTGTTATTTTCTCAGACTTGTGTTCGCTGATGTGAATTAAAAATCTTCACAGAAACAATAAGAGCAATTTAAAGTTCTGTTTTCATCTAGAAGTTTCATCTAGAAGCCCTTAAAAACATGTCATGAAGCATTATTTTAGAGATATTTCTCTGTTTGTGTTTTGTTTACTCTCTCCATGTTTGCGTAGTATTTGTTCGTAATTGAAATTGCCTTGTGGGCAGCGTTAAGTGAGGAGGTGGGCCGTGTGTGGCTGTGGGTCACAGGTTGTGTGGAGGTGACATGTGCTTCAAAGAGCTGCTGCTTTGACTCGGATACACGCTGCAAAACTGATGGATTGATGTGTCTAACCTCCACATCTCATTGTCCTTTTGTAATTCATGTTCATTAAACATGTTGGGTTATTTCAAGACATGAAAAATGTCAGAAGTTAGGCTGAAACTGCTCGCAAAATACAGACAATTTACCTGTTTAATGTGTTGAGGTATACTGACAAATTTTAAAAGTGCCTCCAGTTTCAAAACTCTGTCGTTTCATTGGCCAATATTTTGGCTTATTTTATGTTGTTGAATTTGGTGTTTGTCTTGACATTTAAGGTGAACATGTAACATTAAATTAGGAATACACTCGTGCTAGTAGTGATTGTTTCCCTTTTGGAAGTAAAGCATATTGTAGTGAAGAACTGTTATGGAGCTACGTTTCTTTTTTATGATCTTAGAGCAACTTTCTTAATACTTTCTTTGTGGCTGTGGGTCACTAGTTGAAACTCTCTGATCTGGAGGCATTTGTGTGGAGGTGCCACGTGCTGCAAGAGCTGCTGTTTTGACTCGGCTACACACTGAAAGCTTTGCAAGTGGATGTGTCTAACCTCAAGGAAAGAATGTGTCATCGTCCTTTTGTAATTCACATTCACCCAGATCTCATTTCAAGACAAAACTGAGGAAGAAATTGCCTAAAATAAAGGGCATTTTATGTGGCATATGTCTTGAAAACAATGTAAAAAGTACATCCAATTTGAAATTAACACTTCATTGGTAGACTTTTTATTGGCTTATTTCAAGCAAGTTATGCTTTTTAATGTCTTGAAATCAGATGTTTGCCTTGACATTGTAGGTGCCTGTTGATTAGAAGCTGAGTAATTATCTAATTTAAAAAAATTAGGACGACTCTCCCGTAGATGTGATTTTCTTGCAGTGTAGTGCTTGCTGTTCCCCTTCAAAGTAAGAAAAGTCTTTGTTTACGAGTGTGTTGGCCTGGGCTCTGTGTACCTGAGAGACATCCACGTGTGCTTAGAAACACCGATCACGTCTCAGAGCCAGCAAGGATGTTGAAAGCAATTAAGGGGTGGCTAATTGTGAGTGTGTGTGTCACAGAGAAGAAGAGTTACTGTCAGATAAAGGATTTGAGTGAATGAATGTGTGAGAGACTGATTGTTCGGTTCAGGCTCATTTGACCTCACTCTGATGTTTAGATCACGTGTGTCTGAAATGGAGCTCATTTCTGCACCTCGTATGCCATAAAAATAGATAAATACACGTTCCACAGCAGCCCTTTCATCCTGCGTGTGTGCATCGCTCTGCTGTGTGTTTTTCCTGTCGAGGGATTGGCCCCATGTGTCGCTGGAGTCAGACACACGCGTGTTTAGAGCAGCGTGGTTTATATACTGCTTCATGCTGCTGAAGCTGCCACACCCCCCTCTCTGCTGCCGTACTACACACCATGTGAGCTGCATCCATGATCACTTAAAGACATACTGACTCAAAAACACCCCCCGTTTGGGCTTTGATTTACAGCACGAGGCATGCTTATTCTAAATATTTGATTTATGGGTATTACAAACCCCAGTTCCAATGAAGCTGGGACATTGCGTAAAACAAATATAAAAGCAGAACACAATGATTTGCTAATCCTTTCGGTCATATATTCAATTTAGTACACTACAAAGACAAGATATTTCCCGTCAAACTGATGAATTGTGTTGTGTTTTTTGCAAATATTCACTCATTTTCAATTTGATACCTGCAAACACCTTTTTGGAACGTGTTGCAGGCACCAAATTCAAAATGAGTGAATATTTATGAGAAAAAAAGTTTATCAGCTTGACCATTAAACATCTTGTCTTTGTAGTTTATTCAATTTAGTGTAAGTTCAAAAAAGGATTTGCAAGTCATTGTATTCTGTTTTTATTTATGTTCTACACAATGTCCCAACTTCATTGGAATTGGGGTTTGCAGATGACTTCGTAATATGTTTTCTGATTGGGCGTCTTATTTTTTAGCTCTTATTTCACGTCTTATTTTTGCTAAATCCGGTTCAGTTTCTTGTGATCTTATTTTTAAACTGTGTTACTTTAACATGACAATGTCAGTCTGTCTTTTAGTGCTCTTAATGTCATAGTTTTCTATATTTAACGTGTACAGCACTTTGAAATGTATGATAGGTGCTCTAAAAATAAAACCTTGCATTGCCTTATAGGAGAGAGTAACAGACAGCAGAGGGTCGTCATTTCATTCTTTTTATTCGTTGTAGCCATTCATATTATTCACAGCTGTAGAGATCTGCAGTAAAAATGCATTGTAAGTGCTTATTTATGAATTCATTACAAACAAACAGACAGTTAAAAAGTGCCCCCTGTCCTCTTTCCCCTGCTCATATGAGAGCCCTGTGTTTGACTGTTTATACATAATGGTTAAAAATAAAAGCACACAAGCCAGATAATTAACCTTTTTGTCCACGTTGTAAGCCAGCCAGTAAATACTGAAATTAATCTCTTACATTTTGTAATATAAAATGACCCGCTGGAATATATTTCCCATTTTTAATAAGTTGTATTTTTGTGGTAGTGTTGGAAACCTTTATGGAAGTGGTGAAAAGGAGCATTGTAATATTTTGTCTCAGTACAGTTTAGTGCTGCATTTGACAGTGAAGCATCAAATGGATGTTATATTATTGTGATAATTATTCTCCCTCAAAAAAGGGAGTGGCGGGTGAGGGTTAAGATGAAGGTAGCAACTTAAATTTTTTCTTTCTTGGCTGAATTCTTATGGGAACTCGAATATAGGTGAATATCTCAGGGTTCCCACACGTCCTGGAAAACCTTGAAAATGATTGACCAATTTTCCAGTCATGGAAAACATATGGAAAATGAGGATAAAAGTAAAATGTCCTGGAAAAGCTTGAATTGCCCTGGAAAATGATTTATATTCCTTCTACTCTGTGAGTGAACAAAAATCAAACATAGGAAATGGAGTAAAATTTTACTTGGTAACTAATGCACACTTAGCCATATAATATAGATAAAATAATGCAAGTTCAGGAATAAAATCTCAAAGCTCAAAACAATGGTGACAAAAAGAAACAATAAAAAATGGCAAAAAAAAATTTAAGGCTACTTACACAGTAAATCAGCAAAACATATTTATTAAAAAAGCAGAGTAAATAAAGATAAAAAATATCTTTAAACCATAAATTAATAATAGTGAGACACTACATAAAAGACAGACTAAAAAGATAGCTAGCAGACAGTGTTAATGCCCGAGAGTTCAAAATAAATACATTTTAAGTTCAATATGATACGGTGGAGCTAGCTAGAGATTGGTCATCAACCTTTTAATCTTGTTTTTTAGGAGGCTAGATTAACCAGAGAATTGCACAAACCAGTAACTTCAGTTGGTTATGTGACACTGGAATCTGTGGGTGTCATAATTTCTAAGAATGCCAGAGAATATCTGATATTTCATAGATTTGTTCGAGCCACAGTCTGCACATCTTGTAAATCAAACCTCTGGGGTGGAAGAGGCATAAACATAGCAAACTGGGTAAATGTACAAAACGTGAGGTACAACTGTAAAAAAGGACACTGCAAAGTGTGTGTGTGTGTGTGTGGGGGGGTTGTCCTGGAAAAGTCCTGGAAAATGATTTCTAGAAAATATTTTACATTTAACATATTTTTGGGCATTTTCTCTTCAACCAGACAACACTTAAAAATGTATTTGTGTTGATTTGACATAACAACAATTTGCTTACATTTTTTGATTGGATTAATTCTTCCCTAAAAAACTGTCCTAAAAATAGATGTACAAAGTTTTCTTCTATGATTAAGGATTGACAAAAAATAGATTAATTTAAAAAATAAAGAAGACTGCTTGTAGCCTCTGATTGAGGTAAATTGCTGCTCATTAACTTGGACCATGAGGTGGCACCTAAGGTGGTGATTTAGATTTCAGGGGTCGCCCCCTGGCCGCCCATCTGGACATACCCCCTCGTATCATACGCTGAAGGAACTGTAAGTATCCTTTGGAAATGCTTAGTAGGGTGCAGTTACAATCAAGTTGGAATTGATGTCTGAAAACAGAGATGTCTAAATGTGTGTGTGTGTTTATGTGTTTAAGGTGAAGCTTTACCGTCACATCAGTGCAGACCACCTGCTGCAGGTCTGCACCAGAGTCTGTCCGCTGTTGGAGACGGAGGTCCCTGCCAGCGTGCCTGGACTCACCAGCCTGCTGGGAGCTGGCCGACAGAATCTGCTCCGCACCACAAAGAGTGAGTGATGCCTTGATTTAAACAGCTTCATGTCTAAAGTGATGACTGTCTGACAGCTCTGCATGTTTGTGTGGGTGACAGACTTCGTGTTCTGAAAAAACATTCTTTCCATTCATTCTTTTATGCAAATTCAAAGACACGTCGAAATATCTGACGTTATCCTAGACTGTCCACAAAAAGGCGAGAACTGTAAATCAAAGCTGCCGTCCCGTCTCTGTAACTCAGCATGTTTTGGACCATGATTATTCTCTGATGTTGACTTTATGTTCTGTCCCCCAACCCTGCCCTGTAACATTTAATGTTATTAATCACCCCTGATTGCTAAAATGAGAGCGCAACTAAAAACTCCAAAGTTAATGAGATACATGCTGTCTGCTCTGAACACATCCCACCAGTGTTAACTTTGACAGCACTTTTTAATTTCGTTTTAGTCTTTTGCCTAAAATATCTTGTAGTTTTAGTCATAATTTAGTCATCTGAATTGTTTTAATTTTGGTCTAGTTTTAGTTGATGAAATTTCACATCATTTTAGTCGACTAAAATATGAAGTGTAAAGTGTAAGGCATTTTTTATGTTTCCTTGAATTTCTGAAGTCATGTTTTACACTTGGATCCCCCCACCATGAAGCTAAGGCAGTCGTGACTGGATGTCCCTCTTAACTCATCCAACCTTTCCACACAACCAAAGTAACTGTGATTGGATATATTTCTAACTTGTCCCTACTTTCCACATGACGAAACTAGAAAGCACTTGGAGTACAGACCTCCGCCAAGCGCCACAGTTCCCCCTATTTCTCATTTGCACCATAAATATTAGTCCCACATTTCTTTTGACTACATTTTTAGATTCCTTGACCATGAAAACATACCATTGGCAACTGAATTCATAATGATATCAATATTAGTTCAGCAGTTATTCACGAAAATCACATTTTCCTTAATGGCGGTTTTCTTCTGGATCTAGCTCCCTAGCTTTTGAAGATACAGCAAATCCGTTGGCACCTTCCAGATTCCACAATGCCTTGGCTATTTAATGGTGTTTGTTGCGTGTTTATAGCTTCATTTGTTCTCTTCCTATGATGAAAATTCCAAAGGTCCCTATTTTTTCATATTCTGGATCATAGAATCCGGAATTATTCCTTTATCCGGATCAGTCTTTGATATACTGTAGAGCATGTTAGAAACTTGTCCTGTATTTTTTTCCCAAGTGCCCTGACCATTATTTGTGGAGTTATATGCAGAAATGTCAAAAATGGCCCTATCTCCCAATGTTAAAGAATCCTTTAAAAAATTCCTGGATCCAGACGGAGATCCGGATCGCTTCCAAAATCTAATCATTTGTTCCTTATCCCAATCCGGACATTCCCTGAAAATTTCATCAATATCTGTCCATAACTTTTTGAGTAATGTTGCTAACTAACTAACAGACAAACAGACCCTCCCAAAAACATAACCTCCTTGGCGGAGGTAATTAGGTCTGATTTGATTTAGTGTGTCAAACATTTTAGTCTAGTTTTTATATGTTGACGAAAATGTCAGTTAATTTAGTTTTAGTTTTTGTCAATGTGCACCTGTTTTTATTAGTTATAGTCTAGTTTTCGTCAGGGGAAAAAAGGTTGTTGACGAAAACTATGACAAAAATAATTAGTCAACAAAATTAACACTGCCTCCAACATTGGCTGACATTTTTGGCTTGTTGAAAAAATGCCCTTTTGTATTTTTTATGTTGTTGAATTTGGTGTTTGTCTTGACATTGTAAGGTGCTTCCTTATGTGAACATGCAAAATTAAATTAGGAATACACCCGCTAATCATTGATGTTCTTGCTAGTAGAACACCTCCACTACTTACTTTTTTCCTAAACAGAAGTATATTGGGTATTTTTAAGTTTTAACGTCCATGCAGTGTTCTTGTACAATTTTTACAGAGATGGGTGGTGTACCTTGTAATTCAGCTTTGGGCATAAAAAACGGTTTGTTACTTGCTATGAAAGTTTTTAGATTATATCTAATGGCATCATTTGTTTAATCTTTACACATGAAAAAAGATCAAACTCATTAAATGCAGACAAGTTAAATATAATGGCGTTCATATTTATACACATATTTATTTACAAATGTCTGCACATACACCCATCCTGTGTACAAAGGTAGATGCTTATTCAAAAAACACAACATTTAAATTTATTTTTTAATCAGTAACAAACGAGTGTTTTATAATGGAGACTGTTTTCAGTGTTAGTTTTACAGTTATGAAAGCTATTTAATAAATTTATCTAACTCTTTCTTTGCATTGTATCAATGTGTGGATTGGTGGTTTTAGCCCAGAGTCTTTCATCATATTCCAAGCAGTAAGGGGAAGGACCCTGAAAAGTAAACCCTATAAGGTGTTGACTTAACAGTAAACTGGCAATGTTGTTTTATGAGTGATATTTTTCTTTAAAATGAGGGAGGAAAGATGTCAAAGGTGAGCCTCCTGGTTTGTACAATAAGCTTCTTACAAAAAACAAAACTCAGCGCTGTTGCAATTCTAGTAGAAACAGTCCAATTGTTGGACTTTCTGATATTGAAAGAAACTGCCATGGCAATAATTTATCCTTTTGAAATACAGATTGTCATATTAGCTCTCTGTCAAGCTGTCACACACTGACATATGGAGCTCCATGTTTCTTTACAGGGTTAAACTTTATAAATGAAGTTGTCTTACTGTCTCACTTAATCTTAATCAACCATTTAAAACTGTGCCAGAGGTTATGTTTTGTCTACATTAGTAACTTTAAATAAAACGACAGCTCATCTTGTTGAGCTGCTTGTGACTCACAAAAGCATCAGCACACGCCTACAGCTGTAAAATAAACCATCACAGCAACATGCGTGTGCCATAAATGGCCTGTATATTTGCTCATTGAAAACCAGCGGGAAGAGGTACCACTGATAGTAGGAGAGAACTCATGTGTCTTTGTGTCTACTGACGCTGATATCGGACAGTCTGTCATTGATTATGAGTTTAAAAAAGAGGAACAAGAAGGTTTTGGTCGCCATAAACCGACACAAATATCTGCCTGATTGCCTCAGGTCACAAACATGGCTCCTTCTGCAATGTGCTCTAATCACTGTTGAAAAACAAAGCACTATTCAGCCCTCTCCAAAACTCACTGAACTGAATTACAACAAAGTTTTTCTGCTTTGTTTTAAATGTGAGAGACAAATATGCTGAACCTTCTCTGTTCGGTAAACTGTGAGAAATTTTGGAAAAATACACAACCCTACTCCAAAGCATCCAGAATCACTAGGAGGACAAACAAGTGAGCCACATTTAACAGCTTTTCTCCTGCAAGATGTGAAATTCATCCATAACACAAGAAGTGTCGTTTACTGTTTTGTAAATCCACAATATGAAGTGAAGGTACAAAACTCTACTGTAGCTTATTTTTCATTTAAAAATGACTTTCCTAGATTTTTTCTTTTGATCAACTTTTTGCAAACTGATGACTTGTTTTTCAGTTTCATAACAAAAAAACATTTCTATCATTACCTTACGGCGTTTTTCACTTTAAAATGACGTTTTAGCATTTTTACAGTTGTTCAACTTTGGGGGGAAAAAAAAGTAAAAACTTGCCAACAAATGCTATTTTTGATCAGTTTTCATGATGACAAAAAATATGCCAAATCATGACTTTTGGGGCATTTTTCAGGCATGAGAATAATACAATAATAATACATTTTATTTAAAAGGTCCTTTCACGACACTCAAGGACACTGTACAGGTTTAAAACAACAACAATAAAGTCAACAATAACGATAAAATCAACAATAGCAAAACACAACAGATAATGACGGGTATGGGGAAGAGGTGGTATGTTATTGTTAAGTGGAGTATGCAGTCCTGAACAGGTGGGTTTTAAGTTTCGATTTAAGAGAGATAAGAGTTCAAGTTTTGGAGGTCAGGTGGGAGAGAGTTCCAGAGCTGGAGAGCAGAGCGACTGGAGAACATGTTGGTACTTGACATTTTGTCATTTTTCATTTGAAAATGACTGTTCAGCTTTTTTCCTTTGGTCAATCACACAAACAAAAACAATGACAAGCTAGCATACGACTTGTTGGCCAGTTTTCATGACCAAAAAAATAAATAAAAAAAACAAAACATGTCTTTTGGGGTATTTTTTCCAGCCAGGAGAACATGCTGGTACATGTTTTCTGGTCATTTTTCAAACCCAGAATCAATAGCAGGACAAACCAGCAAACCACTTTTACCTTTATTCTCCTGCAAGATAAAATCCAGAATATTTGTTCACTCTTTTGTAAATACACACCATGAAGGGAAGTTTTCGCTGGATCTATTTGTGAGAAGTACGCAGTGTAGGTGGGCGGAGCTGACGGTGCATCTCCACACCTCATCTCCTAGTTTTGTTCGAATGAGGGCCCTCTGGTTTAGTTCTTTACTGGCTGATTAGTTTTGAACAAGAAGAAATACAAGCACACTGATAAAATGTTTACGTGTTTATTGATGCAGCGTTCTGTCTCTTCTCCAGGTTGCAAGCATGTTGTTTGGAAGGGCTCGGCGCTGGCTGCTCTGCACTGCGGGCGACCACCAGAGCCGCCTATTATCTACGGGAGCCCCCCTAATATTGGTACAGAAAACACAAAACAAGTCTGTCTTTGTCTGGTCCTTTGATAATTCGGTGTATGAGCCAGATGTTTTACTGCATCTAAGCTCAGTGAAGTCTCTCAGTATTGATTTCACACCAGCTATTTTTGCACAGGCTACAAACACACCTGTGGCCGATTTTCAAACAAGCGTGAGTTCCTTCATTTGTGTAATGTAACAGCGATCTTCTCCTCACTGTATCGTCTCTCTCCTCCTAGTTGAAACAAACTTTGGACGGAGACTGAACGGATCTTACCGGCTGCGTCAGCTGGTGCCCACGGCCGTGTACCAGCACATGAAGATGCACAAGAGGATCCTGGGACATCTGTCGTCGGTGTACTGCGTGACGTTTGACAGGACGGGGCGGCGCATCTTCACAGTAAGGATGCCGTCTCCCTGTGTGTGTGTGTGTGTGTGTGTGTGTGTGTATGTGTTTCATTGTCTGCTTTGGTTTGTCTCACTGCTTATGATACTTTAATGAGACCATTAAGATGATTTCAGAGTCATCGTTGTGATCTAATGTGTCCCTTGTTTTTATTTGGAGTCGCCCCTTGTTCACTGTTTCAGATGAATTAATGTTGTGCTGTTCTTACTTAGAGGAGAAAGCCTCTGTTAAGCTTGTGGTAACAGATCTGGTAGGAAGTAATTACTGTTTACCTTACTGCGGTTCCATGCTTTTACTGAATGACTCATAGTTTGAGCTGAATCCATCATGCAGGAAAGAAAAATGACTCTGTTTAGTACAGTCGTTGTATTGTGAGAAAGAGCAGATGGTCTTTTAAGGCTGTATTAGAGTCAAATCTTTGTCAGAGGATTTTAATTTGCCAGTTTTATTTTATGTTTTTGAACAATAAGCATTTTTTAAGACGCAAAATACAATATCAGCTAACATTAGCCTCATGTTTTACCTTAAGAAGTATGCTCTGTGCATCAAGTCATAAAAAACATAAATTAAACACACTGGAGCTTGTTAAAAATTATTCAGTGTTTCCACAACTGATAAAAGACCAAGTCTTAGGTGCTCTTAGGATAAACACACATGCAGTCATTGGAAATATGAATAACTTAATAACACTTAAGACTGAACTCTACTGGAAAAACTGATGTTACTTTATAGTTTTCTTAAGCAGGATACTACATTAAAGTGCCATGTCATATCACACCATCTGTTTGTCTTCATGTCTGTAGCGCCATCTTTTCATTCAGTGCCATTATTGTGGGATCACGCATGATTTTTACGCCCCATTCTGAGAGATGGACAGCTGCAGAGATTAATAGAGGGAGACAGAAACAGGAAGAGGAAATTAAGATATAAAGATTAGCGATAGAGAGAGACAGCAGTAGAGGACAGGTTAGCTAAGCAGACTCTGCCGATGTTCAGACTACCTGAAAAAATTTCTTCAACTTTCTCCTTCAAAGTCCTCACGCCCTAGCACATTGTATTGACTAGATTAAAAGAGGCAGTATTCTGCTTTTTCAGTGTTATATGCCCTTTAGTGTGTTTACATATCTCCTTTACTTAATAGAGCACTGTCATGCACAAGAAAGACAAATCAGGTCCTCTCCCCATTTACAGCACCAGTCGCTGCCTGAAATGGTTTGTTCCCCTGGAGTTGACCCAAATATGCCGCGTTGTCCTCAAAACATGACAGCCAGAGAGATGAGGCCAAAATATCCTAACTGCTAAAGGTGTCCGATTAACCAGTATCAGCTGACATTAGTAAAAACAAAAAAAAAAACATGATCGGTTGATCAGAATTAATGTCTTTAGTCACCAACACCAATCAGCTGTGGATTTAGCCCGTTTATTCCTGTGGATGTCATTTCTTATCGGGTTATCCCCTCCTGCTCCTCCTGCTGTACACCTCTTAAATAAACTGCAGTAAAATCCACAAGATTTAGCTTTTTGTCCTTTGAGTCAAATAAGAATCCAGTGTTGAGCTCTGTGTTAAAATCTGTGTTGAGACTGACAGGATTAAAGCCAATCAACTACAAGCTACGTGTTGCTATTAGGGGTGCAACAATGCACTTAAATTCAGTATGTAGATTAGATTAGATTAGGTTAGATTAGATAGAACTTTATTAATCCCTTTGGGAAACTTCCTCAGGGAATTAGGTTTCCAATAGCAATTGAAAGGTAGATAGAAAGATATATAAAAAAAGATAGTTACAAACAAAAATATAAATAAATTAAAAAAATAATATAAATAAAAATAAAAAATACTGGGTGGCTACTATTATGTACTGTACCTCATGTTTTTCTCACAGTTTTTGTTTGTTTTTGACAACTTGGCCATTGAAGTCCTTTTTCCCTCTTCAGAGGTGTTTGAGGCTTTTTCCGGAATGTCAATGAGATATTGACGATTAAAAGCTGAAAAAAAAATGACCTTTTCAGGTGTATTTTTTTTCCTGGAGAACATCTTGTTATATCTGTAGTATTTCATAATGCTGGAGAAACAAACTCACTCACCCACTCAAAGGCAACAAAAGAACTTTACGCCTGCCCAGTCGGCCTAACCCTAACCCCCTAACCCATACTTAAACATGGTTGTTTGCTCCAGTTTTTAAGGATGCTTAATGACACATTGAAGTTTGATATTCTGTTTAAACATTTCAAGTCATGTTCCCAGAGGCTATTTCCTTCCATTTATTCGTCTATTTGCACTGTTTTGCTTGTTGGATATACCGTAATTTCTCATATATAATACACCCTTATTTATAACACGCACCCTATTTTTCCACGCTTTTTTTCCAGGAAAAATGCTGTATTCATGTATAACACACACCCAAATTTTGCCCAAACCTTACTCTCTTAGACAACTCAAAATTACCTTTATTCAAAGTTTAATCAATGAAATTTCAGTATTTTCACAACAAATACGGTACACGATTTTCTCTCTCAACCGGATGCAGAAATACCTTGTGTACCGGCCAATCAGAGAGCAGCTATCAACAGGCCAATGTCTTCGACCAATCACAGCGCAGCTTTTTTGGCTCTGTGTTTACATGTTTATTAATTTAATTTAATTTTTTATTTAAAATAGGGACAGTGCACATTAATGAACACTGATATGTAAATGTGCCAGATTATAGCCACAGGCTAATTTCCATCTGTAGTCCCCGGCAGGTAGATGTAATGCATGTGTACAGGTGTGTACAGTCTTAAAATACATAAAGTACATAAAACAACAGTCACAGGCAGCAGCAGGATGACAGATAAACATAACATGAAATTTACATTGAATTACAGGACACACATACAACAACACAAATGATATGCTCAAGACAAACCATAACAAAGAGACCCTCAGGGTAAAAGTGCGTGAGCTGTTTAATGTGCAAAATGCAGTGTGAAAGTGCTAAAGTGCTGATGTATTGCACATCATAATAAAAGTGCTAATGTATGATTGAACACTTGTCGTATTGCACAGGTTGTGCATAGGCAGACCTGTTTATGCACAGTATTGCACATGGCTAAAATACACAGATGTAATCATGCACGCAAAATATCACTTAGATTACGTACATGTGAGTGGTACCGTAACGCTTGAGAATTACACGGTCATTACACAAAGGTAAACTAATTAAGACCGAAAATATTGGATTAGAAGAGTTTAACAGTCAGTTTGATAAGAATTACAAAAGTTTGGCGGTAATATTTCGCATAGAAAGAGAATATTTCGGCTTTTTACTCAGATATGTTGTAAACGCGATGTTATTGAGATGAGATATTTCACATATTTTGCTTGTGCTTGTGTGTAACACGCACCTGAAAATTAGACCTTATTTAAGAGCAATAAAAGGGGATATATACGAGAAATTACAGCAATAAATTATCTTTTCATGTAATAAAGAATCAGTTCGCCGTGTAATTTAAATGTCCTTACTGTGGGATACTATATTGTTTTACTCCTTGAGATCTTTTTTTTTTTTTTACTGCTTTATTAAGCAAACACTTCAAAAAACAAAACACAAAACAGGATAGAGATCTGCTGGTAACAGGTTATCATGATCGGCTAGGAAAAGCCCGATGGGGACATCCCTTCTGCTTGCCCTGTGTGACGGGCAGCAGTGTAACATTGTGACAGTGTGTGATCTCAATTTTCAAGACGAAGAAAAACATACAATATCTGGGAAATAAAAATAACAAACCAATATGTTAATTAGACCAAAATATTTGTATTATTTTCTGTTTTTTAAAATCCGGCCCCTGCAGCATCTGCCAAGCTCTTGTACAAACATAGCTGATGACCCCTGCTTTATACTGATGTTTTAAAAAATCACTTGGAAGAGGCAGCTGGAGTAATTCTCAATGAGCTGAGGTTGACTTTTGCCCTCTGGATGCCCCTTGTATTCCCTCGCTGCATTACTTTCCATTCCTACATCATTGTGTTCGAACTACAGTGCGTACTAAGTGTCAGATATTGTAGTAACATTAGATGATGTTGATTTAATGTCGCCAGCCGTCCGTGTGTTTGGATCCTGAAGTCAAACGCTGCCTGCTGCTAGTCACCATTTTCAGCTTTCACTTCTTAAATCTCTAAAAATGGCTGGCTGCTGAGAGGAGGAGGAGGGGGGGTAGATTGACTCTCCGTCTCTTTTCCTGTTATCTTTCTTTCCTCCGTTCTCACACTCATTCTGCTCTTTTTCTCTCCCGTCTTCCTTCATCCTGCGCTGCCCCTCCTTTGTTTCTCTCCTCCCTTCTCTTCTTTCTTTTGCTTTTTTCTCATCATAACCGGAGAAAATGTTTCCTCTGAGGCGCTGGCTGAGTGCCAGAATTAAAATTCGTTCTCGGTCGCCCTCGCTCTCTCCCGCCTTTTCTCTCTCTCTTTCCCTGCCCGTTTTTTTTTTTTTCTTTTGCTTGCTCTCTCTTGCTGTCTCCTTTCATCACAAGATCATTTTTATTTATATATTTCCTTATTTTTGGATCCCCTCAGACTTTGCCGCAGTGGCAGGCAGACTGATTGTAAAGTGATGGTTTTATTTCACCGTTGCATTCACAGTGATCATGTGTTATCAATGAGTGAGTATGTGTATTTGTGTTTAACCGATAACTGGCAAACGGCCACATTGATTTTTGTAATATAGCTTTGGAAATGTCTGGAGCTCATTAGCATGGACACCGGAGGAGACAAATGAGACTAACTGGTGTGTGTTTTCTGTCTCTGCTAACAAAATGTAACATTCAAAACAACACTGAAGTTTGTAAAAAGTCTGTGTGTATTTCTCAGTACAGATTTTTTCCACAGTGGTAATACTGTACGTCCTTGAGCTTGTTCTAAATTCCAGAGGGGTCGCTCGCCATTCTGATCAGCAGCTCCAGTTAAACTCTGTTTTGCTTTTTTTTGTTGATGGAGTGGCTGATTATAATTTATTCAAAGGAGGGGGTTGGTGTTTCTGTTTTCATCTCACATTTCCTCCAAATTATCTGCTGGTACTGCTAACACAGCCTGTCTTTTAAAATATACCGCAACTAAAACAGAGTGGACTTTTCTGCTGCCCTGTATCGAGGCCTTTAATTGTAGTAGGCTCAACTTCAATCTTGATTATTATGTAAGGTTTATGATAGTGCAAGGACATTTTGTAGATGTATTTCAAGGCAGGACAATATAGATCAGAATTCATAACTTATTTTTCAGCTAAATGTATTTATACGCAATTACATTTTTCTCAATTTAAATGTTTTTCTTGTTTTACATCTTTTCCTCACTCAAGTAGACTGTCACATGGAGAGCAACAAGTCAATTTTCATAAAGTAAAGAATTCCTGCTGTTGACAAAAAAATATCTGTATCAGTACGTGTGAGTACTAATACAGATGATAATGAGTTCAAAAATATTGGATACCGGCAAACATTCAATCAGTCAATCAATCAAATAAAAAATAAATAAATAAATGAAATAAAAAGTAGAAAATTGAATACCATGAAAATACAAGACCCCACCCACCCTCGCAATCCACATACAACACACACACTCACTTACTCAAACACACAAAGACAAAAAGGAAATTCTGACAGAAAACAGAGTTAGAGGACTGAGGAAACACTATCTTTGACTTAAAAACGAGGAAACACAGGAGCTAAGGCTGAAATGATAATTAGAAATCATTTATAAACATACTATAGGGAAAAGTAAATAAATAAGTAATATGGTAAAATTGGGGTGATGCGGGCTCTCTTTCTGGTCTTCATCAGCATCCTTGCAGCTGAGTTTTGGAGCAGCTGAAGCTGTGAAATGTTCTTTTTAGGAAGATCAGAAAGAAAAGCATTTCAAATCAATCCTACAGGTGATAAAAGTATGATTAAGAGTCTCTGCATTGGCCCCTCTGGAAATGTTCTTTAAATAAAATGATTTTGTCGTAACATCTCTGATATGCAGGTCAAAGCTGAGGTCTGTGTCAAATATCACACCAAGATTTTTGACCTGCTGACAAGGACTATTACACATTGTAAACATTGTGCATCCCTACTTCATTTGCACCAAACATTTCATAGAGATTGGTCTCGGGTCAGTAATTATGTTGTGACAATCATTTGTTTTACAGAAAAAAATAAGATTTATTGCCATCTAAAAGGAACTGAGACATGATTTATTTCAGTCCATATTTGGTCCATACATGTACGGTTTCTGTGATGCATTTGCTGTGAGCAATTTATTTGTTTTCAGAATCAAAAAAACGTTCTTTATGCCCCGGAGGTCAATAGTTGAGTAGTTTCTCTGCACAAAAAAAGTGTAAATAAGTATGGGAGATATGAACAAAAACTGTCATGAACAAAGAAATAAAAATTACAAATGCAGACAATAAGTGCAAAAATCACAAGATGGCACAGTTGAAGACATTCAGTTTCTGACAAACACAAGTAATATTTTTCTCTATTAGACAAAGATCATGTCCCACTGTGTTTTTGCAGTGGTTACCTGTTGTTTCAAAAATGATTTTGACATAATCAGTAATCAAGGCTCTGGAGGAAATCTTAATCACAAACTCAGTAACCCCTTACGCACTGAATCACAGCCAAAACTCAGAGCCGAGTCCCTTTGGGCTGCTTTATGTCTTTATTAAGTAAGGTTATGCATTTTAATTGTTATTAAAGACTGCCTAGATCGCTGCCTCCAGGCTGCAAAACTTCTCATATGCTTTTCTCTATGGATTTTTTATTGTTATGACCCTTTTTGTGGTCCCATCTTTGATTGCATTGCTTTTGCCTCATTTAAGGCTGAAAAGATTGGCTTTTATGGCCTGATTGCAATCCCTCCAATTACTTACTCAAGGACTTTTTGGGCACTTTCCCTCGAAGTGAATAAAGATTAAGGGCTGTCCAGTAATCAGCTGTATAATACTCTGATGTAAACCTTTAAACATTAAATTAAGAGCCAGTATCAGGGCTTGGATGAATATTTATACTGTAATATATTGTACATCAGATTGCTAATGTACAATTATCAAGTAATTGATTTTAAATATCAGTCTAACAATTAAATTCTAATTATCCCTGCAGTTTAACTTACCCTTATCCTGTCGCCGTTAACAGTTTGAGATCTTTTAAGCTTCAGGTGTCTGAAAAACAACCGAAGCAGAGTCCTCACAGAGCAGGAAGCATCAACATGCATGCTGCAAGAACTTGGTTTTTGTATTAACCCAACTTTACATCATTTGTTTAGTGGCAGCTTCATCTAGAGACAAGAATATTTGTCATTATTAAAATCAAAGAAAAATTAGTCAGGTTGCAACAACTGCCTGTGCTCACTTTTTGTTTCTGGGTTGTCCATCCATTCATCTGTTTGGGTTTAGTCTTGTGCACATGACACCTCAAAAACTTCTGAAGAGATTCAAGAGGTCTTGCAAATGTTAATCTGACATCGCAAGACTCCTTTGAGAGATAATCTTCAGACTTTGCACAAATGTTCCCCATGACACAGAGACAAAGTGATTGGATTTTAGAGGTCGGAGGTCAAGGCCATTGTGCCCTTAGGTTATCAATTGCTTGTCAACATGTTTCAAGAATCTGTTAGGGATTTTCTTCCAATTATGCACAAATATCCACCATGCCTGAAGGATGGCATGACAAGATTTTGGAGTTCATGGGCCCTAACGTATGCTCAGGGCAAAGAGTTTTGGCCTGAAGTGCAGGTGTGTTCCCTAATTTCCACCTGACGCTGTTAAAATAGCAAATGATCATGCACTCCCTTTTGTGCCCAGGGGTGTGTTTGTCTGAAAAGGAGGAATGCTCAGGCATAAAGCTGGCGTGTTCCAGAAACTGACTGCACTTCAAACCTCCTCACACCTGGTCTAATGTCTTTGGCACCGAGTGTTTCTGCTAGTTTGAGGGCACATTAGAGAGATTGACACACATCCTTGAGATCAAAACAAACCCTTTGCTGAGCTTTTTCCGCTCTCACACGAGATGCACAGCAGCACACATTTACCTTGACATATCACAGCAGTTGAAAAATTTAGTCCAAAGTTCATGATGGGACATGGAGCTGAGGGACTGTGGTTTTTCTGCAGCACACATTCTTGTGCACTCCAGTGCATGTAATACTCAGAGAAACAAGAAAAAATGCATAGTATTTAAGATTTTCTCAAAAACTCCAAGCTACCCTCTAATATTTGTATACATACTAATGAATCTCACAGATAACTAGGCTCACAGATAATAAAACAGTCTGTCTAGTGTGTTGTACGCACACAATACAGAATAGAGCCAAGGTTTCCTGCAGGGAAATGACAAATAAATTGCTTAAAGCCAACAGGTATTCAATTTAGATATCCATTATAAACATATACCTGCCTGAGCCTGTCAGTTTTAACTGGAGATTTTAATAATTAATGACGTTTTGCTTTAATGTTTGTCCCGGAAGTGTCTGACTCATCTTTTGACTCATTTCTTATGCTCTGGATGCTGCAATGAATAAAAGGCACTTTAGTCTGAGCATCAACATATACCATACAGTGTCCTGTGCATGTTTTTTAAGAATATTAGCACAATAAGAGTAGAGGAGTTAAATTATCCAGCCAAAACCAAACTAAACTGAACCCACTGTGTAAATAGCAAAACGCCATCCACCAGGCTTACGCTGATTTTAAGGGAATGAGAGCAGACACTCTAATTGGTTTGATCTATGTTACACTCAAAACACAGCGGATGTATAATCAAGGCACATAATCCGTCCTCATTGCACCCTGTGCCTGGCTTTGCACAGTGAATGTGCATCCAAAATAGGGCCCTATAGGTCAAAGGTCAAGATCAGAGAGCCTCATTTTATCATTTGTTTGTAAATGCACCATAACAGAGGGATGAACTTGTCAGATTATGTAGGTCACTGACCAGAGGTTAAGGCCATTGGGCCTGAAGTCATCCTTTGTATTGTTACATCACATCTCAAGAATCTTTAGGGGATTTTCTTCAAGAAAAAGAAAATCCCGTCTCCTTAACTCACAGATGGGTTTTTGAGATTGTAGGTTAAAGGTCATTGGGTGTTAGCGCCACCACCTGCTTGTTCATACAGTGTTGTAAAAATGCTTTGAAGGATTTTATTGGACTTTGTACAAGCGTCCTCTTTTGGTGAGTTCCATTTGATTTAGAAGGAGGAATTTCCAAATTGCAAATTATAAACATCTTAAGAAACATGCCATTAAGTTGGTATTTCTGCTTTGGAAGTCGCAGGATCCTGAGTTAGGGCAAGTTAACCAGCTTGTCACTGGAGCATGCTTAACTTGGTTGATGCCCCATTTGAGGTAACGTTAAACTGTTTTGATTATGGAGGGACATGGCTGTACATCCTTTGGTCTCATGATCATCCCTTGCTTGTGTCTTTGAGTAATGCCCTTCAAACATCCAAATATCCTCCCAGACTTGACGATGAACTAACATTTTTAAGGCACAAGGTCACTGGAGAAGGTCATTGGGTCTAATTTTTATCCCTTTCCTAAAAGATTCCACTGAATCACACAGAACCATAAAAAACCCATGTGCCCTTCCCTTTGGCCTCACAACTAAACTTTCACTCACCCGTTATCGTACAGTTAGCTGAGGCATAAAACCATCATGTGGTAATTTTATTTATAATGATTCTTTTTGTCAAGCTGACTTTTGCTTGTGAAAATGCCTTCTTGCAGGCGAACACTGGACCCATCAACCATTCAATTTATGTATTCTATCAAGAACAATGTGACGGCTGTAAACTGACATTACATCAACAGTCTGCTGCCTGTTTTATGGGTGATGCTCAAAGCTGTGACAATTGTTTGACTTCAGATGATCTGGTGCAGACATTTACGTGACAGCCTCTGGATGTTATTATTGACTTTACTGGTGTTCATTGATGAAGGAGCATTCATTTGTATAGACCATAAGTATTTGTGTTGATGTCATTCTTCTACACCTTACACGTTCATCACCTTTACTTGCTGCGTCTTACATTCTGTTCCTCTCTTCTATTTGTTGTCTAAGTTTTCAATTTTGCAGACAAGTTTTCAGAAGATTGATTAAAAAAAGTTTTTGGTACTTAACATTTTGTGCCTCTCAAACTTAAAAAAAACACACTAGTCTTACTTGAACCTATCTTTCCTTTTCTCCCAGGGCTCAGATGACTGCCTTGTGAAAATTTGGGGTACAGATGATGGGCGTCTTCTTGCTACCCTGCGTGGCCACGCTGCTGAGATATCAGACATGGCCGTGAGCTACGAGAACACAATGATCGCCGCAGGATCCTGTGACAAAACCATCAGAGTGTGGTGTTTACAGACCTGTGCCCCTTTAGCCGTCCTGGAGGGACACGCAGCCTCTATCACATCACTACAGGTACGAGGGTGTGCATCCAAGTTTGTGTGGCTGGTTTGTGCAAAAGCATAAACCCTGGGGGGTGTTTCAGATTCATGCCACTGCACTGTCTGTCCTTTTTTCGGAGTGTGTTTCTGTTTCTGTAATGTCTTGTTGGAGAAAAGAAAATAACCATTCAATCAAACCCTTGGGCAACTTAAAATGATCAGCCTTTTTTTGGTCTGTGTACGTTGATTGATCAATTTAATCCAATTTTATTTAAGTAACAACTTTATGACAAATAGCATTTTCTGTTTAAATCACCTAACAAGAGAAGGATAAAGGTGATTGACAAAAAAAGTAGAAGTTTGTAGAAAGTGTCAAATGAAAACACATTATTTCAATTAAGCAAACATTTAAAGGAAAGAGAAAATACTGTTTGGCAGCCAATATGTCATAGACTGGCTCTAAAGTAGCTGGCCCTTCATTTGAAGCAGGTCTTAATTTAGAAGAACAAGTTAGATTTTACAGTTTCGTCAGTGCATTGATTTATTCCTGCTTCTCGTAATTAAGTATTTAATTCTAATTTTAATGTCTTAAAAACTAATTTGCATTGTTACCCCTAAGCTGTTTCACTTTTTTAACCTTGTACACAAAGAAAAGAATAAAAACCATTCAAATTGATCACTCATAAAATGTTGTTAAAGTTGATGCATGAATATTAAAAGATGGATGGAAATGTTAAAAATGTAAAGGTAATAAATGCAGAAATATACAAACTAAAAATAAATGTGTTTTATATTGAAAATCAACCATTAGATATATTTTTTTCTCAGTCTAGATTTTTTAATTGATAGAAGTTAGGAATGCAAAATTATGGGAATTTTGTTTGAAACTTTCCATGGGAATTAACAGGAATTTAAGGGAATTTATGTGATTAAAACTAGAATTTTATAAAATTAAAGGTTAGCTTTTAACTGGGATTTCAAATATTGTTGGGAAAAAGATGTTTTAGCATGATCCTGACTAAAACAGCCAGATTTCATGCAAGTATTCTTGAGAATATCTCTGTTATTCCTCAATTATATGCACATAGCGCACTGCGTACTGCAGGGGTATTGAGGCCACGCCCCTTACATGCACCGTCACAGATGATTCAAGAACCCTGGACCACTGAGGCCACACATTTGAGCCTGTGGACTTGAAAGTTGACTTGAAATTGATTGTTCAATAAGATAATTAAAACTTTATAAAGTTCTACTTGCAAATAAATCTTTTGAAATGTAATGTGTATTGATTGTGTTGTTTTGCATGGACGTCTGCCTATGACAGAAAGAAATGTTTATTTTTATGTTTGCATATGATAAAGATTGTTTAAATTAACCCACCTCCCCCAAACATCAAATTGTGCATTTGAATGGGACGCAAAACTAATACCAATAAACACACATTCAATTTATTGCTGCAAGTGGAAGTAAAAGTCCTGATAAATGCCCAGGTTATTTCAATACAGGAGCACGTTGTTCTGTCGAACAGTGTGTCTCATATATGTTTTGCGACAATACCAAAGGAACATAAATTAGATATTTATAGCCATGACTTTTTGGGTAACATTCCTCTGCACCATTGTTAGTTTGGGTCTTTTCATTTGGTCACAAAAGCAGAATACAGAAAACTGCCCACCCTTTTCATTGTTGTCCATGTATTTATAATAATAATAATAATACATTTTATTTAAAAGCGCCTTTCTGAGCACTCAAGGACACTTTACAAAGTAGTTAATGTATGTTGTAGTAATTTATGTGTTCTATGGCTGTGTAATGGGCTCTCCCAACATTATTATGGATATTTTCATGTATGTGTGTTAATTGTTGTCATACCCTGAATGCTGTGTTATGGACATGTTGTTGTTGTTCATTGCACTCAGCTGTAACCTCTTATTGTGTGTGTTTTCAGTTTTCTCCGCTCTGTAGCGGCTCCAAACGTTACCTGTCCTCCACTGGAGCCGATGGCACCATCTGCTTCTGGCAGTGGGATGCACGCACGCTCAAGTTTGGGTGAGAAACACGAACGCATCACACAACAAAGACAACAGGAAACAAGGGCCAATCACACCTGTGCTCTGGCATGATGTGATACAGTTGTTTTTGTGTCATAAATGTGTTTGTTTTTCCATGTGCAGCGTCATTGTTAATTGTGATTGTATTTTGTTGGCGCTTTAGGCAGAGCATTCTTACAAACTATAATGTCCTTGAATCAAACAAATCACAAATGCTCACCCCATTTTAACTTGCAGGCTTTGATTGATTTTATTGCCTTTTTCTCTGTAAGCCCTTGATCGATTTTTTAATGTTGCAGGCACTCTAAAGCCTAATAAAAATCAGTACATTTATATTTAGGGGGAACCAAATGCAGCAAACCGTCCTGTCTGTAGAATCTGTTGATTGAACTCCACATATTGGTAGTTCAGTGTTTGATTTTTACATCATATTTCTGCTCATTTGTTTCCAGTCAGAGGCCAAGCAAGTTTACAGAACGTTCCAGACCAGGCGTCCAGATGATCTGCTCCTCCTTCAGTGCAGGTGAGCATTACTTCATTCAATTTTCAGACGTCCTTACATATTTTGAGACCTCTGAAGGGGAAATGGCAACAGATGTGCAAGAAGGGACTCTCATCTCATATTAACTGAAGAGTGAGCTCACAGACTGGAACACTTCAGAAGGCCTGCTGCTTTTCAGCAAATGTGGATTAAGAGTGCTCCACAGTCCTTATCTATTTTTGGCTGTTATCAGCCTTTAACATTTAGTGACTTTAAGTTGCTCTAAAGTTTGCACTCAGCATAAGAAGACACTTCTGATTCATTAGGGTCTCATCCGTCAGGTTTTACTTTTTTTATGTCAAATTCAGAAAATTCAGTCCTGCTTCCCTACACTCATCAAATGTTGGTATGTTGGGCTAGCAGGGCTAAGCTGTTTCTATTTCTTCAACAATCAAGACGAGAAAAAGTCTTTTGAGTAAATCACAGAAGGGTTTTTTAATTTTGATGAAACTTTTGGTAGTAATCTGAAAATACATAGAAAAACAGTCTTTATACTTAAACTGGCCCTTTTAACAGCCCCAGCGCTGTAGCCTCCTCTCTCAGTAAGTTCGTCAGAGTTAAAGAAGATCTGGCTTTCCGGCGTGCCCCCCTTGACTGCCCATCATTCAGGCTAAACCCATTCAGTGCACAATCCGTCCACTTTTGACCACTGAAATAGCTTTTTGATTACACACTGTTGCAACCTACATGATGAATGATCTATTTTTTCATGTCTTTAAGTCTACTGTTTTTTTTACATGGTTGAATTAAATTGGTTGTCTTAATAAATATTTCATTGAACCCAATACTCGTTCTGCTCAACCTTGCAGTGTAGCTGGATCTGCCAGATTCGGTGTCTGTAGTCAGTTAGATCCATCTTGCCAAGCTCCAGTGTACTAGTGTCAGGAAGAGGTGGGAGATACGAGCGTGACGACAGCAGGAAGTGACTCTATGTACAGACGTTAGCATAGATGCTAACAGCTTGAGTAGCAGTTTCTTTATCAAGTGAACATCAAACTACACTGAAAGCATTTCTCAATAGAAAAGATATTTTCACTCCATTTCTGTCATGTTTTGGTGAGATATTGCTCTAGAAGTGGCTCTTGTTTTGTATTTTGCATCGCAGCAGTAGCTATGTGACTGACGTAACGATCGTCCATTCACCTGCCGGATATGCTTTTTAAGGTCCTGCCCATTCTCTAACACTTTCGTGGACAAGTGAAATATAATCTGTACATAATATAGTGAAAAGTCTATCTGGTGTGTCAGGTTACATTCATTTACCCCATTGATGGTAGTTTCTATCATGTGAGCTAGAGCTGGGCAATTCATAGAGTTTTAATCTCAATCACAGTTACTGCCTTCTGCACTGATACAAACATAATTGAAATTAAAATTCCTGCTTTTTCCCATCAATGATTACCTTTAGGTATGTACTTTTTTCACACACAGTTTCGTTTGTCGCTTGTTCTGTGATTTATGGAATAATAATGTGAGGAGTGTTAAGGTGTAATTTTTGCATGTGGTGCGTGTTGAAATTTAGTGAGTAATCGTGTTTTATGATAGTGATTTGTTTTGTTTTGTTTATTTGCACATATTTAAAGGAGAAGTTAAAGAAAAACAGTGAATAAGATTCAGTTACATGTGCAGGAGAGGTAGAAACCCCAATGTGGGCTTATTTACAAACCTCACCTAAGAGTAAATACAGATAAAATTGGCAGAAAAAAAGACATTAAATCCTACTATTCAAAGAAAAGCAATCAAACAAAAATCAAATAACATACATTTTACTAAAATGAGAGACTACACCAACACAGAAACAGAATAAGAAAGAGGTACATAAACTGTATTTTGTTAAGAAAATTTCAAATTTGATCATTACACAGATCATCATGAACAAAAAGTCTTTGACATCGAATCATCTTTTAGCCTCAATCTATATCTGGACAGGGACAGAGACTCAGTCAGTAAATAAAAATACTTGTTCCGTAATTCAACGCCGTGGTATTTTACTGAGCACTGACCTCGAGATGTATGATACAGTGGTAGGTACAGGTTATTGCTTTGTCTTGTTGAATAAAAGTTCAATCGGTTTTAATATCTAACAAAATTATCACAATTATAATTTTGGCAATAATTGAGCAGCCCTTAGGTGAACATATTAAGCTGACAAAATATTATATCCTGGAGAACAGTGCAGCTCCGATCCAGCCCCTTTCACGCATCTGAAAATGTAGTCCTTTTTAGGGAAAATTGCCTTTGTCAACCTGGAACCTGGTGCTCAATGACTTCTTGCCCTTTTCTCCTCACCAGAATGATAATTTTCAACTGCTTTAGAGTTGAGACTTTTGTGTCCTTGGGTAACTGTGATTTCCACATTGCCTCTCTACATGACACCCTGCTTAATGAGACCTGCGCTGCCTGCCTTGTGTATTTCTACAAATTTGCACTGTTATGTTGGCATTGCAGGTGGGATGTTCCTGGCCACAGGAAGCACAGATCACATCATCAGGGTGTATTATTTCGGATCAGGACAACCAGAGAAGATCTCTGAACTGGAGTCTCATACCGTGAGTTTTCTGTCAAACTTTTTTTCTTTTTTAAAAGGATTAGTTCCCTTTTTGTTGTCTAACTGCACAGATCTCAGTGGGGTTTGTCTAATCTGAGGCTGTCAATATCAGATTTTTAATTAGATTTGATCTTATTTATTAGATTCAAATATTTATATTGAAATATTGACTCTTAAACTCAAATACATCTTTCTTATTTTGGTCTTGGGTAGGGATGGAGATCAAAACCAGGCTCCACTCCCAACAGGTTTTGATAAGATTTTGTTTACAAAGTGGCTGACGTCCTGTAGCTCAGTAGCACCTGCCCACTACATTATCTGACTGGCTGAAGCAGGACAAACATCCTTCTGATCTGTTTAAATTGACCCTTAACTGTGTAGTGAGTGTATTTGGTTGACATTTTAATCCAGTGTTGATTTACCAACCTAACAAGCAAACATATGGTGACGTCATGATGTGTTCAAGGGTATAAATTGTCCCTTCGCTCTCATACAATGAACGCTGACTTCTGCTGTGTATTGTTGTTGTGTGCTGCACTCAAATAACTGAGGAAGACCTTGAGATTGATTTGAAAGCTCAGCGAGAAAAAGAAAGCAAGACTTTTCTATTATTTTGTTTTGAAAAAAAACTGACATGTTCATACACATTTCATCTGTCGAAGCATGAAAGATCAGCAGAGGAAGAGCTTGTTTCTCTCTGTGTTGTTTTTCACTTCTCTCCTGTTTTTTTCTCACCCAGGACAAAGTTGACAGCATCCAATTTTCACATTGCAGCGACAGGTAGGTTTGCTCAGACTGTGTGTTGGCGCATGGGGCTGCATTGTTGGTGTAATTAATGTTTGTGTATGTGTGTGCTGCTGTTAGTCCTTATGGAGCCTCAGGGAGTTGTAACTGTGACTTGTTGATGTCAGCAGAAACACTAACTTCACTCTCTATCAGAAACATGCTCTAAAACACATCCTCACACACTTCATACACTTTATGGATGTTAAATTGTCAGTGCGTGTGGAGTTTTGCAGAAAAACAGGCTCAGCTGTAAGTCCCCTGAGTTTCTGTGATCTCAGCAGTGAGGGAGGAAGAGAGTGTGTGTGTGTGTGTGTGCAGAGAGGAGCGACGCAGGAGATGGAGGAAAAACGAGGAGGGGCTGTAGGAATGCACAATTAGTGTATACTGATGTGTGAAGATGAAAGCGTTTGTTATACCGCACTTAGATCAAACAGAAATAAGAGTAAAATTTAAAGGTGTGCTGCATGAATCTTTGTGCGTTTGTGTTTCAGGTTTGTCAGCGGCAGCAGGGACGGTACGGCACGAATCTGGCAGCTGCAGCCTCAGGGCTGGAGGAGCATTCTGCTGGACATGCAGTCAAAATTACCCGGGTATGTGTATATGTGTTTTTGAGAGGATGACAAAATCTGCTTCCTCTGCTAGAGCTGAATTTAGACGATTGTTTTGCTTAATAGTTAACATGGACTCAGTCACTTACTGTAAGAGAACAACTGCACTGGAACTCCTAAGAAGTGTAAAATTCTCTAGTGGATTAAAACTGAAGACAGTGGAAAAAAAACAGACTGTGATATTTTCTCATTTGCGATATATGTTGCTCTTTAAGTAAGGAAAGGGAAACTTCATGAGATAAGTGCCGTTTATTTTTCATATGCAGTACTTAACAAATTTATTAGACCACATGTTATAAAAACAAGAAAACTCATCCAGCGTCATGAAGTGCTTCAATTTGGACTCTTTTATTCTCAGTGAGCTCTTCACCTCTTACCATTTTGAACAGGAATAAGGAATTTCTAACTCAATTCACCTTTTCATACCCAAATTTGAGCTGCTATGAGAAGTCAGAAATTAATCAAGCACAACATGCAAGCAGTCAAACAAATTTTTCTGTTCGGGAATGCGAGTAATATAATTTGACATCTTAACCAATAAATAATTTTGAGCTTTGCTATTTTTTCCTGTTTTTTTGTGGAACGATACATTTGAAAATTTATGGAAAACAGTGATAATCATACTACATACTGGTATATTTAACCATTACAGAAACATAAAGAACTGTTAATTTAAGGCAGTTTTGGCATAAACCTTACATTGTGTGGTGATCTAATAAATTTGTCAAGCACTGTGAATTTTAAATTAGGGCTGGGCGATATTACCTAATCTCAGTATCACGATTAATTGAAGCTCTTACCTCGATTACGATTAATGAATGATTATTTTATGCTATGCTGGAACAAATTGGTGATGGTGTTACCGACGATCATTGATACGGTCTTCCTGCAGTATTTACACTTAACTTCTTTCTGCTCGATGTCCTGCACAGAATCCAAAATGTGCCCAAACAACGGAGACAGCATTTTTCTTGGCTACAAGGTCCTCTGATAGATTGGCGCTTGTCTCCTCCATGTTGGCAGACTGTAAGGAGGGGGCGTGGTCACGTGACTTACACAGGGAAAATTATCAAAATAATCGACATGAGTAAAATTACTTAAGTTAGAGGGTCTAAGTGTTGGTTTTGATTATTTTTCGATTAATTGCCCAGCCCTAGATTAAACTAGAATATTTCTCCTCATTTTGGGACACTTATATTTGGATCTGAAGCCACTTTTTTTTCACAAATTTAAATCCCCACGTTTTGTCTTACATGACGTGCACATCTGACAACCACATGGACCTCAGCACATGCACACACAGAGTATGAAGAGGACAGATCAAAAGAGAGGAGAGGTGGAGAGACATGATTCTTTATCGATTAAACTTTTCAAATATATTTGTTAATTGTATTAACTAAACATGAATCATTTCTAACCTTGCCATGCAGCTGGATCTGCCTGATTCAATGTCTGTAATCACAACGATCTAGCTCTTTATTAAATGAAAAACAAATAACACTGAAAGCACTTCTCTGTAGTAAGGATATTTTCTCTCCACTTGTAGCATGTTATGATGTGAGTTTGTTTTATGAAGTGGCTCAAGTTTTGTACTCCACACTGTGGCAGTCGCACCTGCCCACTACATCATCTGGTTGGCCACAATGAATGTGATTGACAGAACAATCGTCCAATCACCTGTGAGAAGCTCTACCCATTCCCGAACAGTTTCTGTGGGCTTGTTCCCCGATGGACTTTTGAAATATATTGAATGGTTCACACAGTGTCAGGTTTAATCACTTCTATCAATGTTAAAAATAATGTTTAGTCTACATCACAGTAACTGGTAATGCACCTAAACTCTCGGTGTTAATTCACCACACAAACCAGCGTCCACCTTTAGCTGTGAAACAGTCAGAGTGGCTTGATCATGCCATGAGTGGACCATATATTATGGCCCAACATGAAGTAGCAGCAGGACAAGCCAGTAAGCAGCAGTGTAAATGTTAAGAAAACAGCCGCAAAAGATTTGTCTCGCAGCCTGAATGTGCATACAAAAGACACACAGACTCTGAATGCACACAGTGATCAGTTATCTGACTACTGAGGCTGATATCAGACAGACTTTCAGTTTTAGTCATAGAAACAAGAAAACTGGCAAAAGTGTCAGCATGACATGCTTCAGGCCACATGGCCAACACATGAGATGTGACTTGTACACTTTTGCACTTCGCGATTGAGTTTATTGGAGTTATTGTTTTCCCCTTTCATAGAAAATTGGATCTTAGTGAGTCATTACCTCTGCCAAGGAGGTTATGTTTTTGCTGGCGTTTATCTGTCTGTCTGTCTGTTTGTTTGTTTGTGTTCAAAATAACTTGAAAAGTTCTGAACGGATTTGGATGAAATTTTCAGGAATTGTCGGAAATGGGATATGGAAGAACTGATTAAATTTTGGGGGTGATCCGGATCACCGTCTGGATCCAGGAATTTTTTAAAGGATTCTTTAACATTGCCAGATAGGACCATTTTCGCCAAAGTGGACCGAAGCTGCTTGGCAGAGGTCTGCGCTCTCTGAGTGCTTTTCTAGTTTTGTACTGTTATACCTGCAAATTTCTTAATGCATGACGATGTTAAACGTGGAAATTCACAGAAGGAGCACTCTGAAGCTGTCTCCTACTATTAGGCCATGGTCTCAGATCACATCTGTGTAACAGTTCATTACTCATTTGCCTAATAAATCTAAAACTCAGATCATGAATTACTTTCTTTTAATTCATGATTTCTCAAACCAAAAATTTGGTTTACATTTTTACATTGTCAGTTTGTTCTGAAAAGTTAGTATCAAAATCCAAGTAGTAACATTTCAAATATGCAAATAAAATTCTGATCTATTGCAATTATTTATTTATTTTACACAGAGAGGGGGAGATCTGCTACAAAATGCAGAGTAAATAATTAATGAGGTGAAAGAGAAAAACAACAGTGACACTTGTGGCAGAAAGTCTTACGCACTGATTGATTACCTGATTGCTCTGAGACAGAATATAGATTTAGTGAAGGCATCACATCACAGACTGAGAATGACTGGAGACAACAGCGACAAGCTATCAGAGCCCTTTGCCTCAATGAGCACAACAGAGAAAAAACTCATTTGATGGTTTTATTTTTTTTT
Source organism: Cetoscarus ocellatus (assembly GCA_037902135.1). NCBI lineage: Eukaryota > Metazoa > Chordata > Actinopteri > Labriformes > Labridae > Cetoscarus > Cetoscarus ocellatus. The sequence goes on along the minus strand of JBAMNC010000523.1, from coordinate 1,010,297 downwards.
TTACTTTATTTTTATTGCAAAACTGGCAACACACATAAAACTTACATTTCAACATTTGAGTTTTTTCCTTTTACATTTTCTTTTACAATTTCCAGCAGTATCCAGGCGATTTAGTTGAATGTTTAGTAGAAATATACATAGAATAAGTAATTAAATAAATCAATTAATTAATTTAATTAGAAGAAGAAAAAAAATAATAAACATAAATTATCAAACAAAAAGGGATAATAGGGAATCAAGAATCAGGAAATATATGATAGGAGGGAAAGGGAAAGAAAAGAAAAGAGGGAAATCCAAGAAGGTGGTTGTGTGGTGTGTTCTGGTATAAACTCTTTGCAGTCTTCCACAATGTGGAGGTGTGGGTGGTCTTACTGCAGAATTATGGCCATAACTGGGCTCCACCTTTTGATAAAAATGTCAGTTTGGAGTCTCAAAGAGTATGTGATCTTTACCATTTTATATATTTCCCATACTTTTTCAGCCCACATATGGTAGGTTGGGGGGTCTGGTTTCAGCCATTTAATCGTGATACATTTAATGGCTGCCGTTAACAATATATGGAGTAAATATATTCTAGTCCTTCCCTCTATGCCATCAGGTATCACCCCCAGTAGGTTATATTTTTATTTTTGAACATAATGTTTCCAACAAAAGCTGAAGAACAGGGAAAGTACCAGAGACTTATATTTTTAAGACTTTTTAATACTAAAAGAAAGTTTTCTCAATAATCAACATACAAAAATTCACAATATACATGCAGAAAAGTCAGAAATTACTACCATTTATATCTTACTGTTCCCTTTTCATGCTACAAAGCAATTGTTTTGCTTTCAGCACATGTACATGACTTTACCAAGATATGGGAATAGACTAACCAATACCTGTTGAGAATGAATAACAACAAGCTCAAGGATTTGATATAAATTGCCTTTTTCATAACATTTCCCTTTCACTTGCTCTCATCAGTGGCAGTCAGCAGAATCCCAAACAAACAAGTCGGAGTAATTATGGCAGACAGGGAGTCAATGTCATGTGTTTGACATTGATGCCACTGAAAATCTGTGTAGGCCGACTTTTATTTGTACAGAATATCCGCCAAGCAGCTTCGGTCCACTTTGGCGAAAATGGTCCTATCTGGCAATGTTAAAGAATCCTTTAAAAAAATTCCTGGATCCAGACGGTGATCCGGATCACCCCCAAAATTTAATCAGTTCTTCCATATCCCATTTCCGACAATTCCTGAAATTTCATCCAAATCCGTTCAGAACTTTTCAAGTTATTTTGAACACAAACAAACAAACAAACGAACAGACAGACAGATAAACGCTGGCAAAAACATAACCTCCTTGGCGGAGGTAATAAGGGATTTGATAAAAAATGTGGAGTGATTAGCAGAATTGTGGCATCTGTATTAATATAATCTTATCAATTGCCATCACTATTTGTACCTGTAGTATTCAGATCTGAGTATGATGGCTTTGCTCTTACACAGTTTTGATTCCCTTTTGTTGAAATCCTCTCCAGATTGTTTTAGATTAAAACAGGATGCCGTGCAGGTGTTGTGTTAACATGAAGAAAAGCATGTACATGTAAAAAGGTGAATTATAGCAAATCTGATTCCTTTTATATATTATATATTCATTGAACTTTAGTCATTTCTCTTTCTTTCTTTCTTTCTTTCTTTCTTTCATTTTTAATAGGGACAATGCACATTAATGAGCATCTATTCAGAAAACAATATATGTAAATATGCCGGATAATAGCATCAGTGCTAATTTACATCCTCAGTCCCTAGTCTTTATTTAAGTTTCATAAGAAAATAACAAGAACAGATCATAAAAATAAAACTAAAATCTCACTTAGCATGTCCCTTAAATAATATTATACTGTAGATTATTTTGTAGCAATTATCCTGAGGTAATGAATGATGTGTTTTTTGATAAACTGAATGTAAAAAGTTTTTACCATTTAACACCATGTCTTCTTTTTGCCCTTATTTTTTATTACTCATGACATTTTTTTTTTCATCTTTCCTTTAGGAAGTACAACCCTCCTCCACTTGAAGATAAGGTGACTAAGATGAAGGTTACCATGGTAGCGTGGGATCGCCATGACAGCACGGTGATCACAGCGGCCAACAACCTGACGCTGAAAGTGTGGAACTCCACGACAGGAAACCTCGTCCACATCCTCATGGTACGTAGTCAGAAGCTGCAAACACAAATGTGACAGCCTGCATGAATTCAGTTTAAGAGGCACTTTGAGGATTTTGTTGAATGTTTGATGGAATCGTGGTTTGTTCTCACATCTGTACTGATGTTTTTTAACCTCTGGAGGTCATTTTTTCATTAGTTTAACAATACCGAACTCTTCCTACTTCCGTCATCACAACATTCTGTCGCTATTGAAAACAGGAGCCATCTCACATATTTGTAAACATATATGCTGCCTGATGGTGTGAGATCTGGGATGATTTCCTTCCTTTCTGCTGTTTTGTTGATCGGCTTACACATTTGCTTTAAGCTGTTTGACTCTTCAGATTTTATCAGCCATCATTCTTCTTGTTTCTAGAGTCTTTAAATGTAACAAAAGATCTTTTTTATAAGTCTCAGTTAACTATTCATTGGTTTTGAGGTAAATTTTGACGTTACAGTCCAGAGTATTAACATTCTGCATGTTGTAGAATAGAATAAGAATAGAATAGAATAAACCTTTATTCGTCCCACACGGGGAAATTTGCAATGTTACAGCAGCAAAGTGGACAGCGTTGATAAAGAATAAGTATAAAAATTGTATAAAAATAGCATGAAAATAGCAGTATGTACATTATTCTACCAATATAAATATAAAAAAGGGCTTGAATACAGAAACTAAAAAGAAAATTCTGTAAGGATTATTTACACATTCACAAAGTAATTGCACATGAATGTAAGTGATCAGAAATGTGAACTTTTGCTGCCTTCCACTGCAAGTGAATCTTGCTGCTGGTCAGTCTTTGGTGCCAGATTACGTGCGGTGCCAAACATCATGATTACAGATGCAGCTGTGACCACCAACCTTTCCCACTCTTATCTTTAATAGTTGCTGCTGATGGCCAAAATTTGCAGGCAACAGGCTAAACCAATCAGATTTGTAGCTCTGACATGCCCATTTAAACCCTCTGTTGTACATGAATGGCAGTGATGTTCATTTAAAGCAGTGCACATCAGATGTAAACAACCATGCACCCCATCATTGCCGTGACACTCCAGGACTGTCCGAAGTATTGTTTAATTTTTTTTTTTTGCAAGACCTTGTGATTAGACCTTGTTTTTCCTTAAACATGCTCATCAGAATAAATCAGCTTCTTTACCAATTCTTATCCATTTAAATCCTCTGAAGTAAAAGAAAGACTCGTACATTTAGAAGCAGCTCACTGTTAAAGTATGTGGGTCACAACTCAGAGATTTTTGTTAGTTCTGAAGATCACAGTAAACCATGTATTTCTGAAATTGCGCTGATAAGATACAAACATTACTAAAATGTGGCATATCAGGGCTGTGCATCTTCTCATAGGTCAAAGTTTGAAGGGATCCTGATTCTGGGGACCTTGATTCAATTTGCAGTCGATTTTTAGTGGATTCACGATTTACAATAAACAACCCATTTGGCATGGAAAAAGGTGATAGTTTCAGGATCTGCTCTTCTGATATGATTTGATACAAAAAAAGCACCGCAAAATATGTTCAGGATATACAGCTTATATATTTGTAATGTTTGCATCACTTAATTACAATAATATAGTTTAACTGTGGAAAACCTCAAACAAAACAAAGTTCTATAAACTATTTAATTAAAAAATATCACCATGTTGCACTAAAATACTGATACAGTGTCATGATTATTAGTGTATCAGTGTTTTCTTACACCCCATGAGCACAGGGATCAACACATCTCAGTTGCTCGTCAGTATGCACAGAGCATGGAGAAAGAGGCTGTACTGGGTGACAATTTACGACACATGAAAGGAGGAATGTTAAAAAATAGTTGTAAAAAGATTGATCCATGGTCATTTTGAATCAATTCTGAATCTTTTATTAACATCGTTTGATTTGAATGAATTACATTTTTCGACACCTTTTTGGTATAGACCATAGTTCAACACTTAGATGGTTTTCTGCTAGTCTATATTTAATGGTTATGTTATGATAGCCATTAATTAAATAATTATAGGTAACACAGTCTGTGAGCTGCTGTGGCTGATGGAGAGGGCATGTTTTATTCCACCTTCCTCCCAGCCCTGTGCAGGACACTGTCGCTCAGCAGCTCTCAAATGATGTGCTGGGGTACACCAGAGTGCCTTTAGGCGAATCCGGGCGGGCCTTGGGATTCTGTAAAACCAAAGGCTTTTAGCCACTTATACTTTGTTTCTACTTACTCTTTTAATACTGGATGTGGTTTGATTTTGATTGTAAAACTGCAAATTCAGTAATAAAAAAACTGAATCCTCTATAGTACCTTGATGAAGAGCAAAACATTTGGAAAATCTGAAAATCAATAACATTTTAGCAAATCAAAACTGATATTGAGGCGGTCCTTTGACATTGGCATGGTTTTATAAAACCACCGGTGCACAAACATTCATCAGTTTGCAAGGGGACATAAAAGCCGCAATAGCTAAATCAAACCAAAATTAGGTGCTTTCTAGCTATTGGCTTGAAAAAAGTCCCATTCACTAAAACAGCTCAACCCAGTGGTGAAATCTGACAGGTAAAAGCCATTTTTCTCACTTATTAAGCTGATATACTGCATGGCTTTATTATGACATGTGCTTAAAAATGGCAATCAGGTGAATTTGATAGAAAAATCATCATGATTTGTTTAAATGTATAATAAAAAAAACACTTTAGATGCAGCCAGTTGTTAAAAAACCCCAAAACAAAACAAGTAATTCAGATGTCAATTTTAGTTTGCCATTAGTAGATGGAAATAAATTATATATTCTGAAAAGATTCTGTAACACACATTATCTATCTAAAAGATATGAATGTGGCGTGCCTTGAGATTTTGTCTTGATCTTTTGTTGTTCCCTGAAAGAAGAAATTGAAAACCACTGCACTAGAGGCATTTTTTACATGTCAATGTTGCCAAAAACCTGGAGTTGTACAACACAGTCACAGGAATAGCATTGTCTCCTGTGTAATAAAGCTTCTTTTGTTAACACTCCCAAACACTGACATTTAAGAGTTGAGTCCTTTAAAATCAAACACCAGCATCTTTGTTCATTTCCTTGTGTCTTGATCTTAAAATGCTCTTTAATGACAGGGTCATGAGGACGAGGTATTTGTTCTGGAGCCTCACCCCTTCGATCCGAGGATCCTCTTCTCAGCAGGGGCATGATGGGAACTGTATTGTGTGGGACCTGGCCAGAGGAGTCAAGATCCGTTCTTATTTCAACATGGTAAGACTGGACGAGTATCTGCTTGTCTCTCTATTTCTCATGCTTCTCTTTCTTTCTTTCATGGTTTCTTTCCTTCTTGGTTTCTTTCTTTGTTTCTTTCTTTTGTTTTGGCTGAAATCAGGCTGAATCTGAAAGTGATCAAAGTCTCCTCTCCCTCACATGCAACACAGATGTTATTTTTTTATGCTGTGACTCAGCAAAAAACACTCTGAAATTCAATTTTTTGGCCCTAACTTTTACCCTCTACACAGTTCACCTTCTTCCTCTCATTTCTTCCACCAAGCACTTTGAAACATCTCACACTTTCACTGTCTCTCTTGTCTTTCTCGCTCTGTCTCTGCTGGCTGGCATCAGTGCTCTTTTTCTTATTGTGTACATGAGACAAGGAGGAAGTTAAAGAATGATATGACATGACTAAGTATGCCACTTAAACCTTTATCTACCTGTTAATCATTGTGGTAACTGTTGTATTTAATGCCATGGTAACCAAGGACAGCATAATCTAATGCCTGTTGAAATGAGTCACTCAGGAAGTCGTTGGTCAAATGTTGGTGTTGATCACAGTCTGAGTGAAGGTGTTGTTTGGTAACACAAAGTGTGTGATTGAAAAATGGACAGAACTTCACTTTGAGACTGAAAAGGAAGATTATGAACTTTTGCCAAAGGGTGGACAAAAAGGAGAAGCAAAGTGTCACAACGCAGTCAAGGCAGAATGAATATATAATGTCCAAGAGTAAAGACAGGAATGTCAGCGCCCAGGACGATCTGTTTAAAAGTGTAATGTGAAACTTTCACAGTAGATGTCCTGTAAATGTCACACTTTAGAACTAGTCCCTCAGTCAAAAAGCAAAGCACAAGACCTTTCCCTTTACCTCAGCCCCCCTTTGTCTTTGGACTGAGCTGCTGTTTTTTTGGACGGATCAATATTTGGAAAAGCTGCCCTAAAATAATTAGATTATTTCTTTTAAAGTTTTTCAGAACAAGTCCTATGCCCCTCAGAAAGTCAGTTTGTTCTCATTTAGTTGTACTCTTGAATGATACTCTGCCCTCAAGCGCCAACACATATTGTAGAGTTTACCGTCTCTCAGCCAGCTCGTATTTAACATATACCTGGCCTGAACAACAAGCCGCATTGTCATCGTCATCAGGACACGAAAATGCGGGATGAGCCCATTGCAGAGGATGCCTGTGAGATGATAAATAAATAAATAAACATCATGGGTACGACCTCTGGGGCTGAAAATGGAGTTCCACGCGGAAGTGCCCAAAAAGCTGCAGTACCCTCAGTGTCCACTTGAGGCTGGCTGCAGAAACCTGACACTTTAATGATCGTGCGGGGAAAATGTGTTTTTTTTTTCAGTCCTTATGAACATATTTACAGCCTGGTTTAAAAAAAATGAGGGACTATCTATAATCTACATGTATAACACGTAGTTGTGCTCTCAATTTTATAGGAGGTTGATTTTTTATTATTGCATCAATTTTTTCTTTTATTGAGGATTTCCCTACTTTTCTGAGTTGCTATTGGTCAGACAGCCTCAAGTCTCGCCTCAACCCGACCTCTCTGTCTGGGAGTAGGTTGAACTGAAGTTCATGGCCTCCTCCAGTTCTTTTAAAGCCTATGTTGTTTTTTTTTTTTTTTGTCTTCACTCCGTAAAGTATTTGGCAAAATATATTAGGTATTGGGCATTGTACCTTTATTTCTTGCTCACGTTTGCGCTCCATTATCAGTGAAAGCTCTTGGCCGATGCTTCTCTGACGAGGACTTCCTCACCAGTTTATGTTCATGTTACGTAAGCTAACATGAAATTCTCTTAAGAAAGACAGAAAAAACAACAGGGTTTATTTAGATTTTGATCCCTTTTGGTACCAGAGTAGTTTAAAATGATAGAATCTGTCGTGCTTTTAAATACCATCAATCCCTAAGATCACAAAAGCTTAAAAAAATCTGATCTTTATTCAAATTTTAAGCAAAAGCTGGAGTAGTTAAGTCAAAGCTAAATATTGGAGCAGTTTGGACAGTGTGCAGGAGTATGAGTATGTGTTATTAGGTTATTTAAAACAAGAACTTACTCAGTTTTCTGTCAGTTTAACTTGTTTTTTTTTTCCAGAGTAATATCCAAGTTTAAATTCCGAGTATTGTGTCATTCCTACAGTACAACAATAAAATGTCCAGTAACATTAACCTCAGTGATATTTGCTCCTTCGTTGTGTCTGGAAAGAGGGCTGTCAGCACCTTTACTTTTGGCTGTTGGAGGTGCTCAGTCATGCTGACTGAGGTCATTTCAACACCCTGTCAGAGTTGGACAAAGAGGGCACAGCTCATTTACAGTCTTTTGGGAAGCTCACACTGGACAGATATGATCTAAGTCTTCGTGCCCTTTTTACTTCCTCCCTCCTAGAGCTGTTAGGTCCAGGTCTTCTACCTTTAAAAAGTGCTCTTAATCTTCTTGTCAGCCTCTGCTTCAGAATTTGAAACTTGCCACCACACCACACCAGAGCCGCTTTTCTGCTGATTTTTGACCAATATTGACTTTTTTTTTTATCTTGTTATGCATTTTGTTTTTAACTTTTCACTGTAAGGTGACCTTGAGTGCCGAGAAAGGTGCCTATAAATAAAATGTATCGTTATTAATATTTAAATATGTTCAAACAGCACAAAATACCAGTAATCTGTCTGGCTGTTTGTAGAAGAAGGTGCGTTTCACCTTTCCAGATTCTTGTAGATGCCGTTCCTTTTTGCCTCCTTTGTGCAGACCTACGTTTAAAAAAGGAGCAGTGTCTTTCTTTCTCTGAAGTCTGCTCCTGCTGATTAAACTGAAGACTTAAGTGTGAACCATGTATCAGACAGAATGGCTTTTATTATTGGAGCTGGCTTGTACTGCTCATTCTGTGCTTCAAACAGTGTTTCATCAGTACTGCTCTCACTGCAGCCTTCCCTTCAGATCAACTAACTGCAATTATGCTCTAACATGGTTGAATTCTGTTAAACCATTAAGAGTATAATCTGTTCTTAAAGTTAAGGCATCTGTCTCAGCCACAGTAATCCTGGTCACTCAGCACATGGTTTTGTTCTACTATTTGAAGGACTGTGTTAAAATTAGGCTAATCATCATTTTATTGTTTTTTCAAATGTTTTATGTCTCAATGTAAACAAGTATAAAACTTAATCAGTTATCCCCCAACTCTCCAACTTTCATTTAAAATAGTCTTTATTATAAAGTTAAATGATAGATGGAAAATAAAACTGATAAAAGTAACAGTAAAACTGATAAAAGTAACACATCATGTTATATATGAGATATATACATATCTCATATATAACATGTTCTTTATGTTTCAAACAACAGACTGATAATAATTTAACTTAAACTTGTGAGTCGTAAACATCATTTAGTGGTAAATGAAATCTTGTTTTAGGGATGCTGAGACATTCAAGTACCTTTTGAAAAAGTACAAGAGTTTTTCCTGTTGGATACATGTGAAGTATCAGGGGCTGTGTTTTCATATTCTGATTTTAAAGTAGTTCAAAAACATGCATTGAATTTTTTTTATTATTGATATTATCATTTAAATGCAGGTTGTTTTTGTTTTGTTTTATTGATCCCCACTTCCCAGTCTTTTTCTCTTTTCATTCTGGCCTCTGTGATGATTTTGTTGTGGTTACAGTGTTACAATACAATTTCATTTAGCAGCCGTTTTTGTCCAAAGCGACATCCATCTGAAAATAAGTAAAACACAGTTAGGTTAACTTGTTAAGTTAAAATCTTTGGTGAGGTACTTGTTTGCAAAAGTGTACTCAGAGTACAATATTGTTGCATTCATATTTTTTCAGTGGATCCATTTTGGTGAAAATGAATTAGAAATAAAATAATAAATGACCCCAACAAATACCCAATTACCCTTTTGTTGCAGAAAAATAGATCATATTTAAAAATAGTGCAACAGTTGGCCAGCTTCCACTGTGAATATATGAAATGATCCCATTGAAGTCTCCAATAACTTCACCGTTAAGGCTCTTAGATGGTGCAGAAGGGCTCACCGCTGTGCCTTCAGACAAGTTTAGGTGTGACTTGGAACTTTGTAAAACCCTTCGCTGTGAGGAGATCTGCACTTAAGATGCTCTAATTACCAAAAAAGTAGGATGCTCTGCAGCCTAAGAAAATCTGATGAATACTCAGACACTGCCCTTGAATTAACAGTCGGTGATAAGTGGAATGATTATTTTTTTTTGGTTCCTCAAGTTAATTAATTTACCAGACTTTAAAAACTGATTTGTCAAGTTTGAAAATGTGTTGCTTAAGTCATTAAATTCGACTTAGTTTTTAATGAACATTTAAAACTATTTTTTAAAGATTTTTTTACTAGCGTTGGAGATTTTTGTCAAATTTTATTTGGCACTAGTAGAAACAAATAAATATCCACAAACTGATTAGAGAACAGATGCTGAGTATATTTTGCACAGATATGAACATGGTGTCCTTGAGATCCTGGCCTGATTCTAGATGTACCTTGTGTAAAAATAGAAAACCACTACTTAATTGGATACATATTGGTTTAAAACTTAGCAAATGAAAGACAAAATTACTTTTAATACTTGAGAACTTAATTACCCGCTATATTGTGTCTGACATGCAGAGTTTTCTACTATTCTACTGTGAAACAAGCAACAGAAATATTTTTTTATAAGATACATAAATCCAGTAAACATTTACAGTGGAATATCTAACTATGCAACTATTTTACACTCTTTATCTTTTTTTTTTTTAAATAGGAGAAACATTCTTAAAACAACAGCGTCATATCTGATGCTCTGAGTGAAGGTCCTGATGTGCTTTCTGTCCTCTGCTGAATTATCTGTTCCCTGCATGAATCTGGTCATATCAAGAGCAAGTCAAGTTTCCCTCATGACAGAGATAAATCTGCTTGGCTAAATGTCTGATAGAGGATATTATTCTGTATTTTATTCTGCATCGTCTGCATTTTCATCTCAACGCCCCTGTCATTGTCAGCTGTGAGAAACACATGCACTTTACCCGCATGTTTCTTTTAATAGAAATTAAATTTAAGTGTAAAGCACCAAGAGCAGCGAAGTCACGCTGTTGGTGTGCTGAGAGTTCAGTATTCTGGCAAACGCTGTTTTTTTTTTTTCTAAATTAGGAACAAAGAGGGAAAAATCCTCCTTCATCTGGTGATTCAGTGGAGCTATTTTTAGAGCGGTGGAGGAATACCCACGGACCAAAGTGAAGCCACAGTCAGCTGACAGTCTGAACACTGAGGATTTTGTCTCTTTGATTTTCTGCTGATGAGTTTTCCCAGTCTGCAGGTGCTGCTCTCTTGTTAGACTGCTCTTTCTGTCTGACAGACTCTGCGTTTGTTTCTTTGGAAAAAAAGCCTCAAAACGGTTCTTTCTGTGGATGTTGTCTGGATCATAAATGTTGTAGCTTCATGCATTATTTAAGAACACTTTTGAAGATCAATGCTTGTTAGCACCATTCATGTGCCATATGGATTACTGATAGACATTCATCTCCCCGGGCTAGTGTATTAAAATGATTTACAGCAGTGTGCACCCACTATATTTCCTCAGTTTTTCTCTTCCGCTCTCTCTTTCTCTGAATAGATCGAGGGCCAGGGCCATGGAGCATTGTTTGACTGTAAATGCAGCCCAGATGGGCAGCATTTTGCGGCTACAGACTCCCACGGACACCTGCTCATCTTTGGTTTTGGCTCCAGCAGCAAGTACGACAAGGTAAAGAAGCAGACTTATCATGATTATATAACTACATTTCTAAGTTGCAAAAAATGTAAGAGCTGTTTTTGACAGTTACCTGTGTCTTTATTAATAAAACAGTGTGTAGAATCCATACTAAAAGTGCACATATGCCAAAAACTTGAAATCATCGTGCAACCAAAATGACTATCAGTTATAAAACCATGTGCATGCAAACCTACACACAGTGCGCTTTTTATGAATCATGTTTCACCTTGAAATGTGATCCTCCCTCTACATGCCCATTTAAACCATAAACAGTCAAAACACCCCATGAATGAAAATATATGACTATGAACCAACAAATCAAAGGATATCAGGGAAATAACTACAACAACTGGAGGGAGAAACTTAAAATGAACTCTGTGACACAGAAATCGAGTTTTTATGAATGGAAATGTGTTTGAACTTCATACATATTTTGATTGTAGTGACACCAGACTGTGGCTGCATTCATATGCTCCTTCATTAGTGCCAAAATATCCCCTGTTTATTGTTACTCAGAGGTTTCACTGCTCTTTATACATGCTAATGGAACACGTGCTGATTTATTAACATGCCAGAGTTACCACGTTAATCAGCGGTCCCTCCTTCATTGTTTGGTACGCATTATTAAAGAGAAGTTGGATTGATTGGTAAAAGAAGCCTTTCTTTATTAACCACTTGTTTTGTCCTGTGTAACGCTTTGAATTTCTTGAATTATTAGTGAAAATGTAGAAAAAAACGCCCTATCTCACAATGTTAACAAATCCTTGAAAACATTCCTGGATCCACATAGATCATTTTCAAATACTCACTAAAATCTAAATAATTGGTCCTTGGTACATTTCCAACCTATCCTGAAAATTTCATCAAAGTCTGTTAAAAACTCTTTGAGTTATCCTATTACCAAACAAACAAACGATCAAAAACATGACCTCCTTTGTGGGAGTAAGACTTCCTCTGTGGCACACAGCATTTTTTTTTTTTTTCAACACCTTTTAGTTTTAACTATTGTTTCAGTTCTGCTTTCCGCGCGCTGGGTGAAGAAGTGTTAGACAGTGCAGGTTTTCATAGATATTTATTTTTGTATTTCCGTTTTGAGAAGTTCAGTATGGCCTACTTGTGTGCACCAGCAGAGCTTTATATTTGAATGTTAATTATGACATGGACACTTAGTGCAATCAGAAGCTGCTTTTAGTCTACCACCTCATTATCCCTGCCCCTAAAATGTTTGCACACATGGGCCAGAGCTCGCTTGTGTGTGTACATTTTACTCTCAGGTTTGATTTATATTCATCACACGCTTTGCATGTCAGTTGGCAGACACCAGTCTCAGGCCCTTCTTAGTGAATTCTCAATATTTATGAGCAAGACCCCCGGCCATTCAGGGTCAGTGTGAAGGTTAAGTGAGTGAGTTGAAATTAAATAAAAGACAATCTGCTCTTCATGTGTTACCCATCAGTTTAACTCTTGCCCTGGACATACACGTAGAAAAGTAACATTTTTTTTCTGAAAGTTAAAGTCATTTTTTGTAAGTTAATAATTTGTGTTACTCCTTAAGTTGTAAATAAATTCCCCTGAAATTTTAAAACATGAAGAACAAAAGAAGCATACTGTATGTGTGTTTTCCTCTTCCAGATAGCGGACCAGATGTTCTTCCACACCGACTACAGGCCGCTGATCCGAGACGCCAACAACTACGTCTTGGACGAGCAGACTCAGCAGACACCGCACCTCATGCCCCCTCCCTTCCTTGTGGATGTGGACGGGAACCCCCACCCGCCTCGATACCAGCGGCTGGTCCCCGGCAGGGAGGGCTGCAGAGATGAGCAGCTGATCCCACAGATGGGGGTCACCTCCTCAGGTACATAGAACGAGATCAGACTCCAGGAGCGTGTCTGCGCTTCGTGTGAGGCTGTGAACCCTGATGTAGTCACTTTGCTCCTGTCTGTACCTCAGATCAGATCTTTGCCCCGAGGAGAGGCAGTCAGAACATAGCTTGTCCGTCAGCTGATCAAAGACCCTATAACCGACTTGATTAAACTGCTTTTGTAGAACATTTGCTGTCCCTTAATGTGCTTAATGAGAGACTTTTAACTGAACTTACACCAGGAGTGGCAATTAAAACCAGAATCAATAGGGTGTGTGGAGATCCTGGCAGAAATAAACAGAAACAATTAGTATCTTTAAAAATGGCAGATAAACTAGGAATATGTGTGAGACTGCATATTCTCAGAGATTTTTTATGTAGAATGGCAAAATGATAGCAAAATGCTTTTTTGTGTTTAGTGCTTCTCAGAGTTTTTATGTTCATCAGCATCCCAGCATTGTTGTTACCAGTATGTTTTTCTCTCAGAACCGATCAGTGTTTTGTAGGCAAGGCTAATTCCCATTTTAAGCATTTAAGTGGGTAAAAACCCTCTCCCTCCTGTTTACAGCCAAACATTAAAGCAGGATGTTGTCACCAAGACAGAGGCAGGACAACTTTTTTTGGACAAAGAAGCTGGATTGATTAGCCCAGTCAATAGAAAAGGGAAATCCTGGACTCCTTTGCCTTATATAAACCTTTCTCATTATTAATTTCACCTGTTAAAATTTAGAGTTATAACTCTAGGCTACCTTTTATTTTAATGATTCACTCTTATTGGACTGGACCCTTTAATCATTGAGGCAGAACTGTTCTGTTTCTCTTTGACTTCTACCTTTAAAGTCCCTTTCTCTCCCATGTTTTCTTGTTCTGTGTCAGGTCTGAACCAGGTGGTGAGCGAGCAGGCGGTGGACGGTCCGAGCCCTCTGGATACGATGATTCAGCAGCTGCAGCAGGAACAGGACCAACGGCTGGGGGCGAGTGAGACCCCTGCTCCTGCTCTTGCCCCCGCTGCTGTAAACACCAGATCAAGCAGAGGTAAGAGAGCATCAGGATGGAAAGACCTTTTTACAGCATCATGTTAAGCTGTATGTTTGTAAAGAGACTTAGATTGTTATTTTTGGTACATTATGTTTAGATTTACTTTTTTCTTATACAGATTTAAAACTGGAGGTGAGGTTTTTAAAGTAAATTTGATGTATTTATGTAATTAAGATTGTAAACATTGCTGCACACCATACATTTCGTAAAACTAAATTATTCATGGTTACAATAATTACTTTCACATATTAAGTTGGGGATTTGTGTTTTGCGAAAGAGAAACATTTTTCATGTACATTTGTAATATGCTACAGATATGACTTTAAATGATTTAAAATGAGTGTTCAGAAAGACTGTGTGAGATTCACAGGTTAATAAAATACCTCTTGTCTCAAAGAGCTTGTTAAGACAGAAAGTTGGTATTTACTTAAAATGGGTAGAGGACAAATGGGGTCCAGCTTCAGCTTTGTAGATCCTGCAGCTGCTGTCTGCAAAATGCCCTGCACAGAAGTTTTTGATAATTATATTTATTTATACTATGGTCTGGGTGAATACTCGATTCTGATTGGCTGCAGGGTGTCCGTTAAAAAGTGTTATAGGACACCAGGAAAAAAGTTCCGGTCAAATAGCCTGATTACTCTAAATTATTGTGCTGGCTAAAACGCTAGTTGGTAACCGTGGCAACAGAAACTCAGAGCATACGTCAACATACGTTATTTCACAGTTTATTTATCACAACGGCAAGACAGTAGACAAAACATGAGTGATTTTATAGTTTCCTTTAACCTATTTGGTAAATTTGATAATTTTGAAGACTGGGATGCAGCAGAGGAGAAGGAGAGAAGAGAATATAAGAAGGAGATGCGACACAAGGAGGTGACACCAGAGGAATTGAATGATTTAGAGGATGAAAAGGAAACTATCTGTGGACTTTGATTCTATTGAACAAAATTTCGCATCATCGTCCGGACACACACAAGCAGTAAGAGGTGCACTTGCCCTCTGAAATAATACTTTGTATCACGTAACATAACGTTAGGCAATCATCTCACTTCCCTCCACTGATAAGGCCCAATATAGGCTAACAGCTGCGGCTGACCGGGCTGCAGGCTCTGTGGCCAGAGCCGGTTACCTTGGCAACGCGTCACAACGAGAGATTAAATAGTCCACTCAGCTGCTTCTTGTGAAAAACTTATGATTTTAATGTAAAAAAAAACAACATTAACGTTTTAATAATTGATTTAATGTTTATTTCTTTCGTCGGTGACCATGGTATAAGCGGGATAATGCCCTTCGAGGTGTCCATTATCAGAAATTAATGGACTTTGCGGAAGCAACCGTCCGACGCGAAGCGGAGGACGGTTCACCCCCTCTGCGTTGTCCATTAATTTCTGATAATGGACACCTCGTCGGGCATTATCCCTTACTTGTGCTAAAAAAGTCATTCTGCTGCAAGGTACACACACAACCCTGCAGAGGTTAAGGGAGATATCAGACCCTGATGCTGCTAAAACATACAAATAAATTTACTAAAAAAACATTGGAATGTATATAAAGCAAAGAAACAGGGATGACTTTTGTGATAATCAACAACATGGCGTGATTTGGTCACTGGATGTTTGTACAGTTTGGGTTGCCAAGACACCAAATTACTTGGTATAAATTAGGGATGCCAGCGTCATTGGTTTAACATCGCTATCGGCCAATATTGCCAAACATCGGACATCATGAAATGATTGCTGGGTATTATTATAATTTTGTTTCATTTAAAGTAATTTATTAATATAATTATTGTTTTCTTATACTGATATTTACTTTCATGGCAATGGTAATGTGTACATTGTTTATGTTAGCCCTTATTATATGTTAAAAATTAAATAAAAAGTTGATCACAACAAAATAGAAGCACTTCAGCAATGAAACAGTCTAAATTCTTTTCTCAATATAAATTTTGCAAAGTTAAATTTGAACATAATTGCATCCAATATCGATCGCAGGTTATCATATTGAAATTGTATCATGGCAGCCTTTGTAATCAGCAAATATCTTTAGTACAGAAAATTGATATCGTATTATATCATGAACAATCTGGTGATTTACATCCACTATAATTAACCTGTGAAAGGATAATAAATTATTTTAGCGCTGTATGTTTGTAGAGCTTTCTCCAGGATTTTGGTCATCTGTTTTTGTTCTGATGATACAGTGAAATCTTCGTACGTGCAAAACCTAAATGGAGGTCAACTGGTCAAACATGAATTATTTGCAGTTTTAGTCCTCAAGTAAACATGTTAACTGCAAACTTATTGAGAAGGTAACGGTTCTCATCAACACACAGCGTCATGACTAATTCTTTTCTCTCTCCTTCAGGATCCGTTGGTTCCCCCACTGAGGTTCACTCTCCGCCCAATGTGGGTCTGCGCCGCAGTGGGCAGATTGAGGGGGTCCGTCAGATGCACAGCAACGCCCCTCGCAGCCAGATCGCCACAGAGGGAGACTTAGTGGCCTGGAGCCGCAGGGTGCTGGTCCCTGAGCTGGAGGATGCCACCGTCAGGTAACAACAAAGAGAGAGGGCTCGTTCAGCAGGCAGGTTCTGATTGAAGAGGCTCTTGTTTCAGGGGTGTCATGACTTTGTCCATGTCTCTCATGTAGGAGACAGGTGAACTGGCGTGAGGCTAAAGGCGACGAGGAGATCAATATTTATCATTCAGAGAGGAGGAGACGAACAATCCACTCGCTCCCCAAAGAGAGCAGGGTGAGTGAATGAAAACACATAAAGGTTAAATAGTGCTGAACTGTCTTTGAAAAAATGAGTTGGCTTTATTTTTGTCCTCCTTATTTTCGTTTTTAAAATAATTATACTGAATAAATTGACTGGCTGAAATGTGTATCACTTAAAATCTTAACTGAACAATTATACTTTTAATATTTGGACCTTTAATTTTTTATTAATTCATTTTTTACAAACAGAAATATAGGGAATATACATACATAAATCTCATAATTCATGTTCCCCACAAAAAAGACAAAACAGATGCAAATAAAATAGAAAGATAAAATGAAATAAAGAGAAAACACGTACAAAATCACTAAATTACACTGACAAACAAACACAAAAAACACAGGTAATACAGTCAGACCCCACTGTTATTGTAGTCCCTTGAGCGTAGATTGGTGTAAATTATTTAAAGTCAAAATTCATATGAGAAGGCCATATTTTTGTAAAGTCTGAGGTTCTGCCTTTGCTTTTGCAGTAAATTCTTTCCATGACGAGGTAGCTTGAAAGTTCATTCCACCATTGGACTGTTGATGGCGTTTCAGGTGTTTTCCAGTTTAAGGTTATACATTTCCTTGTGGCTAACAAGGCAAGATCTATACATCTACATTCATAATTATTCAATTTGTCAGACATAGTAGTTCCAAAAAGACATAAATGAGGTGAAAGGGTAACAGTTACATGTAAGCACTGAGATATTAATTTGATAACAGATTCACAAAATGATGGCAGTAAGTCACATGACCACCTTTAACTCATTTTTAATATAAAAACCGAAGCCACAACTAATTTCATCCCACACTGCAACACATTTGAATCTTAGCAGCCCCTTGATTGTAACTCTTAGTTAAAGCCAACCTCACTGACTTGAGCAGCCAGAGACTTGAACAACATTTACTGTACTCCATGTTGGAACTAAATAAAGTAAACAATTAGCTGCACATCTGCTCTGTTAATGGGCAGAATTTGTGGCAACAGTGTTAACAAGCACAAGGAGGAGGTGCTCATGGGGAATCTCTTATTTCGGTCTGTAAATGAGCGCCTCCCTTAGCATCATGCTGGTGTCTCAGTCCAAAGAGCAGCTGTGTTATTTGGTGACTTTCAGCATCTGTGATTGTTGTTGTGGATAAGACCATTTTGAAGACAGAAAAAGTCCTAAAACAACGAATGCCTCTTTGTTTAGATTGTTCCTAAAGAGATATCTAATGAGTACTGCTGACATTATCAGGAGACCTGTCACACCCCCCTTTCCTTCTTTAATGCAGTCCTCTGTATGGATGGATATTGATATGATTTTACTGATTCATGCACCATCACAGATTCTGCTTATTGATCTGATTCTTCATCTCGTCCACTTATCGATTCCTGTGGATTTTCTGTGTGTAAAAAATGGTTTTCTGCACAGGTTTTTGGGCTCAACAATGTCAAACATTCCAGGTATTAAATAACCTGACACACCAGATAGACCTATCAATATATTTCACAAGTTCATTTGGGCAACAGTCCATAGAAAGTGTTTGGGAATGGGCAGAACCTTTCAAAAGCATATCTGGCAGGTGATTGGACGATTGTTCCATCAATCACATTAATTACGGGCCAATCAGATAATGTAGCAGGCGGGTGCTACTGCCTCAGTGTAAAATACAAAGTGAAAGCCACTTGGTGGAACAAACTACCATCAAGACATGTTGGAAACTGAATGAAAACAGCCTTTCCATCAAGAAGTGCTTTCAGCGTTGTTAGTTTTTCATTTAATAAAGTAATGCAGTCCAGATCTGACAAAACTGCTCCTGAAGCTGTTAGCACTTATGCTAATCACTGTAAGAGCGGTCACTTCCTGCTTTCGTCTTGTTCATAGCTCACACCCCTTCCTGCTCTAAAGCAGTGTTTCTCAACCAGGGGTCTGCAGACCTCTTGTGATCCATGGTATAATTGCAAGGGGTCCTTAAAAAAAAGAAATTAAAATCCTGTGACATTTATGAAAATAGGATTATTTTACTCAAATGTGACTGAGACTTTTATCTACCTAAACTACAGAGGGTAGAGGGACGTTTTCTCTAATTACATCTGTTTCACAAGTGTAATTTATTTATTTAGGTTTGTGTAATACGAACTTAACACCATCCTTTTCAAAATATGAGCCCCCTACTGCTTCAGTGGGCATACACCATTCATTTCTTAAAAATTATTTTATTGTGAATCATGTGCAGGAAGTTGTGGTGGGAAAACTCTAACTTGCAAGGCACTTGACATTAAGTGAGTGTTACAAACAAACAAACAAAGAAGAAGAAATGAAGAAGAAGTAGGAGAAGATCATGGACACCCCCGCCCCCCAGATCAGGTGGGGGGTTGGGGGTGTAAACACCATAGTTTTGACCGCTTCTGTTTCCTGACCACCATGATCACATCTTTGACTTCTTTGTCATCATTTCTGCCAACTGTCTCTGGTGAGTGAGACGTCCTGGTTTGCAAGGCATGTAGAGCACAGTGGAAAGCATTGTTAAGGAAATTGTCATGCAAAAAGACAGATGATAATGATCCCCTGAGCCAGTTATCGATTCTCCACCAGAATTGGTTCTGGACTTCCATCCCTAATCAAATGTGGTTCATATCTGCATCAGTCACCAGAGGGTTTTTTTTTTGTTGTACAAAAGTCAGCACTAAACAGCCCCTCTCAGAATGCCAGTTATGATGTGTGTCTCTTGAAATGCAAAACTGAGCTTCTTGTCACCCTACCCCTCTGTTATAAAGATTGGCTGGAGACACCAAGTGAGACATGGGTTTTATTATAGTGGCTCACTGTCTTGTCACGATGAGCCCAGATTCTTAACAGACCATCAGATTTCATATTTCCAGTCATAAGTGAACTGCAGATAAAGGACTTAGCTTATTTCAGGTTTTGTGGGTTGGTAGATACTGGTGACTTAGGGCTGAACAATGTAACTTTATAACTTCGCAGTTGCATTTTACACATGTTCAATAATCACATCATAGGACATGCAATATCAGACACATGACTCAGCATTGGATGCAGTAATTTGTGTGTTGTTTCATGGAAATAAAAACTGCTAATGTGCGTGTTTCCTTAACTGCAGTAAACGCCTGTCTGATATCAGCCTCTGTAGGCTTGCTAAGAATGCGTCTGTGCATGCAGGGAAACTCAGAGGTGCTACAGTTCAAAGAGTGACCATGTTAAAATGAGACTTCTGGACTTCTTCACCTGCTACCCGCCTGCATTGTGTTTTATTTTCACCTGCACGACAAATTTACATTCATTATTTTACCTGCACCTGTTACGTACCTGTCCTGAGCCAATGCAGGACTCTAGTTTACGCTCAGTTCTCTCTCTATTTTCTGTAATGAGTAATGAGACGGGCTTTCGTTGTTGATCAGTCAGATAAACAAGAAAAATCACCATTTTAGTTTCATTCAGCAACACTATGAGCTGGATGGGTCTGATGACTGACATGGCACATCCTATGATGTGACTTTTGTCCATGCGATGAGAAAACAATATTATGTTGAGTCCTAGATCTAAAGTAACGTTTTTGTCACATTAAGTCCTTTTTAAAAGACACTGAATCATTTTTTCGTATTTTTATAGCTTTCTCAAATCATAACTGTAGCACTTACCTCCCTTGTCTCCTATTGCTGTGTTTTACTCTCTGTTACGTCAGGTTCACCCCACATCAGAGGGTGTTGTCGACGAGGGGCGGAGGAGCCAGGGTAACCACGGCTACCAAACCCGCGCTGCCATGGAGGAGACGAGCCGTCAGAGTGCAGAGGGAGCTGATGACGATGAGAGTGCCTCAGAGGTAAAATACAGATATACCTGAATTAATAAGGGAAAAACTCCTCTTTGACTTAAGCCTAGTTGTAATAAAGATAGTGTATGAATAAATATAGTCAAGTTTGGATCAGTCTTTTGTTTCTGTCTGTCCTTTTTACTCAGTCTGTCTTTCTGTTCACCTCTGTGTCCATTAAAGTGCTAACATTACATAATATGTGTTTCCAGGCAGAGGTGGAGGTACGGCAAATAAATGGACATTCCTCAGAGGACGAGAAGGACGAGGAAGAAAAAGAGCCCTGGCCCGATGACCACAGCAGCTCAAGGTTACAAACAAACAATGTATCACTCAGATTTATTGCACAGACACAAACCTGCATGCTGAGTTCAGGCCTGAACAGTAAACCAGTGTATGTGTGTTTAGTTTTGTGTGTGTGTGATATGTTTGCAGTGAATGCTCCAGTGACTACTCTGACTGGACGGCAGATGCAGGAATCAACCTCGAGCCACCGAAGAAGAGCGTGAAAGTGAAAAAGAAGAGCAGCGGCTCAGAGGAGGACAGAGAGAAGAAGAGAGACAGGAAGAAGGACAAAAAGAAAGAGAAACCAGACAAAGATGGCGCTTTACCAAAGAAGACGAAGCCAAAGGAGAAGAGAAAGGTTTGTTGACCGTAATGACCTTTGACTTTAAAGATGTTTAATGGCCTCATCGAGGGCTTCAGAGTCTTTCTGATATGAAGTTATTATCTATCAGTACAAATCAACCCAAATGCTACCAGCTGAGGTTACAGCATCATGCCATTGCTTCAATTATGCCATTATAGGAGCTGAATACAACGTAGTGCTTCTTTTTTTACAGATCCTGCAAATTACTTTGGCCAAAACAGTAAAAAAATGCTTCACATTTTTATAATCCCATTTTTCACCTGACTGCAGCAGAGAGTTTTAGCTAGCACTATTCTATTAAGGTTATTTTCTCCTTTTTTGTGTTGGTTGAAAAAGGGTCACTTAGAATTTAATGCATAACAAAATAATTTTAAAGCTCTTACCAGGCATCCTAACTGGTTTTAAAACCGATTGCAATTTAGTATAGCTGATGCATCTTTATTGACTACAAAACAAACAAGCAGTGACCATACTCATTGTTCTATTATACTTTTAAGGCCTTTTACTGCTATGTCAGGATAGATGTGAAAGGAGATTTGTAAAAGTGTGCTGCAGGCTGCAGAAACAGACATGTTAAAAAACGTGACTCAAAACAAATATTACCAAAAAAAATGACTCATTTTAATGCTATAATAAAGCAGTATTATCTTATGGAGTTGGAAAATTAGACTCTGTTTTCATGGACTCAGATATCCAGCTTAAAATCAAGCCTTTCAAATATCACAGTTTTCTTGTGCCTGTGAACATAATAGCTTGATTTTTAGTTTCAGGAAACACAGTTTGGCTCCTCTGAAGAACTCCTGTAGTAACTTAATCTGATGCCATGGCATAAACGCCTTATTCCCTTCTTTGCCAGGCTTCTCCCGCAGTGAAAAATGAACCTCGCAGGCACAGATACAGTGACCAGAAACAGGGAGAGTAGTTCTAATAATGCCCACTGGATATAAAACCAGCTTTCTCTGTGTGCATGTAAACAGCATTTTTATTTTTTATTCATCCTTTATTTAACCAGGAAAAATAATAGATGAAAAATCTGTGTTCAAGAGTGTCCTGGTCAAGATAGGCAGCAGCACAGTTAACAAAGTTACTACAGACAATAAACAGCCATATATACAAAACAGACCAAACACATAAAATGCAATAAAAGACAATTCATAATACAATGGGAACTCTTTGTCAAGATTTACAACCATCAAAAATTCATCAGCCAGAACATTTACAGCTCGATTCTTCTGCTTCCAGGACATTTAACGTCCTCTTAACATTGTCCAGTGACACCAACTCATTGAGTTTCAGGTCTTTAGTTCAAGCAAAGGCAGCAGCAAATCCTAAGGGCATTTTACCCTCCTCAGTTCTGATCTCAGGAAAAGGAAGCAAGAGGAAATCCTAGGACCAGAGATTATAAGATCCTGTGCTCCTCTGACTGATGAAGGTCAGACGTTACGATAGGAACGGACCTAAAATTGACTTGTAAATAAGAAAATACCTGTTTTCCAGTCCATGTAAACACATTCAGTCTCATTTAAATAACGATTTCAAATGACCTTTTGCAGTATTTTTGCACCTTTGAAATAAATTGAGAGCTACGTTTCAGTTAAATCAACAGCTATGAAGACAAAGGGTAAATTATTAATATATGCGAGCAGGTAATTTAAAGTGTTTGTTAAATTATAAAGGAAAAAATAGAAGAACATTCAAAAGCCATAACAGCTGCCCCCAAATAATTACAATCCAGTATGCAGGGTAAGAAAAAAGCACCTGCTACCTGCCAAACACGTGTGTTTTTGTACATTGACAGATGAATATTCTCAGCTTTAAGAATTAAATGGTGTATGCCCACTGAAGCAGTAGGGGGCTCATATTTTGAAAAGGATGGTGTTAAGTTTGTATTATACAAACCTAAATAAATAAATAGCTGCAAGTTTGACAGTAAAAATGTGAATTGAAAGCTGGTTTTGCTTGGTCTGTGCGTACTTTCAACTACATTCTATAATCAGATCTTTACCAGATTATTCTCCTTAAATGTATTTATATTATCTGATAAACATGTGCATGTAAACAGACTCACTGTTCAGAGGGCTCTGCCTCATCCATATGTCAGTGTTTACAATAACAGGCCATGTACTGGATTGTTTTGACTCTTTGTCCCTTCAATGTGATAGTAGAACAGCTAAAATTAAGTTATTTTGATAGTAAAAGCAATCAGTGTTTGACAAGATTTTCACGACCGAAGTATGTGGTTTATTTGTTGATAAAGTGCTTTTATTTTGCAAAAGACGTTTCAAGGGACAGGTTGTTTTCAGATGAGGGAACTCAACATAATATCGACAAAATAAAGTGGCTGGTAAAAAGATTAGCTGGCTGGTTGATTTTTTAATCCACCAGTAACAATGACAAGTAGGCAAAAAAGTTTTTTTTCCAGCCATGCAGTATTAAAAGTAAAATAGAAAAAACAAAGATTTCTGTAGACATTTTAAAAAGTTTACCCATTTTCATTTGAAGAAAAAGATGAGCACAAAGTGACAGATAATTCTGTTGAGTAGATTTGAAGTTGTACAACTGGGAGTCGCGGATACATTGTGTATTTAAATATAGTTATTAAACTCCCAGTCATGTTAGCAACAGTTAACGTGCTGGATTTAATAAGACAATATCCTATAAGGTTTATTTAACAAAGCCCAAAATTTTAGGTTCACTCAAATCAGTTTCAAAAAAGTTTGTAGTTTATATTCAATGGTTATCTGGAAAATTAAATAGTATTTACAAACTAGACAGCACTTGCAGAGCACAATACTTCAGAAAGGTAGCTCACATGTTGCTCTTATACCTTTAAGCAACAGTTCTGTGACAAAGTGATGAAGTGACCCTCATAATATGATTCCTTGACCCTGAAAACCTTTCTCTCGCACTCGAAATTATGTTAATATCATTATTAATTTGACAATTACTGAGTGATAACAACCTTTTCCAGTGTTGTCCGGATCCGCGTCAAAATCGAATGATTTCATAAATCAAATCATTTTTAATATGGGCCATTACCAACATCTCCTGAAAATCTCAGCAATATCTGTCCTGGAGTATTTTCATAATCGTGCAAACAAACAAACAAACACAGGCAAAAACAACCTCTTTAGTGGAGGTAAATATCAGGATAAAGCTGAATTTACTGAGTAAAAACTACTTTACCAACTCATACTTATTTTTGCCTTTTTAAATATATTTACTCTGCTGTTCTTGTTTTCTTTCCATAAACCGATTTGTTTAACCTTTTCATTATCAAATGTCACTTGGTTGTATCATTTTTTAACTGTACATCTTTTTAATAAGTAACGTTGCACTTCTGTTTTACATCCTACAGAGGACAGAGTTCGAGGAGCAGGGTCTGACTCTGGAGGAGTGGCTCCCCTCGGCTTGGATCACTGACACAGTCCCCCGGAGGTGTCCTTACATACCCCAGATGGGCGATGAGGTACACCCCCCTGTTTCTGTCACGCTGCCCTCAGCACATGTGCAGCACATGTCTGCTCACACCAAAACACTGTCTGGAGTTTAACATAGCAACAAGGCTTACAGTCTGCACTAAATTTAGCGTCCCCACGAGGCTGAAAGGACCATTACAGATAAGACAAGAAGGTGCAGACTGACTCATTGAGACATTCAAAGCAGATAAAAACAGTTGAAGTATGTCGCTTCAAAAAGTATGTTATAACCTACAGCTCTCTGGTTTTGTGATGGGTTATGCTTTTTTTCTGTTTTAAAGGTTTACTACTTCAGACAGGGCCATGAAGCATATGTGGAGATGGCCAGACAAAAAAAGATTTACAGCATCAACCCTAAGAAGCAGCCCTGGCACAAGATGGAGCTACGGGTAAGAAACATTTTAATAAAGATGTACAAAGAAATCAGGAAAGACTTATCAGAAGCATTTAGATATGTATCGTGTCATTTTCTTTTGGTAAGTCCCATGCAACACATATCCAGTCACAAAGGAGCTACACTTTAACAGTTAAAATAATAATAAAATACCAGAAAGATAACAGTAAAAATCATCAACTTAATCTGGTTGAAATGTTCCAGCACAAGATATCAGATCCAGTTTTATGTCTGAAAACCTTTTCTGACATTTATGCAGTGTAATATCTCCTGTGACATTTCTTTTTCAGGGGTTTCCAAGGTAATTGTTAAAAGGTCAGCGTAGCACATACAAAATGTTGGTGTTTAGAAGAATACAGCGTTATTCTCAGGTTGTTTTCACACCGAGATTATTTGGTAGAGTTGTTCAGATACAAGTGGGCGCTCCATGCTTGGCACGGTTTGTTTGCATATGTTGATCCCGTTTCGGCACAAGCTCACCTGAAAAAGGTGGTCGTGGTTTGTCTCCATTGGACCCCTGAAGCGGGTCAGTTGCAGTGAGATCACAATCGACCCAATAACCAACATTAACTGCGATCATAGTATAAGCAGCAGTAATAAAAATAATTGCATTACAGCTACCAGGCAACCAGGCTGATGATGAAGTACTACTTAATAATTACCTCCGCCAAGCAGGTTATGTTTTCGCCAGTGTCTATCTGTGTGTTTGTTTGTTTGTCTGTTAGCAAGATAACGCAAAAACTACGGGATGGATTTACATGAAAATTTTACCAGAGGTGTGGTTTGGTTCAAGGAAGGTCCATTACATTTTGGTGGTGGTCCACATATTTGTCTGGATGCAAAAAATTCCCAAAATTTGGGTTTGCCTCAAAATTTACATGATAACATATACATGATATAACTCTATCATCACGGGAAATTTAATCTGGATATGATGTCACAACAAAACACTGAAGTTTATATTGGCAAATCCCATTCATTTCTCCTCGGCTGCTCTGAGGGCTCTGCCCTCTTTACGTCATTATGGGAATTGTAGTTTATTGGCAAACTCACATCAATGTTTTTCAAGCCTATGTCACTACAGTTACCCAGCTTCCCTTGCAATGCCAGCGGAGGTTTTGGATCGTATTGTATCTTGGCGGAAGTCTGCGCTATCCGAGTGCTTTTCTAGTTATGTTTTTGATCCTGCAGTCACTTTTGTGCAACATGCCATGAAAATGTCAACAGCTTAACATAAAGCATCATCGCTACAGCTGATCATCACAGACTCAACAACATCGACTGATTCAAAAAGTGGTTAAGATTCCCAGACTGTATTAGTCCCGCTTGCTCAAGCAGGAGAAGTTTTCCTTTTTAAAGCTGCTCTCTTCTTTTCCACATCACTGACAGTTCCTCTGCGGACACCTCTACAGGTGTTTCATTGTAACAAGTTCCCATGCTACCTGGTGTCCCCTGTGGTTCACCAGTAAGCATTAAAAGTCCCTCTTCTTTGTGCACAGAGTTTGCTTACGCTTACATCACAAGGTGTGTCCAACATTGACATATGTGCTCATCTGTGTAATCGTACAGAGGACATTTAATATCTGTTGTCATTGTAGGATTATAGTTTTGTGGGTGATTTAACCTGCTGGCTTTCTTCATGTAATGCACAGCATGACTTGTACTCATAGGAATGCTGGCTGTGACATAATAATGTACAGTGTGGCTCCTCACAGCCCTCAGGACACTGCCGGGTGAAAGGAAATACACAAATTTGTAGTGTTTTTTTTTTTTTCCAACTGAACTGGAACAAAGCAACCGAGCAGCAAACCACTTTAGAATTCGCCACCTGGATTGCAAACCTCTCACCTTTAACCTCAAACACTTCTTTGTTTCAGTTTCATGTGGACTTTACTGCCCTTTAAATTGTCCAACTGAACCACTGCTGCAAAAACAATGTCAGCAGAGAATAAAGATTCAACACTGTCCCTAAAAGAAAGAAAGAGGACTTTGACTCTAACACTTGAGCTCTTGTGTCAGTCAGAATGTTTTATCTGAAGCATTGAGAGCAGGTTTCTTCTTTTTATATACATATTGTAACAAACTCACAGTAGCTGTAGTGCTCACTCTCTCTGGCTGTAAATAATTTATGATACAGAAAGCATATCTGTTTAAAATTAAAAGGAGTATATTAAACTGGTTTGAACCCAACAAGGCTTCAGTAAATGTGAGTTTTTTTCTGTATGAAAATCATTGTATAAAATTGTTCTTCTCTCTCTTATCTGTCGTGTTCAGGAGCAGGAGTTGATGAAAATAGTTGGCATAAAGTACGAGGTGGGTTTGCCCACACTGTGCTGTCTGAAGCTCGCCTTCCTGGACCCGGACACCGGTAAACTGACTGGAGGATCCTTCTCCATGAAGTGAGTAACAAGGAGTTTTGTTTCCTCAAGAGCTGCAGTAAAGAACTTGAGATGTTTGAAGCTGAAAGTTTTTTTTCTGGAGTTTGTTCATTTTCACTGTGTATCCGATTGGTCTACACACAACGTAATCATATTCACAAAACAAGGCACTGAACAGCTCCATATCTCCTCCTCCATGAAATAAAGTGTCTTTTTTTAACTTATTTTTTAAAGTACAACATTTAAATTTTATAGAGAACATAACATATTAACTTAACATCTGAACATTCAGGTCACCAAGATAAAAAATTACCGAGATACCGAGATAAAAAATTTAAATAAGTAAATACATGGATGAAGGAAAAGTGGGTATGTGTGTGCGTGTGCATGTGATGTGAGCCGGCCAGGCCTGAGTGGAAGTCTCTCCAATGAAAGTCCATCTAATCTACTTAGGGAATGGGGAAATTGTCTTTTGGGACAAAACCATCAGGCCCAAATATGATAGAGGGAAGAAATTGTTCAAAGGTTTGTGAGAAATAAAGTGACTTTTACAACAAATATAGAAAACTGTAAAATTAGAAGAGGTATGTAATATAATGTTTGTGATGAAAAAATGCATTATTTTGTTTCAATTTTATTTTTTTATTTTTTTATTTTATTTTATCTGTAAGGGACTTCATTTGTGGAACAGAAGCAGTGCAAACATATCATAAGTCAAAGATGTTAAAAAAAGAGAGTGGACAGCTTTACTTGCAGTTTTAAAAGCAGTTAGGAATTAAGACGCCACCGCTACAGCACCACCATTAGGAAGTGTAATGAAATTAAAAAAAATAAGGGTGCTTGAATTTTTAGTTTATGGAAATAAAGTAGTATGACTATTAAAAACCGAGACTAATATTGTAATACAACATAAACATTTTTCAGTGTATTTGTCCTCCCCTTCTGCATCAGGTATGCATTCAGGTCTTCCTCTGATCACAGCAGTGCAGCAGGTCTTCTTTGGACAGTTGTCTCAGAGCCTCTGTTGTTCTTCTTTTAACTTCGGACACAGACTCTAAACATGTTCCTCTGAGCACAGATTTGATCTGAGGAAAAAGGAGAGAGTCACAGAGCTAGATCAGGTGATTAGGGAGGGTGATCAAGCACTGTGATTTGTTTTTGGGCCAGAAACTGCTTTACTGAGAGCGCAGTGTGAGCTGGCACCTGTCATAGTGTTGATTCACCATTGACTCTTCTAGAATCCACTCCTTCAAAATGAAACCCTTCATGCCAAAGAAAATGATCAACATGGACTTGAATTTGGACTTGCCTTGTCATGCTGTCTTCATTCTTTATTTTGTCTCAGGATTGTTTTGGAAGATCCAAGTTTCATTGCATGTAATCACTCGCTGCAAAAAATTGTTGTTTCCTTCAGTTTCTTCCAAAATGTCTCCACAACTTGCTTGCTTTTTTTCTTTTTGTTCAGGATTCAGAAGTTTTGGAGGCAACTTTGGCACACACTTTTGTCATGTTCGAATTTTCATGCAAAATTTGCTGAACTGTCTCTTTATCAATGGAAACCATTTTTGCTATCATTCTAATACTAAGTCGTTGATCATCTGAATAATTTGTTCAATACGTTGAAAGTCCTCAGAAATTTTTGATTCAATAGGTGTATTATTGGACTAATTTCGGTATTGGCAGAAAATAACCTAAAAAGTTTATTATTGTATTGGCAGATTTGCCAATAATTACAGCCGTTACTTTTGGCACTACAGGGTTGCTATAAATACCATACCATGCTATACTACATATTGGCCATAGTGTTGGAAGAACATACAAATTTACCATAATGATATACCTCATTGTCATTAAATGTCCACTTTATAAATCCAAAGTATCATTTATATGAGAATGAAGCCGATTTTCTTGCTTCATGTTTCCTACTAAAATAAAGGGAAAAATCCAACGTTTTGCATCCCTACCATTCAAACACATGACGTGCAGTGTTCCTCATACATCTCAGTTAATGTATATAAAGATTCAGCTTCTGTTTTGTTCAGTTTTACCAAACAAATCAAGTTAATGTGTTGCTGAACTTTAAAGCTAAGGCATTTTCTGATGCTTTAGCAAAAACTCTTGCACATCAATCAGTAACGTGCAGGGAATTAAAGATGTTGCTTATTGTAAACTTACAGCGGTTGTGTGTGTATACACAACCTTTAATATATAACACTCTGTGTGACTGGGAACCACGTGGACTTGTCCTCATAAGTGCAGTCTCATTATTTAACAGCCATACTTTGTATACCACTCAGTAAAACACCCCCTGGAGCCAGGCGTTTGTTCTACTCCACTGGAGGAAATATGTGGAGACATGCCTGTGCTGCCACAGAAAACATTAGAGCCCAGCTCTGTAAATCTAAGGCCACATGCACTTCTACACTGCTCAGAAGGATTCATGCTGAAATGGTCTGTTTTGAGCAGAGATAAATTAGAGGGTTTTATGGGTATTCAAAAATCTCATATCTGAGAAAAGAAATGTTTTGGGAAAATCTCTGATTAATGTTTTTCAAAAACAAATTAAAAAGGCTTAAATATGTGGCCTTTTAAAGGTAAAAAACGTAGAAACTTCTGATACATTTTAACATTGGGGGAGATTCGTTCATTTCTAAATGTTAAGTTGTTTAATGTCTACATTCTTCTGGTTTTGTTGAAAATCTGGCCAACAGTTCTGGAAATGATATACACAAGAAGTTATATCTTATTTCTTTTGCAAACTGATTAATAGTATGAATATAATTCAAACTTTTCTCATAAAATACACCAGACAAAGCATAAATGAGATTAAAAGTTTAAAATTCTTGCCTTACACCCTATACAAAGAAATGCAACCTTCACTAGATGTTTCTGACCAATGCTCTTCATTTTCTCACTTTGACAAAAAAGTGGAGCGGTCAACAAACAAATGCCTTAAAACACATTTAATCTGTGAAGAGCAGCAGCACACAGCCCAGCATCTCTAAAGCTTCCATCACAGTTGGTGTCAATGATTAGAAAAGCCCCACATTTAGAAAAAAATAACCCAGATAAAGCACTCCAATGGACATGTTGTTAGACACTTCGATATTATGTACAGTGCATGTAAATAAAGATTAGTATAAGAGAAAACAAACATATACAGTAACGGACATACATCTTAGTCAATCCAGATATAACTGTATTTTAGCTTTAATGCTGAATCTCCATGGTCCATTAAACAGACAACATAAACATACAAACATTAAACATACAACAGAATAAGCAGCTGAAATAAGAAATAATTATAAAAGTCCTTCCTGTCTTTGATCTTGAGCACACATGACGTGAGTTAATATCCGTTTCCAGCCCGTTCTCTCTGAATGTCTTCACATTTAAATAATGAAGTTACTCTGCCTCCAGTAAGATATGCAGTGTCTCATTTGATATGAAGATGCATTTTTCATTTGTGCAGCTTTAAGGTCTTTGCAGCAGATAAATTGCAACCCTCACGTCCACAGACTTGGTACAGTAGGTGGGCTTAAAGAAAGAAGAGAATATCATAAGCCTGAGTGCGGCAGTTCAGGAGATGTTTACAGAAAGCAGTGGGCCAGGTGGCTGGCTCAGAGAGGAAGTTACAACTCTTCTAGGAGTGTCTGTCTGCATGACACAGCTCTTGCAACAGCCCCTCTTTCAGAAATATGCTTCCTCATCCATGTCTCATTCAGTGGCCAAACAAGTGCTAAAATCACTGTCCTCTGCTTGAACTGATCAAGGTGTTAACTCCTTCAATGTACCTCTCTTATGAAGGGAACTGCCTCATGTTACCTTTTTGCCCTGTTTCTGTCACCATGGATTCTTAAAAAACAAAAAAGCACTGAATGTTTTAGGATGGGAAGGCAAATCCCACTGAGGACTGACTTTTTTTTGTAATGAAGAGTTTTTTAAACTTTCACATACATATAATACAGACAGGGAGCGATCAATTTACTCCATCAGGGGGCCACCAAGACCAGAAATGTCCTCCCTAAGTTATAGTAAATGAGTTGAGTAAAAAGACAAAAACAAAAAAGTGAACAAAAACATAGACCACCACTCTGATACTTCACCATAGATAAGCATACTTAAACATTGACAGCACTGCATAACCAAGGCAACACTTATCTTACAGGCAACCAGTCAGTAAAAGGGCTCCAGGTAAACATATATTGATCCAGTTTGTCCAGTAGGGAGTATGTCACCCTCTCGTAAGCACCTTCCTGTGCCATTGTTGTTGTTCTTCATGAGGAGGTGGGTGTTTTTTCCTCCAACGTCTTAATAGTATCTTTTTAGCTGTTGTGTAATCCACCTTTTCTTAAAACATGGAAAGTCATTGTCCTGAAGCTCCATGGTTGCTCCCAAGATAGACAGTTTTGCAGAGATTTGGAGCTTCTTGAGCAGGACTTGCGGACTGATGTTTTGGCAAAGTATTACAGAACGTCAGAGACACGTACGCACGAGCATTAACGCTCAAGACCGTGTGAGGCACCACAGCATAGGCATATGGAAGCAGAGCAAAACATTACACACTGATTTCATGTAGCCTTGCTAGGGCCCCCCTTGTCATAAGTGTGAACCACATGTATGTTTCAATCCAGAATACGTGATTAAAAAAATCACTTAATCACAGCGTTATCACCATGGATTCACTTCATAACCCTGCAGAGCAGATGGAGCTGCCTGATCCAATGTCTGCAATTAGACAGATCCATCTTGTGAGCAGCGCAAAGCAGCACAGCCCAGCCTGATCACATCCTTAAGAGCAGGAAGTGACTGCATGTACAGAAATTAGCATAGATGCTAACAGCCTCAGTAGCAGTTTTATCAAATCTGGACCAATTTCTTTATCAAATAAAAAAAATATCAACAATACAAGCTTCTCTATGGTAAGGATATTTTTGCTCCACATCCAACATGTTCTGGCAGCAGTTTGTTTTTTGAAGTGATTTACATGCTGTCCCTTACTCTACGGCATTAGCACCCACCTACTACATGATCCAACCGGCCTGTGATGAATGTGATTGACAGAGCAATCATCCAATCACCTGCCTGATAAGTTTTTGAAAGGTTCTGCCCATTCTCAAACACTTTCTGGACTCTTTCCCAGTTAGGCTAGTGAGATATACTGAACGGTCCATCTTGTTTGTCAGGTTATTCACCTCTTGGCTGGAGTAAAAGCTCTCTGGAAAGGACCCTTCATAGATTGACAAAAGAGTGAGCTACCAAACACAGATTTACCACATGAAAATCTTTTGTAGTATTCAAGAGATAGGAGTGAATAGTATAAGTGTAACCAACTGGGTGATAGTGGCTATCCAGAAGAGTAGTGAAAGTTAAAGCTGTGACCTACCTCTAAGTCAGTGCAGTATTAAAATAGATAATGGTTCAACAGATCACGAATGTCACAGTTCAGTTTGGATCACTGATTTAAGTCATGGATTGGATCATTTTTTAGATCAACAAAAAAGACGAAAAAGTGAGAGAGAAAAAAATCAATTCACTCACAAACCTCAAGTTTTTTAAACAAAAAGCAATTTTACCCACAGTCCTAACTGGAAACAACACAAATCCTTCTGCAAACATTAAATTTACATTTAAAACCTTCAAACATTAGAGTAACTTGAATGAAACTAAAACAGAAGGCATGATCATTTCTTTCTTTAACATCGGTAAACCCTAAATGATTAACAAAAAATGTGCACATCCTCATTAGTAACATAAACCCAATTAGAGCCAAGGTAGAATGTACTGGTAAATATGTTGAATTTACTGACATACACATGAGGACTTTAAATTAATAATAGTAATGATAATATGTGGATCATGTGTGACCAGACAATAGGGGGTGATCTGAACAACTCATGGATGATCTGTGTCCCGTTTCACCACCAAAATGAAATAATACATTGAAGTTAAGATCATAAAACACATTTTTGCATTAATTCAAGTCCCAAATAAAAAACACTGTTGGGAAAAAAAAATGCCTTACATTGCCCAAAATGACTTTTTGACTGTCCTGATACTCAAATACTAAAATTTAAACATTCATCTTAAACTGTAATTTATTTCAATAATCAATCAAAATTCAGCATTTAAGTGGAATAAAGTATTTTAATCATATGACAGCCTTTATTTTGATCTGACATTTTCCCCTGAATGAATTCTTCACTTGGCATAAGACAAGGCAGCACTCATAAAGCTTTAAATCGATAAATTCTGTCTGACATAGCTCAACTGTTTGACCTGTGTACACTGTTAAAATAGTTGTTTCCCTGTGCCTTGTAGTAGTCATGACTCATCGTGGTATTTTTTTTTTCTCTTGTTGCAGATACCACGACATGCCCGATGTCATCGACTTCCTGATATTGAGGCAGCAGTTCGACAACGCCAGAAAGAGGCAGTGGAGTATAGGTCAGCTAACTTACAGTCTGACATGGGAATGAATGAGCAGAGCCTGAAAAATACCAGATATGTGTTGTTTGGCTCATATTTTTAGGCCAGCTGCTCCTCTCTTGTAAAGTCCAAATGTAACTTGCGTGTGTGTGTCTGCACAGGTGACAGGTTTCGCTCAGTGATTGATGATGCCTGGTGGTTTGGGACCATCGAGAGCCAGGAGCCTTTCCAGTCTCAGTATCAAGACAGTCTGTTCCAGTGCTACAACGTCTGGTAAGATCCCAGATTGGATTAAGTTGATAAAGAGCCGCTCAAATAAAAATAATATTATACTCAAGACTCTTTTCCAAAAACTCACTTCCTTGAGATAGATACTAAGCGTTGTAATTAGTTTTGACATCTTTTGCAAGAAACTGGGTAATTCAAAAGTTACATCACAAAATGAAAAGACTTCTAGACCAAAGGGCAAAAAACAAATGCTGCAGAAAAAAAGTTAAAGGTGTCGTACAGCACACTTCTAGTTGTTTTGATACTTATTATCCTTTTTATTTTTTATATAATAACACATTGTAATTGGCTACAAGCGAAATGCATTGTTTGCTCACAAAAACGTCCAAGTAATTTCATTTTTTAGTTTGCAACAAAAGCTTTTCTATTTTATTGCTATTTTATTAGTTAATGACTTTTAGGAAATTGAGACATTTATATTGTATTGTAATTCAGTCTTCCACAGCTGTGTTTTTTTTGTTCCTCATCTCTCTGTTACATTAACATTTTATATTTCTTTCACTGTAACAAATGATAAAAGTTTATTTAAGGGACAGGAACCATGCTTTATATAGCACTGATTAGAAACTGTTTTTTGGATTCCTGCTACTTGAAATTCTTTTGAAAAATAGACTGTTTAGTCAGTAAAGTCCAGATGTATCAGCTTGCTCACAAGTATTGCAACATATTGTGATATATTGCATTATCACCCCTGTATTGCAATAGGCGTTGTATCTCCAGATTACTGCACATTTTCACCCCTTTAAAGTATTAAACAGCAACTATTTTATTATTTAAAGGGTTAGTTCTCTTTTTTTTTTAAAGTGGGGATACTAGAGGCCTATGGCACCAGTAAATATGAGTGAGCTTTGTCCATGGGGGGAGATATCTGGGGTGGAGGGTAGCCGGCACATAGCAGTACATGGTGCCACTTAAAGCTTTGTAATTAACCCACTTAAAGGTTAAAACTACTCAAAAAACTACGTCGACTCAACAATGTGCTTCAGTAAGATTATTTACAGCGTTTAACTTTTCCTTGACAAAAGCCCCTGTGTGTAGAACTTTATTATGTTGGGATACAGGAGTTGTGTGTCCCTTTGTCATCAGCTGGTCAAACTGGTAAAACTGAACTAAAAATGAGAGATTTTTGGCCCTTTTCCACCAGCCCGCCTTGGCCCTACTCTACTCTACTTGGCTCTACTCGGTTTGCGTTGCGTTTCCACCGGCATGGTACCAAACCAGTTTTTAGTACCTACTCTGCTTTGGTTCTAAGCGAGCTGAGTCGATACTAAAAGGTGACGTCGACCTACTGCCGGCTACTGATTGGTCAGAGAATGTCGTCACCGATGAGTCATGAGCGCGACGTCCAAAACAGGACTGCAGTACGTACGCTTTGTTACTTTATGGCAATAACTTGCTGCCATCACAATGTTAAACACAGGACTTTATCATTACGAGCTAGCTAACAAGCTAGCGGTAGCTTCCATTAGCTTACCCTCATACGTCTTTTCTTTGCAGCCCGATTGCTCTCGTCCACGGCTCCAAACTGTACTTCTCAAGGGTATTTCTTCTCGCCGCCTGCAGCCCTCTTCTGCTTTCCTCTTTCATTCGGTCAGAGACCGAGCATCAAGTATACTATTGCCTCCAAGTCCTCCATTGTTTTGATTGTTGTGTCGCACTCAAAATGACATGAACAAAGTGTCGCCCAGTTGTTTCATTGCGAACCCGCCCCCGCTGGGTAGGGAACCGGGCTGGTGGAAAAGCAGCACCGTGCGAGTAGAGTAGAGCCGGGTAGAGTCGGGAACAGCCAAGCCGGGTAGAGTAGGGCTAATGGAAAAGGGCCATTTGACTCGAGTGACAGTAGCGTGCCGTTAGCTGTGGGTACCAGGGGATATCTTTATGAACCAGAATACACCGAGAAAGAACTTCTGCAGATTGAGTCACAGGTAGAAAGAGGGATGGAGAAGAGAAGCAGGACAGATCACAGGTTACCTGATGGTGCAGATACATGGACTGTGAGCCAATGTCTACACATTCAAAAGCTCATTGCTGTCACGAGTAGGACTATTGTAACACAGCTTCTGCTGAACTTTTCATTAGAGTTCTTTCATTTCTGTAAGCCTTCAAACTGCTGTCACCTGTCGTAGTCCTGATCGATAAATATGAGCACTGCAAACACAATGCTTTGTCGCTGCAGAAAGGGGAGTCCTGATGTCTGTATTTAAAGCAAGCCAAATTTAGCGAAGGCTCACATCAGGAGACAGAATGCTGTGAAATCAAAAATTTGGCCATTTATTTTTGCTCTTATATGCATGTGGGATAAATCTTGAACCATCTTTGTGATATCCAGGGAGTTAGATTTAAATCAGTTTGTGCTCCGGTAAGCGCTACCTGACCCTGCTGCAGCGCTCTGACCAGGTCTAATGAGGGGAGTTGCTTGCAGAAAGATACGCAGCCCCTTCGTTGCATCACAAAATAGTTGCACACACAGGGGCTTTATTAAGGAAAAGTTAAACACTGTAGAGAATCTTACTGTAGCGTATTGTCAAGCCAACATTTTTGTTTGAGTAGTTTTAACCTGTAAGTGAGGCTTTCAGTGGCACCATGTAAAAGAGACAACTTCATCCAGTTTAAATTAGATTCTGGATGTGTTACTGAATAAAGTTATTGAAAAAAAATGTCAAACATGAATTCTCCTCACTGACAGAGTTAGAAATTAAAATTGAAGTGTAATTAAAATCATTTTCAAAAAAATAATAATTCTGTGCCACTGCAGACAAACATCTGGGTGTGATTGTGCCCCTGACACTTGCTCTCACTTCGCTTATTATCACGCCCTGGCTGCAAACATTCAGAGCACTCATCAAACAGTCCTGGGAAACAGTTTGAATTGAATGTTTACAACGATACCAGCTAAGACTGCCCTTTGTTTTGCATTGCTTTTCATTGTCAGAGACATCCCAATTACAAACATTAATAAGCGAAGAGTCTGCTTGAATTATTCTTTCTTGTCAGCGGCGAGTGCTTGCAGTCACATATCATCTAAAAAACCTTGTCAAAGACTGACACCCACTTTGGCCAGAGATACATCATCTAAAAAAAATGACACAAGAAAATACAACTACAAGAATCACAACGTGACATGACAGTGATTAATATTGCTTTTTTTCTTCCAGTTGGGATAATGGAGACACTGAGAAGATGAGTCCCTGGGACATGGAGCCCATTCCAGATGATGGTAAGTCTTTACTGCTGCTATACTGCTACATCCACAAACTTCAATTATTCACTTAAATTGAATGCACACTATGTAAACTCGGCCACCAGCGGACTCTCAATCAAATAATATTACAATTACATCAAGAGAGGATGGCCAGAGGTTTGTCTGTACATGCCAGCATTTGTGAGAAACATTGAAACAGAATGGGTTTTTAACACATGAATGAGAATGTTGGCAAACTCCACTCAAGAGCTCGAAAAGGAGCATTCGTGATCTGAAAGTTTCATTGTGTTAAAGAACAACTTCTTGCCAAAGCAGATTTATTACACCTGCTATGACTCCTGCCTGTTTAACACCCTGGCCCTAAATATAAGGCTTGGTACCACTTCTAGTATGCTTTTTAAAGAAAAACCCAGTCTTGGCTCTCTCTTGGATTTCATGCTGGACTTTGTTTACCAGAAAAAAAATATAGGACCATCATTGTAAAATAAGACAGTGTATTTGGATCACTTTTAAGAATAAAAGAATAAGAGAGGATTTATTCATCTTCTGGAAAAAAAGACAAACTGACTTTTATTGTAAATTTCTGCCCTATGTACAGGATGTACAGAAAAATCGCAAAACATTTCTCTTCACCCCTTTAGTGTAACTCTTATACAAAAATAGCAACGTGAAAAAATGCACAAAATTAAGATACAAGTATATAACATACAAATACAAAAAATATGATAAATAGATAAATAAATAAAAGAAAAATAATGTGCAAGGACATAAATCATAGATAAAAACGGACTGTGAATGTGCATTGGTTGAGCTAAATAAATAAAAAGATGGTGAAATAGTGCTCAGAATTTCTAAAATTAGCATGCCATAAACTAAATTCATGAAACTAAATTCAGAAGTTGCTTATTTAAAATATAAATTTTCCTTAGTATTCAAATTCTCAAATTTCAACTTTATAAACTTTTGTACTTGCATCTGCCCAGTCTGTGTTCTTACTGGTCGATTGAAATCACCTCACACAAATCAGTGTGTTGTTTTTTTTCCTATTAGTTCCTAGTAGCAGCAAAAGCTCTTTTCACGATGCATTTGCATTCGTAATGAAACCCAATCACCATTTCACCTCGTGACGTTCACATTAATTCCACAAGGATGTGAGATTTGGGTCAGTTTACGGTGCAATACAGTTTTGAATGAGCACAAGAGAGCATGACAAGGCACAAAGGCAGACAAACATTACTACTATCCCCCAATGAGTCTTTGTGCTCCCCTCTCACCATGAACAGGCCACTCAAACTACCTACTCAGTCCAAGTTAAACATCTAATCTTCTCAGACTGTCAACTGCAGGCATTATTCAAGGAAAATGTCTTCACCTATTATTATTTTCTTTCATGTAATTTACTATTGTATTATTTTAACCTTTTATTTTTGAGTTTGTTTTATCATAAATTTAAGCTGTTTCAAGTTTTTCTTTTCACAAAAGACAAATATTTATCCCTTTTCTTATGTACAGTGTCTTACAGTTTGAAATGGTATTGCTCTCTGGCCATTAGAAATAAATTGTCCACTGAGTAACCAAAGTTGCTTGTACCAGATTTAGCATACTACAGTTTTAAGAGCTATTTCATATCCTTTTCTCTCTTCAGCCACGTTTCCTGATGAGTTGGGCATGTGCGTCCCTCTGGTTGAAGAGGAACACAAGGACCTGCTCTACGTCCCCATGGACGGCGAATGGGGCGGCCACACACGTGATGAGGAGTGTGAACGTATCATCAAAGCCATTGACCGGCTCTGCACACTCGGTATGACACCATCCAGCTTGTATGAAAAAAACAATACTCCCATTAAGTCACGTCAGCGGTGAGGTAAAGTTGAGCCATGAGGGTGTATTTTTCTCGTAAAGCAGAAACATGACTCGATCCAGCATGAGTCACAGCTCTGTGCTTGGTAGCTCAAAAGAATAAACAGCGAACATGGAGAAGGCATATTGAGCTGCTCAGTTGAATTCATGCTAAGTGATGTAATGCCATATTTTACCTAGACTTTGTTTTACTGCAATCCCCTCAAAGGAAATCTAGTCTGAGAGCTCCCTCTAGTGACATCTAATGGATCAAACACTTAACAGCACAAACAGGCAGTGTCCCTAATCCTCTAGATCTCTCCTTTTTTTTTTTTACTCCTACCCTTCATACTGCAGAAGGATTTACTTGAAGTCCTCTGTGAGGTCCTATATTTAGCTATGAATTAGTTGAATAAGTAGGTAAGTATGAAGGCAGAAGTTTGATGGAGTTTTTACTGTTGACACATTTTATACCAGCAGCTTCATTTTTAAGACGACATTCATCATATGGACAAGTGCTTTTGTTATAGTAGAAATAACGGCTCAGACAAAATATCCATGTAGCAATAAAATGCTGCGCTGACTTGTGCAGTAAAGTTATCAAGTGGTCTGTACCAATATTCTCAGTTTTATAAATTATGCTGATTTCCCACGATGTTTGGCTCAACTTCTCCAAGCTTATGACATGGATGAAGGTCACAGTACAAATAATCTGATTAAAGAAAAAGATGATTGGAAAATAGAAGACAACGAGAAATGTAGTGTAAATATGAAGTGGTGAAAGTGACGCCAAGTTGCAGTAAATATACACTCACTAGTCTTTGATTAGGTACTCCCACATGGCTACAACTCAGTGCATTTAGGCCTGTACACATGGTTAAGATGACATGCTGAAGTTCTAACACACCTTCAGAATGGGGAAAAAAGGTAATGTGACTTTGAACATGGCATGATTATTGATGCCATAACTACTGATCTACTGGGATTTTCATGCACTATTGTCTGAAGGGTTTACACAAAAAGATCAGAAAAAGAGAGAGTATCCAGTGAGTGGCAGTTCTCTGGGTGAAAATGCTTTATTGATGCCATCAATCTTTATTTGTATAGTGCCAATTCATAACAAGTGTTCTCTCAAGACACTTTACAATAGAGCAAGCTGAAAACAAACTCTTCAATTTATGGATACACATATATGTTTGTATATAAAATACACATATACGCATACACACATCCAAAACTCAACATGAATCCATCATGGCAACAACAAGAAAAAAAACCCTGTTTAGCAGCAGGAAATCTTGAATGTGGTCCCAGTCTCACGATGAACAGCCATCCACACTGTGCTGTGTTGGGTGTGTGGGCGAAGGAAGGGAGGTGGGCAGAGACAAGTGGACTAAAGTAAGAACTAAAGCTAGAGACAGATCTATGGGTCAATCATAGACCTGTCTTCGTCATATTTGTCTCTGCTGAATACAAATTTATTACAGGTTAGCCCCTTTAGATGCAGCATCTCGTTTTCAGGAGGGTCCTCATGTCTGTATGATTGTAGTGATAGTTTTTATAGAAGTATAATCAATAATAATCATGAAGAGAATAATAATCTAATATTTACATTAACATCTATAATGATTATAAGGTAGAGATGAAAATCAAAATGAGGATTTATAAGTGAGATATTTTCTGCTGATAATTAAGGGGTGTGGGGGGCTGTGGGGGTGCAGAGACAAAGGACTGAAAATAAGAATTTATGATAGCGACAAATGGGCGCCCAGACCGTAAATCTGTCCCCAATACTTTTGCCTCCGTTGAGTATAATTTAATTGAAGGTAGGCCTCTTGAGATGTGGCATCTCATTTTCAAGAGGGACTTCATGTCTTTGTGGTGCTAAAGATAGTTACTGTGGGTGTATAATCAACCATGTATAGGGAAATCATGTTCATGTCTACATGAACAACTATGATGATTATGAACTGGAATGGGGCTAATGAAATGGCCAAATATTTGTTATATCTGTAATTGTTTTTATTGAAGCTTTGTAACTCCACAGCAGCAGGCAGTCTCCACCAAGGATCCCAGGCTACCTACAAGACAAGAGCCAGAGACGAGTACAGGAGCAAACAAAAGCAGCAAAGGCATATATGCAGAGAGTGTTAGAGAGACAGAGAGATACAGCTCAGTGTGCCAGATTCCCCCGGCAGTCAAAGCATCTGTTGCCAGAGGTCAGAGGCGAATGTTCAGAGTTATCTGAGATGATAGACAGGCAACAACAACTCATATAACCACCTGTTACAACCAAAGTATGCAGAAGGCCGTTTCTGAACACACAACATGCCAAATCTTGAAGCTGATGGACTACAGCACTAGAGGACCACACTAGGTGCCACTCCTGTCAGCTAGGAACAGGAAACAGAGGCTACAGTTTGCTCAGGCTCATCAAAATTTGACGGTAGAAGATCGGAAAGATATTACCTGATCGTATGATCTTGATTTCTGCTGCTACATTCAGATGACAGGCTTAAAGTTTGGTGCAAACAACATTTTCATGGATTAACAACAGTTGGTGGTGGTGTTACAGTGGGAAGGACGTTTTCTTGGAACACTTTTGGCCCTTCAGTAACATTTGAGCATAATTTTACCACCACATCCTGTCTGATTGTTGCTGATCATTTCCGCTCCTAAATGGCCACTTTACGCCCACCCTTGATGGTTGCTTACAACAGGATGTCACAAAGCTCAAATCATCTCAAACTGTTCTCTTGAACATGACAGTGAGTTCACTGCACTTCAGTGGCACCTTTTGGATGTGGTAGAAGGGGAGAACTGCTTTGCATTTTTTTTAAGTTCAGACACTCACACTGTAACATGATTCTTTCAGGATCAATAAAGTTCCTACCTGTCACCCTTTGAAAGTATGTACCTAAATAAGTGATTGGCATACTATGAATAAAGTGCTTACTGAAAATTGGCATGACTTAGGAAGCATGAAGAGTATAGGCTGTGCTTTTTTCTAATAAATTCAACATTATTGAAAAAAGTTAAGAGTAGGCTAACCTATTTACTGAGATATTTAGAGACGTTCACTTGCCCCACTTGTTAGTCTTTAACTGAAATTGGTTTACATAAGTTGGAGTTTACCTGTTGCTGTTGTTATAGGGTAAAAAAAAAAAAGAACAACTTTATACGGCTCTTCCACTTTCCAGTATCGGCTTGATTCGGCTCTACTTTACTCGGTTGTTTAGATTTTCTATTAGGGATGGTACCTTATTTTTGTCACACATCCAGTGGGGCTCCAAGCGAGCTGAGCTGAGACTAAATGTGATGTGGAGACACTGCTGACTTCTGAATTGTCAGAGTATCACCATGAGCTGGGGTTATTGATGCATAAAGGAAGCATCATCCCCTGTTGTCAGCTCCAGGATGCTGTATGACTTCGCAAACTCTCCTCCCTAACTGTTACAAAAAAACACAAAGGGGCTGGCAGCTCTGTCGCCTCTGTTGCCTCCTTTATTTTTATGACTGTTGTTTTGCCCAAAGACGCCATGATGGTCCCTTCTACCTTAAAGAAGTGCTGATACAGACGATACTGTATCGGAAAGTGGAGCAGGTGTTTTCCAAATCATGCAGAGTCGAGCTGAGTACTCTGAACTTAGTCGAGCAGATACTGAAAATGTTTTTTTTGACCAACAGTTTATGAACACATACAATGACTCTGAAATATCTACTCCACTGGTTTCTTTCTCAGATGTTGCAGCACCGTTTGCCTTCCCTGTGGACCTACAGGCTTACCCCACCTACTGCACGGTTGTAGCCTACGTCACTGACCTCAGTACCATACGCCAAAGGCTGGTGAATCGCTTCTACAGGTATCAGGCGTTATCCAGTGTATGAGACAAATAACAAAGATTCAGAATGTGTTTCCTACAACAGAGATTACACACTTAGCCTGTTTGTATTTCCCTTCCAGACGGCTGTCATCTCTGATGTGGGAGGTTCGTTACATCGAGCACAACGCTCAAACATTCAATGAGCCTGGATCTTTCATCGTCACCACCGCCAAGTTTGTCTCTGACCTCATGCTGCAATTCATTAAGTGAGTGCGCTGTGTTGTTTAATTACTCCAAAAGCCTGGATCTTCATTTGTCAACTACTTGCCATTGTCCAGCCCACTTCAGTTTTTCTCCTGAGGCACCTCGTACAAGAATCATTGCTTTACTAAAACATCAGTGACTTTTTGTCCCCCCTTAAGTTTTTTCTCAGCAGTCCCACAATCTGTAGACCATGTAACATTAAGAAGTGATGTCTTTTTTGTTGTTTCAGGGACCAAAATCTGACAGACATCATGCCGCTCTACAAAACTATGAAGAAAGCCACTTTCTCTGACTCTGAAGATGAGGTTTGTTTTTTTGAATATTTAATATAATAGAATAGATTCACTTCCTTACTTTTTCTGGTTGTTAACTGGCAAAAGTAAGAAATTTATCTTTGACCTGTATGCAAAATTTACCAATTTCAAGTCAAGGCAAATGTGCATATAGAAACAGGCACAGTTGGTCTTTATGCGGTAGAGGGTTAGGGATGTGCATATGCAGGAATATGGCAGCATGATTAGTATTGTGTTACAAAGGTGGAGGCATGATTAGATCATGTTATTAAAAATACTCAAAGCAGGGTGAGGTATCCCTTTTTGTAGAACTAAATGATCTACTTAAAAGAATATAGAAGTAAAAACCTTAAAT
Source organism: Cetoscarus ocellatus (assembly GCA_037902135.1). Taxonomy (NCBI): domain Eukaryota; kingdom Metazoa; phylum Chordata; class Actinopteri; order Labriformes; family Labridae; genus Cetoscarus; species Cetoscarus ocellatus. The sequence goes on along the minus strand of JBAMNC010000523.1, from coordinate 966,221 downwards.
AAGAAATACAGTTTCTGATTAGGGATGGGAGTCGAAAACCAATTACAGTTAAGAATCGATAACAACTCCCTCTAGGAATCTATATCATTCGTCTTTTTGGTTATCAATTCCTTACACTTAGTTCTGCAAGCTTTGCAAATGAAGAACGTCATTCTCATCAGAGGCAGTCAGCAGAAATGACAACAAAGAAGTCAAAAATCATGGCAAACAGGGTCAGAAGTGGTTGAAATTGTGTCTTATTTCCAGCAGAAAGATGTGTGTCATGTGTTTGACATAGCTGCCACTGAGAATCTACATCGGCCAACTTCTCCCCACACAAAAAAGTCAGCAGGAATTGACAACAGAATTGTTAAAGAATTGGTTTGAAAAAGATGAGTCAATGGCATTGGTATCAATGAAAAATGATCAATTCCCATCCTTATTTCTATCAGTGTTATTTTTATATAGTAAGGTCCCTTCAAAATGGATAAATATTATTGTTTGTCTCAATGACTAAACCAGCAAACATCTACAAAAACAGTCATTTGCTAGGTCAAATTGAACACATTTTGTATGGATACTTCAAGCAGTCAACACAAAGCAGAGGTTTAGCATCAGTGAAGCATCTGTGTAGCATTGATGAGGCGTAAGTAAAGCATTGGTAAAGTATTTGTTATGTGTAAAGCTTCAGTAAAGCACATATAAAGCATTACTAAAGCATTGGTTGAGCATTAGTAAAGCATTGGAAAAGCTTGTGTAAAGTTCTTGTTAATCAGTTAAGCATCACGAATCTATCAGGGAAGCCTCAGAAAAACATTGTAAAGCATTTTTTAAGCATGAGTGTAAAGCTTTAGTAAGGTATTAGTAAATGATGAAAACGCATCAGCATAGCATAAGTAAAGCATCACGAGCAGGATGAGCTAGTGGCACAGGGTACAAGGTTGGGACTGCTCGATTATGTAAAAAATCTTAATTGTAATAATTTTTTAATAGATATTGAGACACCGATTATAAAACATGATTACTCACTGATTTTAAACCTAAGCTTTCTTTAAACTCAGTGCTTTTGATACTATCATTCTGAACATTGAAGATTGGACAATAAATAAAAATACACAATAGAAATATCTCAAAATAATGCTAATAATAAAGGAAAAATAAAACAAAGTTCAACACGACACAGTGATTTTTTTAATCTTAATGGCTCAGTTTTCATAACTGTGGGGGCAGTAATTTTAATTCAGATTAACATTCGATGAATTGCCCAGCTCTAGTACAGGTACAAAAAAGTGTGAGAGGGATTAAAGCCAGTTAACACAACTACAATATATTTTGAAGTTGCAAGTCACAGTTGCTTAAGATGTTGAGCATTAGAAGTGTGATTTTATACCATTAATTTCTAATGTTAATTTAGGACTTCTCACCTTACAAACTCATGTTAATTTCAATTGTGACAAAAACATTTACTTTCACTTTTCCACACATTGTTTTAATGAAGTCCAAACATGACAGACTGGATATTATATTCTATAAATCTCAACTAAATTTGGGGTTCAAAAGAAAGAACTTGCACAGAAGCTTGTAGTATAATATTCATTTGCCAACCTTATTAAATTCCTCTTTTTACATTTGTTCAGGATGATGAGGAAGAGGAGGATGAAGATACAAATACTCCTGGAACATCAACACGAAATCAGAAGGTAACTGAAAATCCTAGACTGCACCTGACATGTTAATAGTATCAACATTTTCATTCAAGTTATTGACCTGTTTCTTATTTGTTGCACAGAGTGGTCGACCGATGCAGCGCCAACTGCGAACCCGAGCTCCTTCATACGACCCTCATGCCTGGAGGGGGCGCTGTAAAGAGCTGCTGGATCTCATCTTTCAGTGTGAAGATTCAGAGCCGTTCAGAGAGCCCGTTGACCTACAAGAATACCCGGTAACTTTTCAGAAATGTTTTTTTATTATTTAACATATTCCAGTTGGAACAACACTTTGTCTTCTCCCTCTGGGATCTTGTTTCATAGCACAAAGCCCCAACAACCAAATGATGCACCAAACATGCATGCTGTCTTTGTCATTGCTAATTCTGATCTACTTAGCCACTTGTGTCCAAGGCTGGAGATTGAAACACAGGCCCACCCTGCTTTTTTTAAAACCAAATATCAATAACATGTGGCCCTATCAAATTCCTATTGAGTCTCCTGGGTCCTGTGACACATCCTCACTTTATCATCGTCCCAAGGCTCATCAGATTGTGTCAAATTAAATCAAAACCTGTCATCAAGTGTTATCTTAAGAAGAAGAAAACTCTTGATAACTCTTGATAACTGCAGACTCCATGCACACACATAACAGTTGCTGTATCATCCTTCTCATCTGCTCATGTCAGTCTTCAAAAAAAATGCTTGCTTTGTTGTAAGAAGCAGTAGTTAACAAAGTAGTTAACGTTGTCCACAGGTGATATGTGGACAATGTTTGCTCAAAAGAATGACCCTCTGGTGAATGTGAAAATTGTCATTATGTTGTTTTCAAATATTGCATCTGGAAAAAACAAGGCTTTTTGGCAAATAAATTTGATAAATACTGTCATCAGGAGATGAAATTTGTTTATTTTTCATTTAGTTTAAAAGTTGCTGGTGTTGTTAAATGTGTATAATATTGAAGTATATAATTACGGATTTAAAAAATAAAACTAGATAAAGAAAATCATAAAAATCAAAACCATTTTAACTTTTTAAACAGGCTCAGTTTATACAATGTCTCTAAAATGTTTTTTGGTGTCCTTTTTGTCCAAAACAATGAAGAAATATTCTCAAAGGTACCGATAAGGACCCAGATCATTAAGGAGTCTAATGTTTATGTCCTTGTGCCTCATGTACAGAGGCTGTTGGTCTCAACTCAGTCGACAAGGGTTTCAAATTAAGCCTCTGGCCTTTTTTCTCCACAACATTACCCGCTCTCTCTTTACCATTTTCAACTGAATCCATTGCCCTCTCTATGTAATTGCTATAATACATCTAAAGAGGAAAAGAAAGAGTGGCCAGATGAAGCGAGTTAGCTCAGAGTCACTGTGACCTGCTGCTTTTGTACAAGATAACCCTGATGGGTTTGTTACAAACACAAAACAGAAAAAGGGGGAAACTAGGGCTGGGCATATATGGATTAAATCAATTCATTCATATTTTTTGTTGCAGAAGGTTTGAATATGAAACTCAATATTTTATCCCTTGACAAACTACAATGCTTATTATGCTCCCCTGGACTCCTACAGTAAAACTCTCACCCACGTTTTGCTCTAACAGTGACACAACAACTATTTTTTCATTGAGTTATTGTTTAAAAATAGAAATACTTAACACTTTCACTGTTTTCAAATGGTGGACCATAGCATTTATTGCACAGGCACATTTTTAAGCTTTTATTTGTTGATTTATCAGAATAAATGTTGAAAAGAGCTCCATGTTGTTTTGTGAAAATAGTGCGACTTATCAATGAAGACAAGCCTGTTGACATCCAAACCACATAAGGCAAGAGTTTTCATGTAATTTCTGTGTCAGTTGTAGTTTTTTAACCTTGTGTGCAGATGTATCAGCCTGAATCAGTGTCTGTTATCAGGCAGATCCATCTTGCCAAGCTCTTGGACCAAAGCGGCACGGCCCAATCTGAGTCCTTCTCTGTAGACAGGTTATTTTTGATACACTTCCAACATGTTTTGGTGATAGTTTGTTCTGCAAGGTGGCTCATGTTTTGGACTTTACACAGCAGCAGTAACGCCCGCCCGCTATGTTATCTGATTGGCCTGTAATGAATGTGATTGATGGAACGACTGTTCAATAACCTGCTGGATTTGCTTTTGAAAGGTTTTGCCCATTCCCAAACACGTTCTATAGGCTGTTGCCCTGATGAACTCGTGAGATATTGCGTAAAGTCTGTATTGAACGGTCCGTGTAGTGTGTCAGGTTATAGTTATTTGCTTTGATAGGGAAAAAAATCTTAAAATTGGAAATCAAGTTTTAAGTGGGAAAAATCTGGTAAAATATGGAAAAAATGATATTTTGAAACTCATGAAAAAAAATGTTGCCACTGCACCTCTATGAAGTATTGCGTCTAATGCTGTTTGGAATTTTTGTTTCTTGTTCATTATCTTCTCTAAAATGTGGCTTGTATATGAAGGTGGCTTAAACCTGGGTGAAAAAGTCATATTCAGTGTGACTTGTGCCATTTATACCGCCATCAAAGTTGAAAGGTCACTTTTGCCTGCAGTGTGAAGGAAGCCTAATAGATGTCATCAGGATGCTTTCTAAGAATAGTTTGTTTTACCAAGGCTCATTTAATTCAGTTACTTATTTTGGTGCTTGAGACTTGCTCTCCTTGAAGTCTTGGGAACAAGTAGCCAAAATGAAATTGCACAAGGAGAGTGTTTTGAAGCAAAGGAGGCTTCTCCACTCAGCAAGTGGAATGACATCAAATCCTGTGGAAAAGTTGTAAAGGGGAAACCACGTGAACAGACTCAGGAGTTTCAGTTCACCAGAGTTCACTTGAGAAAATGGAATTCTCTTGCTGCCAGTTCACTTCCCTGAAAGGGAAACCCCAAATCTCCCTCTTCTCTGCTCCTACATCTTCACCTTTTCTTCTCTCTGCCTCTCGTTATTGTGTTCATTTCTTTTGAAGCCTGTCACTGAAATGTCCTGACTTCCCTCTGCTTCTCCCAGGACTACCTACAAATAATCGACTCACCCATGGACTTTGGCACCGTTCTCAACACGCTCACAGAAGGAAAGTACCAATCCCCCATCGAGCTGAGCAAAGATGTGCGGCTCATTTTCAGCAACTCCAAAGCCTACACGCCAAGCAAGAAGTCAAGGGTAAGACAGGTGGGGGGGACGCACCCACACAGTCTCTGATGGGGTAGTCAGAAAAACAAAGATAAATACACCTAACATCAGATTGATAAGTAGCAGACTGAAAAGAAAATTGAAAATATAAAGACACCACCGCACATCTGCTGGACAAAAGGGTTATCATTTGGGGAAAAAAAATGTCTAGCAACTAATTTTCAAACCAATCCCGCATATTTGTTAAGTACTGTCAGAAAATATTCAAGTGTGTTGTTGTGCGTTCAGTGGATTTGTCTGCCAAATGTACCTGATTTTTTTGGTTAAGGCTTTATATGGTGCTACCATGATAGGTATAAAACAGGGGTGTGTATTGGCAAAAATCTGGTGAAACAATATATAATGCAATGCATTGGTTACAATACGACATATCATGATAAACTACAATGCTATAAACAGGGAATTACATCCTGATTTTTGTTTCAATAAAAGCCTGTTTATATTTTCTTTCTGTAGCATTAAGAACCCACAATATTATATGCATAAAATACACAGTTTCTTATTAGTGATATCCATATAAACCATAGGCCGGACATTTACGATTTAAATGCCCCACGGCTGAAATAGAAGCAAAAAAATAAACAGTGAAAAAAAGGGTTGAAAGACTTAATGCTTTGCTGCCAGCTAGTGGCTGAAGGCAGCACTGAAATACAAAACTATATCTTGAATTTTGATAAATTATTTATTAAAAAAAAATCTCAATGCTTCACTTAAAATGTCTATACAGTATTGTGCCACAAAATATTGCAATATATTGGTACTGTGTATAGATATTTTCTTACAACCCTAGTATCAAAAGTAGCTTTTTTTATACTGAAATTGTGTTGCATTTTAAAGCAGTGGACCTGAAAGTTTTAAAAAAAAAAGAGAGCTGTGACGATTGCCCCTCAAAATTACGTTTGACCAGCTACAAAGGGAATTACTTCATCTAAAAATGAAAGACCACATTTCCAAAGACAATATCAGCTGATTTTTACTATTATAATCCTCCAAACTCTCACATTAGACAATTCAGCAAGACCCCGGACCTGCTGTGTGTATTCTTGATTCTCATCCTTAGTGTGTAGCCAGCCTCACATCAAGCTTAATATGCAATTAACCACTTGTTACTTCAGGCTTTGATAACAACATTAAATAAAATCCTTGTTTGAGCTTAGCAGTGTGATCATTTATGTTTCCAGATCTACAGTATGAGCCTGAGGCTCTCTGCGCTGTTCGAGGAACACATCAGCCCTATCCTATCTGACTACAAAGCCATCCACGGCATGACGGATAAACTGACCAGACAGGGCACTGACAGACAGACAAGACACACCGCAGACAGACAGACACGTCACGCCATGAAGAGGAGGAGAAGGAGGAGTGACTCTCCAGCCAGCAGCACTGCATCCAGGTAGGAAAAATGAATTTATTTAAGATTAACAGTTTTTGTGCATGAGGAGTACTCTTCATTGATTATTTTCTTGTCCTCTTACAGTCCAGAGAGGAAGAGACGCGTATCCTCCAGGGTGACAGCGAAGAAGGAGCCATCGCCACCTCCTTCTCGACCCCCCTCTCTGAGACAGACAGTCTCCATAAAACAGTCTCCCCAGCTGGTCAACGGGAGGGCAGACACGCCAACTGCATCACGCACTCGGAGCTCAGCTCGCTTTTCTACCAACACTCCATCCTCATCGTCCTCCTCAAACAACACTGCAAACAACACACACAGCCCAGCAGGTAGGAAATGTAGTTTACTGGGTTTGATCTGACTGAATTTTCCTTCAGGGTTATAAAAGGTTCTCTTCTATCACAAATTTAATGTATTATTTTACAGATATTAAAACTGCTTATTCTTTCATGTGGATTCAAAAAAGAAAGTATGTTTTAAAGAAATAATTACTCCTGCTGTGATTTAGACCAGCTTGATGTCATCTGAAGTTGTTTAATCCTTCAGCTTTAATGCTTGCATGATGATGCTGGAATTTCTGTGAGCCGTGAAATAAAAATCCAGGGTGTTAACTTGTAGTTTAAAAGTTATGGTGTAAAACCTAATTTTAATTTGGTTCGAGAGCAGACCTGCACAATACGTGAAAACAATGCTAGTTATTATAAATATAACAATTTGAAATGCAAAACAAGAAAAATATTTAAGAGTTAGTTCTGGTTCTTACGTCTAGGTTTTATGCTCTTTATGTTTTACACTGTTTACAATTTGTTTTTTCTGATCAATCTACAAACACTTTTTAAGGATGCCTATGGTGTCTTAAAAAGTATGAAGAGCTGCTAAATTGTTTAAAAGCAAAATTCAAGGCTTTTAAAGAGTATAAGAATTCTTAAATTCAAAGTTACAAGGCACTTAAGGCCCTGGACACCCACACAGGTGTTGGTAAAAGAGCCCTCAGGTTGACCTCTCAGCAGGATCGTCTGGGTTTTGTAGACTTTGTTTGACTGACAGCCCCATTGCCCCGGCACGGTGGCACAGCAGGTATCGTGCGTGCCTCACTGAAAGAAGGTTGATGGTTTGATCCCTGTGTCGGTCAGGGCCTTTCTGCATGAAGTTAGCATGTTCTCCCTGTGCAAGCATCAGTTCTCTGGCTTCCTCCCACAGACCAAAAACATTCTCATTAGGTCTATTGGTGAATCCAAATTTCCTTTAGGTTTGAGTGTGAATGTGATTGGATGGCGACTGGTTCAGGGTGTAGCCCGCCTCTCGCCCAGTGTCAGCTGGGACAGGCTCCAGCCCCGTGACCCCAAAACAAATAAGCAGTATGGATAGTGGATGGATAAATGTTTTGGTCAGAAGGACTTGCTGACCTTTTTTCCTTTCAGTTGGTCCTTAAAACTTTGGACATCATAATCTCCCACCATGTTTTCAGAGTGATTGAAAACACCTCTGAGTGTCCAGGGCCTTTAAAATTTAATGCTTATATCAATAAAAGAGGTTAAAATGCGACACTTATATTTATTCTTTAATTTGGATAACATTACTTTTTGTCTAGATAAGGCTTGTATTAATAGATTAAGATTGATAAATAAGTGATAACCCATGTTAAAAGACTAAATGTGCATCATAACTTTTCTCAGATTAGATAAGATAGTACTTTATTAATGCTGGAGTTCAAATTTGCGTGTGTTTGTGGGTGTGTATCTAAGTGAACTTTTGTTTCCACCTCAAAGTCTTAATCATGCCACAATGATTATCACAAATTAGAGGTGTCAAAAATAATCTTTTAATCGATGCATCAAGATGTGGACGTAGATGTAGATGCATCAGTGCAGAGACAGTCAATAATCGTTTAATCTTGCAGAGACTGCTGCAGAATCAGTTTTGTTTCTGAGGGGAAAAACAAGTTTAGGAGCTGCATTTGATCTCAAAACCCAATTATAATTACTAAAAGGAGTTCATATTTATCTGACTGCTTCATTTTTTTATCTAAAACATAGACTGATGCAGTTACATGGAAAATCAAGGCTTCTACACACTGTGTTGCATTGTGATGCATCGTGATATTGCATCGTATTGAATCGATAACTTAATAATCATAATGATTGAATTGAATTGTGAAAAATAGTGAAGATGCACGGCTCTATTACAAATCAAGATGTCTAAGCTCGACCACAATCAGTACTAAATGCAAGGGTGTCCTGGAATAAGTGAAGAGGATCTTTGGAAGGTTCTCAACATGTTTTAATTTTACCTCAGGTTTTCTGTATTTACTTTGTTTTACACCACTTGCTTGTGGTGATAGTCTTGTAAATATGTCAAGATCCTCATGTACAGAGGCTAGGGTACACAAAATGGGCAGCCAGGGTTCAGCTATCACCCTGGGTATTTTGCCAAACATATTTTTCCCCCATGTTATCCCTGTTAGAAAAATTCCACAATAAGCACATAAAGGGTCAAATATAAACTTCATTGTAAGCATTGCTTGTGTATGTTTAAGATTTCTTCTCACTTGTGATGAGTTATGACTTTTGCAATGGAGGTACTGCAATGTGTCCTTTTTTTGCTGCTACAGAGAGCCAGGCTAGCAGTTACCTAATGTTCTTTATAGAGGCTACGCTAAGCAGCAGTGGAATTAAATGTTTCTTTAAAATGATCAGGTTGTTATTATTTTTTTGTGTCTGTTGTGTCTAAGATCCAGCGGGCTTAGTTTGTTATAAATAACTGATCGCTTGAAATCATTGTTTTAATGTTTATCCCCCCTCTTCATTTGTTTGCATTGTCAGAATCTAGTCGCTCGCTGAGGGCTCATAACTCTGTGTCAGCTTCAACACCTCCTGCTCCTGAAAAGGTGACACCCTCTCCAGCCACGGAAAGCAGCAGTGGAGGAAGCACCCGAAGGAAACTCAGGACCCCTGTACGACTCACACCAGGTGAGAGATAAACAAAAGAAACGATCACTGGATGACATTTTATACAATTCTGTATTTGTAATTCTTTGCCCTTTATCTCCTTTAGGCTCTCCTGTCAGGCCCCCCTCTCAGAACACAGCCCACCTGAATGGTCACAGCAGTCATGTGACCCTTGGCGTGGGGAGGAAGGGAAAGAAAACCAAACCAGACCCTCCACAGAGTCCTCCAGAAGTCACATCGCCAGGGAGCCCTTCTAGACCACGAGGCCGCCCTCCAGGGAAGAAGAAGGACAAGAAGAGCAAACAGGAGACAGAGGACACGAGAAGGAGCAGCACCCGCAGGAGCTCTACCCCCGATGATGACCTCGAACAGTCCACAGGGGACGAGGGCGGGACGTCTTCGGCACAGGAAACATCTGTGCTGTCAGACTCTGGTATGTCATCACCCAGGCGGCGAGGTCGGCCCAGAGCGGGAAGAACTGATGACACCAGTCCTCCTCCTGCTGAGTCACCCGAACCCTCACCTCTGAGGAGGAGCAGTAGGAAGACCAACGAGGAGGTCACGCCTCCTTCGCAGACTGCTGCTCCACGATCCAGTCGGAAAGAGGCAGGGGAGGACGCAGGGGCATCCATGCGCACACGAAACCAGGGGCGGCGGTCTGCTTGGTACATGGAGGAGGACTCAGAGGAGGAGCAGAGGCAGCTGCTGTTCGAGGACTCATCAATCACTTTTGGCACCTCCTCAAAGGGGCGTGTCCGAAAGCTGACGGAGAAGGCCAAAGCCAACCTGATTGGATGGTAAAGGTGACGCAGCATTTATTTAGGAGGAGGCTGCCAACACAGAGGAGAGATCTTGAGATTTCTGGGCTTGCCAAAGGAGGATTATGGGAGATGCAGTCCTGGTTGTCATGCTTGATGTAGTGCCAGATAAGCTGCTATTCAAAGCAACAACATTGTAGTTTCTGTCCACTCCTACTTCCTCTCGCCTGGTTAGCATGTCGCTAGGCTAACAGACAAAAGACCGAGTTTATTACTTTTGACTCCTCCTACATTATTGGTCCATGTTGGATCCCACAGACGCTGGTGGTCTTGCAACGCCCTCAAGTGCAGTGTGCCACTTCCTACTTTTGGCGTCAGACGGGGCTAAACAGTACTTGAAAAAGAAAAATCACAAGGAGAGCTGGATGTATCTTTTGTCACTAAGCTTATTAAGTCTGTGATGGATCACAGACTGCTGGCCTAAAAAACAACCCCTTCTCCATCAATCTCCCTCTTTTTTTATACAAGCCTCCTCCCTTTTATAAGATTTGTACGTGAGGACCCGCTCTGTTTTGGAAGTCTTACACATTGACTGGCCTGAGAGAGTCCGTCTGCGCTAAAAAACCAAATGGTGTACCTCTGTCGGTACTGTAGATCTGTAGGCTTTGTTTACCATCAGTGTGTGCAGGTGTGTGTGGGTGTTCTTGTTCTTTTTGCATGTTCATCAGAAGGAAAAAGCATCTCTGTTTTATAAAAAGCAGTTTTTACTGTGAGGGGACATTTTCAAAAGGATGCATGGGTGAAAGAGATTATGTAAATGTTTTGATAGATGGTGTTTGAACGCGTCCTAAACATTAGCAATACCTTGTGCCTTTTTGTCTTCGGTGTGTGGGTGCTTTTGTGTGTGAGCGTGTGTGTAGGTGTGCATGAGCGTATGCGTGGCCTGTGTCCTGAAAAGCAAAGTATGTGCCTGTATGTGTGTAAAACCAAGGTATGACGCTGTGAGTGTGCGTTTAAAATAGGGCTGGGCAATATGTCAGGGTTCTGTTTTGCTGTTTTTGGATAAAGACATGCAGGAAAAAGGCCACAGCCTTCAAATGTAGGATGCACTGATGTAACCCACTAGGCTATTGGTTCCCCTTACATAGCGCTTTCAATATATATCAACATATTTTCTAACAAAAAACTGATTGAGACAATATTGTTTGTATAAATATACTAACATTGATGTTTCTTTGAAATTAAAGTTGATACCAAGGCATAATTTTCAGTAAAGACATTGTTTGCAGTATAAATCACGATAAAAGTATACTTACACCACAAGATAATCTATTTAAAATGTTTTATCTAAAGGAAAATTAAGGAAAATTTGTAATATTTTAGTATGGGGTCCACACTTATCACTAATTTATACTTGCAATTAATGAATGTATGCACGTATTTATGATGAAATATCAGTAATACATGTATATAACTATCTCAAGCCTGACTTTAGACACTGCTCATCCATTTACTAATATTTTTTTTACTTATCATGAGTTTTAAGTTATGGAGGACGTTCATGATTTCCTCATTGGTGCAGTAAACCCCTTTAAGAGCCCTTATTTTGCCTAATTGACCCTTTGCTAAGCCCCGCCCCCCTTGGTTACTGTTGCTATGCCTGTCAAGCTTTCCCTCCTAGAATGAGAAAGATGGAGTTTTTAGCGATACAGGTGAGTGATATACCTAAGGAAATATCTGCAAATTTCTGGATAAATTCTCCAGAGATATCAGAAAGAAGAAGACAGAAAGGTCTCCAGCGTGTTTTTGAGAGATACATTCACCAAATTAAATGCTGTCAGAGTTCAAATGAAGATGACATTAAAGTAGAGGGGAAAGTGCACAGATCTTGTCAAGCACCCCATGTGTTGGCACGTCACATTCAAAATAATCACATACAAGAACAACAATGTTCTTGTACATCAGGGTAAGTCAATATATATTGTTTAAACTTAAATTAATGTGAAGTTAGCTTTCATTATCGTTGTATTTGCCCCTTTCTATGGCGTCGGTTAACAACATGCTAAAAGATATCAGTATGTCAGAACTTGTCTCTGTTACAAGTATTTCTTTTGCTCAAATATTACCCAGTGGCTCAAGGTTTAGCCTACTGACGTCTTTGTTTGCTAACGTTATCTTACCGAACATGCAGAGCAAACATTAGTTAGCACCTTACTTTAGAGCAAACGTAGGTGTTCTTGTGCTTTATTTACACCTGGCATCTTCTTCTTGTGTCTGCGTGGCTTGGGGGAGGCAAAAAATCAACACCACCCTCCAAACTTCTTGGATACTAACTGTCAGACTTGCTAGTCCCGTATGCACACAGCTTAGGCATATTGTTTTCTGCCAAAAGCTTGACAGGCCTCTTGTGCATAGTTGCGGTTGCTAACGTAGGATTGGACAGCAGCCGTATGTGGGAGGGGCTTAGCGAAGGGTCAATTCCAGTTCATATTTATTCCTTTTAATGACTGCTGTAGGATATGTTAACAATCCTCTTAGGTTAAAAAAACGTCTAATTTTAATCACTGCGTTCCCCTGATCCAGATGTACTATCAATCTTTCTGAGACACTCTGTTAGAGCTTCTGTCCCTTTAAGGCTGCCTTCAACATGCAGGCCCAGTCCACTCTGATTGGTTGACTGGTCTACTCTCTGGTAATTAGTTAGTTCAGCGCTGCCGGGAGCCATTTTGGCGCAGAAAAGAGAGAGGTCCTGATGCTGCAAAGTTTTTGTCCTGTACATAGAAATCCGTGATCACACAGAAGAGACATTTTAAAAACACTAAAGGGCATGTAAAGCGTAACATGGGCTCATTCACATAAGTTGCACTGGTATATAAGCCATCATCAGTGTTTTGCAGTCTGTTACGGGGAGGCGGACGTTGATTTGCACTTCTCTAAGCTTCATTCTGATCGCTGAGCTGTCGGCCTCGGGGCAGGACTGTAGTGAACAGGAGACTTTGCCTGCGAGTGTCATCATCTCATTGCTGCTTGTTATATTTCACTGAGGAGTCTTTTAAAAAAAATCAGATAGATTACTACATCTAGAGTGTTTACTTAATGATTCACTAGAATTTTAATAAAATGCTGCACTGTAATTTAATGACAGAGAAGTACTGTTTAAAAGTGCTGCCACATGCAGTAAACTGAAGGGACAAATTTTCAGTCGTTTGATTACATTTTAAGAGTGATTGTGGTGGCCATCGTGCACTCATGATGGCACATGGCATTTTAGAATGGTTAACTAGTTGCGGGCAAAGTTTTGGATGAAATAATTGGTGTCAAAGGTCAATCTTATGCACCAGACTTTGTGGTGATTCTGCTGTTTGGGTCCAAAATGATAAAGCCGACCACTCTGATGAATTTCAGTTGTAATTGTGATTAATTTAGAGTTAATTCTTCATGACCTCATTATTTATTTTGACTCCTGAATAAAGTAAAGCCCTGATTCATCTGCAGCATTGTTGAATATCATAAATATCTGACATAACTCATGACTCATGATGGCTGAGACACTAATGCAGTTATTAATGTAGGAAGTTAGACTCAATACAAGAGTGTTGATGATATTCTATCATAATTACAGGCTTTTTCATACATAAATTCATGATAATTCATGGACCACCAGAGCTTTTATTGGTAATATTAAACAATATTGATTACTGCTTGTTTCCTCGACAACACAATATACAACAAAAAAAGGATTCATAACACCAAATACTGGGCAACTTGGTAAATGACCCTTCACCCAATGATAGATGAGTTATTGTTTTACTAATCAAAAATTGCACAAATTCATGGTAACATTTGAAAAGGGAGTGTTAACTGTGCAGGATTTACTTTGCAACATGCAAGTTCAAAGTTCTTTATTAAATGTTACTGACATATTTATGATTTAATTAAGTTTGCCTGGGCTGAACACCATGTGTGCTTTAAGGGAGGATCATATTTAAATATAAATAATTAAATCATAAAACAATTAATTAAGTTTTATGATTTAATTATTTATGATCTAATTAAGTTTTTGTACTTTTTGATACAACTATTAAAACAATAACATTTGTTTCATTTTAAATTGCATTTTAAAGTGTACATTTATGGCAATGTCACAGATTTATTTATAGAAATTAGTGATTTAAGGTGTTTGATTGCATTTTTTAAATAATTAACCTGTTCAGCCCGAGCCCCTTTTTTAAGCCTTCTGCTCGAAACCCATACCCACAAAGAAAAGAGTGTATCTCTGCAACCACAAGGTCTATTTGAAGAATTTTGGTGTCATAATAGAAGTAACACTTGGGAGATTTGTCCAGATGTGTAATTATCAGTACATGTGTTACTGGGACTGAGTAAATGAAGATAGAAGTCAGAATAATTTGAAAATCCCGTCCTCGCCTAAAACAGAAACAATTTTTTGTTGTGAATATCTCTCTTAGAAATGATGCTGGAGTGGCTGTTTAACTCTAAAAATGAATAATAAAATATATTTACATCATCTCTGCGAAGGATTATTGTTATAAAGTGATGCAGAGAAAAATTAAAGAGGTTTTATAACAATATGGTCAGGCAAGGATTTTGAAAAACAGTGCATATTTAGCCAAAAGTCAAAAATATATGTATTTGTCAAATAAAAGCAGACATGACTATAGTCTTAAAGGCACAGTTCACTGCTTGTGCTGTCGTGTGGAGGAGCTTTTCTCCTGAGCCCCAACAGACCCAAAATTGGGTCCTATGGGGCTGAAGAGGTTAAAGGATAAGTTCGATTTTTTGACACCTGGACCTTATTTTTAGGATTAAATACACTCGTAGACTCACCCAGACAATTTTGGCGGAGCTCGGAGCCATTTTCGAGCAATTTAGATCCATCCAACGGCGTTTTTTCTCATGCCATAGTAGCAGACGGGGCCAGAAATTGTATTGTAGGGGGCATCAATGCGTGTTTCCTCTGGTCTCAATTCCCACTCTGAGCAGCAAAGGCACTCCTCCTCTGTTGCCATTGCCGTGCAATGTCCACAACAACACCACCAGTTAGCCCCCATTTGTGGACATGCAGTGGTTGCTTGTTCTCTGGCCAGCTGTTCGGCTCTTTCCCTCTGCATCCTCCTTTTAAATAGCTCCTCGTCGGTATACTCTGGCTCAAAACAATACTGGCATCCATTATACTCAAAGTCGTAGTCACACTTCTACATCGGATAAATATTCCGCCATGTTGCACAAAAATAGTGTAGCCGTGTAGCCTAGCAACAACAGCGGCTCTACTCGTGTTCTTGTCTATGACGTCACCAAAAGTTACCCGTCCTTGTACAGCCCCGGATGACCATAACAACAAAGTTGAGCTGACATAGTGATAACACTGGCCATTCATTTATAAAATGTAGCTGAAATGAGCGAGTTTCGCAGCAGATAATGTCTAATTTAGGGGCTTCGATTTCTGGCCCCGTCTGCTACTATGGCATGAGAAAAAAACGTTGTCGGATGGATCTAAATTGCTCGAAAACGGCTCCGAGCTCCGCCTAAATTGTCTGGGTGAGTCTACGAGCGTATTTAATCCTAAAAAATAAGGTCCAGGTGTCAAAAAAACGAACTTATTCTTTAAAAATAATGAATTACCCAGTATTGGATGTATCCATATTTCCCAGCCCTAGTTTGAAAGTGTGTGTTTTTATAACACAGGTGAGTGTGTTATTCACCTTCAGCGTGCAAACAGTGGCAAAAAGTTTGATCATTGTGAAAACTCAAAGAAATGTATTAATAGCAGTTTAAAAAAGACTTATATGTTGTTGTAAAACCATTATTCGCATCAATATATTATCCTATAACCAACCTATCGACAGTTTATACCTAAGGTACAGCCAGAGGAGCTTCGGGTGACTTAGCTTTGAGATGCACTTACCACAGACCGGTTTATCAATGCAGTCATAGGAAGTAACCCTGTGTGTTTTACAATGAACATATAAAAAAGATGCTTTTTAAATGTTGATATGTTTCTGTGGTGACCACACACAAATCTGTCTCGCATGTTCTAGCACTTTCTCATGCCTGGAGCAAACAGGATTGAACCAGATCAGGCTGACCTGGACTGAAAGCAGAGAGGGGGGTTTTATATACATGAATCTGATTGTGTGCCTTTGCTACTCTGGCATATTCCATCCTCTGTTTCTGCTTTTGGGGCCTCTCTTTATTGTTTTATTCGTTTTATGGACTTGAGAATTTGGATTTTGCTCCTATGGCTCCCAAAGTCTAACAGAGGACAGAAATATCACTTCATTTTTTTCTCTGTCTGTGCAAACAACTTATGGGCCGACCTTTTCAAGATAGCGGCCTCCGCCTGGTTCATCATGTTTCTGTTCTCATCCAGCACACCAACAGAGCAAACGAATGCCAAATCCAGCCACATCATGTGTGTTAAACAGGACAGGACTGGACTGTAGCATCTATAAACACCTGGGTTCTTTCAAAACTTCTTTATATCACATATTATTGTGCATATATCTATCTCATCTGTTTGTTGTTCTTTTGTTATGGGTTTGTCAATGCCAAATTCTGTGTTTGTTTGGGCACTGAAGTTTTAAACCATGGCGTTTGAATGTTTTTAATTTCTGAAGCAGTTTTATGTGTCATGTGTCAGCTTTTTTCGTCTGTGGCTCTGCCATACTGGACAGTAATTTTAGAGGGGATTGAGGGATTTAACTGCTTTTTTTAAATGAACATTTACTTTACAAAAGTTTGATAGTAAGAGAAATTTTAGTTTTTTTTTTTTTTTTACAAATACAGAACACCGAAACAATGACTCTTCTGTTAATGACAAACACATTTTGGTTAAGATTTGAAGATTTTTTGTCAAACTTTGCTCATAAAAACTGTATTTTGTGGCAAAGTTTTGATTCTCCACAGGTATAGATCACAAATGTTTCAATCTTTGCACAGATTACCATAAGGTACCTTGAAACACAGTCTGAAACCACATCATTTTAACTTGAGGTTAGCTGTTTAAGTTGAGGTCGTCAAAGTCTTAAATATTTTCTCAATGCCGCATATGTAAATGCCATAGTCTGTTTTTTAATGACTGGTAATATGGAAAAGTTCAGACCTGTAAAAACTACAGGACAGGAGTTGATCGAAATGTTTGCAAGGAAACCATGTCCCATTGTCTGAACTGTAAAATTACAGAAAAGCTGCCAGATTTGTGCGACAAGTGGTTCTCAACTGGTGAGTTGGCACCAAACAGTGGATCACAGAGCTGTTTTCAGTGGGTCATAATTGGAAAAAATATGTAGTAATAAGCCCATTATGTACAGAAACCTTTTTGCAGAAAAAACCCCACTCACACATGCTAAAAAAACCCTAAAATTTCCCAAGTTTACCTGAGTGAGCAAAATGTGTTTCTTTACCCAGACTTCACCCTACTGCCCCTAAAGTATTTCCCCCTCTCCATCCCACAGTTTTGATGACATACAAACTATAGGACAACTTGTGCAATAACAGATGAGGTTGAACAAGCAGGTCAGGAAGTTTTTTTTAGGTAGGATCATCTCAAGGTTGCATGTGAGAAACGGACTAAACATCCACAAATTTTATTTAACTTAGCTTTGTCTCTCAAGGACTGAGACTTTCTTGATATGTTTTGGGCCACTCTAATTGTAGTAAATTTAAAAAAAAAACTTAACTCAGAATTAGTAAGTTCAAGATAAAATAATTAAATCTTAAAAACTTCAGAGAATATAAAGTATAAGCTAACCTTCTGCATGAAAGAAAATAATACCAGTTGAAGTTGTATTATTTTTGTAACTGAGAGGCTGATCAAATTACACTCTTACATGGACTAAGAGATAAAATACTTCTAGATTTTGTTCAGAATCATGACATTATCATTAGCAGTCAAACTTTAAAAAAACATTATTGCAAACTTAGGCTTTTTGGATGATGTGATATTGTTCGTTCATTTAGAACGACAGCACACTGAGTAGATGCCAGATTACATTTTTTTTAAAGTTTATAAAGCTAAAATGTAAGACTTTGAAAACGAAGATTTTTTTAATAACAATTTTATGACCTTGTAAAGTCAAAAACTCAAACTGAGGGCCGGATCTACTAAGATCAATAATGAGCTCTAAATTGCATGTGCAAACTGGAAAATTGCTATTAGTGGCTGTGTTGCGGGTGATCTACTATGACTGCTTGCGCAATTGATAACAGGTGCAAAAGTGTCGCAGACCACCCTGTTTAAAGGAGGATTTTGCGTGTGCTACCGGCTGTCACCATGGAGAGTTTGGGAGAGCAGAGTGCCCGTAAACTAAAAATGAAGTTTGAAGTCGTGGAGTTTGAGGCAAATGAACACACTGGTGAACTCCAGTAGAGACATCTCAGCGTTGCCAGAATGCCATCTGGGAAAAGCGCACAGCTCAAAAATGGCATTGCTGGATAGATGATATGTCTATTCTATTTTTATTTCTGACCAGACCTTTTTTTGCTGTCTGTCATTTTGATGGATAAGGTCGTCACTTTTCCCTCATGCCATGTCTTTATCCGTCATTTTTAATTTTCCTTTTCCAATTCCTATTAAACATAGTGACACACGGTGGGGGGTTAGGTCCCACCATCTCACCATCCCATCTCCCAACTGTTGCGCAATACCGATCTAAATTTTCTCAATATGCAGTAGGCCTATGACATTACAGAATATACCAGTGAAAACTGGGCAGGATCAAAAACATTATTAATATCTCGTGTGAATTTAACTTAAAATGTTGGTGACTGTGTTTTTTTTCACCATATTTACTAAATAATTAGAAAATGAGACTGAAAAATGGAACTATTAACAGGATCAGCACTGCGGAGAGTGTAGCACGACTACAGCTTGGGGCAAAAGCTCTCAACCCTCACAACCATTGCAGGTAACAAGAGTCTTATGTTTTTGCTTTGTGTGGAAATACTTCAAAATTTTGAATGAAAATGCAATTGTGCGCTGAGCTGGAGGGATAAAATCAGCTGGACTGATGTTTGTTGCAACATTTGCCCAAAGTTTCAAAAACAGCATCTGATGGATTTACCTTCAGGCTGGGGCAAAAAGAGCCGCTCACTGAAGAAAGACGCAGGAGTGTGATGCAGTCAGCTGAGTGACAAACAGAGTGATTCTGGCTATGAGGGGGATCTTTTTTATATAGGTTAAATGACCTCCATAATGTATTAAGAGTGCAAAACAGAGAGGGTTTACTTTACGTGTGTGTTTGCATGAGTATGATGGCACACTGGATCGTCCCTCTTTTTCCAGCCCATCATAATGACAGACAGCCTCCAAACCTTTCCATCGTTCATGAAAAAATTCAGTCAGTGATGGAAAATATTCGGTTAATGCTGTTTCTGACAGTCCAAACATGCTGACACACGCACGAAGATTCTCTCTCTCCGTCGTCAGCCCTCTGCATAACACTGTGCCAGTTTGCACCTGCCTTTCAAATGCGCTAAACATAGATGCGAAAACACGAGTGCGGTCAGTTTTAGGTTTGATAAATCACATTGCGGTGCTAAATGATTACATTTGCATCTCCTCCTCCCGGTATTTCGCATGTTCTGATTACCTGCATGTATTCCGCATATTCATGAAGGCAAACATGCTAAATGGATTGCGCGTGCTATTTTGCTCATTTGACAGACGCAGTCCACAGTGCGCCCTGTTAGTAGATCAGCTTTGCGCAAGTTTGCACGTGTTTTAATACATGCAAACTTTAGTAGATCCAGCCCTGAGTTTGGTTTCTGTAAAATTACAACTACTAAATCCAAAAAATTTGTTTTTCCAAAAAAATGACAGATCCTTTTTTATTACATTAAAAGTGACTCATGTATGCTGTCATATGGTATTATGGAAAATTAAGTTTTTTCATCGATTGTATACTGTCATGTACTTCCAGGTCCTCTGTAGTGATGAGCTTTTTTCAGTCACAGGTTTTGTTCCATCTAAAGGCCAAACTGACATCTTTCATTTGTTAAACATTAGAAATTTTCCCGTAAATTGTGGTCACAGTTTCTCACCAGCTGAGATCCACTGCTTTAGACAGTGTGAAGGAGTTTTCCTAGTTTTTATATTTTGTTAAATAAATCAAGAAAATTCCCAGCTTTAGATATGGAAGTAATGGTCATGTTAAAGTGATATCAAAATAGATTATAGTAAAGTTTAATATTAGAATTCTATCAAAGTTTATTATCTGGTATCATGACGACCTTAATTTACATGAGCTGTTGAGAAGTACGTTAGAGTGTTTAACATTAAAATTTTTAGCACTTAAATCAAGAATGTTGTGGCTATTCAAACCATCAGCCGTCTAATTCAGCTCACGTATTCCTCATAATAAAGGGATGGGTTCAGATGTCATTCACTTCTTTTTTTTAAGTTGTCTGTGGATCAATCTTCTTCAGATTATTGGCACTTCATATCAAATTAAAGATGTTGGAGTGTTGCTTGTAATGTTTTCTGATCCATACAGGTAATTATTTACAAACTCTAATCATTTCAAAAGGGCTTTTTAGAGAAAAGTCACCGAGATATTAGAACAACTGTATGAATTCCTTCCTGTCTTTAAAACAGTTTTTCTCCTAAGTATCCTCCAGGGTAAATTTTATTTTGGATTAAAGTTATTTTTAAATTGAATCATTTTGACTAGACACTAGACTTGATTGACACTCCAG
This sequence comes from Cetoscarus ocellatus, assembly GCA_037902135.1. Classification (NCBI taxonomy): domain Eukaryota; kingdom Metazoa; phylum Chordata; class Actinopteri; order Labriformes; family Labridae; genus Cetoscarus; species Cetoscarus ocellatus. Next base: position 945,529 of record JBAMNC010000523.1, on the reverse strand, counting down.
ATCAGCTCCCTAACTTAAAACCAACCTGCACTTCAATTAAGGAGGTCATGGAAACATAGATTTACCACATTACTGTTCTAATGTGTGGCAGAGCTGTGCTGTTTGTGGCCTCTGACTGTTGTTTGTGTCTGTGTGAGTGGAGTGGCTGCATGTGAGCCGCTGGAGAATATTATGGGATGTTTTTATGTTTTAAGGGGAGATAGGGTTTTAAAGACAGACGGGGAAGGGAAAAGGGGGCCTGTATTATGTGAACCTGTCCAAGGGGACGTCTTTGTTAGTTTGGATACTTTTATATATAAAGGAATTAAAGCAAAAAGAAGCATAAAGCTAGAATGTATGTTTTAGGAGAGTACTGCTGTCCTGTTAGTTCATTCAGATATTTTAAGTGAATAAACCGTTGTGTTTCCATATACACTTTTCTTTAATGTTGTGGATTGTCTTGTTGAAAAAAAACAACAACACTTTTCACATTTATTTGTTTTGAACGTTTTTATCATACAAGTTGCAGTATGTGGGGTCTTTCTAAAATAAAAAGTGTGTTTTCTTTGGCTTTTTTGTTTGCTGTTCTTGTGTACAAAGAATCAGGTTGATACAGACAGCTTAAACATGGACAGAGTGAGACCAGTTATATAGAGTGGTGCTGGGATGACATTTTTTAGGCCCATGTGAAAATTAGCATCATGCTGGTTCTCTATCCTAAAGGATTATTTACTGTTTTGGACCATTGCTGATATGAAACTTGGAGCTTTCATGTTCTGTTCCTTGTTAGAATTTCAACAAACAAACCTACTTTTTTCAGATTTGTGAAAGTATAAAGCTATTAGTAAGCTACTGTGGACCTACAACATGGCGGTGTGACTTAGAAGCAACTACAATATTTACAATTTATAACGTCTTGTTGTGACCTCTTGTTTGAGAATTTCCATTTAATCTAATGGCCTAAGTCACAGGTCATTATGGCTGTAACTGTGGTTTGTGAATTACTGCTTATTTATAAAAAAAAATGCCCAGTAATGCTTGCAGTAAGGACACCAGCCATTTTTGGAGGCTCTGTCAGCAGGTCGTTAGCAACTGTCCTTTTAAACACAACAACAACTCTCTAAATCCAAAAGAGGGCATCATCAGATTTATCATTTCAGATTAAAAAGTAAAATATCATGTGCATATGTTCATCAAAACATATACTTTATGATCACATATACTTTCGGCCTTGGGAACCAGGAAGTGCTAAATGCTAACTAACTTCCCCATTTTTGGACATATTCCTTCACCTCTCTATTACTTGTGCATCTGAAGAGATAAAAAGGAAGCATCGAGTTTTCTAGAAGGGGGAAATAGAACATTTTAGGCAATGTTTTTGTTACAAATTTAATTTTAAACTAAAATGCCAACAGTTTTGCTTCGATTAATGTTCAAAGTTTGACAATTGTCTCTCTTGACATATCAAGTTCATGAAAATGAGGCCCAGAGATATTTGACACGGCTCCTCTAAAACAGTTAGAATGAGTGTCCAATCACCTGCTGGATATGCTTTTGAAAGGTTCTGCCCATTCCCAAACACTTTCTCTGGGCTCTTTCCCACCTGGGCTCATGGTCCACCTGGTGTGCCAGGATAAAAGGTTGACCAAGGGGCTGCCCAACCTTGATCTTTCACCTATGACCCTTAAAATATGTAGTTTACCCCAGCATCATTGTAGGTATTTGTGTAGAGTTTTAATACATTACATCAAAGCATTTTTTGTGGCATTAAGTTCACAAAATAGTTTTCATCAGCAATGGATAAACAAAAGACTCTGTGACTTTGAACTTACACCTCTGGCCTCCAAATTCAACATGTTCGTTCTTGAGTCAAACCTGATATTTGTTCAAAGTTTGACCAATTACCCCTCCAGTGTTTTTGACTTTTGGCCCATAACCACCAAAATCAGATTACATCAGAGTTACTGTGCTCAAAAGGCCTTGACCTGTGCCAAATTATGTGCAGAGGAGTGCATGCATGAGAAGGAAACTTATGTCATCAGTATGATTTTATCGTAAAAATAAAGGATCTTCATAAACATGGTTGAACCAGGGTCATGACTCCTAGAGACCACCTTTTCTCATGATATATATTTGATAATATAAATCATTTGGCATCTTGTTTTCTTGTACCAGTGGTTCTGAAACTAATTTTGCCCACCTGAAACCAAGCCAAACTCTCCCGGCACTCCAGTCATTCATTTAAAATAGCCTCTGGAAAGTGTCAAATATCTTATCAGTCTGCTCTGTGTATTTTTTTTCTACAAATACACAATGACTCGGTATAATCTTCTCAGTTTTTATAGTTTTCCAAAATTCTCATACCTGAAATTGGTTTTGAAATGTTTACAAAACCTAACACCAGAGATTTCATGCAATTTTTTTATTACTGGCAGAAACACTGCAGCTTTAAAATTGCACACTAAGACCTCCACAGGGCGGTCAGTTTTCTCTGTCAAAGGCTCTCATTTGTGGAACATACTGTCGACAAAAATAATTACAAAAAATACTAAAAATGTACTCAATAGAAAATTAACTTTTAACAAAAGCATCAGAGGGTGGCTGAAGTAACGAGAGATGGGATTATTTTAACTATTGTGCATTTACTGCAATTTTATGTTACTTTGATGTAAATATTTGTAATATGTGGTCTTATATATATTTTTAAACATTTGTGGCTGTAGCATGTAAGTTTATGCAATATGAATATATATTTTTTTACTTTTCTTTTCTCTCTTCTTTCCTTCCACTAAAAGCCTAACTAGGGAGTGGAGATGGAAACTAGCAATAGCTATAACGTCTTTAAGTCAAACATTAGTTACTACATCTTGTTTGTAACAGGTAGAAGTTGTACTATGTAATTTGCATTGTCCCTATCAAATAAACTTAATAAATAAAAAAAATTATCCAACATTTACTTTCAGAGTAAATTTAGAATTCATTTGATGGTGATTAGTTGAATTAATTAAACATGGTTGTACAAATGCCCAAGGCATACCTGCCTCAAGGCACATCTTTTTGAGAACCACTATCTTATATCATTTACATTATGTTTTGAAAGTCATGTGGCATGTGAATAATTTTGTTTAATATTACAGTGTAAACATGTTTGGACCTCAATATACTGTCACTGCCTTTTATGACTGGGGAAATGTGTAGCTCTAGGTGGTCTGTGTGGTTAAATAAGTAAATATTAACTAAATTGCTAAAGAAAGAAAATAAACGTTTGAATAGCATATTGTTTTATTTCAGATATATGAAATTGTAACCCTATCCCCAAAAGAAATATTTCTGTAAATATGGAGTTTCTGACATTTAAAAAAAATTCTTTATTGAAATAAAAATCTGACTTTTACAATCATGAAAATGTACAAAACGATGGCTAACACAAAAACACAACTTCTAGTATTAGTAATACACATTAGAAATATATATGCCCGGGGCTTATTTGGTTTTGAAATGATTCAGTACTTTTTTTTTTTTTTTAAGTTATCATTTCATTCATGAAAGCAAGAAATAATTATCTAACCTTCATAAATCTAGATCTATAAATAAACTGTTTGGCTATAATCAGTGAGGCATTATACATTTTTCCTTTTTTTGTCCTCCAGTACAACTTTTGCCAAATATTTTGAATAATCATCACAAATAAAAGAAACCAATGTTCGTAAGTTTAAATGTTGGAATCACAAAATTCACAATTATTTTTTCTAAATATTAATTTTTTTATCTTAGAAACTCATTACATCCGTAAATATCATTCAGTATCTAAATGAGTTTCTTTGGCTCGTTTCTGACTTCTTTTTCGAGCTTATTTCATTCAGGAAGTAAAACCTTCAGAAAGCATCACTTGAGGTAATAAACACACTCCACCAGAGTGTTCCTCTGGTTTGAGCAGCACTCATGTCTGCGCTCTGCACGTCGGATTTAAACTTGACCAACTCCGCCATCTTGTGTCTCCTCGGCGTAACTGCGTCACAGACCTCCTCCCCGCTCGGAGCTCACAGGCTCGGCTCTTCCTGACGTGGCGGCCCGCTAAAGGTCCTCCGGTTCCTCCGTGGGCTGCTGTCATTGGACAGACTACCTGTTTGGCAAATTTGACGAAAAATGTAAATACGCAGGTGGAAGCGGCGTGGTCCTGTTTAAGTGCTTTATGTAAATAAAAGAGAAGTGAAACCGAGCCAGTCTGGTCTGCAACCGTCAACACTCACTGAGACGAAATGCTTGCAAGATAGCAGGAAGGAGACTTTGGATTTTAATACGAGGTAAGGGTTATTATAAGCTTAATATCAGGTGCAAGATATTTGAACTGACTTGTTTTTCAACTACCACAGCCATGTTGTCAATCTAACTGTAAGCCTACTTTTGTAAACTCTCTGTATAAGGAGATATATGTAGCTTTATAGTAGCAGCATGGCATTTGATATTCAATGACAGAACAGGACACATGAACAAAACAGCAAACTAAAAGTGAAAATAATGAAATAAATCAAGAGCAGTGTCCTGCCTTCAGGGTCTCAAGATTGGTATTACAGCCCAAACTTGGATGTGGCACAAGAATATTAAATAGGCCATCTGTTAAGTAAGAGGAAATAGCCCACAAAAGAAAGAACTAAATTTAATAGTCGAACTTAATATAACCCTCTAACGTGTTAAGGTAAGATAAAATGAAAGATTTTAACCCCCAGAGGAAACTCTTGTGCCACATGACGCTTAGTGTGAAATTAAAGTAAAACGTATTATATAAAAGCTAAAGCCATCAAAGTCTACTGGGCGCATTTTATCAACAAGTCACGGGTCATGCTTGTTGTTTATGACTTACACTTTGGACTGGTTTAAGTTTGTTTCTCACGCCTGTCAAATCCACCTGTTGCTTATTTCCCTCCACAGGTGACGCATGCGCAGTCATGCCTCAGATCAGCCCCGCCGCGGTGCTGCAGCTCGTGCTGCTGCTGTCCGCCGTGCCCGCGCAGTACCTCATCTCAAAGTGGAGCGGCTCCACGACCGCGCAGCGCTTCCACGCGACCACACGGTGCGTAAGATCCGTGCGTAAAGTGGCTTCAGTTTTGTCAGAGGGAGAAGCATTCATGTAAGGAAAGTGCAGTTATTACGGTGAGATAGTGTTATTGTTTGGGTGCATTGTTGGAAATAACCAGGAATGGAAATAGTGCAAAAAAATGTAATTCAAGTAAAAGTGCAGTTACTTTGTTAAAGTTTGTCTACTCAAGTAAAGGTAAAAAAGTACTTCAAGTGAAGTTCGTATTGTTTGAGGTCGACTTCTTTGAATTGCAAAGGTTTAACTAATTTTTTTTTCTTCATTATATGATATAGTATAAAATAGCATTTGACCCAGATAATAAAATCATATATTTGCCCTGATGAATGTGAAATTAGATATTTAAGTTATCATTGATTTGTTTTTACACTCTGTAAGTTATAAACTTACATAAGCATATATATACATTTGACCAAATTAATATAGAATGAAAAATAAATTATTGTGAAAACTTTTTCTGTAGCATACCTCCCTTTGGGCCCACCCAGCCACCCAATGTCTCTAAAATTGCCAGTTTGTTTCATTAAGATAAAAGAGTGTAAACACAGAAATTATCAGTATTTATTACCCTTTTATATCTAAACACATTTCAGATTTACTCCAAATAGCACAGTCAATTATTTTTTGTAACTATCTGTCTTCTAAAATCCTGGATCCACATCCGGATTTGGATCACCACCAAAGTCTAATCACTTCTTCCTTGTACTTTGACTAATATTTCCTGAAATTGTCATTTAAATCCATTGTGAACTTTTTGTGTTATTTTGCTCACAGACAGACAAATAAATGCAGGCATAATATGACCTCCTTGTCAGAGGTGATTACATTTTACAAACTGCAATCTCTGACTTTACCAGTTACTCAAATAATCATATTATTTGACAATATATTAAAAGCAAGTAGTTTCTGCCCTGTGGTAACTATTTGCACCAAAAGATGATTACCTCCTCCAAAGAGGTTGTGTTTTTGCCAGTATTTGTCCATTTCTTTGTCCATCTGTCTGTCTATGAGGAAGATAACTCAAAAAGATGTGAACAGATTTGGATGATATTTCCAGGGAATGTTGGTCATGCACAGCGAAGAAGTGATTAGATTTTAGTAGTGATCCAAATCTTGATGCAAATCAAGGATTTTTTTTTTTTACAGGATTTGTAATCACTGTGTGACAGGGCAGTTCTCCATAATAACTGGGCTAAGAAGTGCTCTGACGGAGCTTTGTGCTTTCTGGGCACTTCTACTTTGTACTTTAAGAGAGATATGAGACAAATGGAAGTGATGTTGCCTAGAGTGAAATAGAATATAAACATTGATAACAAGTTTTCTGTTTTTTTACCTTATGATTTATGTACGCAATACTTTTCAGTATTTAAAGGCCTTAATTTTGGGAAATTGATTTCTAAACTTATATAACACCTCAGCCACCCTGCAAAGTTAAAACGTTAGGACAAAACTTTATGATAAAAAGTTTTGACCAGTTTAGCAGTACATTTTTTCTCAGTAACAGATGTTCTGTAAAATGTAGAAAATACTCAGGTAAAGGTCCTGATTTTAAATAGCACTCTAGGACTAGTACATTAAAAAAGAAATGCTCAATGAGTAAAATTAGTAAAAGTAACTTGTTACTTTCATCCCCTGGTTGGGACTCCTTTTTAGTTAAAAGTACTAGGAGTCAGGTAAAAACATGAAGTTAATACGGTGAACTAGTTTGATTTTTGTTATAATGATAGAAATAACCTTGTGTTCTTGCTTAAATTAATCAGTACTCATGGTGTTTCAGGTTGCTCAAAATGTGGAAGGATTTGAGATCATCTTACCTCAACACCACTGTATGGATAGAATGGGCGACTCAACACATCTCCAAAATCAAGTAAGAGTTGGATGGGATTTGTATAAATATACAAATCTGAAATTTTACGATCTGTCTCTGTTCTACGAGCCACTATGCTGATTCATATTTCTCAACAAATAATGTATTAAAAGTCAATATCAAACCTGGAGGTCTACACACAGGCAGGCCTACTCAGACTATTCTGGTGCTCCACCAGCACTGCACTGATTACTCTCACTGCTGTTAGCGTAGCACCATTCATGCAACAAAGTTTACATTTTCATAAATTGCATAATGATGCCGAACTGGAATAAAATCGAAACCTGGCAGTTTGATTGAAGAAATCCACAATGTAGAAAAAATGTAAGGTAATGGGTCTTTCAGGGCAAAGGTCAGACCTTAGGAAGAGTCTGAAGTTTTCTCCCCCACAATATTTTTTTAAATAAGTGAAACCCTATTTTGATTAATATTTTGGCCCTGAACACTTAAATTAAAAATTACATATAGATTTAAAAAAAATGTTTGGGTCAATTTTACATTACACTTGCTATTAATTTTAAACATTTATTGTTTGTGTTAAGTGCATTTCTGTTATCTTATTTATTGTATGTATCTGTGATGTATTTAATTATGCATAAAACAGCATAGTACACATTTTGAACGAGTTTGGGCAGCTGCATTGTTCACTTCACTGCCACTGTTTGTTTTTCTTTTCTGTAATTATTCGTCCCTTCCTGCCCTCTTTAAATCACATGCGGTTGTCTCATTTGATCTAAAACAATGATGGGCAACTGGCGACCGGGGGGCCACATGCATACCAAGGTTTTGGGAAAAAGTCGATAAGAGGTTTATGCCTGACTGCCTTAACATTTTTCTTTTGTTAGATTTCAGTCATTTTTGATTGTCTTCTTAAGCTCTGCTTTAACAATGTGTTCCTCTAAAAGTAAGAACACTTAAATTGTCCACATGGTCACCAGTATTTCCCTGATCTGAGAGATCTTCTGTTATCGAGTCACAGTATCAGAATTATTCTCTCTTTTGTTGTAATATAAGTTTATCTCCCAAAAGAAGCTACATTTTGCCTTCCTTACAGATGGTTTTAGTCAAGAGTAACCTAGATATTAAATGTGTTGATTGTTATTTTGAGACACTCTACAATATTTTAAGTTGTGAAAACACTGAGGTGCTTTCGGTGCCTTGTAGGTTACAGCTTTTATCGCCTATGCACAGTCAGCTCTGTCCATAAGACATCGTCCACACTGTACTCTACATCATTTCACAGCATCAACAAGAAAGTGAATATACATTGAATAACATTTTGGGCTCTGGTCCTGGATGACATAAATTCCTCTTTAGCAACATTCAGTATGAGTAAAGAGAGTTTGAAATGTTTAATATTTGATTTTACAATGAGATTTTGTTAAAGTACCTGATGAGGACCACCTCTTTATCATGGTACTTCAAGCAAAGTCTTGACAGTGTACAAACCATTTAGCTAACTTTAAATCTCTTTAATTTCGTTGGTGGTGCAGTTGGATAGTGCGTTTGGTCAGTAATTAGAAGGTTGCAGGTTCAAGCCCAGCTCCGGGTGACACATGGCAATGTCCTTGAGCAAGACGCTTAACCCCAAGTTGCTCCCACTGCTGCGTCAGTGGTGTGTAAATGGGCATGAAAGGGCGTGAAAGTGTTAGTTGATACTGGTGGATAACTAACAGCAACTTTGAACCATCAGTGAGTGAATGTGAGAGCGAATGGGTGTGACCTGCGGTCAGAAAAGCACATATAAACTCAAGTCCATTTACCATTTAACTCAGTTTGTCATTCATTCTCCTCACGTGAGGGTAACTCTGTATTCTGCTCTTTAAAGGTCTTTTGTTGGCTTGGAGGAGAAGGAAGATGAGGAAAACACGTTTCGGGCCATAGAGGAAATGATGGATGACAATGACATGGGATTCTTTGGAGGTTAGAATGTATTTAATATTCAGAGTTTAGGGCAGAGAACAAATCAGGAGACCATAGGATTCACCATCTTAATGCTCTTTTGATCATCATAACATTCAGTGTGCCTGTACCCTTCCTCAAAATCAGGATAGACTTGCAGGTCAGATCATGAAAGAGAATTTCAATTTGATTTGGTTGATATTGAAGTTTGCGTTGAGTTTTTGTCAGTGGTAAGTACAGTGCATTACATTTCAACAGAGCATGGTAACTTTGTTTAGCTCTGCCCCTTTAAGGAGAGACAAAAACACTGAACTATCCCTTTACTGGTTTTGGTCATGCACTTGAACAATTACGCGCTCGTGTAGAAGAAATTAGGGTTTGGATTTCCTTCATAATGAATCATCTATCGAACTGTCTGTCTGTTAACTACCTATATCATAAACAATTAACTTCATGTTGAAATAGCAACAGATATGTTCGATATCTATAAAAATGATCTCTAAATAAAACGTGGTATGTTTTGTAGTTTAGCATTTGAAATCTGTTTATAAAAGTGTTCTTTTTAATAGTGATGCACAATATTGTTGGATCAATATCAGTACCTACAGATATTGGCCTTAAAAGCTGAATACCGTTATCCACAGATATGAACATTTTTACCAAATTTACAGCCAGTATTTGTCACAAGTTGACTATTGGTAATAAAATTGGCAGAATGAACAAATGTACCATAATTTTTTACCCCATCCACACGGAATGTCCACTTTTAAAGATGAAAAGTGTAATTTATTAAACAGAAAATGCTGTTTTTCTTGCTTTATATCTGTTTCTAACACACGTTGAGTGTTATTATGAAAGAGCAGGGACATTTTAATAGAGGAAAAAGGGGCTTTGTGCTCTTGAAAAAATAACGGTATTGGCAATAATGAATTCAGAAATACTGGCATATTGGCAAAAACCTATGATCGCATAGCTACTTTTAATAATGCTGTATCTTTATTCAGGCACCAGATAGCTTGGCTGTTGGGCCTGAAAAGCCCAAAATTTAATCTTAAAAATCTTTTGCCCACATATGTCAGACCAAATTATATTCATTTATAACACATGAATTAGGTTACATAAATCAGACGAGGAATATGAATCCCATGAAACATTTATTAATTTAAACCACGAATCCTGACACAAGCAAGTGGAATAACAACAAAACACTGAGAGATATGGAGATAAATATTTCATTTATTTGTTCATCGTACACCCCCTTCCTCATATCTGATCTCCAAACTACTTCTATATGAACAAAACCATGTGGCATACAGCAGAAAAGTTGACTGCAGTGATTGTCAGGGTGTCTGCACTGCCTCCAAAATCAAATGTAAGACTTTTACAGATGCTTCTTTTTATAAACCTAAAAAAAAAAAGAAACAATTAAACTTAAAAGCGGTGAAGCACTTTCCCCTCTCTGGTTTCTATGGGACGCCACAGATTTGATTCCCATCATCTTAAAGTTAAATATCATTTGCATCTAATTGCCAGTCGCCTCACGATCCTTATTTGGCCCTGCCAGCCACTCCCTGTGTTTTAAAGCTGATGCCAAATGTCCCTGAGTGAGCGAAGGCTGTCCTCTCCTTTACTTAGGAAAAAGCAAATCAACAGAGCAGACATGAATGTAACTCAGACTTGACTGTCTTGATTTTGACTGATCATTTGGACATTTCTCATGTGGAATGCTGTCTTAGATTTAAGATATCTCACTGGTATCAGACATTTTGAGATATTTCATGACCTTGAAAAAAAAATCGACAAACATAATTCATACTGTGTCAGACTCCTGCAGGAACATCGGTCTGTGAGACGTGTAAAGAGCATCTCTCAGGGTCACTCTCTCTTTTCTTTAACTCTGCAGCCTCAAAAGAAACACGCAGTCGACAACTGTTTGTTTTCCTGCGGGTTGGAGACGTGGTGATGGAGAACTCTCAAAACAGAGTGGGTGTGGTGGTGAGCTGGGACCCTGAACTTCGAGCCCCCCATGAGTGGATTGAAAGAATGTACTCAGAGGTGGAGGTCAGCAGCTCAAACTCAACACAACTCTACAACCTTTCTGAACAAGCTGTTTCTCAAACTCATTTACCGACTGTTCTCAGAGGAAATTTATCCTTAAAACTGTCTTCTCAGTTTTCAGAGATCAGAAGTTTTTCTTCTCTGACATTTGTTCATACATAACAAAGAAAATCTAAGAATACAAAGGCAATCCGCCACATACACGAGCACTGACATGTGAAGTGAGTTATATCACACTAACCAGCACTGAAAAATCTTAGAAACAAGAGGAAAACACACAAAATTGCTGCTTCTCAGGGGAAAAGACTGAAGAATGAATATTGTATTGTTCTTAATACAAATTATTTTCTGTACTTTGATTTAAATTAAAGTTTATATAACCCACTTACCTGGAAGGTGACTAACAGCACTGTTTTATGAACAAAAACAGAAAATCTAAACAAAGTGGAGACAGGTTTGTGTCTGACAGCAACAATATATACTTACAACGCCATTTAAAAAAAGACTTTTTAAAGGGAACAATAATGATGTACTGCCCTTTTTGTAGTATTTCTATAAATCATGATATACAGTATCATCAGTATCATGATATACTACAGTATCATGATATGGGCATTTAATGTAGGAGTGGATCATATCTGATATTTTTCTGATATATGATAGATCAAACTTGCTCTATCTAGTTCAGAATACATAAAACACCAGTTTTGCCTATTTTGGCAGTTTGTTTAAAACACAGACATAAAACAAAACATTCGATTCTAACAAAAAGACATTTGTGAATGAAAAACTAAAAGTAACTCTTTTGGATTATATGTTTGTGAGAACAGCAGCCAGCACTGTAACGACCTCCAGACCGACAGTGAACACTCAGTAATGTGATGCTGTTGTAAAAGAGCTTCGACTTTCATATTCAAATGAATGACAATCCTGACAAACAGAGAAAGAAAAAAATCATTTTAGTAAAGAAAATGAAGAAGCTGGAATTCAGTCCTAACAATCCATCATTAATGTTTATTAAAAAAAAATAAATCAGTAATGCTTGCATTAGGGTCCCCGGCCATTTTTGTAGTCCTTCTTAGCTGTTCATTCGCAACTGTCCTTTTTAATACAATGCTTAACAATTTCAAAGCAGACATTATCAGATGCATTTCATAATTTTGTGTCCCTGTGTTTATCATAGACCTTATTTTAGGAATTTATCCAAAACCGGTATTCTAAATCTTTACTTTCGGCTTTGGGAACCAGCAAATGCAAAAAGCTAACTCACTTTTGTATTTTTGGACTCATTTCTGCAGCGCTTTTTTATCTGCCAATACTGATACAATACAAAAAATATGCACCCTTGATACCAGGGGTGCTTATTTTCCTTGGCATATCCTTTTAAGGCTGTGATTAATAATAAATGTAAACAAATACATAGTTTGGTCTAATTGACACAATATTAGTTTAAAACTTTCTTTTTTCGCCAAAAACTCTGTAATTATTAGTCTTTAAAGCAAGACCAGTCCCTTTTACCCAAAGCCTGCTGACAGTCACCCGGGTTAGCTGTAACACCATGGTCATACCTCCCAGGGCTGTCGTGTTTCCATCACTGAGTTTGACTCAAATAAACTCGCCCTCCTGGTGAAATGCTGGTTAAAAGTGGCTGACAGCGGGACTTATGTAAAACAGATCAAACAAGAAGTCATTCCTGATAAAAATGTTTTACTCCAACTTGTTCTGTCAGTTGTATCATTAACTAAAATTATTTAAGAACAAAGAGACACCCTTAGAACTATAACGAATGTTCCCCCCACATTTTCTGAATTTGATGATCCTCTGAGGGCCGGATGGGAATCTATGGAGGGCCTGAAATGGACCCCAGGTCGCCAGTTGATGATCACTACTTTACACAGTAAATGCCAATTAGAATATTACAGATAAGTTAAGCCAGTGTGTGACTGTGTGTGTGTGTTTGTGCAGGGCTACAAATTACAGTTCACCCCCCACTATAAAGTTCTGTTCAACGGGCCGATCAGCTCCTCTGTGATGATTGGCTACCTGCCCCAAACACGTCTGAAGCGCATCCACGGGATGAGGGTAAGTACTGACAAACATAAACATTTACTAACACAGGATCCTTTAAGGACTCAAGCTCTGATTTTTGTAGCCGGACATTCCCACCTTGGAGAATTACTTCACATACTTTGATGGAAATCGGTTTGTCATGCAGCCCTGGCTGAGAGAGATCTACCCTGAGGATCAGGGGGAGGATGAAGACTTCTGAAAACTCGACTGTGACCTCAAATCCCGGATCCTTTCTAAATCCCACTTAGCTGGATGCTAACATGACAGTGTCTCTTCTGGGTGTGGAATTACTCTGGGACTTGTAATCTGGCGATTCAGCTCTTGTGTTGAAGTTTTTTGTTTCTTTAAATGTGCAAACAAACAGTATTTCAATATGACTGCCAAAGACGTGGATTAGAAGGGAGAAGAACAGCACAAAGAGTATCACCCCAGGAGAATAAGACCATGAGAGGAGGAGCATAGTTCTTCATTTTGCTTTTGCAAGAAATAGCTTAATGAAAAAAAGACAAAATGTTAAGTACAGGGACACTGAGTCCAGAATAAGTGAAGACATTTTCATATTCTCAAAACCTTTCAGTTTACCTGAACACTGTATTCACCCTAAACGTTTGACTATGTTCAAATACCGACAAAATCTTTGGTCTACTCAGTTTTATTCTGAAACTCTGTTTTCTTCTAATAATTTCCTCTTTATTCTTGAAATTCTGGGCTTAATTCAACTTAAATACTATACTAGATTTTCTAAATAATCCACCCAGCTCTTGAAAGTGTTGACCTAATTTCACTTTATTTTTTTGTTACATTTTAAACTAATTCTTGAAATTGTGCTCTTGTTTGAAATTTGAACTTTTTCTTCCTCCTTCATTTTGTTATTATTGTTATTTCATTTTTGGAGGAAGTTGTATTTCAGCTTTTTTTCTTGATCTTTTTTCTCAACAATTTCACTTAATCAACAAAGTCGTGATTCCATTTGAACTTTACACTTTACGCCTGTTAGTGGGTGGGATATCTCAGGCAGCAAGTGGACATTTTGTCCTCAAAGTTGATGTTCGAAGCTGGAAAAATGGGCGAGTGTAAGGATTTGAGGGAGTTTGGCAAGGACCAAAGTGTGATGGCTGGTCGACGGGGTCAGAGCATCTCAAAAACTGCAGCTCTTGTGGGCTGGTCCTGGTCTGTGGGGGTCAGTGTCTGTCTGAAGTGGATCAAGGAGGGACCAGCGGTGAACCGGTGACAGGGACATGGGGAGACCAGTCAGGGTGGTTTTAATGTTACGTCTGAGTGGTTTAGTCTTGAAATATTTACTTTTTTAAATTTTCACTTTATTTTTCTTAAAATTGTGACATTTCATAACTTCAGTCTTGAAATATTTACTTTTTTTAAATTGTAGTCCAACTTTCTTTTGATGTTCCAGATTTTTCTCAGCAGTTTGACAAAATGTTGTCTCTTTGAACTTTACTCTTGAAGCTGATTTTTTTTCTTTAACATTTACACTTATTTTTGGAAATTGTCACCAAACTGAAACTTGACTTTTTTTCAAAATTATTCCTTTTTTTAATGAATGGATGAAACTGCAGCCCTGTTTCGGTATTATTATTAATTTGTGAATTTCTCCTCAATATTACAAACTATCTGTCTTTAATTAAAAGCCTATTTTAGCTTTTGTTCTGAGAGTTATTTTTTCTTAAAACATTTTCCCCTTTGTCCTGAAATTGTTGGCTAACTTTAACTTTATTCCTAAAACGTTGACCCTTTTCCTCACTTAACATCTTTATTTTATGCAATAACAACTTCCAGGGGTGGAAACTGTGCCCCTGAATTAACTTCATCCCTGAAATTACTCCTCCCGTGTTTCACATTTCTATATTTCACTTGAAATTGTGGACCTATTTCAACTTTCTAATTTGTTTCAACATCAATCTTGACATTTTATTTATTCCTGTCATTTATTTCTGTTATTTTGAAGTGCATAATGAAAAAGACTTCCTCCTCTCATGTGACTTTCTCATACCTGACACTGGACTCTTGAAGGATAGATCATTTAATTGAAGTGGACTGATTTATACATTTAGACAGACTGTTTCTTAAATGTGAGCCAGATAATTGAAAAGGGATAAAACTGCTTTTATATTTTAAAACATACCTCTAAATCTCAGTTAGAGGCATGTTGCTGGCTGTGGTATTCAAAGATGCACTTTAAACAGCTATTGTGAATAAAAAGCAATAAAATCCTTTAGACTGTAAAAATGTCCTCTCTTTCATGATTTGGTGATAAATATCTCATAGTTTTTTCCTGCTTCTGTCTCTGAGGCTGAAGGACGCAGACACTCGTGAGGAAGCTGTGGTTGTAGGTAGGTGAGGGACAGACTGGCCTCTGCCCTCCTCATCCTCAGTCCTCCACTCTTTCGTCTCCTCCTCTCTGATCAGCAGAGGGAGTCCGAGAGTCTGTCCGAGGAGCTGACTGATTTCACGGGCCTTCTGCTCGGCGTTCTCTACTGCTGACACGCATGCACGCCGCCTACAATGCAAACAAGCATCCATATACTTGTTGTACTAACTGTCTTTTAAAACAATAAGTCCGTGCAGATATCACATCCACATTTGTATATTTTTTTACCTCGTTTGACTCAGACACTCTGGACTGTGGAAGAACTGAGGTGCTCCCACAACAACGCTCTTGTCCAGCTTGTCCAGCAGGAGGCTGCACACCTGCTCCATCTTCTCAAAGTCAGAGAAAGTGACTAAAGCCTGTGGGAATATTGTTACAGAACATTAAAAAAAACTTAATACACATAAGAGCTGTAGGGAAACTGATTTTTATAAAAAGATGTTTGAAACACTCAAAATGCTGCACCTCTGCGTTCATGTGGTACTGCTCTTCCTCTCGATGGAGAAACTTCCTCACTGACACGTTTCTGTCACTGACACCATGCTGTCTGTGAGGATAAAAGACCGGAAAATCATTACAAGAAAATCAAGGTTCGGTTTAAGATTAAGACAGCAAAGTGAGATTGAGGTCTGCACGGTGGAGCAGGGGTTAACGCTGCTGCCTCACAGGAAGACTGTTCCTGGTTTGAATCTTGGCAAAGGCCTGCTTGAGCACGTTCATCCATGTGGGCTCCTCCATGTGCTCCAGTTAATTTCACATGCAGCCCTCTTACTCCCTCAGTGCGGCCAGCCAGTTCAAAATATTAAAAGTGTATATTTGTGTAGAAATCCCAGCAAAATCTGCCATGACAATGTTTCAAATATCTACACTTACAAGAAAATTGAGCCTCTAATTGTTTGTTTAAAAATCCATTTTATGCATTTGTTATTATAAATATAAAGATATCTGTGAGATATACTTTAAAAACAAATCAATGTTTTACATCATTCATTAAAAATTAGCTGAGGCTGATGATTCAGTGTTTAGCGCAATAGATTACATATTGCTATATTAATTTGATTTAAATGTATAAATGTTGATTGATAGCCTCTCTGGACAGCTATATATTAGGTACCGGTATGTCCTGAAACTGATTGGTAATAGTAAAAGTATCAGATCGGGGCTTTGTGATTGATTGGCTATTGGAATACTGAGTTGTCTTGGTCAGTGGTTTTCAAACAACGATCAAGCCAAACACACTCAGTACACTTTCAAAATAGTATCTTTAACGTGTGTTACATTATCTGATTATTCTATACATGTTTATTCTGAGCTACTTACCTGATAATAACAGTATTACTCATGAAATAAAAATTGGATATACTAAGAAGTTTCACTAAAATATTTGTTTTTGTTTCTCGAGATGTTTGATAGAAATGCATCATAATTACAGCTATTCAAATATGTCAAGCAGTCACTCTGAGCTGAGCTTGAGCACATATTGTTCAGTAAGTCAGGCAGTTAAGTTATAAAACTAACTTTTGCTCTGACTAGTTCAACAAATAATGCCACATTGTGTGAATAACTTTAATAAGCAGGACAGAGATTTATTAGTATTTCTTAAAGTTGACATTGAAAAGGTATGGCATTTTGGTTTATTTGGTTCTTAATGCTGATGCACTTAATAACTGAGTTACAAGAAGTAAAAAAAAAAAAAAGATAATTTTAGATTAAAAAAATGGCAAACAGGGTTTGACTCAGTCTATGTCCTCATCTGCTTGTTCTGTCAACTGCAAAACACTTCAAGGATTTTTTAAAGGTTGCTTAATTTGCATTTTTATTAATAAATTAAACATACTAATAGATTGAATTTAAAATAAATCATCAGCTGCAGTATAGCCGTAGTATTGCCATATGACTACACAAATTCCCAGGCCACACCTGGATTTGTCTGGAGGCAAACCAGCGTGCCCTGCCACACCATTCGAGAACTACTGGTGTAGGTAAATGTAAATGTCAGGTCAGGAAACTGAATCTGCAGATATTTATTATTTAAAAATCGAGTTGGAATCAGGGGCAAAAAAACACTGTTCAGGACATCCCTACTAAATATATTTGCTTTTGTTAAATTACGAGTGATGTTGATCGTCAGATTGCAGTAATTTGGACCTTTGACAATAAAGATAAATTATTGTTGCCCTCTTAGAAACCAAAGTTGCCCATCCCTAATGTAGAATTGACTTGGGTGACTGTAGATTTTTCCCTTTTCTGAAGGGTGCCTCAAAAGTAAAATAAGACTTACAGTTCACTTATTACTAACTATTATGATACATCATCTTAACAGAATTATACCTTTAGCTTGGGTTAACTGTTGTCTTCGGTTACATTGATTTGTAATGATGCTGTCTGATATTTTAACATTTTAATAACCTACAAACACATTCACGACAAGCACGAGTTCTCAGTGAAGCAGCGTGAAGTTGAGTTCTTTAAATATGTGGTCCAGAGTTCCTCTGTTGTGTGTGTTTACCTGGCAGCTTGTAAAATGTACTCCAGTCTCCGTGTAACGCTGTTGGTCACCTCGGTGACGGACTCCTTGCTGCTGCCAACACTGACCCGCACACAGGCTCTATCCGCCGGGCAACTCACCTCCGCTGCTCCCGTCACCTGGACCTCCCTGACCGGGTTACCGGAGCTCTGACGGGACACGGCTCGAACCCCGAGTCCCTGCTTGTTTTCGTTGCCGACATATTCCCGTCCTGCAGCCGGTAATATCTCAGCAAATACTCGGCTCTGGCTGTCCATGCTGAGGAGCGGATAGGAGACGCCAAACGACTTCCCGCTGCTATAGTGATGGCCGAAGAGGCTGCCGGGAGTTGTAGGCGCTGTGGGTAAACTACAAAGATGGCGTTTAGCCACTGATAGCAGAAACATTTCAAAAGAGTTAAAAAATCTTGGATAGATAGATAGATAGATAGAAAGATAGATAACGTAAAAGTATCAGGATCAGGCATGTGAAACAAATAAGGATAATTGAGGATAAATTTTAAATGCATTTTTTAGGATTTTTTTTTTGAAAATCAAAAATCAATTGCAATGTTAAAATGGTGCAAATAATAAAAGATAATATAATAATGCTAATAAATTAGAATAAATAAAAATTAATGATAATATAATGATAATAACAATAATAATAATAATAATAATAATAATAATAATAATAATAATAATAATAATAATGCAGGGCGGGACGTACAAGGATGTTTTCTTTCTACTTTAGTTTGCCACAAAACTATGTAATGTCTCTGTCCTGTTTTATAGCCTCATTGGTCTCAGTCATATGACAGAAAGTGGCGTTGCCTTGGCACAAAGAGAAAAAAACTGAAAACAGTCCATATACACATTCGTTGTACTCATTGGTATCGATATTTTAGGGGAAGAAATCGACACCAGAAGAGTACCTGTGAAATGATCAGTACTGTGATATTTGATATCAATACTCCCATTGCTATCAAACAGCTAATTTCACATTTGTTGTGCCTGGTATATTCTAATCAATAGCTTGTTGTGTACTTTTATTTTATGTGTTACTCAGTCAAAAGTAAGTTTGATTTTGCTTTTCATTTGACGCACTTAAAACATTTTTATGCAACATCAGGGCCATCATGCAGAGTCCAACAAAGTCATAACTCAGAGAAAAAAAAAACAGTGTTTGTGTGAATGTGACATTCTTTTTTGATACAATGATTGCCACCATATCACAACAAGAAAACAATACAGACCAAGCGATGTAAAATCAAACTTCTTTTACTTAAACAGAAGACAGTGGTCGTGAGTGTTACATAATCATAAATTCAGAGAGAATATTCTGGGGCCTTTTTCCACATGATTTTGGTCACACTGTTCTCAGTTATTTCTCAAAATGATGCGAATACATTTGTCATTACGACGCATGCGCGAAATGCTCAGCTAGTATGAAGAAACAGCCTTCTGCTTCACGCGCTCCGGCCACCTGGGCAGTTCATATTATTTATGTGACGCTCTTCGCCTGTAAATAGTTTTGCCTTAAAATAAATACAGTATACAATATTATAGCAGGATAAGTATTGATCATTGTGTCAAATTAGCTAGATATTAAGCTTCGTTAATTGCCATTACACATCTACCTCAATTCATAAAGAGGGGATTCAAGGTAGGCTAATTTCTTTTAAGCACATTGACTGATATATTTGTGTTAAGGTGTATGTCTCACTTATTGCTGTTTTTCAACTTTCCAAGCTTGGGAAAGGGTCACAGGCTGGGGATGAAACACCTAGGCAACTTGTGCTAAAGGTAAGTTTGTTTACAGCGGCCATTTCAAACTCTGTCTGCATGTAGGGTCACCACAGGTGAAACTATAACTCGCCTAATGCACTGCATTACAATTTTGGCCCTTGTCCATGCCTCTGGCATGGTGGGGGCCTGCTGAGGAGGGTGCAGTTACATGTGGCTAAACACTCCTCTGCTTCACTCTTGGGTGAAAAGCCAACAAAAGGGCATATGGATTTGTCATGAATGAGGAGTAAGATGGCTGCTTTGTAAATTATAGACACACAGACGGCCTTTTTTTATTCATGTTTTTTTTTTTTTTTTTTTTAAATTTCTCCAGCAGCGATGTGGAGCCCAAAGTGCTTTAATGGAGTGGCTTTACCTGTCCTCCATTTCTCAAAGTGTAGTTTGGAAGTATGTCTTCCTCGTTGTTGAGGTCAAGAGATTATTGGGTGGTTGCATTGTGCTGGGAGTGCCCCTGTTGGATCTGCTCCATATTTTAAATTCAAATATACATTTATAGATTGAGTCCAGATTTTTACCCCCATGCTCAAATGAATATTCGAATATCGAGTATAAGGTGACAGCTCTATACCCTTTGGCATTCCCATTAAACAGGACTGCATAAGCCACATGTTGTTTTACATTTTTAAACCCATACTATATAGTCTCACTAAAGTGTTTAAATATCTATTAAGTATTTTATTTTGAACAAATATGCCTCTGGCTTCTTTGATAGATTTACAGTTGGAAAGAATCATCCTCCATGTGTCATCATCTATCACATAACCCAGATCTCTTTCCCAAATCATCTTAAGCTTTCTTTATTGTTATTTAACCATGGACATATTTCATACTGTTTTGATGCCTAAACAGACATGACTGGTCCTCTTTAGATATTGTTAGTTATTTTTTTCAGAAATGCCTTTGACACTCTAAATTTCTCCTTCATCCCATTGCAAGAAAATTGCTCTCATTAAATAAATCACTGCACATTCTAATACCATGCCTTTACCATTGAGCACAGTTATTGCTTGTTTATCTATTTTCATCTTGGGGTTATACAATTCGAAGGCATAATTTTGTTTGTTCTGAGATATTTTGCATAATTTATGAGCTGCTTGCCAAAAAACATGAGATTAGCCAAAATTGGATTTATTCTGATGTTTTTTAATCTTCTGTGTTTGTGATAGGGCCTCACAGTGTGTAAATGAGAAGTGGGCTCCTGAACCCAATCAGAAGCCAGTCTTATTCTCTCCCGTCCAGTGTTTTGCAAGTGTTTCCTTCTAAAAGACATGCTATGATATTTAACATTTGTAAGTAAGAGCCTTCCTGGATGTTTGGGCTGACTAATGACCATATTATCATAGCTTTTTAATACAGTATATGTTCTGTAATATTCATAATTATCATTCAAGTTATGTAATCTATCAGTGGAAAATAAACCATTTGGTTATATTCACTTTTCCCGATAAAGTAAGACATAACTTGTTCCAATTTCCTAAATAGTTTTAATTTTGTGAAATAGTTTTTCCATGTGGGATGGAATCATTTGTTCTACATCCTGATTTAATTCTTAAGTACCTCTTACCTTTTAAAATTAAAAGAAGAAAATCAATAGTGAGTGGAAGTTTTAAGTACAGGCACAGCCTCTGATTTATGACCGTTCATTACATTGTTTCTGATACAACCTGATTTTCCAAGAAGAAGGAAAACAGCTGGGTGTTGCAGTTTTAGTTCCGTACCATGTTTGGCCACCAGGTGGCGACAAAGAACAGTACATCAGTATTATCATAAACAAGGCCAGAGGGGAAGAAGAAGTGAGGCCTGTGCAGGACAATGCATCAGTCTAAAGGTGATGATACTTTAGAGGTGTGTTTTTTACTGTGTAAGGTTTATTTTATGTTGAATGGTCAGGTTTATTGACATTTATAAAAATAATTGGACTGCAGTTGTTTTGTGAAGATTTTTTTTTTTGTGATAATTAAGTGTGCAAGTACTTTTAACAGTTGGAAGATAAGACCATTGGTGATGTTAATTTAATTTTCTTTCCCTTTTTGTGTTTTTAAAGAAGTAAATCTTATTTCCTTACGTGGTGCTGTAAAAAGCAATAAATACACAACAATTTTTGGACCTTTGTACTTATAAATGATAAAACACAGTTAGATGAAAGTGTAATTTATTAGGTTTGCCCAATCATGAGAAAAGTAATAATGACATTAAAAACTGATTTTGAGATAAAATGAAAATCTTTATTGCTCATTGATTTTTTTTTTGACATTTGCTCAATAAGCCTTTAACATTCTTTAAAACAAAAAATAAATGATTAAAAGAGAAAATATAAAAAGCTATGAATTAATAAATACTAATCAAGTAACTATGCTTTCAGGTGCATACTTGTTTCAAAATACACACATTTTTACACACAAAGCTTAAGGAAAATACACTTTAGACCGTATGTGTGATAGTAATTGTCCAGTCTTGTTTTCATGAGCATCGGAGGCCATAAACACTCCTGATACAGAAGACTCACCCTCCATGTGTCATCTACCACATAACTCAAATCTCTTTCCTAAATCATCTTAATGTTCCTACATTTGTTATTTAACCGTAGACGTATTTCGTACTGTTTCGATGCTTTAGTAGACATTACTAGTAGCTGTAAAATGTGTTCCATAATATTTTTCCCCCACACAGTGAACATTTCCAGAAATGCCCTTGACCATTAAATTTCTCCCTCATCCTGTTGTAAGGAGGAAAAAAACCCTTCCAAAATAAGTCACTGAAACACCCCTGATACAAAAATTTGATTAATCACCTTGCTTTACTATTAGATATAAAGAGGCATGCATTATTACCACATGGATTTCTTTCATGAAGTTACTGTGTAACCTCGTGGTCACAAGCAGCACCTACCAAAATTGAGCCTGTGATGATGATTTACAACCGAACATTTAAAATCTTAGACAGGAAACCAATCAGGCCATAATATTTTCATGTACTGAAAAAAGCAAACATTTTAAGCTTTGACAGTTTCATGTTTTTTTTTTTAATCTTATACTTATCTGGTCCGGTGCTCGGTGACCTTGTGGTTCCACGAAGGATCTGCAACACACAGAGCAGATAATGGAGACTGTGATGTATTCTTTCTCAAATCTTTACTGGGACAAACTGCTTTTTGTTAATTTTCCTTCAGAAATTAAACTGGATTCTGACTGGAATCATTTTAAACTTAAAATTAAACTGTTTTTAAAGAGGACTCTGATCACATGCTTCCTGTTTTGGCTGGTATTTTGTATTACTGTTGTATTTGCTCTGAATTGTTCCGCCTTTAATTGGTGAGTTTATTACTTGTTGCTTTTACAGTACATTGTTGTTTTTTAAAGTGTTTAAAGCTCAGAAAGGATGGGCATTGCAAATTAGTTGAGGCTCTAAATGCTGCAGTGTGCAGGAATGTTGTCTTGCTTCATACTGTCCCAATACAAACAAACATTAAATAAAATAAATGAGAACGGCCATACAGTCTTTACCTTCAGTTGTCTAGAATTATTGGATCACTGTTTGCATTAAGACAGAGAATTCCATGTTTTCTAAGTTACTATACATGCTTGGTTGAAGCTGTATAAACTGATGTCTCTTCATGTACCGCAGACCCCTCGTGTGACCTTTCCTTTCATATTTTCAGGACATTTGGGAGCAGCAGATTTTTTGATCCAATTCTGGACGCTGGTTTCTTTAAACAACAGAGTTTGTTTGGATTCCCTGGAGTATTAAACTGTGAAACGAGCTTTATAATCACAACCTAAAAATACAAGGCAGTATTTGTTGGTGTTGTCTCCAGTTTCGCTGCTCCCCTGGTGTGCTCTGTGAAACTTGAGATTTGATACACATTTCAGGCCAAGATTCAGCAGCACACAATACCCCATTTTCTTATGAAAGTAGATGAAGAAGGGACTCTATACTGTTAAATCTATCCAGAGTAATACTGAAAAACTTCAATCTCCTTGCTCTAATGCTCTGTTGTAATGAATTTAAATGCAAATTACACATTTGGAACATGAAACCCTCGTTTGTTTTTCAGTAAATTTGAAGTTATAGACTGCTTTAATTAAGGCACTTTACCTGAAATCCAAGCACTCCTAAATCTTTATAGTGCCAGCCTTGATAGTGAAACTTTTCCGAGAATTCTAGGCATCCATATGAGCTCTGTTCATAACAATAGCAAAGTTAAAAAAAAAAAGTTTTACTTTACAATTCATTTACTGGTTAAGTTATTTGTTCACTGTTTGTCTTTATTGAGCTGATACTTGAGTTTCTTGAAAATGCTTTAAATTAAGTGTAAGCATCTGAAGATTTGAAAGGTGCCTGTGTTTTGGACGGGGCATTTGAAATTTTCCACTTGTGACGACACATTCATTTGTGTGTGTTTATTTTTGAATGAAAGTAGTCAGGCTCGTTACAGCAGGGCCTGGCTAACCTTGGGCAGCAGCTGGATCAGCCTGATTCGATGTCTGTGATGTGAAAATTTGAAAATATTAATTTATTCAGCATTCTCAACAAGAAACATCATTCTGGTGCTCATCTGAAATCTCCGACACAAATCATCGAGACTTTTTTTTTCATTTGAGCATCCAGCCTTCTCCTCTTCAGTAGTTACTCGCGTCTTTCTTTCCTTCCATGTTGGCTCTGCTGATGGGACTGTTGTTGTAAATGAAGGGGATGGGGTTGACTGTAGTGTTATTTTGCTTTTGTGGAGAGGAAGAAAGAAAGGAGAGCCACAGTCAAGATAACGTCCTATAAAGTAGGCTCACTTACTGTTATTTCAGCACATTAACAACTATATTGATACAGATGATACAATCTGTCTTGTTTGAAAATATATAAATAGTTTTCAAAAACTCGATTTATCTCTAGAGCTAAAAACTATGACTCCCAGAGTGTAGAAAATAAGCCGCACTGATATGTTAATATGTAACTTTATTTATAAGAGCAAATGGCTACTATTGGTTCTTTTAGCCTTTTTGTGTCAAATGTTAACCTATTGTACATTTTACTGTTATAAACCCAATAAATTAAATGATCGTATGAACACACTCCAGCTGTTGTAATTTTTGCAAAGATGAAAAAAATGTACTCAAACCACCCAGTCAGTATTTAAGTGCATTTTGGATTTAGCACTTTTTGAATGGAATTATTCCCCCTACCTTTCTTTTTGGGTAGTGGCCACTGCCCCAACACAATCTCCCACTACCACTCCAACAGAAATCCAGAAAACACTATATTCATCTTATGGGATTGGCATATTTAGCTCTTTTTTTCACATACAATCAGCATCTTTTCTGCTGTCCTCATTAAACAATGTCACATTGAAATTCAATCAATCAATCAATCAACCTTTATTTAAGTTAACGTCTTTGGCACAATCAAACAAATTGACACATTTCTGTTTTTATATTTTTTCTTAGGATATGATTTTCTGGAAAGATTCAAGTTATTTTTTTAATAATTTAGTGGCTTCTTTCAAATGTATTTTGTGACACGTGTGATGCAGTGAAAGCTTTTTCACATATGCAAAAAAGCATGCTGCTCTTTTTATGCAAAAATAGTAGGCCTATTGATATATTTTTTGAGTAAATGTAATGCACTTTTAATAACAAATGAGAAACTAAAACTGTCTTCTTTTTATACTGGAGTTAATGCACCTCCTATTCCAGGGGTGGGCAACTGGCAGCTTGGGGGTGGGGGGCACATGAGGGCACGTGAGGGGACGTAAGCCCCCCCCCCCCCCACTCCCTCAATGCACTCCTGTCACTGGAGTACAGAAACGTGATGCTGTTTCCACTCTTTTTAAACATACTCTGATATCATCTCATGCAATAAAATAAGTGAAATAGTTAATTTGAGTACACATTCATTTTATCAGGAAAGGACAACTTTGACTACCTTGAGGGCCACATTATTGTTATTCTCAGATTCAGAGGGCCGATTTATAACAAGGATACTGTCAAAATGATCATCAAAAATACCTCTTATTTTACTAAACCATAAATACTTAGCTTTTATCAGAATTTATAATCATGTTTTCAAACAAAAATTGCAAACAGTAATGCTAAATTTAATAAGCTTAACACTGTGTAGAAGTACCAGTTCAATGTAATAAGCTGTTGTGATGTTTTTGTGTTAATTAATTGATTTTATCTTTATTTTACTATTAAGTCCCATTCTGAACAAAAATACCCTGGCCAAGGTAGCAGTTATAAAAATCTTGGTTGTTGGTTAATAAAGTTAATTTGCCTGACTTATGATCCCAAATGCATTAATATTGCTTTATTGAATACCATTGTTAGAAATTAAATTAAATAGTTCATTGTAAGGAATGAAATAAAATCAGTCATTAAAGGCTGTTAAAGAAATAATTTATATTTCTCATGCTGTAATGCATTTAAGAGTGTACACTGTGTTGTAATAGCCAATCTGACCAAACCACTGAAAGGCAGATTCATTCTTTTTTCTTTTTTTTATGAGTGCTTTTTTTTCTTCTTCTTTTTTTTTTTTTTATTATGTTGGCCCCGGGCTGCCCGTTGCCCACCACTGATTAATATAAATTCATAGCTGACATCAACTCTGGGTGCTGAAAGCCATGAAAACACAGCCTAAAGGTGCTTTAAAATTACTTCAGTTTAACCTCCTGTGAACCATCAAGGTTACTGACCACTTACATAAACAAGAATCCATTTTGCTGTAAAACCATTAATTCTACAATTTGTACTTGATGTTTATTCAACTACTATCCATATTATGGTTCAAACTGTGATGCCTGCTAATAAATTATGCCGTAAAGATTTGTTTAAACTCCCAAACAACAGGGTGGCTGTCTGAAAATGCAAAATGAAGTGCAATGAGAAGTTTGTGCCCTCCACTTTGTTCTCAGATCTTGTGTGAAAAGGGTCTTGGGGTCTTCAGATGGAGTCTGTGGCCACTTTGGGAAAAGTGCTTTGACTGTAATGGTCTTTGAATCTGTTGATGTCTCTCTCGCTCTCTCAGATGAAGTAATAAAGTTAGCTGTGTTGGAGGCCCTCCATGTCTCCCCATAGACCACAATCAAGGCCCGTGCAGTTTTATAGCAGTTTTATTTTCATATTGTCCAAGAAATCTCTAGACTCCCCCCGGTGCCCTGTGCCATAAATCGTCTATTTTGACCATATTTCTTCCACTCTGCGTCTTGTATTTATGAGTGAAGGCGATAAAACGTGCAGCGAGCACTCTGTGTGTCCACAGCTGTCATCTGTCTCGGGCTTTATTGTGAAAGGGGAAAAAAAGGCGAGTTTCATTTTTTATTTCCCTTCACAAATCTCCTCTCCTGTTAAAAACAGATGCTGATAGAAGGAGAGAACACAATAAATGGATATTTTCATAGTTTACGTCTCCAGACTCTTCCGATGAGGACTTTTATTTGCTTATAAAACCTGCAGGACTCAGCTCTGTGTTACCAAAGGTTCAGGTGGTGAGTGTTGTTTTATTAGCAGAAGATTCACTGGACTTGAACACTGCCAGCATAACTTCAGTATGTGCTCACAACTCAGAGAAGTCTTTTAGAGCAGATATTTGTTGATGTTGATCTATTCTCACTCAGAAATTGAACGTATGCTGCAAAAATCAAGAAATTATCACTAAGTAAGAAATTACACTTGCATTTTGCAATCAGTACTAAACATACAGCATAAATGTGTGGCAGATTTGACCGGTTAGATATTCAAATGGAATAAACTGAATATATTGTGTATGTGTATATACTTGGTAAGCATCTTTGTTGACCTTAAAAAAAGCATTTGACACCAAAGGTCAGACGATAGACCTTTAAAAGCTTGTTATTAAAACAGTGGCACATCAGTGGAAAACAAGTTATTACTTCTGCCAAGAAGTTATGTTTTTCCTGCATTTGTTAACTAGTTTGTTAACAGGATAACTAATGAAGTTAAAAACAAATTTTGATAGAATTTCCAGGGAATGTTGCTCGTGGCACAAGGGAAAAATGATTTGATTTTGATAGTGATCCACATCAGAATGCCAATCCAGGAGTTTTTTTTTTAAAGGACTTATTAACATTGTAAGATCTGGCAGTTTTCCACATTTTTGATAAATTAATAACTTTTCCACAGAAAATGAATGTTGGTCACGGCACAAGGGAGAAGTTTTTTGATTCTGGTGGTAATCTGAGATGGGATGTAAAAATAAATGACTTAAAATCGAGGGAAAACATAACTCGTGAGGTCCCTCAGGGATCAGTCTTAGGACCCCAACTCTTTCTTTTGTATGTTAATGATTTTGTGAGTGTCAAAACTGCTTAAACGATTTCTTTTGCAGATGACACTTTGTTGAAATCCAGAAAAAATATTACAGGTGTTGGCTGTGGCCAAAAAGAGTTGGAAAAAATAAAATAAATAGTTTAATGTAAGTAAGTTATTGTTGAATCTTGAAGAAAAGCCACTATTATATTTAACAACAAAGGAAATAAACATTTATGCTCCCTTATATAGTGAAGGTAGTGAAATTCACCAAGTAAATGAAATCAAGTTTTTAGGTGTCATGACTGACAAGAATCTGAACTTGAAATCTCATATTAATCATATGAAAGGGAAAAGTTTAAAAAAACAAAACCCAACTGCTCTGTTGAGTGAAGGATGCTTTAGATCAGTGGTGGGCAACTTGTAGCCTGGGGTCCACATGTGGCCCTCCTCTACACTTAATGCAGCCTGCAAGTTCCTCATGAAAACTTAGAAATATGATGAACCATAGTTTTTTCAAATGCTGTTATCTTTGCCTCACTATGAGTTTTCAAGAATAAAAATACAGCAATTTAGACGTTGTTCTCTAATCTCTAATAAAAACTGAAGTTCTACCAAAGATCAAAAATACTTATATTGGTGTTTTAATTTCAGATTCTGTGTTTACAGATTACTCATTAAAGATGTACTTAATAGAAATACTGGACACAAATATTAAAGCTTTAAAGCTAGTGAGTATCTTTTGTTTGTTGGATTGAAGTCTAAACTGGTTTAATTCAGCATTTAACCAAAATTTTGTATTTCAACTTTAATTTAAATTCAGATCCATGTGTTTGAGTAATGAAATCTAATAAATATTCATTAAATGTTGTTCCTTACATTTTTTTTATTATCTGTCATCTTTTAAGAAATTTGCCCTTAAGAGGAGGGAATAAAGTAATGTGGTTCTCTTAGTAACTTAATTTGCCCATCCCTGCTTTAGATGACAAAGCATTATTTATAACTCAATGATTGTTCCATTGTCTGACCTACTTTGTTGAAGTTTGGGGAAGGGCTTGCAAAACATTAACTTATTCAGTTTTTGTTTTACAAAGGAGTTGCTGCAATCACTAGAAGATGAAGTAGAGATCCATCAAACCAGTTATTTGCAAAGTTTTCTCAGTGCTCTTCAAATTATGTGTAAAGCTAATAAGAAGTCATTATAACTTAAAGGGGACAGAGACAGTTAAAACGATTCAGAACCAAACTGATGGACCGTTCCATGAACTGTGAACGGAGAATCTAGATCAAGAAATCAAGGAATCTAAATCAAACTTCATCTTAGAAATTATAATGAAAACCATTATGTTGAGATTATGTGATGAAAGATGAAAACAAGGTTTTGTTGTTTGTGTAATTGTGTCAGGTTCTTTTTGTGATCATATTTATAATAAAGTGAACCTCAGTATCTTATTGTGGGATGTGAGAGCTTTCTTAGCCTTCAGCTATTTTATTTAAGGTTTCGTGTTTCATTATGTTCTTTGATAATTGGTGTCTTGTGAAAAGAGGGCAGATCATGTAAGATTATTCTTCTTTCAGCTCCTTTTCAGTCAAGTTTTAACAAAAAATAAGTTGCATTGGGTCTTGAAAGAATGAAAATAAATAAAAATAAGTCCTTAAAATTAACCTCAGGTTGTTCGTAGATACCCTGAGATGCAGAGCCCAACAATTAGGCCATATCAGGCTACAAACGTGTGAGCATGTTTCTGGGGACGTGACCCTGTCCTCAGTGGAAGCTCTGGTTGTCGCTGTTGTGGAGCCACATGGAGGTCAACAGTTCCAGACAGGCAACAGTTTACAGAGCTGTAGCCTTGTGTGAACCTTTAATACTACAGAACCAGAGCACAGAGTCAGGAAATTTACAGCCTGCTCAATCTTTACCAGTTTTTTTACAATCAAAACCACTTAGAATTTAGAAGTTGAGTATGATAAAACGATATTTAAAACCTTGTTTGGCTTTTTCTCAATTAATTTATCAGACCTGCAACAATGCTGATTCAGAGTCAGATCCACTGTATGAATGGGTCTAATGTTCAAGCTGAAAAAAGAAAGGTTGCTTTGATTGTGTTGGCTGAAACTTCCAGAAATCATGAAAAGTTTATATATGGTGTCGAAATCAAAGTTATTCAAGATACACAAAATAACTTCTTTTTTTTTTTTTTTTTTTTTCCCAAATCCGATATGCTGTCATTTTCCAGCCTGCTTGAGCTGATATTAATACTTAAATTTACTTCTGTGCCCTTATAATTGCAAAAGATTTGAGTGTCCTGATAAATGTATCATAAACAGGAGAAAGATTTGAGCTGTAGTTGTCATTGTCTATTGATTGCCTGAAACACATTCTGACAGGAGAGTTACAGCTGACTTCTTGGCCTGATAGTGGGTTATCAGAGGTATTTTCTCAGGCTGTCGCTCAGCCCTGCAGCGTACGTCTCTGTAAACAGCTCCTAGTCAAACAAACAGGCCTGTCCGATGCTCCTCTAATTCCCATCACTGAGCAGACCTTTGTGTCAGCAGATATTTTCACTAAACACAGGTGAAATAGATTACCAAAGATTACAGCTCATGTTTATTTGTGGTCCTGCGTGCTTATGCAGTAAGCAGATGTTACAGAGTCTATCAGTGAAACCTGCGCTTCGCCTGCTTTGACAAATAGATGTTTATTGGGGAGAAAAAACTGTTATATTCGTCAATTACGTGTATTTCACTGTGTCTCTTGTTATTGTTTTAAAGCTTATTATTCCACCAGTTGAGAACCACTGTGTTAGAATAAAGTACATGTAGCACAACAGAACATAAAGAACTTGTCACTCTATATTTTTGCACCACTTGTTTATGAATTTAAAGTAAATTTAATGCTCAAATTCTGTTGCAATTATTTAAACTACAGTCAAATAGAATTCAGTCTCTCATTGTCTGTTAGCTTTATGTCAACAAATACTTAAAAATGCTATTAAAGCTAAACAGAGTTGACAATAAGCAATGGCAGTGACTGTAAATTTTGATACAACCTGTTATTCTAAACAACATGAAGCAAACAAGTTTTTAATTTAGGAATGCACAATAATAGATTTTTGCTATTGATATTTCCAAACTCATTATCTCTTCTACTGATCCTGAAATTAGTGTTTAATAAATGACATCTTTGATTTATATAACTAGACATTCAGTTATAATGGGGTAACCATTATGATTTGTACACTCTGTCCATATTGCAGTCAATACCTGGGGTATTTATAGACAATTTAAGCAGCTTAAATATTGACTGTAAATATGGGCAAAAAAAATGTATTTACTGATAATCAACTTTTTGGGCAATCATCTGCCAGCACCCATATCAATCTGATACCATTATCATCCTTTGTTGAACTGATCATTTAACATGAATATACAGGGATGAGGAAAGTTGTAGCCTAACAAGACCAAACATTTGTGATGCCACTCACAGTGCTTCACCTACTCTAAGAGTAAATGGTACATGATAGTGGACTTGAGCTTGTAAAGTACTTTCCTAGTATTTTTGACTACTTACAGTACTTTTATACAACAGGTCATATCTTCCTGTGCACACCCATTATCCCTCTAACATTCACTCACTGATGGTTGTAAGTGTTCTCTAAGGCCCCATTTACATAACAACGTTGTCATGAAATGGAAAGGTTTTTCCTTTGCTTTTTCAAAGCACTCTGCGTTCACACAGATCCGCGAGAACGACTGAAAACGCTATAGCGTGCATGCCAGGCCAGTAGTTGGCAATGTCGGTTTGTTGTGAAACAGCGATGTTACAACATGCGTACTTTTTCCGGTGAAGACAAACTTTTCATAAACAACGAGTGGATGCGTGAAGACACAGGAGTTTCTTGTTTGGACAACAAATCTGTCTTGATATATCTGTCCGGATAACAAACCGAGCACAGTAAGCAGCACACATTTTGCTTGGTAGACGGCCGAAGCTGCTGCTGTTGTTGTTGCTGCTCCTGGGATGCGTCTGCAGCCTTCATGTGAAACAGTACTGCGCATGCACCGCACGTCAGTGTTTTCCCTGATTCCCGTTTACACAAAGATGGATATGAAGACATTTTCAAAACTTTTCACTCTGGACCCTGGTTTCAAAAGTTTGCTGATTCAGACACTCTGAGCACCGTTCTTGTGTAAACGGAAGGCGAAAACGCAATGAAAACCCTCTGTTTTCAGCCATTTTCGTTGTTGTGTAAACGGGACCTAAGTTCTCCATTAAGACATCCACAACCTTTCATACCCATTCACATACCACTGACACAGCGTTGGGAGCAGCTTGGGGTCAAGACAAACACATCAAAATGAAGACTTTTGACTTTTTTTTTTAATAAAAGATAGAACTGTGATAGAATAAAGCTGTGATTTATTGTTAATGATGCAATTGACCATTTGCTAGCTTTCTGATTGGTTGACTGGCCGGCATGTCAGAGAGCCCCTTTTCATAGCAGTCATTGCTAAGCTGTTGAGCCAAGTTATTTCAGTGAGTTTCGATGAATTTGTGGCTTTTTTTTGTTACTTTAACATCCTTAGAAGGTGTGCTTGGGGGTGATGTTTTAAAATATAACCACATCATAATTCAGGATTATTTTTTCTCCCGTTTTCTGAACTGAAGGTTAATTAAAACAGTCTTCTTCTTTGAATTTTGTTAATGTGAGTGACCACACTGACAATTCATCCTACTGACCATCATGATAAGTAGAAAGTACTTACATGTGCTTTAAATTAAGAGATTATATTTGTATTGATCCTTACAATATGTTATGTTCTGGTAAGTTATATAGGAATGACATTATTTTAACGCAAACTTAGTGACATGATATCAACCATAATTTGTTATGTTAAGTGCTACTCTGGGAGGTCAGCTTCAGTGTTCACATCAGTATGTTTTACTTTTGGTCTAGTTACACAAATCTCAAAATAACATTATGTACAACACATCTCAATTATCCTTTTTTTTTTTTGCCAAACAAACACTTTTTTGATGTTTTGCTGGAGGGCAGCTACTTTTAGCCAACATCTCTAACACCAGAAAACAGTTATACTTTCATCAAGTTTTCAGTGAAATTTTTGGATATTTTCATATACCCTACTCTGTCTTTACCTTTATTCTCTCACTGAGGACAAGGTAATATTATAGTAAAGTCAATCAAAAGTGAATAAAAGTTAGTCAAAACGAAGAGTATTCTCAAGTGTTTGTATGGGAAGAAGCCTGAGAACTTGTCTAACTAGCAACAGTAGCCAATGAGGGTGGGGTTTGACAATGAATCACTTCCTGGAGGGGGCGGGGCTTGACAGGGGGTCAGTATCATTAAGTTGTTCAACTCTGGTTGTGTCATAGGCCTCCTCCATTTCTTTTGATATAAATAATGCTTCAGAAGCAGCTGTCTTTTGTTCTGAAAACAAAATCTGGACTGTTCTACAACAAGAGAGGTTAAAATGAAGCAGAAAAAAACCCAAAAGTGAAATAAAGTCTCAAGAAAACTTGAGTGCTTACAGATAAGGATGCAAGATATTGGATTTTTGCTGGTATGCCAAAATATCTGAACTCATTATCACTGATGGTTTATTTTTTGTCAAGAGCACAAAGGCTTTATTATTTTTTTTTCACTGTGACAGCTCATTTGAGTCAGGAACAGCAGTGAATCATGAAACAACATTTAACTTTTGAAAAAATAGAAAATCTTAATTTTAAATGTACACGTGCCATAATGATAAGGTGAAGCACTATAGTGATTTGGATATTTTACAGATATATGATGTATGAAATATGTGCGGTCGATATAGTGGCTGTAAATATCAGCAAAATTTCAATACTGCCATTTTAGACTGATATCAGCCGATACTGATATCATATGCTAATATTGTGCATACCTAGTTACAGGCCACAGTGTGGACTTTCGAAACAGTCATGTCTGCCTATGATGAGCAGAAAATATACATGTAGACGGAGGCTGTATAGCTATAATAAACCCCAGGAAGTAAAAAGCATTTGAAGGGGCATTTTCTTTAAAGAAGCATTTCTGTGTCAACTGAGAGTTTAGTTAAAAGGTGTTTTTTATTTATATGAGTTAATGTCTTAAAATAAAAAATCATGACCCATTCCTAGTTCCTAACTATGGCTGCTTGCAGCATTTGGTAGCCATTATTGAATTAATTAAAAATGTCTAAACACTGAGGAAGAATGCCGCACCTTTCCTGTTCATTTCCATTTGTGGTGGTCTTTATGGTTCACTGATGAGGGGTTTCCATGTTAAGCTTATGTATGTTTAGACGTACATACACACCCATACATATACACTCGGGCATAGCTGAACCTGTTGTAAAGACCTCATAAAGACTCAACATCTGTTTATTGCAACGCATGCCAGAGCAACACAGACACCCACCCAGATAAATACCCCACCCACCTACACACACCCACACACACCTCCACACACAAAAAAGTGAGGTCTTCTTGATTTAATTACCGTGTTAATGCACATACACAGGTGCTCGTGCTAAGCTTTAATGAGGATAATGATGTATCTGTGTGAGCCTTACAGAGTACTTTGAGATATTCCCATAATGCTTTGGCATGTTTCGGCCCACTTCAGAGAGCAACAGGTGTGTGTTTATATATGTTTTGCTTCGTTGGCATTAATGACCTCTTTGTCATCATACTTCACATTTTGTGACCCCAGAGTGCAACAGTGGCAGTGTTGTTGTAAATTACCCGGTTTAACGTAACTCTTTAGCACACCTTTGTGCTTTTAATATAAATCCTGTGTCGTTTATTTCCTCTTCATCTCTCCCCTTTTTCTCCTCTTTCCCTGCAGATCAGTGTTTTTAAGGCCTGGTTGAGTTTCAGGGCTCTATTAAAAGTTCAAAGAGAGCGTTTACTACTGTAACTGGAGCTAGTCTGCACCGAGGCTTTCCACTAATGAGTGCACCACATACTCACACACACATAAACACATACACACATATAAACCTCTCAAATGCACTTACAGCAACACATGCTCCCCTCATGCAGGCTGCAGGGATAGTCCTCACAGCGTCTGTCGTTTCTACAAGAATGGTGTCTCTTTGTTGAGCTGAAGATCTGTCAGAGCTCTAACGCCCCTCTCAGCACCCTGTCCATGTTTGTTCTGTTTTCTCACCCTTACCCTTGCAAGCAAAGCTCTGTTTTCTGAACAGAGAGCACAAAGTGGGAGTTTTATGAGATCTCTGTGTTCCTCCATCAATTATCTTGATCTAATAGTCACATTGAGGATTCATCTGACTGTGTATTTTATGATGTTTTTGTTTGTGAGATCACGAGGCAGTTTAGAAAAAGAGCACATGAATAAATATTTTTTTGTCACTTCAGACCTTTTTGTCTTCAAAATAAAACTCTTATTTTTTTGCTTTAAGTGATGGTTTAAGTGGAAGATTTCAAAAAAACTTAAAACAAGATATTTTTCTGCAGCGTAATAACACAGTAATGTTATTCAACTCCTGAATAACATTACTGTTTTATTAGAAACTAAGAAAATTTCATAGAAAAATATCTGCATTCAACTCATAAACTTTCCTTTCCAAAAATCCTAATATATAGTTTATTTCACAGAAGTAAAAATACTGCCATGCTTGTTTTCCAATGTGGTTTAGCCTTAAATACATACAAGTCCGTTTTATCCAGCTCTGATAATGATACTGTTTTTATTTAAAACAATGGCAAGCCCATCCTGTGCAGTGCCTTTTATTTTTATTGTGACAGTCTATTTGTGACATCCTCAGCAGGATTTAGGGGTGATTCCCTTAAACAGTCCAGAGAAGAAGCTTGAAATGACCCAAAATCACATGTCAGGTGCATAAAAGGGGAATTAGCTGTAGTTTAGAATTAAAGACTCCGTTGTTATAGCTTACTGAAACATTTAAGGCATGAAGATCAAACAGGATTTTCATCTGATGTATGTCTACTTGCTCTGCTTAAATTACGCTAAATTCTTAATGGTTCACCTTGAGGTAGAACATTGTGGCATATTTGTAGATTCTGCCAAAGTGTGGCAGATACAATTCTGAAATCTACAGATCTGCAAATAATATAATTGACTTTTCAAGCTATTATCTGCCACCATGATGCAGTATTCTGCACCCCAGTAGTATTTTTTAGATTATTCATCTGTGCTTTTTTAAACCTAATTCAGGAATTACCTCTGAATTATGCCTTGGCGTAGAGTTGTCCTCTGTGAGCACTTTAGTTAATTCTGCAACCTTAATTACATTTCAGCTGCTGCTTAATGGACATCTGCAGAATATACTGCTTCATGTATGTAGACCTCTTGTTTCTGTGTGTGTGTCATAGTAGTGTGTGCACTTTAGGTTTAAACTGCACGAAGACCTTTAAGGACACAAAAATAACCAGTGAAATCGTTAATGGTTTCAATGCGCTAGTTTCCACAAACCTTAAATAACAAATTAGATTTTAATAATGTTTGTTGAGTCTTTGGAGCTCTGCGGTTTTGACCTTCCTCTCTGCTGCGTCCTCGGATGTCTGACATTCCAGAGTAAACAGAAAAACAAACAGGCCAGACAGCGAGGCCTGGGATTAGACGCCTCATATAGAAATATTGCCTCTATGCCAAGCCATGTGTGTGTCCTGAGACATATCTGTGTCTCTGAGTTATTCAGGGTATGTCTTCTTCTGGTTTTGTTTGTATTTTCTGATTGAGGCGGGAAATAGGAGGATTTTGTTTTTAATTACATGTAATGGCTGCTTTGGTTCTAAATGCTGGTGACATTTGAATGACTATCTTTGAGGCAGATGGCTAATGCTGCTCAGTGGAATTCAATTTTTAAATTATTTAAGGACCTATAATTTTGTTTTAATATTTCCTCTTATTTCACGTCCAAATGTTTGGTTCATAACCACTCAGTGCCATAAAATCCTCTGAATTTTGACCAGACCTTCATATGACTGCAAATAGGAATATTAACTTTAGTGTTTTTGAATTTGATTTTATAAAAGCAGTGTGATAACAGCTGGGACTGTTTGTGTCAGACCTGAGGGGTTTCAAAAAAAATAACCTGTTAGTTAAGTCGACTTGGCCTTGAAATTCAGAATCTAATCTTCAAGACAAAAACTTTACTTGAAAATCACAAATTGGGGAATCTTGGTGCTACAGCTGCAGTTATATTATGATTAGAAAAAGATATAAACACACTAAATAAATTCTGAAGAATATAGAGATAATCATACATCCAGAAACATAACTGAACACTAATAATCAGTCACAAATAAAGTCAGTCTAAATATAAATGATGTTAATTCACTAATGTAAAGCCCTTTTCCTTGGTGACCTGTGTGAAATTTGGTTGGGCACTAATTTAAACATTAAGGGCTCTAATTTCGTAGACCAGGCGCAGGCAGGGCGCACCTGCCCTGCGCCGCGCCAACGGGGGGTGTGTCAAGGGCATTTTGCAAGTTTCGTGCACGGCGCAGGAGGCGCACCCACGCCTCCGTTCTTCCCACCGGCAGAAGTTGCAGAGAGGGAGGAGAGAAGGTGTGAGTGGGTTTAACACAGCCGAGTGTAATCTTCACCAATCAAATGAACGCCTCTCCTCGCCTTTAAATGCCCCGCGGGCGAGGCTCAGTGACTTCACCTCGGTGGCGAAGAAGGTCAGAGCCACTGTTACTTTTGCAGCAACTGGGAGAGTGCAGGGGCCACCGGAAGTGTTTTGTGCGTTGGAGGCCCCACTGCGCATCAATGTGTAGACCACCTCGCAGGACAGATGTAATCTGTTCCTGTGTCATAATAGGAGTACAAAATTAAGTGATTATTACATTTAAACACAGCAGCAGGCTAATCCATTCATCATGCTTGTGATCCATCTGCATTCCTGGTCTGTCATTGCCAAATAGCAGCGCCTTAGGTGAAAATATATCTCCTCCTCATCCTCCTTGCAATAATGTACTCCATCTTTTTAGATCACGTTATGAATAAAGATTAAAACAGAGAAATATGGGCAATCACAGGTAAATCCTTAAGACACTGAGCGACGTACATTTATTCAGCGAGCGTCTCTCTCTTTTTTCTTTTCTTTTGAATTTCATAAGATGAGAGAAGCCGGATACTCCGTGTCGGATGATGTGGCTGTTTGTGGTTGGCTGAGAGATGTGAACTCGTTAGTTTACGTCACATTTCCAGCTGCCATCAGGTTGAGTTTCCATTATGACAAACGTCTCTGATCTGACATCAGATCTGATGGGAGAATTAATATAGATACAAATATATGTGCTGGTTCAGACGGTCACATTCAGTAGTGGTTGCTGTGATTGTTTATTGCATTGAAATGTGCCTGATACTCTGGATACCTGCCTTTGAGGTTTTGGTGACGTGTGCGCACAGCGCGCCTGTCAGCCAAAATACCACTGCACGGGGTGCGCCTCACCTGCGCCAAGAATAGACCAGGTTGGAGCTGGCGAGCTTTCAGCGCACCATCCGCGCGTTTTTTTGGCACGAAATTGTCACTGCGGGAAGCTGAATCTTTCGACACTTCCCCCTGGTGCGCCGTAACACCCATCTTGGCGCAGCTGGTCTACCAAATTGCCAAATTGGCTGCACACAGCGGTGCGCCGGACAAAATTACCACTGCTTGGGGTGCGCCAGGCTACACCAGGCTGCGCCACCCTGAGTTGCGCCAGGAAATTAGAGCCCTAAATGATAACAGAAAACTAAATAAAGACAAAACAAATGTCTGACTCCTGATCAAAAGGAAAATAAAAGCAATTTTTGGAACAAAGTGAAGGAAACCCAATTTTTTTAGGAGTGATTATGAAGTGTTTTGTGACAACATTGACAAACAATTTTGTCATGTTCAAATGTTCATGCAAAACTTGCCAAACTGTCTTTATATCAATGGCGGCCATTTCTACTAGTTGTCTTATACTGAGTTGTCAATCATTTGCAGCGATTTGTTGAAGTTGTTGAATGTTTTCAGAAGTTTTTCGTGTGCATGGGCACCCAGGAAGTTTCTCATCTTGGACATTCTCTCTACCTTCACAAAATCTTTGTGCCATTTAAACACACATGCATGTATCCTGCACTGATCCTCATACACGTCAGCTAATGAAATGATTCAGCTGCTGTTTTGTTCAGTTTCTCCAAAAACTCCAAGTTATTATATTGCTGAACTTTAAAGCTGAACATTTTCTGATGCTAACAATGTCAAACACACATGTCACAGCATAACTGCTTCTGCAAGTTGCTGGTGTTTCCACTCACTTAAGGTTGTGCAGTAGGCACCTTTTGTAAAAAATTAAGCCACAATTCTGACCACTTCTGAACCCTGTCAGTGGAAGGAATTGATCAGGGAATTGATTAGCAAAAAGACTCATGATGTCGAGACTTTGATGGAGCTGTTAATGATTCTCAACTGGAATTGGTTTTCGATTCCCATCCCTAGTTGTTGATGAATACACAGCCTTTAATATGTAACACTGTGTGAGTGTGAACCACATGCTTTAATGCTCAGCGCAGTCTCATCATTTAGTAGCCATACCTCAGAGCTCATGTCAAGCTTTGTCTCACCTGCGTCATTGTAGATTCCAAACACAACCACACACTTGCTTTGATAAGAGATTTTTCTTTGCTGCTCTATACAGAAACATCACCACTGTAGGGCTGCATGATTATGGCTAAAATGATAATCACGATTATTTGATCATTATTGTTATCATGATTATTAATCATGATTATTCATCATGTTAGGGAAAACATCTGTATTTTTATTGCACTACTTCAAAACAAACAATATGTAAACAGTTCAATTTTGTTGCTTTAACATGACATTATTGTTATATCATATTATATTGCATTAATTATTTTAGAACTAAAATGACAACAATTGTGTGTTTACTTTGATAATAGGGCTCGTCAACAAAAATAACAGTCAATTAACATTAGCCTGTGTTATCACTGTTATTATTGACATTGTTGTTCCTCAGTGTTTTTCCACAGGATCACGTTTTACTTGCAGTGGGGAAATCATAAATATTTATTTGATATCATCAGGTTAGATTGGGGTCAGAGGGTCTTCCCCTGACATTTTTATACTTAAATCATTTCTTTCCAGCATTTAATCACTTTTTATGCACAATTACATAATAATCATGAGGTAGTCTTATGATCTTTGAGGTGCTTTTTGGAATCTCATCAGATTTTTTGAAGCTCATCTCAGTTAAATAATGAATCAATTTTATTTTCATGTCAATCTTGAAATCTTTTCAAAAATATGTCAGATGAACATGAAACACAGCGACTCACACACCTGAGTTTGTAGTCACTGAATGACAGAGAGAGTGACAGCTATCACATCGCACACATGGTAATAAAAGACAGTCTCCTAATACATTTGTGTAAAAATCCCCCACTACAAAAACAAGGTCAAAATTGTGCTGAATTTATCGTCCCCCCCATTTCTCTTGTTTTTGACGAAGCTCATCCCTGATACACCTCTGTTTTAGAAAGTTTGACTCTCCATCCCTTCACAGCAGCAGCTGATGTTTAAAAGTAAGAGAGCTCATCAAAACATCGGCTGGATAAGCTGCATAAAATGTTTGAAACAGCATCACAGGTGAGCTCACAGCTAAAGATGCAGCAGCGTCCTGCTCTCCCTCCTCTGCAGGTCACACGGAGGTCATGGGAGACTCACACATGACGCACTTTAAAGTTTACAAGTTGTAGAAAACGAAGAAATAATCATTTAATGAAAAAAACAAACATTGTTTCCAGATAGTGCTAAAACATGCATAATCAATAAATTAGAGTTAATTGCAAGACAAAGAACGAGTTGTTTGCTTAGTTCTCAAAGTCCAGAGAGCTTCTGGTGAGGGCAAAAGAGCCACAAGCAGCTCCAATGCGTGAGGGGATCACATATTTCTTGTCCAGTGTTTTGACCATTTTTCAGCTGTTGTACTTTCTTCTCTCAACATGAGTTGCTCTCATCAGTCCACCAAGTTGGAGGGACTTGAGGCTGCGGCTGCAGGGTTTGCTCGCTTGTTATTTAGGCAGCTTAACGAAGATTTAACATGCGTTTGCCCCCTGGTGGTTGGCTGACTAATGGTTGAGAAAGTGATTGACTAGATGTTGAGCAGAGCCCGCATTTTAACTGTAAATATAGCCGAAGATCAGGTTAATTTAATTGTGGCAGCCAAAATCATGATAAAGATTAAAATTTGATTAATTGTGCAGCTCTATTGTTAACTATAAAAAGCCCTTGTGGTACAAGCAGCACGTTTGCAAGTGCTTGAAATACAACAGCAAACATCTTTCCAAATATTTTGTTAAAATTTTGAATCGCATCAGAATCTTAGATTCAGAAAAACAACAGCTCAGAGTTTTCACATCATTCTAAAATACAGTGAAAATAGTGTAAAAACTGTTGTTGCTTACAGCAAATCAATGTCAGGCAGGACATATTACCTGTTGTTTACATGTTTGTCTTTCTTCTTTCTCATAAACCCACTTTTACCTTGTGAGGTTGTGGTTCTCTAGAGTTCTCAAGCTTCCAGGCCTGCGCTCCACTGCGCAGTGCTTTAAGTTATGCTCCCAGTGGGTGAGGACGTGCCCCATCGAAAGAGCAAGGCTGTTGCATGGAAGTGTGATGTGTAGATGGACTGTGTGCTTAGAAGCAGGAAAAATGGGTAAACTTAAGGATTTGAGAGAGTTTGACGAGGGCCAAATTGTGATGCCTAGATGACTGGATCAGAGCATCTCCAAAACTGCAGCTCTTTGGGGTCCCCCCAGTCTGCAGCGGTCAGTCTATCTAAAGTGGTCCAGGGAGGGAACGATGGTGAACCAGCAACAGGGTCATGGCTGAACTACTGTTGCTCAAATTGCTGAAGATGCTGGTTCTGATAGAAAAGTGTACCTGATCGGGGTACATCCTTAGTTTAGACTCAAGTGTTTGTCTGAATGTAAACAAACTTCATAGACAAGTCGAGGTGAACATCTGCGGTTTAGCCATAACAGTAACATATGTGCAGTTACAGTAGGTCTTAATGTGCAAATTCTGTTGTTATTGTGAAAGATAAATACTATAGACTACTCTTGTATACTGTCAATCATGTTACTTCAAATGAAAATTTTTGTATGTAGGTGAACGTAAGTGTGTGTTTCAAACAGGAGCTGTACCTGCTGGCATCAGGACAGAGGGGGTGGAGTGGTGGGCTCCAGAAACTCAAAACGCCAAACGTTTATTGTTACCCCATTTGCTGCCGACTTGCCTTCAGGGGAGAATCTCCAGTATTGACCTCTTGGCCCTGTACTGCTCAATGCTCTCCAAGCCGAACTCCCTCTTTTCCTCCCTCCTGCCTCACATTAGTGGTCCAAATGTTGAAAGGAGAATAAAAGAATACAACGGAACAATATCTGAGGTCATCTGAGCTGGAGCTGCCTTTCCTAACCGGAACCAGCCAAGTTTTCTGAGGCAATATTCTTTTATTCTGGTACTATGGCAGAGAACGAGAGACAAGTAAAAAACATGCTTCACAGATTTTTTCGTCCAAGAACAGATCCAGGGTGATAAAAGTGGACAAAGCTCCAGATTTTTACAGCTTACCACTTTCTCTCTTCCTCTTCCTTTCCTGCATTCATCCTCTTCTCCCTCCTCCATCATTCCTCATGCCTCCTGGGAGTGATGGTGCTCTGATGGCGTGCACTGATTTTGATAAAACAACCCCACCTCTCTCCCATGATACCAGAATTTCAAACTTCAATATGGTACAGTGACATGATATTAACACCCATTTAGTAAACGTGGCAGCAAACATAGAAACCCAAGGCACCAAATATTGGGTAAATACATACCAGTCTACAAGACATTTTTCATAGAACCATAATCAGTCAGGCACAAAAGATTGGTTCAGACCCAACCTGTAACATCACCTGCTCCTCTCAGGCAGTCAGCACAGGGTCCCCCTCAGTAGACATAAATGCTTTAAGACTCTTTTGTTCCCTCTGGCATAGACATACCTGATGACTCGTCCTTTTGATATGTATTGATTTCTATTGTGTCACAGGTGTGAATAGGGCTGTGTGCAATTGCTGCATGGGTGAACCTGTGCATCTTTATTTTGTTGTTTTCTGTGGCAGTTCAGAGTGTTATAATGTCTGTGTTTTTAGTGTGCTTAATTTATGTGCATTTAGTGTGTTTTGATATATGTGCTGTTTTTATACATCAGTCACTGTACAGTCTGGGAAATTTTCCTTTGGGGGACCATAAAGTCTATTCTTGTCTTCCTATGAAGTTACAATGACAGTAGCAACAAACAGACAGTGTAACAAACAGTGTAAACTTGATTAATACATTACTTTCTTCAATAGGCTTACTGCTCCAAACACAGACTGAAAGTACCCACTGTTAGTGACCATCATGCTATCAACAAATAACATTAGCAAGCTTAAGTTAGCTTATTAATCACACGTGTTTGATGATGAATTTCTTTGACCTCACTTCCTAAACAGAACAATTACTTATCCAAACACATGGAAAAGGCATAGAACTTCTGATAAATCCACGTGTTGTCATCCTGGCAGTGGTGTAAAGGGTAGGATTCTCCAATTTTATGCATTCTTTCCTGAAGTAATGTTTTGGCATGTCATCCAAAAAT
The DNA here is from genome assembly GCA_037902135.1 of Cetoscarus ocellatus. Taxonomy (NCBI): domain Eukaryota; kingdom Metazoa; phylum Chordata; class Actinopteri; order Labriformes; family Labridae; genus Cetoscarus; species Cetoscarus ocellatus. The sequence goes on along the minus strand of JBAMNC010000523.1, from coordinate 901,909 downwards.
GTTGTGTGTATTAGGGTCCAAAGTGCCTAGAACTCATAGTTAATAATAATATCTCTGTTTTCTGTTGTCTCATGGGATATAAATACTTACAATTTTGTACAGATGAAAATTAAAAATCAGAATCAGAATCGCTTTTATTGCCAAGTATGCGACACACACAAGGAATTTGACTCTGGCAGTTGTTTTCTCTAGTACAAGATAAATAAAATAAAAATAAATATAAAAATAGTGAGTAAAATTAAATCAAATAAAAATGATATATAAATGAAAATAACTCTTAACAAATGCAGTGTATATACAATATGTGCATCAGGAACATATAAAACCATCCAGGAATATTTACAACTGATGGGGGGAAAGTGCAGTGGTCAACACTAGCTGACACAGTACCCACTGCACTGGTCTTGTGACTGAAAGCTTTCAATACATAGTATAGAAAAGTACTGGAGTATGGAGCATTTTGATAGCCGTACTCTCCTCAGGGCAGGAAACCTGACACATACGCACCTGCAGCTTCCATGACAACAAGGACCATCTGTCCATCAAACTGTGTCTGAAAGAACCTGTTCTGAGGCAAAGCAGGAGGATAAACACACATTGGCACTCGCAGCCGCAGAGTGGAGCCAGGTTAAAGGTTAAAGGACCCCATTTCCTGTCCAGACAGAGGAGGACTTAACACCCCTCCCCTCACTTCCAGTCCATGCTGTTCTCCTCATTACTCTTCCTTTTCTGTCGCTTTCTCTCTTTATCCAGCTTGTACTTTAGTAGACACGCACATATACATCTTTTTGCAAGTCCTCAGTGTGATTGATCGTTTCTGCAGCAGGAGCATTAGTTCATCAGTGATTATTAACCATGTGGGCTTTTTTCTCACAGGAGCGACTGACTCCAGGATGAAAAGGCTTATTTGATTAAAAGCAACTGAGTCAGCTAATCTCTGAAAGTTCATTTTTTAATAAACTTCTCTCAAGAGCTTCATTAAAGAGGCATGATCTGATGTTACACTAATTCAAAAAAGGTTTTGGCGAAAGATTCTTGTTAGTCAGACAAGTTCCTCAAAAGTAAATTTGGCCTCTGTACTAAATCATGTAAAAAAATCCTCTTAAGGTAGTATTTTCAGGGCTTTTTAGAGCACATATGACCAAATATATCTAGATATGGTTTCATGCATTTGAGGTAATTTATCTTCTGCTGTTTAACCAGTCTCAAAACTGGACATATCCCCGGCAAAAAATAAGACAAACATGGCAGGACTGGTGTGTTTATCAAGAATATATTTGACTTGTGTTCAGCCCGTGTCTGCAGCCGAGTGAGCCTCTGTGGTGCACGGCTGCTCTGGTAATAGCCTGTGTGCTCTGCAGGCCTGAGATTAATGTGAAGACTTATTGATGTAATGACGGAGCCATGAAAGAGCACTCTGGGCCCGTGGTTTGGGCCCAACACATGAGCCTAATGGACTGTGTGTGTGTTTGTGTGTGTGTGACAGAATGTGGTTTTGGGCAGAAACAGATGAAATTAATTGAGAGGTTTTGAGCTCATAAGACCCTGAGAGTTGAGTGTATATATTTCTGTGAGATTGCCTCACTTATAGAAAATACCTGACTGTAGGTGTGTGTTGATATGTGAGTGTGTATGCTAGGAATGGGAATTGTGTTTGGTTTTTAAGATATACAGTATGTTAATGTATTTATAAACCAGATAGCAATATCAGTGGTATGGATGGATACAGCTTATTCTACAGTAACATACATTCACTCTGACTTCACATGGACATTGGCTAGTGCAATGCTTAATGAAAGGACTAAGAAAGCAAAGGATTGTTTACAACAAAAACTAACGCTGTGTGCTGTCCGCGCACAAAATAACATCTGAATTGTTTAGTCTAAAGTAGGGCAGAACAATTTCTCATTTTCTAATCAAAATCACGATTTTACGTGATCATGTGATCACTGAAGCTGCAATGTTTTGCAGCGCTCCTGACTGACCCAGGATCTGATGTGTCAACTATTTGCTAGTGGCGATGTTGTCACATGTCAGCGCTCATGTTCAGAACCATTTAAAGCTGACATGCTGGTTTGGCATGGCTGGCTTTTTTCCTTTATCGAAATAGTTGAATTTTGTTTTTCTTATTATTACTTATTTAACTTTTTTTTTGCATTCTATTTAACTTTTTTTTTTAACTTATTACAGTTAATGGTTTTTTGCACTACATTTTTTTAAAGTTAAGACAGTTAAAGATGGCTCTTTTAGTTCTTCAGTTGTAATTACTGCTGTTGGTCAAGGACTTTAAAGAGTTTACATGCATGTTTTTTTTATTAATAAATACATTTTGTAGCAATTCTTACCTTTAGTTTTCATCTTTGCCTAATAGCTTTTAATGTTTGATGATATGATGTAATTTCTGTCATGTTTGTAAATGTTACTGTACACATTGTGAATTTTGTACTGAAGCTTTATTTGAAGAAAATTGTGAATCAAATTGAAATCACAATATCTGCCAGAAAAATAGCAATTACATCTTTTCCTAAAATCGTTCAGCCCTAGTCTGAAGGGGGGATTATTATTTATTTTGATTTATGTTGTTAGGATTGATAGGAAAGGTTCAGGTTCCTCTTCTTTTCTTTGGTCCTTTCCTCTTTGTTTTCTAAATTGCTTTTGACTGGTTTTCATGTGGGAAATAAAGTGTGTTTAAGCTGTGTTGAGATGTAACTGGATTGTAACGTATCACCACTAACAGAACAGACGCCAATTTGCAAAAAGCTTCTGGACTCCAAACACTTACTCAACACTGATGAACTTGGATGCAGTTTGTCTTAAATTTTTATTTTAAACCCCAACCAAATTAAAGCTGAACTGATAGAACATGGCTGCTCACCACAGCGCTGACCAGAGTGCCCTCGTTGCAAGCCCAGCAGCAGATTGATGTGCCACTGAGCTTATCCTGCTTCCTTTGTTTCCATTCCTGAAATCCAGTCTCTTCTCTTTCTCTCGCCCATGTATTCACACTTCACACTATATATTAAATACATCAAAACCATCAGTCATGACACTTGTTTGTTATTGTAACAACAATTAAAAAAGGGCTAATCTCTAAATATTGGTTATTTTGTATTTTTTTTAATTTCAAAAAGAAATTTGGTCAAAGAGCGAGGGTTTCCTCAGATCAGAGCTCTTCACTTAAATATAAGAGGGCTAGATTCTTTTCAATTCTTCTAAAGGCAATTTTAAAGTAATTGCAGAGAAAATGTAGTATATAGCATTTGAAAGAAACAGAAGCTACCTGTGCCATAACGAAGGACACTCAGTGTAGAGAACCCTTAAGCTCACAATACACCTCTAGAGTACCCGACCACCACATGACCCTTCAGTGCCACAGCATTGCCAACTTTGACTGACCCAGGCTCTGCGTAAGTGAACTCCATGGAGCAGCAAGCACCAGAGCATCACTGGGATCATCAGATGGGGTCCTCCCTTCTTGGTGTTTGGTCCAGTCACAACACCTCACAGAGGCAAGCCAGTGAACTCTTGTCCCAGAGACACCCCTCTCCTTGCTAACTCTCAGCACCCACCATACCAGTTCAAACCTCTAATTTATCCTACTCACCCTACCACATGGCCATAAGAGCCCAAACAGCATTTTCACAGCGGACCCAGGCTCCATACGGGCAAGCTCCAGAAGGTGACATGCTCATACTACCTTTAGTTAGTGATCACCCCCGTCAAAATGTTTAATAATGTTCCCTGTTCACCAAATTCCTACTTTGTCTATCATCCACAGCTATATTTGTACCATTTGAGTTTTTAATGTAAATTTGTGTACAATTATGCACATGACATGTTCCTTTCCATTTCATCTAACAGTGATACAAAACCATCTTTTAATTGTGTTTTAACCTTGTGTATAATTCAAGTGTCAGACGGGGACATTTCAGTGGAAGAAACCACACCTATTAGAATGTATAACTTCATTCACAGCATTAAGAGACATTGTCTACCTGCTTCAGAGGCTGTGAAAGACCAAGTTTGTGGAGTGTGAGTGATAAACTTTAGTGGCACAGCTAACAACCAACTGGTGATGTGCTTTAGTACGGCCATTCAGGCACTGGGCGCTGAGGGTTGCATGATTTGTGTGGTTGTGATACTCAGATTTAATTTTGAAATCATGTCCAGCAGTTGACTGGATGATCGCTCTGTCAGTCACACTCATTACGTTCAGATGTTATTTTAGGTGGTCGCTATACTGCTGCGGTGTCAAGTACAAAGCACGTGCCAAGCACAAACCAACTCTTGCCAAGTGGAGTAAAAAATATCTTTTCCCATAATGAATGCAGTCGGTGTTAAAGAAATGCAGTTCAATTCTGACAAAACTACTATTTTAGGTGTTAGCATCTATGCTAATCTCTGTTTTGGCAGTCACTGTTGTCCTCACACTCATAGCTCCCACCTCTTCCTGCTATAAAAGACTCTGGCAGCTTTGCAAGATGGATCCAACTGATTACAGGCAATAAAACAGGCGGATCCACAATGTAAAATTACTTTTTTGTGTTGCAATTGCAATCTATATATGTTGCCAAGCTCAGCCCTGTACATTTAAAGGGATACGCCAACATTTTCTTTTTGTTTGTGTCTTGCCTCACTCCTGGGTCTATGACAAGCAGATAGACACTATTCTTTTGACTGTGCGTCCAGTAACAAGAAAGAGACAGTCAAAGCTCACCCACTGCTAGTTAGCTTAGCTCAAACACTGGGAGTCAATGGGTATAACTAGCCTGCCTCTTCCTACAGTCATCAGATAAACTCTTCAGCACCTCTAAATGATCCTGTGTGCTTGTTGTGACTGTTTTTTTAACTGCTATCATGGTATTATCTTCTTCTACTCCTAAACAGAGTCTTTACTTTGTTGACCTACTTCCGCGGTGGTTTGCGCTGGAGATGTGACGTTAGTGAATGAGTCGAGTCTTTCGAACAGCTCTTTTAAGTGAACGATGACAACCGATTTGCAGTTGTGAGTGAGCTGTTCATTTGCGAGTGTTTGCGTTCACTTTAAAGAGCTGTTCAAAAGACTCGACTCGTTTGCAAACGTCACACCTCTAGCGCAAACCACCGTGGAAGTAGGTCAACAAAACTGAGCCTCTGTTTAGGGGTAGAAGAAGACAACATGATCATAGTAGAAGATAGTGTAACATAACGCAATGAAAAATCACAGTCACAACAGGCACACAGGACCGTTTAGAGGTGCTGAAGGATTTATCTGATGATTGAAGGCAGAAGCAGGCTAGCTATACCTGTTGACTCCCAGTGTTTGAGTTAAGCTAACTAGCAGTGGGCGAGCTTTGGCTGTCTCTGCCTTGTTACTGGACGCACAGTTGAAAGAATGGTGTCTATCTGCTTGTCATGTACTCGGGAGTGAGGCAAGACACAAAAAGAAAAAACAAGTTGGCATATCCCTTTAATGCATTGTCATTGAGTAAAAGAGTATTCAGTAAGATTCTTGGTCCGTACTGCCAAACCTTGTCTATGTGTTTTACCTCAGGCATGCTTTGCTTTGTCCTATGTTCATATTCTCTTTGTTTTGTATTGAGATCTCTGCTGCCTTGTGCCTTTTTTGGTTAAAGGGCAGAGCAGCTCACTCTGCCTCTGTAGGACTGCATGGTTGGAGGCAACATGGGAGGAGGCTGAGTAAATACAACCAAAATTAAAGTGGTACCTTTACAACTAGTTCCCCGCGGTGTGTGGGTGTATCTGTGTCTCCACAGATTCTCTGGTGAGGCCCAGCAGGTGCTGACAGGACCCCCTTCATCTCTTCACTCCCCCTACAAGCCCTCTTTGTGTGTGTGTGTGCATGCCAGCAGCCTGGATTTTACTCAGTGTGGGTCTGATGTTGAAGTGATTGACAGCTGAGCAGTCACAAGGGCGATTGAGAGCAGTTGTGGGAAGCGAGGGACCTTACAGCCTCACAGCTTTGAGCCCTGAGGGGGAAAGAGAGAGGGACAAATACAGCGGGAGACAGAGCAGAGAGAATCTAAACAGATCAGTGGGACACACGAAGATGAAGTTTGAATGAAAAAGTGAGCATTAACTGTTTTGTGTGCATGTTGTGTGCGTGTTTTGCTCACATAGGGGCTTGTTGTTAGGCATTACACAAATTAACAAAATAAAACTTAACTAACTCCCGATAAAACGTGCTTTCACTTCTTTATAACCAGCCTGCCTACTCCCTGATCTCATGCGTTGGAAACCCTGGGGACCCTGTAGGTTTATGGGAAATGGCTCATACTTATGGAGTGATGTCATATGTAGGAGACAGACCAAGCTCTCCCTGGCTGATACGGCCAAGGGAGGGTGAATACGGGCTAGTTGCCGTGTCTAAAACACCAAATACTCCTTAATGAAGCTGATCTGTGACGTCTTTCAGGCCCTTCATATTCCCACGAGTGCTCATAGTTTGCTCATACTTAAAGAGCTTACAGGAGGCACTGATATTTCAAAAACATGTCATAAAAGAAAAAAATCATATTGGTTTGATTCTTGTGGATGAATAAGAGAGATTGCGTGTAATTACTAAAATGTTTATAAACTTTAGTGAATAAGTATTTCCAGCACTTAGTCTCTGTAAATACTTAATTCTAGGGATGCAGAATATTGGATTTGCCGACGTCAACATGCAAGTATTTCCAAACCCGTTATGGCCGATATCAATACTGACACTGATATTTTTTGTCATTAGCACAAAGCCTCCACTTAAGTTAAAGTGACCTTGTACTTTTACAGTGACAGCCTGTTTGTAGAGCAAGAAAAATATTTTATTCTCAGATAAATGACACATTGGATATAAAAAGTGGAAACATAGTTATAGTAAGTGAACCATTATAGTACATTTACACATTCTGCCAGTGTTTCCACAGATATATGTGACACAGTGCCAATTTGTAAGGCTAAAAATATGGCAAATTTTAGCATCTGCTGATACCGATAATCACTATTTTAGGCAAGTATCTGCTGATACAGATTTTGGACTGATAACATTGTGCATCCCTACATACTTTTTAATAAATAAACAAACAAAAAAAAAAAAAACTCTCAATCAACCACTAAGAAGAGACTCATTAAAAGAACTTGTTTTATGTGACTGCCTCCCGTTTAGGGTTAAGTTTCATTTAGTTTTTAAATTCTGTTTCCAATTCCAGTTTTCAGAACACATTAGTTTGTCATTACTAATCCACATTTAAAGTTTTTTTTTTTTTTTTTTTTAAATAGAAATGTCAATAAAGATTTACCTTTCATTACTGGCCAATATCAGACCTCCATAGTGAGCTGTCAGCTGTGACAGAGATATGTCACTTTCCTCTTTATTATTTATTTAGCTAGACGTTTTTCCATATTATGGGAACAAATCGATGCAAAGAATTATTTTAAAAAAACTTTAAAATTAAAGCCATTTTTTCAACTTGTTATGTTATCTATGATATTTCTTTTGATTTTTAATTAGAAATGAGTATTACCTCAGTCATAGATTTAAACCAGGCTTAACTATTGTATGGCTGTTATGAATGTTACCATGGATACCCAGTAAATAATATTTTGTTTTACATAAATAAAAACAGCAAAAAAAAAAAAAAAAACAAGAACCTTTGTCTCAAATCTTCTCACTCACTTTGGTGACCTCCCTGTTCTGCTTTCCTAGTTCATTCAGCTCTGGGTAGGGCTGAGCACCATTTTGATTTTATGCTTATCAATTCTGGTTCTCAATGGTCCTACATTTTTTATTTTTTTTTTGTAAAATGTATTAAATGTTTCAAGAAATAATATCTGCCTGCTATTTTTGATGGCCTGGTAAATATTTCACTAGTGAGCTGTCAGATAGAGAAAGTTTGAAGTTTTTATTTTAATTTTGTGTCAACATACAATTATATGCCCAGCATACATGGGCTTTCCAGACACCAGGAGTTTCAGGTCTAGGGTCAGAAATGTCCTTCTATGGTCAGGGACCATAGAAGGACCATACACAGTTGGCAAACATAATGGAGAAGATAAAACAAAACGATCTTTTATTTTTCTGAGCTTTTAAAATGAAGTTGGTGAGCTTCAGCACATCATAAAGAAAGAAAGATCCATTCCAGTGTTTTCTCCTGTGGCCACAACAAGATATCAGGCTGTAGACAATTTTATGAAACAGTCACTGCCTTAAGTCATCATATTTTTGACAACGTGAAAGAAAATGAGACTGTCTGTCCACTTCACTCAGATCACAATTTACAATTTATTTGGAGATTTTATTTTCTCCTATGTTTTTTAATAATGAAAAATGACTTCATAGGGGCAGATAGAAAATAACCCTGAATTTTCACATAGCTTACCTGTGCAGTGCTCCACATCCACACGCACTCTGCAGCAAATCTCCCCCATTCCTATCAACCAGTTGGTTTCCACAGCCTGCGCATCAAACTGTCTGCGGAGAATGCCTGCAGCTCTGCGCTGTTTGCTTGAAATATGGTCTGGGTCTATTTAGGGGGAGCCACTTCAACTCAGCACCAATCTCTGCCAAGCAGATAGACCCAATACAGGAAAAAGTACTCAGACTTCACAGGTAATTTAAAAATGCTTCTTTTAATGGGCGAGGATATGTGCTGCTGGAGCAAAGCCGCAGTGGTATTTAATTCAAAAGTGACAAAAAAATATGTTCAGCTACATTGTTTGTGTTATGTTATCTCTGATGTTAATTATTATGCAGTCTCAGATTTAACATAATGACGAAATGATGACATGAAACCAGGTTCAAATGTTTTATTACAAGAAACACTTCATGTATTTTTTGTACCTTAACCCTGCTAATGGTGGCAAAGAAGTCGAACTCCTTTATCCCAAATCTTATCGTTGATATCATGGTAACACTCCTCTTCTCTACTCTTTCATTCATTTATGTGGCGAGCTCTTCAATGTCTCCTTACATTAAGGGACTCTCTCTAGACTTGTATCTATGAACTAAAAATGAAGTATTTGTTGACATGATGCATTTGCAGTAACAGAAATGTGAACCTGTGCTCAGCTGTGTATTTACCTGCATGTGACGAGGCATTGCGACAGCCACCACTGCTTCTGTATAGCTGGGATAAAATGGTTTAATGTGGACAGGAGAGAGTAAGACATTAGATTTGTGGGAAGTCTTTATGGCGTGTTCTGTTGAAATCTTTTTAGCATAGCTTGGCCAAACTCTTGGCTGCTGTGGCCCGCCATTATCCTCTTCTCATAATTTTGTATAAATGCTGCGTCACAAATCATGGAATACTACGTCGACACAGCAGGTCCTGGCAGATAGGTCAAACTTTTTTGGACAGCAAGGAGGTTTGATCCTGAAAGATAGATTTGCCTGATAGCAACTGAAAAGTAGAATTCATCGAATCCACAGACCTTGGAAATTTAATTAGCCTTCAAATATTTACGAATGGCTGCAGTCTCTTAAATGGGACATACCCTGTAATGCCCCAGCTGCCTTGCATGAAAAGACTGCTTTTCTAGTCTTTCCTATATTGTATTTGAAATATTTTTTGGTTTGAAAACTATGTCTCACTGCTTTTCTGTATGTGCTACAGGCTGCAAGAGTTGAGGCCATGACATGCACCACTTCAGTCCTCGGAGAGAAGACGGTAAGTAAATAAAACGTCCTTTTCAGGGACATTTTGCTGTGTTTACGTGCAAGTTCCAGGAGGGTAAAGCATACTCTGTGGCAGAGCAGCACAGGAGAGGGTCGGCCGGCAGCCATCTGGGTTTTGGAGGTGTCTTTAAACAGCGGAGGTGTAAATCTACTGCCCATGTGCCGGAGGGGACGTCAGTTTCTCTCCGGCCTGCAGACTCGCTCACAGATCAATAAAGTTAACTCAAAACATTCACACTCTGCCATCTGAAATCAACCATTTAATGAGTTGGTGTTCCTGTAAAAGTGGAAAAGGCCCCTTCAGATTTATTAGAAATAGAGAGAGTAGAATTCCAGAGAGGAAGAGGAGGAAGGAGAGGAAGAAGAGAGGAGAGGCTGGAGTTTAGTGCTTTTTGTTTGGATGTGTTTCAGCGTAAATATTTAAGAGCAAATGCTGAGTTACTACAGAACAAACAAATTAACTACAAAAAAGCCTTTTGATCCATTTTGGTACCATCATATGGAAGTTAATGGAGGCTTTTTTATAAAGGTAATTGTCGAAAATCCTGGAAGAAATGTTGAGTCGTGTAATTTCACTTAAAACTCTAAATGCTATCCAAAAACTGAGTCTGTTGGTAGAGGGGCTTTTTCAGCAGCAAAATGGCTGTTTAACTTCTTACAGCTCACTAAACCTTAATTTTAAAAACAAGAACAAATGTAAAGAGAGAAACTGAAGCAATAATGTTGTTGGCTGCATATCGTTATGTTTTCAAAGTAACTCGACTCATTAGAGTGACTGTTTAAGAGATCACGCAACCAACCCATTTTTAGGATCAACCAAATCCAGATACAGACCTTTGAGGATTAACAAATCCAGATCACAGGGCTATAAAGGGGACTTTACATTGTTTAACTCATTCACAGGGTGTGTCAGGATCTACATAAACTGAAATACTCTCTGGGCTTCTTTAAGCTCGATATTCAAAGACTCTGGAAGGCAAATTCAGACATTTGGCTCTAAACACAACAAAGTTCTTTAAACATCTAAATAGACTAGAACTGTGTGTGGCAAAGCATTGAAGTAAACAGTCTTAGTTTGATTTTAGTTCATTTTTACCACTTACAGCTGTTGTTTTCTCTTTTTGGCAGGACCATATGGGAAGACTCGGTGATAAATTTAAATTTCTTATGCTTAATCCCACCCTTATACTCTTCATTTAGCACTTCATTTTTATGGTCTAGTGTTATGATTGCCACCAAAGCCATTATTCCAGGTCTTGTTAATGTTCCCTGTCAGATGTATATGTTCAACCTATTGATGGGCTTATAAAATAAACCCAACAGAATCATTTGTGAGGGAAAACAACTTTGAACCCACAGCAATAGTGGGGTGGATGAGTCCAGAGTCTTATTTGCCACAAATTGTGCAAAATACAATTTTTATTGTTTTTTAAACTGAAATATTTCACAATTGCCTGTTTGCAAACTGTATCCCCCAACATGAAAAAATACCTCCTTGCTTTCTTTTCTGTGCATCACCTTTTAAAAAATGTCTGATCAACAAGTTGCTTTAGAAAAGTTTTCCTGCTGATATCACAAAGGGTTATGTCCCCTCTCCAAGCACAGGGAGATCTGCATGTGTGACATTAGCTGGTGTAAAAAAAACAAATAAAACAAGGCTGTTGTCTCGGGACTTAAGTATGAGGCGGAGTGAGGCTTGTCATGCTCTGAAAACAACCCTGCCTGTGTGATGTGCTGCAGAGAGAGTACCACCACAGACTGAAACTAGAAAAGCACTCTGAGATCTCAGACCTCCACCAAGCAGCTCCGTTACGGCAGTGGCTTTTCCGCTCCGATTGGACGGCCGAGTCTCCGCTCATGTCTGTCCATGTGGAGAACTCTTCTGCTGGCATTTGCAAGGGAAGCTGGGAAATGTAGTGACACAGGCTTGAAAAACGTTGACGTCAGTTTTCAAATAAACTACAATTCCCATAATGACATAAAAGGGGGAGGAACCCTACCAGCAACCGAGGAGAAATGAATGGTATTTGCCATTATAAACTTCAATGTTTTTTTTGTGACATCAATCTGGATTGGATCTAGATGAAATTTACCTTGATGATAGAGTTATATTATATATATTATCCTGTAAATTTTGAAGCAAATCCATGAAGTGATGTCAGAGATATGATTTTTTTTAAATGCGGCCCAATGTTAAGCAATGGGATTTAAAAAAATTTTTTGAAATTTTTTGCACCCAGAAAAATGTGCAAATCAGCACCAAAATGTAACGGCTTCTTTCTTGGACCAAACCACACCTCTGGTAAAAATTTTCATGTAAATCCATCCAGTAGTTTTTGCGTAATCTTGCTAACAGACAAACAAACAAGCACACACACAAACAAACAGACCCTGGCGAAAACATAACCTCCTTTAGCCCCTGTAAATAACTGCTAGCATTTAGCAACTAGCATTTTATTCATTATAACATTTGGAAAGACAAACAAAAGTATAGGGCTGTCAATACAGTAAGTTTGTTTGCTGTTGTTGTTTTTATGTGCAGTTGGACTCAACCGTGTAGTCCAGTGGTCCCTGACCTTTATTCCTTGGAGCCCCCACAGTTGTCCCGAAGGAGACTCTAGCAACACAAAAAAATCTGATACATTGCTGTGCAAAATAAAACACCAATTTCAATTGTAATCAGGCATAAAACCCTGTGCAAAGGCCTTTGAAGAAACTATGTCCTTTTGTGTGTGATGATTGTTTCGGATATCATATGAGAGAGCCTCATGCTCCCTGTGGGGTCCTTGACCCCGGGTTGGGAACCAAGGGTATAATCTATCATGCTTTGCATTGAAGGCACTGCATGATTTAATGGCTCCATGACAGCCTAATCTGACATAGTGGCCATCATGATGGTGAAAAAATTTGTGTAGCCTGACTAGGGCTGGGCGATATGTCAATTAAATCGATTAATTCAAATGATTTTTTGCAGGAGATTTAAAAAGTCCTGTTTTTCCTTGGCTTATCCTTACTGTATTTGTAAATTGTGTCACTGTTACATGATGGCCGGCCCTTCAGGTTTTGCACAATCACATTTTTAGGCTTGTATTTGTTTGTTTTAGTTTTTTTTACTGTGAAAATAGTGCAGCTTTCAGTGTTTATGCATATGAGGTTAATTCAATGTAGATTTGGACTGTATGTTGAATTTATATATTTTTCTGTGAGTGAAAAAAACAGTTTAAGTCGAGGTTTGTAAAAAAAAAGATCAGAGATTTTATTTTTAGCCCTTATTGCCCTTCCCTAAGCCTGACCTTGGTGTGAGATATCATGCAACTTTTAAAAAATGTTTTGTTTGACCAATGTTATAGTTACCTGGCTGCTCCCAGAGTGTTTTATCCCTCTGATGGGCTCTTGATCCGTATTGTTTCAATCCTTCAAAAAAGCCTTTCACTATTCAAACTTCAGAGTTTCATCTAGGTAAAGTTGGCTTTAACTAAGTACCAGAATTCATCCAATAACTAAACCTTAAAAAATCAAAATAACCCGATTCCCTCTGGTAGCTTTAATCCTGTGATTTTAATTTTTAACAACCGGGCCTTTGATTGGTGCAAACCAGAGAAGGTGACAGCCTGTGAAAACATTAACAAACACTCAATAATATTAAACAGGAAGGTGTGTAAAAATAATTTTACCAATCAATCATATATCATCCAGGAAATGATTTAATGTTTGTGCAACTAAGTGAGACTCTTTGACTGAGAGATTCATGGACATTAATTGAAATGTTTTGAGGGAACATGAATCCAATTTATGAGGAGCTGTGGCTGAATTATTGTTGCACACATTTACATTATTTTGGCATTTCCTGAATTTGATTCCCTCTGACGTCTCTTGCTCCTTCTTACTGTTGGCCTTTTTCTAAACTCCTCCCTTATCCGTTCTTTGGACATGGACAACAAACACACCTCCTCTAGGTAACCCAAACACGTCCCTGACACTATGTGAAAATCATCTGATGATTGCTTTAGTCTGAAGAAGTGCACATTAAGTGTTCCATGTACTCTCTGCTTCACTCAATCTCTCACCTTTCGCTACCGGCCTGCCGTACCCCAAGGGCCACACGGGAAGAGGAAGGAAGGCAGATGAAATTGTCCTTTTTACAGTGATGTCTCACTTTGGGGGTTTTCGTTCCTACTGTATATAACAAAGTAAATCTTTCTAACAGCTGCAAGACTGAGTGTGGTTTCTTAAGATTGTGTTACTTGCAAACTCTGCTTTATGGTGGCTGCAAAGAAAATCCTACAAGTTAACAAGCACACAAAGAAAAGAGAGACTATGGGCTCCATGCAGGGTGCTGTGTAACATCAGGTGGGACATTATGGGGCTAAATCTGGGCAGCTTCCGGTGACAAAGTGAACATGGTGGTGACAGATTATGACAGATAAGGAGCACATGCTACATCGGTGTCACACTGACTGGTTTTCCCTGGTTTGAAGACACGTCTTGTTCTGTCTGCTGGATTATTTGGAGAGCACATGTCACACATGTTTTTGGTGGTAATGGGCTGCTTGTGCGAGTGTGTGGGACTGTGTGTGTTTATGCTTCTAATAGAGGTTTAATTTGATAAGCAGCTGGAGTGTTTGTCAGGGCTGAGCTGGGATGGAGGTAACAGGACTCTGTATATTTTGGATAAACATGAACAGATTTACTCCAGGTTTTCTTTCTCTCTCACTGCCTGTATATATAGTATGTCCTAGTTTGACATGAACATGGAAGACAGAGACATTTTTTTAATTCATTTGTGTAAAAATACAACTGCAGACATATAATGTAGTGTTTTTCTTTTGCTTTTTATTAAGTAAAATTAAAATATGCACAGTAAAATTAAATAAAAAATATTTTAAAGTCTTTTTTTCTCTGCCCTTCTGGCTCCATTTCTATCATCTTCATAGACCTTCTAACCCTAACCCATCCCATCAAGCTGCAGAAAAACTTGTCGTTTGTCTTTGCGTCTGTTGGTGTCATGGGCATTTTTTTGTATATATACTTGCTTGTATAGACCAATCCTACGGCTGATTTGTGGGCGCCGCCATTATAAGCGGCCGCCATTACTGCGGTGGAACAGCGTGTCTACTCCCACCTGCTGTCTGAGACTTTAGATATATTTCACAGATTAAGGATTTTACTCACGTCAATTATCTATTTAAAAAATAACGTAAAAATGTGAAGTTAGGTTAAGAGTTCACGCTAGACTCTCGTAGCTGACCAACCTCCAGAATTCAGTCAAAAACAACTATCGAGCATAAGCAGCGTCCAACAGCAACAAAACATACAGAAACACAAACACTGATCTAGTATCACGTCTCACAAGAGCAAGGCTGGAGCCACATATTTCAGTCGAAAATTCACCAGAGTTCAAGACGATAACAAACCGAACCCAACCTCAGCCCGAGCTGACCATCCTGTTTCTACAGCCGTCTCTGAACACAGATTACACACGACCAGAACTCCAAAATGACTGGAAAAGCTCATAATTCCATCTATTTGCTTGCAAGTTGGATAGAATAGATCATTTAGTATGACAATCTGCTTCTTATCTGTCTTTTGTTTCATTTCACACATTAAGCAACCAGTAGCTTCAGTAAACTCCCACTTAGCCCACAGCTTATTAGCTCTGATTAGCAGCTCACAGCCACATATCCTTCAAAACACCAACACAAAACTCTGCATCTTTAATGAACTATGTTGCTCACCCATTGACAATTCTGATCTTCATAACCTGATGAATTCAGCTGCAACCGCCGTTCACCTTAAACTTTAACATCCAGCCGTGAAAAATGGGTCCTCTGGTTCAGTAATAGTTCAGTGTTGTCCTCCATTTGTTGGTAGTTAAGTGCTGTCCTTTTGTCATTTATCCCTCCATCAGATTTACGTCTTCACTGCTGTGAGCCTTTAGCCTTGAGCATGCTAACCACCAGCTCCAACTCCGTGTTCATCTCATGAATATTCAATTAGCCATGTGCTGCTTACGTATTTCAATAACTTTGGCACTGAACAGGAAGGAGTATCGCTACCCAAGAGTTACACAAAGAGAGTTGAGAGGATGTTTTTTTTTACAGTGATAAAAAAAAAAAAACTTTGATTTTTGTTGATTCTGCTGATCACTCTCATTCAGACGTATGCTAGTCACAGGACTTTTACCACCGCAGTAATGGCGGCTCGTCAACTTCCGGTATTTCTCAGGATTGGTCTATAGCCTCATTTCCAGTGGGTGATCTAGTTTGGTTCAGTGCTGTTCGGTACAGTTTGGAGTGGTAAATCCTGATCTTGTTTGCATTTCCACTGCCACTGTACCTTTACTTGAACATAGCAATAATTCTGAGAGTTAAAGTAACAGAATAAACACTAATAATCATTGTCGTAATCAAATGTTTGTTGACAGCTGATGACTAGTGGTCAGACCTCACCATCAGCATAGTCCGCACTCTTTTTTCCTACAATATTTTTCCCTATGAAGCATTGTAACTGTCTCTGTTTGTTGGTCTTATGAGTGACCGTTTTAAATGATGACTTGGGGCTGACTGTGATGATACACGTTGTAGTCAACGCACTGGTGATAGTAGACGGTGTAATCTTCCATGCTTCATTGGAAAGTTTTTTTTCATATATATTGTATCAAAAATGCCAATCAGTAGTTTATATGTGATTATATACAGCCTAAGAAACTGACACCATTATTGACTGACACAGACAGTCAATCATGGTGTCAACACAAAGTCACCAATTTACACTGCCACCAGTTGAATGATTACGAGATAAGATATTCCTTTATTAGTCCCACAGGGGGAAATTCCAAAACACCAAACTTATTTCCTTTTTCCATCCATCCATCCACCCATCCATCCATCCTCTTCCACTTATCTGTGGTCAGGTCGTGGGGTCAGCAGCCTAAGCAGGGAAGCCCAGACTTCCCTCTCCCCAGCCACTTCGTCCAGCCCCTCCCCGGGGATCCCGAGGCGTCCCCAGGTCAGCTGAGAGACAGTCCCTCCAGAGTGTCCTGGGTCTTCCCCGAGGCCTCCTGCTGGTGGGACGTGCCCGGAACACCTCACCAGGGAGGTGTCCAGGAGGCATCCTGATTAGATGCCCAAGCCACCTCATCTGGCTCCTCTCACGCAGAGTAGCAGCAGCTCTACTCCAAGCCCCTCCTAGATGACCGAGCCTCTCACCCTATCTCTAAGGGAAAGCCCTGACACCCTGCAGAAGAAACTAATTTCGGCTGCTTGTACCGGCGATCTTATCTTTCAGTCACTACCCACAGCTCATGACCATAGGTGAGGGTAGGAACGAAGATCGAGCGGTAAATTGAGAGCTTCGCCTGGACTTCTTAAAAATAATTGATCTGTGATAAGCAAGATAAGCAGAAGTGTTTGTGTCTGTAAAGCCTTACACATTGACATGTTGATGATTGTTGTCTTAATTTGCCAACTCATCTTTAAAATATTCTGTTATCGTTGTTTCTGCTGCTGTGATCAATCTCTCATCTCTCCTCTGTCTCTTCACTGGTCCTAAAATTTATGTGTGGACTGCAGCTCGTGTGTAAATTCTGGATGACATGCAAGCTGGATCCTTGCAGAGAAAGCTTGGTGGCCATGATGCGTCCATGTAGTTTACAGCATGTAGATCTCTGGCTTAATGCCTCCTGGCCCATTTGGGATAACTTTCAGTAACATTCTCCCAACATTTTGCTTTGGTGGTTGACGCACTGTAAGGAAGGTGTAAGGGTGTAAATATTCCACATTGAATCGGTAATATGTAAGCCTCATTAGATAAGCCTGTGCATACTTTGTGCAAAGTGAGCACAGTGTCCTGAATATCATACCACACTTAACCAAAAACCATTATGTAATTTATCTGCTAACACTACAGTCATGTGTTCCCTAAAACAAATACTGTGCTAATGGTTAAGTCACATAAGTGGTTTATTCTTAGACTGTGATCATAATCCACAAATATTATCAGCATTCAACGATGCAGCTGTGGTCCAGATTCATCTGTGAATATCTTGCTGGTTGGCATATTGGACAAAAATAGCACTCCTGCTTTAATCTAAATACAGTAGAAAGCTGGCTCGTTGCACATAATGATTTTCAACTGTGATGTGGGTTGATCATGTAGTCTTGTGAAAATAAGTAGCTTTGTTGGTGTGGTATAATTTTTTTTTATATTAAGCTGCTGTGACGTGCATCTTAACTATTTGGAGGCTGAAAAAGTGACTATTGAGAATCTTTGTCCAAACACTTTCATTGACTCTGGTCTTAGGCATGCGGAGTGTGTTCTATGGGAGCCATATGGAGTAAGGGGTGGTGAGGGGCTGTAATGTAGTCACAACAGAGAGTTCAGAGCCAAAGGAAACAGGGGTCTCTCACTCCTTCTTAAACAGGATGAGAAGTCTAGACCACACGCATGGCACACTTTATACTGTATCTGTATCTACATACAGATCAAACAGGCCCACGTTTTTGGAAACATTCAATTCCTGTACCCATTCTTTGATTTCTGGTTGGCTCTGAAGCTTTTTTGGCTTCTTTTCCTAAAACACACACTTTGACACACTGTTCCTCTCTGTACAAAGCACCATATTCCCTCAGGAGCATGCTCCATGAATGGGTCTACTGTTTTCCCTCTTATCATTTTATTCCTCCAGCTCCTCTCCCTCCTCCTGATGAGGAAGTGAACTCAGAGATACTGTATTATCATAGATAGGTGCCTTTATCCACTACTGCTTACATGTCTGGACACACAAAGATAGACACTTAGGCATGTTACTGGAGACACTCTTCTACAACATTCACTTCCTTCTCATTACAGCTAGTCTATGGTTTTAATCTGGTTCATTATATTTATTTCATTGACATTTGCTGCCCTTTGGCAGATATATAAAGAACAAATACTAAGTATATGACGTAAGCATGCAGAAATTTTGGAAAAGTGGCCAGTTCTGCCTCTAAGATACACTACCTGGCCAAAAAAATAAGTCACCGCCTGGATTTAACTAAGCAAGTAGGTACGAGCCTCCTGTTGGATAATTACTGCATGGGTGATAATCTTTCAGCTGGCAACAAGTTATTTAACCTCAGCTGATGCAATGAGTAGCTTTTCATTTCTTAAACAACCATGTCGAAAGACACATCCTGTGGTCGTGAAAAAAATGTTAGTCTGTTTGAGAAGGGTCAAATCATTGGCATGCATCAAGCAGAGAAAACATCTAAGGAGATTACAGAAACTACTAAAATTGGGTTAAGAACTGTCCAACGCATTATTAAAAACTGGAAGGATAGTGGGGAACCATCGTCTAGGAGGAAGAAATGTGGTTGGAAAGAAATCCTGAATGATCGTGATAGGTGGTCGCTTAAAAGTTTGGCCAAATCAAATCAAATCAAATCAAAGAAAAACAACAGTAGAACTCAGGGCTATGTTTAATAGTGAAAGTAAGAGCATTTCCACACGCACAATGTGGAGGGAACTCAAGGGATTGGGGCTGAACAGCTGTGTAGCCTTAAGAAAACCACTAATCAGTAAGGCTAACCAGAAAAAAGGCTTCAGTTTGCTAGAAAGCATTAAGATTGGACTCTGGGGGACTGGAAGAAGGTCATGTGGTCTGATAAGTCCAGATTTACCCTGTTCCAGAGTGATGGGCACATCAGGGTAAGAAGAGAGGCAGGTGAAGTGATGCACCCATCATGCCTAGTGCCTACTGTACAAGCCTGTGGGGGCAGTGCTATGATCTGGGGTTGCTGCAGTTGGTCAGGTCTAGGTTCAGCAACATTATGCACCCAAAGAATGAAGTCAGCTGACTACCTGAATGTACTGAATGACCAGGTTATTCCATCAATGGATTTTTTCTTCCCTAATGGCACAGGCATAATCCAAGATGACAATGCCAGGGTTCATCAGGCTCAAATTGTGAAAGAGTGGTTCAGGGAGCATGGGACATCATTTTCACACGTGGATTGGCCACCACAGAGACCTTAACCCCATTGAGAATCTATGGGATGTGCTGGAGGAGGCTTTGTGCAGTGGTCAGACTCTCCCGTCATCAATACAAGATCTTAGTGAAAAATTAATGCAACACTGGATGGAAATAAATCTTGTGACATTGCAGAAGTTCATCGAAACAGTGCCACAGTGAATGTGTGCTGTTATCAAAGCTAAAGGCAGTCCAACGAAATATTAGAATGTGTGACCTTTTTTTTTTTTTTTTTTTTTTTTTTTTGGTGGTCATTTTTTATTTAGCTAGGCAGTGTATAAACATATATCCTGTTATTTTAACATGGGGAAGCAGCAACATGTGATTGTCTTTTCTACTCATTTAGTTTCCTTTTGTGTTGTTTATTTGTCCTTGATGGTGCTCTGTTGACTCTTAAAAAAATAGAAAACAGAAAAAATAAAAAAATGAATTAATAACATAGGACATAGCTTTAGTAAACTGCTGAGGAGGCAGTGAGGCAGTGTGCTGCAATCAAACGCCCATGGTGTGATGGGGTTTATTTGGTAGCAGCATGATAAGGAGGATTCTGGGTATCATATTTATTTACTGTTGACAAAGTCACGTTACACAGAAGTTAAGCTGTCCAGTTTGTATTTTGGTTATCTGGTCCAACAGCAGTCGACTGTGTGTGTGTCAGAGTGTGTATTTAAGTGTGTTTGTGGTGTTATTTCAGGTGTTTTGTCAGGATTGGTGTGTGCATCAGTTGGTGACTGTAGAGAGGAGAGGTACCATCCTTCATCACGGTGCATTTTTGTGCGCGGGCGGGCACAAAAGAGAGATAAAGAAAGTATGTTGGTTAAGGAAGTGAGGGCGGATTTTCTTGGACCCAAAGACACACAGAGATGCTTTGATATACTATATGGAGAAGCAGAGGGGGACAGGAGCCAGACAAGTTGAATGTGTTTATGTGTAGCAGTTATGCGAGTGCAGAAATAT
Organism: Cetoscarus ocellatus; assembly: GCA_037902135.1. NCBI lineage: Eukaryota > Metazoa > Chordata > Actinopteri > Labriformes > Labridae > Cetoscarus > Cetoscarus ocellatus. Next base: position 881,291 of record JBAMNC010000523.1, on the reverse strand, counting down.
TCCTGCCGTGTTGTCCAGCTTAGTCTCTGTGCCAGTGGGTGCCCTCACACTGCAAGGACCAAACTTAGCAGCTGGGGAAACGTCTGATCTTAGTGTGTGAATATGTCTTCATATCACGTGTAATTACAGTGTCCAGGAGATGTTGTAACAGTACACATAAAGGGTAAAGCGAGAATGATTTAAAGTCATATTAGTTTGAAATTAAAGCAGACCCATTGCAAATGATGCTGAGGGGGAATATGCGTATATGTAGGTTGCTGTTTTTTTTTAATGGAGCAGAAATTTGTGCTCAAAGTAAGAAGATGTCACCTTAATCCAGTGAAGGGATGAGTAAATGATCTCCAGGAAACACTAATCAGCAGCCACTTTGATAAATGCTTTAAAACTTTGAGCAGTCAGGATGTAAGTGTTTTAACATGCCTCTAGTTTTAGAAGAACAGCCAGATGTGAAGCTACTACATGTGGCATTGGGTGTGACATGGTCTACTGCACTCACAAAATCAACCTCACTCAGCAAGTTTGCCTGTCGATCTAAAAAAGAAGAAGAAAGGCTGTAAGGAGTAGAAGCAAAGCTTCTTCATGAGGGTAAAGATCTTTGTATTAAAAGAAAAGAAGCAACAATTAACACAGGAATATGACTCAGGTTGTTATTTTTGAAGGCTAGTGTACATTGAGCTAAACAAAATGAATCTTACAACAGCACAAGAAATCAGACTATTTTTATGAACTGAGTCTCGCATTTTTAAAGTGAAATGCTGATGGCTTATTTTCCACTATACACAGATACTTGCTTGTTTTTGTATATATAAACCATTTTTATTTGATTCAAGAGGAATGCTAGTTTGTTGATATCACATAGTTAAACTGTTATGGTTTGAATATTTTTTTTAACAAAATCATGCAACAAAGGTGAGATAAAGAGCAAATGCTTGATGTATAATGGTGTTAAATCAAATTGAAGATTCTGGCCATGTTAAGCAAAGTTCCCAAAGTGCAGCAAGTTCTGTAGTGTTTTTAGTCCAGTCCTGTGCCGTTCTCAGCTTGTTTTTCTGCTAGCCTCTGCTGGTCATTCATTGTAAATCTTTTTTTAGTCAGTGCAGCACTCTCTAAGGTTTATTTACTAAGCACTAGATTACTGTCTTCTTAAAACAAGGAATGATGAGCAAATTGGGAAGAAAAGATGCTAAGAACTAATGCCAAATAGGGTTGAATGGTATATTGTACAATAGCCTCGGAGATGTGCACATGCACTTATGTACAACAGCATTCGCAGGATATATGATGTGGGTCACATTACCTGACGAACATCAAGCTACCCATTCTGTTATGTATGAAGAAAGCAAAAACTGTCACTTTCTCATTCTTATAATGAAGTTAAATGATAAACTATCATGGCTGTCTGTTAAAGCTACCAGAGAACTGATTTTTGCTGCTGCCGTACTGATATAACTTGACAAGCCAGATAGACAGTTCAGTATATACTATACAGAATATATTTCCCAAGTCAATCTGGGCAATAGCCCATACAAGGGCAGGATGTTTGAAAAATATATCTAGCAGGTGATTGGCTGATCGTTCCATCAATCACATTCATTACAGGTAATCAGAGAATGTAGTAGGTGGGTGCCACTGCTACAGTGTAAAGTAAGACAACGCATTGAACAAACTCACCAAAACATATCAGAAGTGGAGCAAAGATATCCTGTCTATCAAGAAATGCTTTCAGTGTTTTTTAATGCAGTCCAGATCTGATAAAACTGCCACTATAGCTGAAAGCATTTTTGGTAACCTCTGTAAAGCTGCATTCACACCAAACGCGACTTTTCAAGCATTATCCTGTCGCCCACTGAAGTCGCGTCGCGTGTCCATAAATACCTCATTTTGGTCGCCGTCACTCAGTGACGTCATGTCCGCTCGAGTTTCACCGCAATCGTATCATATATCATATAATAGGATGTATTAGCTGACATTATTCCAACTGTATCCTTTTCACTCACCTGCCAACCACAAAACACTGCAGCTGATGGCCCTGCAGCAGCATTGTCTGTGAGTTCTCTTCGGTCTGTCTAGGCCGAACTAATGTACTCACTAACTAATGTTTCCCACACGGACATGGATTGTTACTCTGTGAACCGAGTGAAAACAGTCTGTCACGTGTACCGCCACACACCCACACAACACTGATTGGCTGTTGCCGCACAGCCACATGCTATGTCGCCTGAAAAGATCAACTTTTTCAACTTTGGTGACAGAGCGATGAGCGACCAGGTGGCCTTGATCGCCCCCGTCGCATTGCGGGAGGGTTAACCCCTCCCCGTCGCGGCTGTACATTGACTTTACACGGAGAGTGGTCGCCAAGGTCGCAAAGTCACGTTCGGTGTGTAGGCGGCTTAAGAGAAATTGCCTCCTGCTGTTGTCGTTCTCAAAGCTCCTGCTTCTTCCTGCTTTAACAGATGCGGATCAAAATGACTTAAAGACCAAAACATAAAATATTGTTTTTGGACAAAACAAAATCTGGGTCATTATTTTGGAAAGTTTGTTTGATTTGGGGTGGCGAGACCTCTCACATGAACTCTCACACGGACCTAAGAAACACTTGTAAGTGGTTCTTGGTTGGTTCACTGTTGGTGTGATAGACATCTGAACCAACCAAGGACCAAAGGCAAGCAAACCAAAAACCAGTGAATTGTGGCTTCAGTTTGGCAGAATATTGTGACATTAATCAAACTAACATAGCATTTACTGACAATATCAAGGAGAGTGTGGCTAACATTAGCAATGTTAGCACTGCCAGCCTTCAGTTCTCTGCACAGGTTAACGGCTACAAATCCGTGCTGAATATAGTTACACAAGACACCAGTCAATATTTAAGTGATACTGAAAACAGCCTAAATACAGCTTTATTTAATGGCACAGGATACTTCCAAACCACATGGAGATAAACAATGTTATTACTTACAGCCTGTTGTGTATTTTGGGGTACAAACAAAGCCTGCTGCTACATCCCCATCTAGTGGTGGGTGGCTGTATTACACAGTGTTTGACAGGCTTTGGTCTGCATAACGAAATGAAAGAAAACCAAATCAAGTGATAATTGAAATAATGTCGCAACTTCCCCTGTGAACTGAACTGAGTCTAGCAAATTTTGGCCATGGAAAGGACCTTATAGAGATTTTAGTTGATGCACAAAAAAATAATTGCATTTTCACTTGAAGTTGCGTTTTTTCATTTAAAAAATGCAATATCACAATAGTTTAAAAATGTCTAAATGTTATTTTTTTACAGTATTGTTCAGATTAATGTCCAACTCTGGCTGGTCTTTTGGGCTAGTGAGTGGTGAGCCATGAAGCAGCTGCTTGCACTACACAATAAAAGGTATATGAAATTAGTCTATTGCCAAAAAAGAGATTTTTGTCTAGCAGAGGATAGAATGCAACAAGAAATAGATTTATCATCAAAACAACATGAGAGTTGATCTGTACTGAGAGAATTAAGTGATAATGATTGGATAAGAGACTGAAAAATCAAAATAGAATTAAATATGTAAACAGAGTTATATGGGGGTAGAGACTTGTGCTGGATAAATTAAGTGAACGTGGCTATGCAGAGTTAAACTGAGCAAAGGGCTTTGAAAGACTGAAAACTGTTTGCACTTTTGTAAGTAGGTTATCAAAGACATTACAAATCACCCTGGCTGTAAAGTGTCACTACAGTGTGCTGTAGGTATGTTGTTTTAGTCCAGTCCAGCAGTACAGTGCAGCTCCCCTTTGACTTCTGACCTGGCGTTAAGGAAAGTGACACCATTTGCTGCTCCCTCTTTAGCTTCTGCTGACCTTCAGGGACCTCCGCCACACATGGAGACTCAACGACGTGACCTCAAAAAGGCCTGCAGTCGAACTCTTGTTCTTCAGAATAGTAGCATCATGGCAAATCAGTAATATGTCGCCTTTACGTCAGAAATACACAACCAGGGATAAAAAATCAACCCATTCTTCACCCTTGTTTCAGCAGAGCTCCTTCATGAAGGTTCTCTGCTGGCTAATGCATTAATTCACACTGTGATGTGTTATACATATAGCTACGGAGATCACACACTGATAGCTCACCTAAACATTGTTCACTCTGAGCCTTTGAACCACGTGAACACACAATCTAACACACACACTCACATCTCACTCTGTCAGCAGGCAGTAGATTTGCAGGATATAGAGAGTGCTGAATCTCGCTGTGACTCCAGGAAACCCCGCACTCACTTCCACCTTCAGTGGGATGAAAGGAGTTCAGGGAGCTAGAGTTCCCCTCCTGACAGTGTGTGTGTCTGTGTGTGTGTACCTTGGTGCCCCCATCTCCTGTCTTTGCGGTCCCAGCATAAGCACATTACAAATTCACACATCCCCCCACCAACACCCCCGTACTCCCAGCCTCTATCGCTGCACATCTGATACAATCACAACACGGCTACAAAGAGACGACCAGGCAGGAGGTGCCGGTGTCTTAGTGTGCACATGTGTGTGTGTTTTCAGTGCGTGTGTGTTTCAAGCTCTATTCATGGGGCAGGATGCGGGTTTTTGGCACTTGCAGTAAAATGGTGAGAAATTCCCTCAACCTCAAAGTCCTTTAAACACATCAGTGGTCCCCGCTCTCCTTCATCTCTCTGTTTCAGACTATTTTTAAACACAGACACCCTAGACCCTAAAACATGAATGGAGCATTTGATTTTAACAATCTTTACTCCTTTTTCCTTCTCCTTCTTCTCTCCCCCTTCTGACACATCCAAAGAATTAAAGGTTTTTCTGTCATGCTGTAGTGACCTGTGCCGGTAAATAAAAACTTCCTTAACTTGAGCACATTGTCAGCATTTTTGAACATGTGCACCAGGACTGCTTGATTAAGACAAAAATCATGATCTTGATGTACTTTGATTGGTATTAAGGTCACAGTTTTCACGACCAGCTCTCCTTTTGGTTTAACCTCCTCCTTTCTGTGCTCAAAGTGGTCACTCACTGCTGCGGTTGATTTAAGTAGTGTGAGTATGCCCTGGCACAGCCTACAAACAACTTAATCTCCAGGTTTAAAAAGCCTTAAATGTAAGTTTTATGTATCTGAGTCATTTTATGAAGCTTAAACTATAATATGGAAGAGGAACACTTTGTGAGCTAACGCTAATACTAGCAACTGTCAAGTAAACCTGTTTAAAACGTGGCTGTTGACTTATACATTAAACATCAGTGTAAGCCGAATACTTTCTCTGAAGATAAACTTTCATTTCCTCTCCTGATTTGTCTTTTTAGTTAAAAACATTGATTTGGATCTGTGAAAGTATAAATGTTCATTACAGCAAGGAGGATCTGCATGATGAGTGCCAAAAACTGCAGATCACGAACAGCAGCCACAGATCCTCTGATCCTGAAACATCACGAAGAGTCCTGAAATGTTTTTACTGAGTTACACCAGTATTTAACCAAATTTGGCAACAGAAGTCCAAAATTCATACAGGTGCATCAACAGGTAACCTGGATGTTCTTATGTCCCCTAGCTCTCATTGAGGTTTCTGCCATTTATCATCAAACCTGCTCAGTCTCCATCAGCAGACATTTTCGCTGTGTGAACTCTGTGTTCATACAAGTTTCCTCATGTAGCTGAAACAAACGGTGGTCAGTCTGTGCAGTCTGACTGCTGTGCAGTGGCTGTCGCAGCCCAGTCTGTGCTTGTTTTTCTGTTTGGTAGTCTTCTTAAGGCACACAGACTCATTGATGGACTCAGTGACATGTTTGTACTGTATTTATGACACACTCTGTTACTGTAGTGGCTCAAAAATGCATCTCCTTGGCAATTACTGGAAAAAATGTGTTACAATCTTTTGACAACAGCGGTACGTCAGCAGTCCACAAAACTGAGTGACGCCATGTTAGTCACGTGTCTGCAAATGGTCAATCAAGAAGTAGGTCAACATACTTGTAAATTTGTTGCCAGCTGTTTTGTTATCCAAAATAAACTTTTTAGCTAGCTATTTGACCACATCCTAAAGGTACACTCGCACCGAACGCATCTTGGGTGACCTGGTCGACCACTCTCCATGTAAAGTCAATGTACAGCCACGACGGGGCGGGGTTAACCCTCCTGCGATGTGATGGATGTGATCTGGGCGACCCAGTCGTGCTACCCGGTTGCTCTGGATGTGCGACCAGGTTGTGTCCACCGGCCACCGAAGTTAAAAAACTTGAACTTTTCCGGCGACATCGCATGTGGCTGTGCCACGACAGCCAATCAGCGTTGTGTGGGTTTGTGACGACACCCGTGACCCGGACCACAAAGTGACAATCCATGTCCGTGTGGGAACATTAAGTTAGTGAGTACATTAGTTCTGCTGCAAGGCATCAGCTGCAGTGTTTTGTAGTTGAAGGGTGAATGAAATGGATACAGTTGGAATAATGAAAGCTAATACATCCTATCATATGATATGATTTGACTGCGGTGAAATTTAAGCAGTCGTAATGTCACTTAGTGACACAACAGTGATGGTGAGGGTGACCAAATGAGCAATTTATGGACAGGCAACGCGACTTGGGCAGGGGACACAATCTCGTTCCCCAAGTTGCGTTCGATGTGAATGCAACTTTACAAAGTGAGTGTATTCATTACCTTCCGTAAACACTTTTGTAACCAGTCAGCCAATCGTCAAACAACATTCCTCCTCCAAAAACAGCAGTTCTTTGCTGGAGCTGTTTATAAACATCGAATCAGTTGACAACATAAATGAAACCTGTGTCAGCTGGCTATTTTCTATGACAAAAAAAAATCCTGGAATCAAAAATTGAATCTGTAAAATATTGGACTGATTGGCAGAACTGATAATGGTATTGGTAACAATAACGTCTTGTGAATTTTTCATTCTTAATTTAAATACATACTGTTTATAGTTTAAATGTCTACAAAGGCCTGATTGACACGCAGTTCAAAACAAAACCAGACAGATTTTTAACACACCTGCTGCTTCACACCCGCCCACACACCCACATTTCCACAAACCCACCCACACACACACCTATGAGGAGAGTGTGCGATTGTGTGAGATTGACACACAGTTAAGTTTTACAGGTGCGCTGAAGCGGATAATTAGCCTGTTAGCTGTGACTAATGAAATCTCCACCGCTGTGCCCTCGACTGCTGCCGGGGCAGAGGCCACTTTCCTGTTTGGATAGGCAGCGCTTTAAAGCAGAGCCAAGGGGAGCCCATTCAGCGTGGGCGTGTCAAATGTGTGAGTTTAAGTCAGAATGTATTTCGCCTAATACTGGATGAAAGGAGGAAAAGTGATGAAAAGAGAGGTGAGTGACTGTGTGGCGTAAAAAGCTCTGCTCTAATATTGAATCAGTGTTTTTAGAGAAAGCACACACTGACACATTTTCATCAGCTTAAAGGCAATATTACTCTGTACTCTTTGAAATTCAGGCTAATGTTGAATATCATCTTAAAATATATTTTCTTTCTTTAATATCTGGAGACAATGTAAATATACTCGTAAAATATGAACATGTGATGAGAGCAGGATGTTTTTACCTTGCCTTGGCCTCACTGTGGGTAGAGTCAGAAAAGTAACTCAGGGTTACAGATGGATTTGTCTTATTTAATGTCTGTAATTTTGCATATTTATATTGCAAAGCATCAAGCTGAAACAGTTAGAGCTTGGTCTGCAGAGGCATCCTTTGAGGAGAAAGAGAATGGACCGAGTGTGACAAAAGCAAGAAACGTATGCAAGCCTGTGAACAGTGACTGATGTGAAGAGATTTGCATGGATGCTGCCTGTGATAGTGGCAGTTTCATCACATCTGGACAACATTTGTTCATTAAACCAAGGATAAAGAACAACTCTGAAAACATATCTTGGAGGGAATATTTTTTTTTACCCTCTCCTGACAGGTTTCGGCAACAGTTTGATTTACAAAAGGACCCAAGGTATTATGTTTACTCCTTGGCAGCAGTGCCCACTTGCTACATCATCTCATCGGCCCTTAATGAATGATACGGACAAAAAAAAGCTGTTCAGTGACCTTTGGGATTTGTTTTTTTCTAAAAGGTGCTGCCATTCCCAAACATACTGTATGGGCTGTTGCCCAGATGGAGCGGTGAAATATATTCAGCATATTGAACTTTCTATCCAGCCCGCCAGACTACAGAGAGAGGCCAGAGAGTGGACATGCAGCAAACGGTGTGGTCTGTGTTGGGAGAGCTTCTGACAGCCGGCATTGTTTCTCTTCTAATTGGGACTGATTTTTATCTTGAGAAAAATATTCTGTTTCTTCTGATATTTTTCTTTTCTGTAGTGCAGAAAAATATTTTCCATCATTTTTATGAAATACCTCAGTAAGAGGGCTAGAAGAAATAAGTTATTTTTAATAATTTAAGAGCATTATTTTGAAATAATCATGCATACATATTTATTCATATTCATTTTCTTTCATGATAAACTGTACTCAATAAACCTTAAACATCAATCATCCTTTTACTTTTTTTTTTTTTTTTTTACAAATTATATGATGTTACTTAAAAGAGATGCCAACATGTGTAATAGAAATGAAACTTTTTTTAAACAAAGTTGTAAAGAGGGGTTTACTTTTCTAATAAATCCAAAATGGTGTTGATAGAAATTCATGCAGTACCCCTGATATATTGAAAGTAATATGGTGAGTAATGTTAGAAAAACATGAAAAAGCAATTCAATAGTGACGTAATGTGCTGGAAACCAAATGAATTCACGAAAAAAAAAAAAAGGTTTAACAACCAACATAATAAATTACAGAGCATTTTACAGATTGGATGCACCAACAAATCCATTTGTAGTAAAATGATTATAAAATCAGTTTTCTCCAAAATCTAAAAACGACTACATTACTGTGAGCCCAGTGGTCATTTTTAGGAAATAAACTGCAAAGATAGTGGAAATATACTGATCCCAGTTCAGTAATAGCACAGTGAGGAGATACAGACACACAGAGACCATTTTTGAGATGAATAAAAATAGACTGAACGTCCTCTTTAGTTGGTGATGATACAAAATGATACAAAAAAACAAGCAGTATTGACTCATCTTAACAGTGGGTTAAATGGAGTGTAAGAATAAAAAAACAATATTCTCACAATATGAAATGAGAGCCCAGACTAGCAGCTACTCCTGTCATACATTTGTCTAAGGAAATGCATAGTAGGCTGTCAAATATATTCGATTTTTAGTGTGTATGCTCAAAAGCGATGGAGTTTGATTTAAAGGATCAGTTACAGCCCTATACTTTGGTGAAGCCATGCTGAAAATTAGTGTTTTTTTTTTTTTTATCATATTCATATTCATATTTAAGTGGACTGACCAACCACAATCTGATTGTTTCATCTTCCACATGGCACTATCTTGCACAGAAAAACATGTTTGTGACCTTGCTTGCCTAACGCTCCCTCATTAGAAGTGCATAAAGTAAGTGGTCTAAAGTGTGTGTCAGTGTGAGCAGCCCACCAGGAGTGCTGATGAGTGGCAGCATACGGCTCACCTCTGACCCTCACGCCACTTCAGGACTTGGAATGTGCGGACACACACTAACGCACTAATACACAAAACAAATCAGCGTTGGCTTTTCTTTTTGTTATTTTGTGGACATGAAATCTCATTCCTGAGAGAAGACTCGGCTTCTTCCCTTTATCCTTCGCCCTCACTGCTCTGCTTTGGACAACTGCAGATTTACACAATCCTGGGGGATTATTTTGGCCATGTGGGGGGCGCTGCTGCTCTCTAGGTGGTGCTGTGTGTTGAAGGTCAGTGTCCAAGTGAGTGTAATGAACTGGCAAGATGTTACATCCTGGGTGAAATATTCTCTGTGTGTGTCCCTGTGTCACCCAGTGCGATGACTTCTGCTTTAGTCATCACTGCTGCCACCTCTCTGACTCTGCTGCAGGCCCGAAAGCCACATGTGAAACTCCCCCCTCATGCTTTGACATTTAAAGGGAAACAAATACTTTCATATTTCTGCATGGATTATATGTTTTTGTGTCCGCTCTGTGTGTGAAATAATAATAAAACCGTCTTTCTTCTCAATCCGAGCCCTCAGGGTAGAAACTTCAAGGCCCGCTGACACATGCACGCTCACAAATCTGCTGAATACATTCTGTTTTCACAAACTTGTATGTGCAGCAAAAACTTGGCTCAACACCCCCAGTTTTAAAAAATGAAAGTAAACACACTTTTATTCCGTTTCATAAATACTGAAAGGGAATAGTGTGTGACCTGTGGATGAAAGAATGGGGACCAAGAGAGGAGAACAAAGATCAAAACCAAAGAGAGGCAGCGATGATGATGAGGACGATGATGGCGCTTTACGATGAAAAAGTTCTGATGGGAATTACAGCTGCCGGACTGGAGGAACAAAGCAGATGTGTGTGTGAGTGAGAGGGAGAGCTTTCAGTTCTGGTTCCCTCTGAGGGACAGTAATTGTGATCCATGCTCTGTTAAAATCTGCGGCCCTCGGGGACCAGCATGAAGACATCACACACACACAATCACACACACGACTCTTTGGTCTTTATTGCAGCGGACTGATGAAGACGTCACACACATGTACAAGCCATGTCACTTCTCCTGCCCTTATAACCCGTCTTCTCTGAGGAAATCATACATCTGGATAAGGGCTGGGCAGTATATTGAGTTTAAATATAAAACAAGTAATGGAGTGAACAATACTGTTTGTGCGAGTGTAGTTTAATTTGGTGTTGATTTAAGTAAATTAAAAAATCCACATTTAATTCTCAGCATATGCCAATTGTTTGGGCCAGAACTAATAACAGTAAAATGCTTATAAACCAGTGATGGACAAAGTACTCAACTCCTGGTCAAATATTACAGCAATACAAGCAAAAGTTGTTCAGTCCAATTTTTACTTAAATTAAAGTACTGGAGTACCTTCTTTTGAAAACACTTAAGTATTAAAAGTACATTTTCGTTTTAATGTCAATGCATTATTGTATTGTTGCTGCACTTAATTTTCATACTGAAGCACTGATCTGCTTATAGAACCTGTAAAATAAAAAGCTTGTAAAATATGCTACGAAGACTGTAGAGATGCCTAAAAATGTATTGAAACACAACTGAATCGACAAAAGGATGGTTGGACGGTAAATTTTTGAAGGCGGTGATGAAGTTTGTGCACTGCATAAAAAGCAAACATTTAAAACGATATGAATCATTCTTCATTTCAACAATCTCAAACATGGACTTCAGATATGGCGACGGGTGCTCTGGCGTGGAATCGTCGTCTGTATCGGCCGTAGCCATCATTACTGCCAAGACGAACCGTTATCTGAGCAACGTTAGCGCAGTGTTTACCTGCCCGATCTGAGTAGCGCATCCCAAGGTACAGGTACAGCATCACCACTTGAACAAATCACACGCAGATCTCATTTTAGAAGAGAGTAGAAATTTCATCAGCTGACTACAAAGCTACTAAAAAGCAGCGAGTAACAAGACCCTTCATAGAAATGTGGAGTTAAAAGTACAAAATTTGTCTTCCAAATGTAGTGGAGTAAAAGTCAGAAGTTTCCCAAAATAATAATATTCAAGTGAAGTACAGATACTCAAAAATGTACTTAAAAACAGTACTCAAGTAAACGTACTTCATTACTGTCCACCCGTTGTCAACAGTAGGCAACACAAGACTGTCTACTGGTGACAAACATACGCAGCAGAAGTCAGTTTTCATAGTATGATGGCGGACAAACAATTTATATCACGATTAATATCCTAACTTCATCGATACTAACTTGTATCAATAAGGTTAGGATATTGATTGATTCTCTCTGATGCTCCTGTTAAACAGAGGAGAGATAGATCATTAGCTCAAGCTTAATAATTTTGTTTTACTCTGTAGACTGCCACAGACCAAGTCAATTACTTCTTAAGAAGGGCCAGGGAAAAGAATAAATATGAAGTGATATGTCATTTTTCTGATTAACTATTACAGGAAAGCATTAGGCTATGAACAAACTACTTTTATCCTTTCAGACAATAGGGATGTTTTATTACCAACAGCTGATTCTGTTGTCAATCAGTTTTTTTTTCTTTCTGAAATCCATCTGTGTAAACAGTTTCTTTAGCTTTGTCTTTTGGGATGGCCATACTTATTTAATTGTCCAGTCAAAGGGCCAGATGAAGTTCGCAAAAAAATTGTTTGTATTGTTTGTATCTTGAGCCAACAGTTTGATCTAGAGGATCACAGCATGAGTAAATGGCATTAGGTAAAGATTATTTCATGAATCCAGAGGCACTTATTAGTGTTTGGCTCCATCTATTGCTTTAATGGTTTAATTTGAAAAATGCTTGTATGTTGTATGTTTGTATGCTTGTACGTCATCTTCCTCCTGAACAGAGCTCCGTCTCACCTGGAGAGGCCTGAGAGCACTGTGAGGATCATGTTCTTTGATTTCTCCAGTGCTTTCAACACCATCCAGCCTCTTCTTCTGAGGGACAAGCTGGAGCACACGGGGGGTGGACCACCACCTATCAGGCTGCATCCAGGACCACCTCACAAACCGACCACAGTATGTGAGGGCACGGAACTGTGAGTCTGACATGGTGGTCTGCAGTATGGGAACCCCGCAGGGAACGGTCCTGGCTCCGTTCCTCTTCACCCTGTACACTGCGGACTTCATGTCCAGGTCAGCCAGCTGCCACCTGCAGAAGTTCTCTGATGACTCTGCGATCATCGGCTTCATCACAGATCAGGATGACCGGGAGTACAGAGGACTGACCCAGGACTTTATGGACTGGTGCCAACGGAACCACCTCCAGATCAACGTGGGGGAAGACCAAAGAGGTGGTGGTGGATTTCTGTAGGCACAGCCACTCAGCCCGGCAGCGGTGAGCATCCAGGGTACGGACATCAAGATAGTGAACTCTTACAAATATCTGGATGTTCACTTGAACAACAGACTGGACTGGTCTCACCACACAAGTCCTCTTTACAAGAAGGGCCAGAGCAGAGTGTACCTGCTGAGGAGACTGAGGTTGTTTGGGGTGCAGGGAGCTCTCCTGAGGATGTTTTTTGACTCTGAGGTGGCATCAGCCATCTTCTATGGAGTGGTCTGCTGGGGCAGCAGCAACTCAGCTGCAGACAGGAACAGACTGGACAGACTGATCAGGAAGGCCAGCTCAGTCCTGGGGTGCCCCCTGGACTCAGTGCAGGTGGTGGGAGAAAGGAGGATGCTGGTGAAGCTGGCATCCATGCTGGAGAGGGACTCCCACCCCCTGCAGGACACTCTGACAGCCCTGTGCAGCTCCTTCAGTGACAGGCTGCGTCACCTGAAGTGTGTGAAGGAGCGTCACTGCAGGTCCTTCCTGCCTGCTGCTGTTAGACTGTACAACCAGCACTGCTCCCAGTACACCTTACATACAAACTCACCATAAACTGTGCAGTTCTCCAACAACGTGCAATATTCTCATGTACAGTTACTTAGTGAATGTGTAAATAATTCTTTTAGTGTTGTTTTTTGGTTTTTATATCTATTTTTTTATATTCATAATAATGTACATACTGCTCTTTTATACTTAGTCTATTTTATTTGTCATTGCTGTCCCCTTTGCTGCTGTAACACTGCACATTTCCCCGTGTGGGATGGATAAAGGTTTATTCTGTTCTATTCCTCTATTGCATTTTGTTGAATTGGGATGTTCACTCATTTCATGTGACAGTGGTGATGAATTGAAAATGGTTTTTGTATTCGCTTCCTCTTACAGGCTTTCCAAAAACATAAACTTATTATGTACAAAACTTAGAGGGTAATGCCAGGCAGTAGCAGACAAGAGTTTGGCTAGACTAAGGTAAGGCAAAATGTTCAAAAAAAAAAAAAAATCACCCTATGTGGTATTTGACAGTCTCTTTTGCATGTAAAGCCTCTGTATTTAGCCACAGACACAAAGTTCTTACAATAAAATGAATGGCCCCAAAACAGACTCCCTGTGGATTAGACTCACTACATCTCTACTTGATTATTTGTCACAGTGAGTGGACCAAAATGTTATCTCAATATTTTCTTGCTGAATGGTTACATTAAATATATATTGATATTTTTCCCAGATAAATATATATTTATTTAAAAAACACATGTTGATAAAGCTTAAAGTAGGATTTTTCTCATGCACATGGCTACAAAAGCTAGTCATTTTACAGTTATTGGTATCAGCAGATGATTGCTTTGAAAGCTAGATATCACTCTGGTGCTCACATGAGATCTTGTGTTTATGAAGCACTTTGACAAACAGACAGCAACATACAGAAGACAAGGCACAAGAGCTCAAACATAACAATAACTAACTGACAAAACCCAAGCACAAGAACAATCGCAGAACAGTGTTACTTTTGACAGCACTTTTTAGTTTTGTTTTTTTTTTACTCTTTTGCCTAAAATATCTTTTAGTTTAAGTCATAATGTAGTCATCTAAATTGTTTTAATTTTAGTCTAGTTTTAGTTGACGAAATCTATTGTAAATTTAGTCGACTAAAATATGAATTGTAAAGTGTAAGGATTTTTTTTTAGATTTTCTTGAATTTCTGAAGTCATGTTTTACACTTGGATGCCACCACCATGAAGCTAAGGCAGTTGTGATTGGATGTCCCTCTCAACTCATCCAACCTTTCCACACAACCAAAGTCACTGTGATTCCTAGCTTGTCTCCACTTTCTACATGACGAAATTAGGTCTGATTGGATTTAGTCTCAGTCAAACATTTTAGTCTAGTTTTTATTTGTTGACGAAGATGTCAGTTAATTCAGTTTTAGTTTTTGTCCATGTGCACTTGTTTTTTCTTAGTTTTTCTTAGTTATAGTCTAGTTTTTGTCAGGGGTAAAAAGGTTGTTGTCAACAAAATTAACGCAGTTGCAGAAGAGAGAGCACGAGCACTTCTGGTGTCTCTCAGACCAACGGTGCTATTGGCAGGGAAAATTTTCAAGGAGCACAAGAAGGGATGGGAATTAAACACCAATTCCAGTTGTGAATGGCTAACAACACCCTCAAGGAATAGTTATTGTTTTTTTAACATCTCCCTTATCAGTTTATTCCACTTTGTTCTGTGCGCTTTACAAGTCAAAGATGTAATGATCTCATCAGAGGCAGTTTGGTTAAATGAAAACAAAGAGGTCAAAAATCAGAAGAAATGTAGAAAGTGGTTAAAATTCTTTTGCATTTTCATAAAAAACATGCGTATTGCACAATGTACAGTAAGTGTAAACAGCACCAGCTTGCAGAAGCAGTTATCGATGCAGCATGGTTTGTATGCATAAAGTGTCGTGAGTTTAAAATTGTTGCTACTGAAAACCTATGAAGTCCAACTTCTTTCCACACAGAAAATCAGCAGGAATCGAGAAAGGAAACGTTAATGGGCATATCAATAAAATCTTATCAATTCCCATCCCTAAACATGAGGAAAACCTAAAACTTTAAAATGGGGCGCAGGCATCCAACATGGTCCAAAAAACACAAGGGGCCCTCAACTCATCAGGCCAGAAACACCAAAAAGTTGCCAAAGCTCCCAAAAAAGGTGGATTTACGTTAACAGATTAGTAAATCAGTGTTTATAGGTTTTAAAAGGGCAGTGAAGCATGAGTTGACTGTTAAAAACTACATTTGCATATGACAGTTGTAGTCCAAAAAAACTACTTTCAGTTATTACAATACATCGATATTAATATAAGTGTCTGCAAAAATATGTTTGAAATACCAGCTTATTGGATATAGGCAAAAATCCAATATCGTGCATCCCTTATTGTGTTCTTTGTCACTGTTTTATTGTTTGCACAAATACTCAAAAACCTTTTAAGTAGTTTATGCTGTGTGTCAGAGACCATTACATGAGAACAATGGTCTATGCTTTGTCTCATTTTGCATGTTTATCTTAGTAAGCTGTTTAATTTTACAGCCAACATCTTGGCTGTGGATGCCTGCATTTATGTCAGGCGTGTCCCTGAAATATCCCACTATGTTTATTAAGAATTCTCCCATTTTAGCCTAATTTTGTGCTTAAATAAACCGGAGTGGTGATTCGTGGACTTGCTGACTGCTAAATGTGGTTTTATGTTTCTGTTCTAAGAAGCATGATAAAATAAAAGCCAGGCTATTTAGGGCCAATCTCGATTCTGTGTGTTAATTAAATTCAACAGAGAGTCGACTTCCTTTGAAGACAGGCTGTTAAAATGTTTGGGATATTTCCCCCTGCATTTGCTTTCAAAAATAACCAAACCCAGAGACCACAGTGGACATAAAGTTTCACCCTCGAGAAACATGAAAACTTTTTGAAGAGACGTGGAAGGAAACAATCAAGATAAATCTGAAACCCAGCAGCACACACACATGCAGTCATAGCTTGGCAGAGCACCGAGGCCAGTGCCATGAGCTGCATTTTAAGTTTTATGTTCATGTATACAGGGTAACCATGAGGAGAGAAAATAAACCAAAGCCCATTTTGATTGTCAGCACATTTCAGCGTGTCCCCGTCCAGCGAGGAAACGATTAACAGACTCGACATATTCTGGTTTTAAGAGCACGGCAGAATGACTTAATAGTTATTGTTTCATGTGGTTTAGCCAACGTGATGATTTCCACTTTGTAGTTCTGTCGGCTTTAAATCTGTTTATTTTGTGTACTCCTTTATCAAGAATTTAAACAAAATCTGCATGTGCATTCCTTCATATGAATCAACACCTTGTACACAGACGGGCATATTACGCTGTCACTCATTAAAGGAAGAAAAGAAAATAGAGATTAATAAACAAATGGCTTTTATTTTGAGAGTTAAATTAACTGATTGGTTCCAAACAACCCACTGAACTCTCTCAGAATACTATTGAGGCTAAAGCCATGAGTGATGCTAAAATTCAGCCTTATTAGTTCGTTAGGACCTCCTTTATCTTTTTTAAATTTTCGGTCAACCTGAAAAAGAAAATATTCATAGTCTGCTCGGAGAGCACAAACCTCTGCCAAGGCATTAACTCTGGATCTTGATCTGAATCCACCATTAACTGTGTTCTTGCATGGACCCACACAACATTCAAGCGCATGCCTTTCATCAAAGCATTGCTAATAGTAGTAATTACTGCAAATGTCAAACTGCCTGATCAAGTCCTGGATCAAAAAATTAATCCAAAAAAGTTGAAAATTTGATTTGAGATCACCACCATAATGTGATCAAAAATGCAATCACTTTTGCGCTGGAATTTTTAAAATCGATAAGAAATTGTGTTCAATAGTAGTGGATTTAATATCAGTCATAATTGCTGAGAAGACACTTTTTTTCTTGACTTTCCTTCACTTGTATGTTACCGTCACTGCGTGCATGTTTCAGAGATGGAGCACACAGACAGCAGTCTGCTCGCGTGTCTCTCTAGTAAGTTTACCTATCAAGGTGGTGGGAGGAGAGGTGAGTGTGTGCAGTGTGTGAAGATTATACAGTGGAATTTAGATTGTTACAACATTAAACCATTGCTCACATTTTTTTAACTCGCAGTTAAACCCACAAACCCCCACAGGCTAGAACACTCCTCTTTTTCAATACCTGTACATCACTCTCACTGTTGCCACCGTGTTGTTCCTCTTTAACTATTGGTTTTTCTTTCATTTTAAAGGGTGTGTAGTAGGGCTTTTTTCCTAATGATTTATTCCAAACAGGTTTTGAACATGATATGCTAATTTTCAAAAATATCTGATTGTCTTTGTTGAAGAGTTCGCTCGCTGCCTTCCTCAGAATCGACAGACATCCTGGGTTTTTTTTTTTTTTTAGTTTTGCCATCAACAGTGTAGAGCCCTGAATACTTCCATACTGTACTCCTCACATGTTTCAGTGTTGTTATTTTCCACTCAGAGTGGCTTTGCTGCTTATCCTCCATTTTCCTCAAATTTACAGACGTCATGAGTGCATGCACAGTCAGGTTGCACTGAGAGCTCCCTCTACTGGATCGAATGGTTTACTGCCCCAGACACCCTGATGTGCTGCTGCACTGTATATTTTCAGTTCGAACACCTCCCCTTTAGTTGAAATATTTTTTCCTCCAAATATTGAATAAATCTTTGAATATTTAATATGAAGTGACAGCCTTAGTGTATTGGCAAAAAATCGGGTGATTACAATTCTCTGAGCAGGGCTCTACATCAGGTTTTCTTCCTTTTTTCAATAGTGTTTTTTTTTTTTTACCTTTCATAGTGTCCCCTCGATATCATATGCAGTAAGAATGTGGTTTTCAGTAAGTTTTATATAAGCATGGTCCCTGCAGCATTGATAAAAGTTGTTTTCTGCCCCAGACAATAAATGTAACAGAGAGACTGAAGTCAGACCAGCTTTAGGGTGAAATATAAGACAGTACAAATTTCTTGAACTAACTATTAATACATAATCTCATAATGAAATATAACAATAAACTGTTGTATACATATTTTTTCACATCCCTATTTACCCCAGAAAATGCAGCTCTAATTTTACCACACAGCCTATCTAATTTCTCCCTGCTTGTGGTCGTGTTCAGCAGGTCTGTGATTACTGTGGTGATGGTGACTGACAGATGAGCGCAGTGGACGAAGGGAAAAACAGGTGACAGATTTCAGAATCTTTAGGTGGAATAGATTTATGTGAGTTTTGCTTTACCATCTGTATGTGTGACTGACATAATCAGAGACACCAGGCCAGTGGTTTTTAAGCTGTTTTTACTCAAAGCGCACTTAGAATCAAGCCAGCATCTCCGGGAACACCATATTCATTTTTCTGAAAACATCCTCTTCAACACATGTTACAGTATTTTACACTGTCTAGATATCTATTTGTTTCTACTAATGGCTAAGAGAATTTGAGAAAAAGCTGCACTACTGATGAAATATTCTTTTAAACATTTTTCAAGAGTTTATTTAAACTGTGTCAAATTTCATAACTCCGTCAACTCAAGTTTTACCTTGACACATTTGGTTTTGGAGTTTGGCAAATTAATAAACTGGAGCAACCAAAAAAAATTATGATTTCCCCTCTCCACTTATTAACCACTGTTATTTTAAAGACAGTGACATTAAGAGGCTGCAGAGCATGCAGCTGTTGATGGAAATCAGAGCATCTTAAGTACTGATTATTTGCCTCATAATGACAGCTAGAGGTTTTACAAAGTTCTAATGCACACTTAAAGTACACCAGTGCACCCTGCCACACCATTTGAGAACCACTCCACTAGGCTATACTGGGCCCCTAAAACCACTTCAGATATATCATTTTGCAGTACAATTCCTTTTAAATAACACATGTAACATGTACTTTAAAAAAACCTGCCCTCCAATATTTGCTTTCAGGCTTCATCCTTGTAGATAAACCTTAAAGTAGATGCTAAATGTTGAAAGAAAACTACTATGAGGCTGTGTGTACATATGTTCAATTAGTTGTTACTATAATAAGACTTAAAAATACAGAAATTGCTTTAAAAAAAATCCTACAAGCAGCCTGAAAAGTCTGATGTCCATTGTCCATTCTAAAGTGGTGTTTTGAATCTGAGATACTAAAGCTTCAGTCTCTCCCTCTGTCCAGCCTCTGGCCCCCATGTGTGTTAAAGTGCTTATGGAGGGGCACTCATAGGTCTACGAGGGCTTGTGGTTTGTGTGAGTGGATACGACAGGAAAGAGTAGTGTGTGTCACATTTGTATGAGCCTCTCCTGATCAAACTCTAAAGGAAAAAGCAATGATAAACCAGGCTGTTGGTAAAAACAGATATTCGTCTTTTCAGTTCACTCATTCAGTTGTTTGCTTTGAAACATTTATTGGACTATGACTCTAGTAGAAATAGCTGTAGCTTCACTTACACACATGCTCACACATTATTACCATTTTAAAGCCTTGCCAGAGCTCTTAACCTTTTCATGGTTTGGAGGTTTGTGACCAATCTTTGTCTGAAGTGGAAAGGATTGAAGAGCTCTACGTGTACCCTATATTAGGTTCTTTAACTCCACTGGACCAGGAAAAAGTTTGTCACATAATTCAGATCTTTCCACTACAGCTGATGTGCAGCCAATTTTAAGTTGAGTATGACATATTCTTAAGTATTCAGCTCACTATTTTAACAAAATGACTGACAGGCTGTGAGTGTTTGGTTGAACTCACGGTTGATGCAATCTGCTTGTTATGAAATTCAATGCTGTCACTTTTATGAGCCAGGTCCTAAACCAGTTCCACTCAAGTTTGATGTAGCTATTTAAGGTATTTATTGACGCATCTGAACAGCAATACTTCATGAAATTATGTCTCTGCTGAGCCTCAACAGACTGACTGCCATATTTTATCTTGGAGTGATAAAACTTAATGTGAAATATCAAATTTGAAGAAAAGAGCAAATATCTTCATAGAACATACTTCCACATGTGGGATGATATTTGATGCTCACACACTGTTGGGACATGCTGTCATCTAAGAGGATACTGATGACATTACAAGGTAACAGAAGTGGAGGCTGGTGGTGAGTTGTGATTAGCTAGGTTTAGATTTGTTTGATAGGTCAATAAAAAGAAATTTAAATATAAACCCATCTGTTTATGGCACACATTAAACACACAGTTTTCCTTAGCTTTGTTGTATTGGTCTCAGTATTTTTATTTCTGAGCAGCAGCAAGTCAAGAGAAGAAAGAAATTGTTTGTTTTAAAAGTGTTGGTCTATATTTTGCTATTTCCTCGCTGCAAAGCCCAGCACAGGCCACAAATGGGATGGATTATGTGCCTTGGTTGTACATGGGTACATTTTGGATGTAAAATAGATCAAACCAATCAGAGTGTCAGCGCCTATTCCCTTTAAGGGATTCATTAGTATGTATACAAATATCATAAATATAGCTCCGTGCTTTGAGAAAATCTTTAATCCTACATATGTTAATTCTTGTTTCTGGGAGTATTACATGCGAATGGCACACACAGGAATGCTGCAACAAAGCCAGGCTGTCTCTCAGCTCTCCGTCCTATTATGAATGTTAAACTGATTTTTCAACCAATACTCTGATATGTAGAGGTGTGCTGCTGTGCATCCCATGTGAGGAAAACAAGCTCAGTAAAGTGTGTGTTGTGATCTTGTGGATGTGTTCCAGTCTGTAATGTTTCCTTAAAATAGCAGAAACACTCTGTGCCACTGACTTTAGACTTTACACTTCATATGTGGAGGTATAAAGAAGAGTCAGTATCTGCATCCTCAAGTCAGGAACATGCCAGTCTGGTGCCTGATACTCCTCATCTTCAGATAAACAGACCCACTGATGTAAAGGGAGTGCATTATCACCTGCTGCTTTAACAGTGTGAGCACACAGTGTATAACTGACACACGTCTTAGGTAGGAATTAGGGAAGACAACTGCGCTTCATGCCAAAACACTTTGAATACAATAGGACTCATAAAGACTTATAAAACATCTCTCTATGTTTCTATGGAAAACCTTAAAGTTGACTGACACATCACAGACTTCTCAGTGGGGTTCCTAGAACTCATAAAGTGCAATGAAATGTTTTTTTTTCTTTTAAATTTTAACTACCACAAAATAATACAACTGCAAAGAACTAGGTTATATACCCAAGCCTTAGAATTAACAGTACCATCCAGTGTTAATTACCGTAAAATACCAAATAATAGCCGGGGTGTTTATTTGTTTCAATCTGAGCAGACCAGGCGTTTATTTGGGACCAGGCGTCTATTTGGAAGAGGCGTTTAATTTCTTTTTTCACAAAAATCTTGCTTAGCAAAAATTAAAAAATATGGTAAATGTAATCATATTATTTATTTACACCATTATGAATATCACCTTTACGTTTTCAAGGCAAGATTACAGTACTATAGTTATTCTTTTGTCTTCTTCTTTCATCTCAGCACTCTCTAAACACTCTTGATACTGGTAAGGAACTAGTTAAGTTAAGATCTTACTTTTTTTTCCACTGTACCGGGGCCATGGCGATCATCAGCAGTGTACCATTAACTGATGTGACTGGCCTCCTGATGTTAGTTAAGGGCAAACGACATGCAGCGGCAGTGACAACGTCTTCTTCTTTGAATTTTTAAAGCCCTAGTATCTAAGATTTCGGCTTTCTGTTCTCTAGTGCCCTAGACGTAGTGGTCGTTAAGTGTAGCTGCACTATCGTAAAACAGAGCACCTCACACCAACGTGCATTTGTTGACGTACAGAGGGAGGAGAAGCAAGCTGACAGGACGTCCCGAGAGACAAATAAACCATGTGGACTGATAAGGTACAGTCTGATCATGTTTCTTTTTGAATAAATCACTTTTCAAGCGTCAGCTGTCAGTTGGTAGCTCAGCGTTTGCAGGTATGTAGCTTACTGTAACTTTGACCGTAGCTTGTAGGCTGTGCCTAATAAATTGGACTCGGCGTTTATTTGGAATGGGCGTTCATTTGTCAAAATGTGCTGCTACACCCTGCGTTTATTTGGGACTCGGCGATTAATTGGAACTCGGCGTTTATTTGGTATTTTACGGTATGTTAACTAATTATTTTCTGCAGAGTTTTCATCAACAACCTTTTTTCCCCTGACGAAAATGAGGCGGTAACTAATAAAAATGAAAATTAACAAGTATCGACAATTTCATCAACAAATAACAACGAGGTGAAAATGTTTGACACACTTAATCCAATTAGATCGAAAATCGTCATGTATGCAATCACAGCTACTTTGGTTGGCTGGAAAGATTGGATGAGTCAAGAGGGACATCCAATCACAACTGCTTTAGCTGCTTGGTGGCAGGAGAGGTCCAATCAGAGCTGCTCTCTTTAGGAGGGAGGGCAGTTGGATTTTCCCCTGTGAAGATGGTGGTGTCAGTACTAAGCACACATAGTAGAGAAAAGGACGGTAGACATATGGACGCTTTTCACGTTTGACGCTGTGGAGAACAAGTCACTATGTAAACTGTGTGGCGTGATTATGACCGGTAAAAACACAACAAACTTGACGTGATATCTCCAGGCGAGTCATCCTGACAAGCTAACATTACTATATGGCCTATTGTTGGTGTGTTCCTACTCGGCTTTATGAAACGGGCTGGTGTTGATGAGAAACCTAAATAAATTTAGTGTAAAACATGACTTCAGAAATTCAAGGAAACATAAAAATTCCTTACCCTTTACACTTCTTTAGTCAACTAAATTTACAGTAGATTTTGTCGACTAAAGTGTTGTGAAATTTCATCAACTAAAAGTAGACTAAAATTAAAACATTTAGATGTCTTAATTATTACTAAAAGTAAAACATATTTTAGGCAAAAGGCTAAAACTAAATTAAAAAGTACTGTCAAAATTAACACTGATACCATCCATAATGTATTAGTGTATGATCAATACTCCTTTTTACCTTTTCTATCTGCAGACAGTGGGAGAAGGTTTGAGGGATTGCAGTTTATTGTCTTCCAGATTTTCAAGCATTTTTTGATGTAATAAATCCAACTATTACTCTTGAAGGCAACGGGACAAAATTTTTCCTCTCCATAATTCTCCTCCTCTGTTGCACAGACAGACAGAGAATGCTTTCAGTATAAATAGCATTTGTTGACTTTTTATAATTTAATTACATAACAAAAAGTATAATAAAAGTAGCCCACACCATAAAACATCAGATTTTTAGTTCTTATCAGTTTTCCTTTCTCTTCTTTGCTGGAGAAGCAACAGAACCCATCAAACGTATAGTTCATGTCAACAGAAGTTGAACATAAAAATATTTGACCCATCATTAAAAGTTCTGCTCTCTGAAACGGTTAGATGGGACTTCATCCGATGACTATTTTCCTGGATTTAGTCCCACAGTCTGTTAGCGATGGAGCAGGGAAAATGTGGCCACTAAAACAGTTGGACATTGACTTCCTCAGAGTCGTCAGTGACAGTGGTTACTCAATCTCCAAATGGTCACTGCACTTTTTCGCTGATTTTTCTCAACCCACAATCACAGCCAAGGTCTCATTACGGGTCTGAACTGAAAGAGATCTTGAAATAGAGTTTTAAGATCATCAGAATGTCATTAAATAAAACCAGTATGTGCTGAGAATGTGTGAGTGGTAGGACTTGAAGCAGAAGTCAAAGTAAAATCACATCATGGGTGTTGAGGAGTCGCACTGAACATCATGCTCTCACTGTTGGCTTAACTATCAGCCAGCGGTGAAACATGGCAGACCCTCTCTGCATGTGTGATTCAGTAAACCAGTGTTTTAAACGCCACTTTGCTGACATGGTAAGAACTTTGATTTAGAGTTTCAACTTAGTAATGGGTGGTCTTTTATGCCTCTGTGCCTTCAGCAGCCAGGGACAGAGGCCTTATACTTCTGTCCTCCCTTTCTCTCCCGTACTAGTAAAAACTAAATCTCTGTTGTGCCTGGATGGAGTCTTTTGCACAAACACAGCAGTGTTAGAACAAGCATTAGCCACAATCTACTTTGAAAAACAACTTTACACCGTTCAGGTGCTGATGCTATGATCCAGTTCTTAAAAAGAGCTCAGTTTTGAGTTTTCTATGTGCTTTACTCACTTTAGATTTGCCAGTGAATCACTAGTTTTATTTGCATCTGTCTCAGGAGATCTCTACCATCCATTTATTAATCCGTCCGTACATCTGTCCATTCAAACATCCATTTACTGACACATGCCCAGACTCAATGTTATAATCCCTTCAGCCAATGGTGGGCCAAGGAGGGGGTCTCCTACCCATTAAAAGTGCCAAGAAAACCTATAGTTATCAATGCTTCAATGATTTATCTGTCGGTCTCTAGGTCCACTTAACTCTCACTTGTGACCAGACCCTTAGATATTTAAATCCCCTTACCTGAGGCATAGATCCCCTGCTCCACCCTCTCAGACTGATATCCATAATTTAAAGTATAGGGGAATAATTACATTGATTTTCAGACGTGTTCAACAAAACATCTTAGCTGTACAGTGTCTCAGATAATGATTACTTCATATTTAGGAAAAATGAATAAGATGATTTAGAGTAATTCACATAGTATTATTAGTGTTAAGTCAGTATTTTTTCCTTTAAATATGATTAAGTCATCTTTGCTCTTTCTCATAAAGGGATTTGTGGCCCTAACCGTAATGACATTAAGTCAGAGGGTTACCCTTTTATGTTGCTAAAGAGAGAAAATAAGAAGGGAACCGGCATATTTTATTTTATAACATAAATCATGCTGGGTGTTAAAACCAACAATCTAAGAGCAATGGTTTGCTCAACACATGACATCAGGAATATGAAGCAAACCACATTTTAAAAATGTAACGTCTTCTGAGTTGAACTTGTTTTGCTCATGAAATTTTTTTTTAAAATCTTGTAGTAGTCATGTTAATGTGTCAAGTATCAACTCCCTGTGGATGTAATTAACGCTCACACTCGCAATCACACACTAGATGGACCACGCCATGTTAAAGGCATGTCTCCTCCCGGTGTTGCTGAGAATAACCAGATTATTTTATCTAGAGATACCGGCTCCTGCAGGCATGCTGCTGGAGATGGAGCAAGCTCTCCACCTCTCTGTCTCTATCTGTCTGTCTCCCTCTCTCTGTCTCTCTTCCTGCTCTCTCACTTTCAATAAAAACTATTATGAGACATCTTAAAGTCAGTAAAACCTTTGCACACATGTTGTGTGTAGTTGTACAGCGATGGGTGTTTGTGCCTATTAATGGAGAATGTGATCTTATGGTATCATCATCTGAGGGCTCACATGCTGCCTGTCAAACATTTTATGGACGCTCTTACTGGATGACGTGAAGGTTCAGGGGGTGAGGGGTGATGGACAGGTGACTATTTGGTGTGAAGCGTGACTGCAGCAGTTATATTGTTGAGTTTATAGATGAGTCTGTGCTTAAGAGATTGAAGTCTGGTAGATTCATCACTCGTTTGACCAAAAAAAAAAAAAAACACACTAAACCAAAAAAAAAAATCCAAATAAAGCTAACAGAGCTGTAAAAGTTCTTTTAGACACAGGGCCCTATTCTTTTAGCATGAAACACGTTGTCTGAAAGCACATTTGTGATGCAACATCAAAAACAATTTAGAGTGGAGGGTTATGGGGGACTGCAGCAACCAAAAGATTGGCTAAGCTCTGCTGAAGATAATGATAGCATGTGCAGTAAAGACATTTCATACAATGACAGAGACACATATGAAATATAGCAGCATGTAATTTAATATAGTACAAATATGATGAAATGCACCAGTTTCAGTGTCGACAGTTTGCCAACCACATCAAGCCAATATATCCTGACTCACAGAGAATGGTAGGAGTGGTAGCAGCTGTGGCAACTTCAACAAATATTTGAAAAGGGCTTTTCAGATACAAGTCTTGGAGCACTTACTTCCAGTTACTTGTGTCATTCATCACTTCAGTGATGAATGACACATTTCTTGTGATCTGCCCTCCTTTATATAATATTTGTTTTAAATTTTTTACCAATAGAATGGAAAAATCTTTGTTCCAGTTAACAGCTTACAATAAGATCTTTAATTGGCTAACAATGAGGAGAAAAGCTTTTAAAAGTGGCCCCATCAGCCTGGTTTGCATTGCTATATATCCCCTGCATGTTCAAGCAGCTGCTTGCAATAAACAATGAACAGGGGCAAAGTTTCAACCATGCAAATTGTGTAAAGGAGCTTAGGTGGTTGGGCTTGCAGAAATAATATTAGATGTTTAGCTTTCTCATCTGGTATATTGGTTGCATTGCTAGATAGAATGTTGCCCATTATTTAGTTAAAAAAAAGAAATAGGCATTTAAAGTGTCTAATACTGTACACCCCATTCTACATTATGCATGTTCACATGTTAGCATTTGCTAATTATCAAGATGGCCCGAATGCTGATGGAAGATTATTATTTTTAAATCAGCACATGCGTAATATTTTATATCTTGTTTAAGTGGTTTTGCATACCCTCCGTTTATTCTGGGCCTGGTTTTATGAAAGCCATTTGCTTACACAACTCACACAAGCCTTTAATTTTTTCATGTGTGTTTCCTTTGTATTCCTGCATGTAAATAAATACATTGAGAAAATAAGATAAACTTTGTCTTTGCAAAATAGACCCTGGAAACCCCCTCTTCCATTTTTTAATTAAATCATTACATCAGACTAAGAATCCAGTGAGACCAGGAGTCCTCCTCACATGAGGAACATGCAACATAACCTCATAACTGGCAACCCCTCTTTGAGAGATTGTCCCTGAACTTTGTACACGTGTCCACTTTAACTCATGGATGAACTGATTACATTTTGGAAGTCAAAGGTCAGGTCCTCAGGCCCACTGCTAATTCTTTGCTTGTGGATGAAATGTCTCAAAAACTTGTGGAGGGATTTTTTTCAAACTTTTATGCAAGGATAAACTGAACCACCAGACAGGCCCATAGCCTGTATCCCCATCCAGTGAGACTGCTGAACAGTTACCCCCCTCCTTTCCCTGCCCCACCCAGGAACACTCACCATTATCCCATCATTACAATAGCTGTGAACTGGTCTTTGCATTGCTGCAGTACTGAAACATCACACAAAAACTATTAGTCTCCTCACTGTGTGAATTTTTCCCTCCTTATGCTGCTACTGACTATTTCATCTGTTCCTGCACTGAATTATTTATTTATGTGTTTAACTGGGCATTGTATGCTCTTTTTACACAGTGGGGGACCAGGGATTGGGAGATTGGGTTTTTTCACTTTCATATCTTTTTGCTATGCATTGTATGATTGCCCTGAACATAATCTCGTTGTTATATTCTTATGACAATGACAATAAATAATAATTGATTGATTGATTGGATTGATTGATTGAATACAATTTAGAGGTATATATAAATAATTTTACTTCCTTTTCCTCACCCATCACTGTACCTTTACTCACCCTTTTTAGAGTGCATTTGCACAAAAGTGCCTCAGTGAAGCCCTGTATTTGTGTCACCTTAAACCTGGGGTATGTAACTTGGATGAGACTGCAGTAGAAGCAACTTTAACCCCCCCCCCCCCCACACACACACACACACACACCTCCCATGTTTGTGCTTGAAGCAACACACCTTCTCTCATATGCAACCAATCCACAGTGTTAGTGTACCTTTAGCTGCCATTAGCATTATGCTAGTGTATGCAGCAAAGCGAGCCATAAAACACAACATCCCTTCAAAAACATTATTATCTGTACAATCTAGACAACAACTAAAGGTCATTTACATATATCAAGCGCATATACCTTTGTAAAACATAGGAACATTGTCTCTGACCTATGCCCTAACTGGTTGAAAAGCCTGTGTTCCTTGATTTATTTTCTAAAGGGTGAATTCAGGGCCAGGGTGGGGTGGAGATGTCTTATGGTCACTAAGGTGGCCTCACTAATAGTCCCACTGATGCAAAAACTAACTGCATACTGCAGTTTTAAGAAGTTCATATTAATTTTTCCAAAAAAATAAAAAATAAAAAATTAGCGACCAACTGTGCTGATAGATGTAGTTGAAGCACAGGAAAAAGCAGAGGGTGTAATCTTCTATGCTTCACTTTCATTAATCTTTGTATCAAAGAATACTTCATTAGTTTACGTAAGAAAATACAGCCAAGGACATGAAGTTAACACAAACACATCCACAGACAAAGTCAACCATGCTGTCAACTCCAAATCTCCAATGTACATGGTCACCAGCCTGATGAACTGTCAGGTATGTGCCTGCGCAGTCTCACACATTAATTAGATGTTGGTGATTGTGGTCTTGATTTGTCAATTTGTCTTAAAAACTTTCTGCTAGAGTTGTTTCTGCTGCTGTGATCAATCTGTCATCTCTCCTCTGCCTCTACACTGATCCTACTGGTGACATGTAGCTCACGTCTGGGTCACGTGAATTCTGGGTGACATGCACAAATGACATATCTCTGGCTTTACATGGCACGTATCCCATGTGTGCACAAAGACAGGAATACACAGCACTACTCTCTTAGCTGAGTTGTATGTTCCCCTCTCACTCATATTATGCCTCTGATGCTTCCTCTGGAGACGAGTAAATGGGGTTCAGCTCATCCCCTCATTCCGTTTTAAAGACAGTGCAGACAAAACATCACAGAGTGTTAGGTATTAGGCCTTGAAACTGCAGCATGAATGATGCTAATGTCTAACTTAAACACCTGGCAGAGGTGTGAAACAATTTAAGTGCTAGTTTTTTAATGTAGCAACCACTTTTCCACAAACTTTCAACTACCTCTGTTCATTCCCTCATTCGTCTTCTGTTCCTTTCCCTCTGTTTCTGCATTTATAATCTTGACCATCTTGAAGAAAACATGCCCTTAATGTGTCTGTGAGGCGGGTGAGAGCAGCAGAGAAGGAACACACGCACATACATGAGCAGATGAGGGGAGGTAGTATCGCATTAATGAAGCAAGTCATTATCAAATTCATGAGTTCTGGAGTCACCGAGCCCCATCACTCTGCTGCTATGAGACAAGTAGTGAAAGAGGGCCTGACAGGAGAGATTAAGAGCAGCAGAGGAAGGATAAAGGGAGGATGAGGAGGAGATGAAGAACTCTGTGATAAAGAAGTTATTAATGGTTTCATCTCTTTCTCTCACTCTGTTTTTCTTTTCTCTCTCACTCACACACACAGTCAACCAGCCTTTCCTCAGTGTGTTTTCTTAAGACACTGATACTCCCCACTTCAAAGAGCGGAGATGAACTTTTGCCATGTAAATACAGTGCACACATTCACATACATACACACATACTCTTCCTCTGTGGTTTTCTCTCCTCGCTCTTTTATCCTGCCTTTCTGTCTCTCTGACGGCCTCAAAGGAGCAGAGGAACTGAATCTAAAATAACCATCCTCACAGTTATCTTATCCACACACACACATGCAAATATAATACTCATAAGCTCTCACATACTTGCATAAAAACACTTTTGTTAGACCCGTAGCAGAGGCCAAGCAAACAACTTAAGAAATCGCTCCGATCTCTCTGGCTTCTGAGGAAGGGCGTTTTTGTCGTCGGGTGCATCCAGCCCACAACCGCCACCGCTGCCTGGGAGGAAGGAAGAAGCTACTGAATATGGATGACAGTAAATGCTCTCCAAAAGATCACTTCAGTGGACTCATACATTACCATCACAGCTAACAGCTTTTGTGCAAGTCAGAACTTGGGGTCTTGGAAGGACTTTGGACCCTGCTGATCTGTCAGTCTGATGCAGTGAAACCACAATGGTCACTGCAAAGTTTTTCATCAAACCAGGGGGCAACCTCTAAATGACAGATGTAGCCAACACTGAATGCCAAAATATGAAGTTCTTTGAACGGCCACATAAGGCTGGCTCCTCAAGTAAGTCAGTTCCTCTCATGACCTTGCAAATGAGCTGGATTCGTTCCAGTCATGAGGCAGTCCTTTCTGAAAGATTAAAGCTGATTTGCTTGCCTGCAGTTAGAGAATAAAGGGACCAATCAACATCCTTTCGAGGAAGAAGAAATGCTTGCTACAGGCATGGGTTAGCTATGTCAATAGCGAAAAACAAGCATATAAACAAAGGCTGCCCACTGAACTAGAGATATACAGTAGGTAGCCACTATTCTTCAAGTCTCTTAAATTGTCTGTCGTTAGTCCCTGGTAAACAGTCAGTAATTCCTGAGAGTCCAATCTTATGTCTCAGGTGGAGGGGACTTAAGTTAATACTGAACTGACTATTTAATAAATTAAGTCACTTCAGATTAGCATAGTTGCTTCTGTAGTATCAAGTTCATCAGAACCAGACTATGTTTCTTCATTTAAAGAGGAAAAAAGGCCTAAAACTGACAGTGTAGCTTATTGATATTCTAGAGAGTGCCTTTTATGTATGCAAATAAATGTATTCTTTAGCGAAACATCAAGAATCATGTATGAATAGCTTTCACGTGATGTCACAAACTTATGAAGTGCCTCATGGCAGACAAGAGACATTTTCCCATGTGTTAAACAAGGGATTTCCCAGGCAGATAATTTCAAATCTAGCTAAATGCAAGCTAAAATTAAATGACCAAGTCTAAAGTTAATGCAGAACTAACAAAATGGCCAAAATTTAGTTTCTTTTTTAATCACAGGTAAGCTAGTAAATCTGATGATGCTGGTTTTTACAGTGGAGTGTGGCTAATGGTAATATCAGCACTGCTAGCACTGCTAGCCTTCTTTAATCAGTTAAACGTCCACATGTTGTGCTGAGAGTAGTTACTCTCTGCTTGTGTCAAGTGGTTGTATGCAGGGTTGAAAATGTACTCTATGCCTACCTGCCACTGTGGCAGGTGGATTTAACAAATCTGTCAGCAACATTTCATTTAAGCCTGCCACTACATCATGGCCAAAAGCATACCATACCTGCTCTTATGAGTTGACTGTTCCACCCTGTGGTAATGGGTCAGTTCAGTGCTACTCAGTGCCATGTTTCTAAACAGATCTGCATTCTGTCTGCGATCTATATTCTGCATGGGCCTGCCACTCCCAGCCGGTGGGCTTTAACTGCTGATAAATAGTATGACATCATATGACTGTGTGTCTGAAGGGGTGCAGGGGAATGAGCCATGTCAAGCAGATACAGATTTAAGGCACAATATCACCGAGTTCAGGAAATGAGCTACTTGAGGTGCTATCGGCACAAAATGGGTTCAAATCTGGTCAGATCTCTGTAGAACAATGACTGAGAGTATTGTTTATCCAGGTATGTATACATTCGTCTGGTACACAAATGTATTGAACCAAACTACAGTACCAAAATGATTTAGTAGGAGTACTCCACTGTTAACCTCCTAACTTTTACAGCTTCCCATCCTGGACAAACTAATACAGGGAGAAGCAAGTAGTGGATTTATGCTACCAGTTGCTCCACTAGATCATGAGACACTAAATAAATGAATTGTACCCACAAACATGAAATATTGAGTTAAATTGATACTGCCCCAGAAAAGAACAGAGCTGACAGTGACAGGGTAACGTTACTCTGACATCATTGTTAAAGTGTTACTTTACTCCAAAACAAAGTTTTTTACATGAAAGCCTGTGAAAATGGAATTAACGTCTTTCAATCAGTTATTATCAAAATATTGTCATTGAAGTCCAAGTTATTAAACTTGTACATACTATGTTAAGAAGGAGACACATTAAAAGTTGAAATACTGCAACCTGTACCACTGCAAATAAATGTTACGATTGGTTAATATCTGGAGCCAGATAATGTGCCCGTGTCCATATTTCAAACTCAATATGCAGAATTTTTATGTTTTAAACTTAATTGTAAGGATTTGGATCATAACTGATCCGTAAAACCACATCATTTTCATTTATATGTATTTTTATCGGAACAACATGTTTTGGGGTTTTGTTATTCTTAGCTGTTTCGGTCTGATCAGTATCCTTGGTCGACTCTCAACACAATGTTACTCTGGCTGTTTAGAATTTTCCAACCTCAGTCAGAAAAATCTGATCATTTTTGTGTCCAAAAAACAACCTGCATAAACAATGCTGAAATGGAAACTTTAAAAGGCAGTCTACACTCCAGTAGGTTACACTGAAGTGGATCATAAAATGATTGATAACATCAAACAAAAATATAAGCATGGGCAATAATGGTACTTGGTTAATCTAGAAAATGTCAAATGAAATGCAAGATTTTGTATAACTGACTACCACAATGCAATCATGGAATTTCCAATTATAGTTTGGGCAGATTTCCAAAAATATTCACTGTTAATGAGAGTAACAAAGACAGACGAGATAAAAAATAAGCTCTGTGAATATAAAAAAAAATTGAATATTGTTGTCTTTGATGGTGTGATGACGTCACATTGGCTTTTACACTCTGTGGTTTAACATCAGTGCATACACCTCTGACTGTATCTGTGTGTCAAACAACACTTACAAATGTAGTGAGTGACAAATGAAGCTGTTGGCTCCTATCATCCAGATCCTGAGCCGCCAGTCTGTGACAGAGACACATGACAGAGATGATGTTCTTCTATTCTCACCCTCTCCAGCACTTAAGCCACGATAAAAGCAACAGGCCCGCTGTTAAGAGACATGAGACACAGTAAGAGCATGCTTAACATTAACACTAACTCTGTGTGAGGTTGGTGAGGGGTCTTCCTCAGATGTGACAATGGTAAATGTCGCTAACACCAGGACATTAGCATGGGACTGTAGGTTATTAATGCTCCTGGAGATGAGGGTAGATGTGCTCTGAGAGCCAGGCCTTTAAAAATATTTATTTAAATGTTGTTGTGAACTTGATTCTAAACAAAGACTCTTGTGGACCAAGTCCTAAAATATCAATATAAAGAAAACAAGTTATTACCAATGACATTAACATGATTGCAGCAGCAAATAATGAGAAATGATAAATATAAGTCAGGGTAGTTGTATCCATCCCATCCCTGTGCATTTACAGTGGAAAGGGGGCAGAGATGTAACAGCTTGAAATGGGTGTGAATGGGTCTTAAAGAGCTTTTTATTTTGCCCTAAACATATATATCAGTCAGTTTTGTTAAAACCTTCTAGATTCATTTACACCGTAGCCCTGATCCAGCTGTATTCTCAGTCAGTTAGAGCTCCTGTCATTTTAAGGCCTCTTTCCCCCCGTAGGCCCAGTCTGCACTGCTTGGCGCCATGTTGTTAGCAACTCTGCGGTGACTTGTCTTGCACATAGAAGTACCCTATCACTCAGAAGAGACATGCAAATCCCACTAAGGGGTATATAAAACTCAAAAGAGCATCCCATGGGCTTGTTAATGCAGTACATAGAGTGAAACAAATGTTTTTGGCCTGATGGGTCCTGAATTACTCTGACATTGTGTAGCCTGGCCTCTGGATATTGGCTGAGGCATGAACTGTCATCATGATATGTTCAGTTTGCAACTTCAAAGAAAAAATAGTTTGAAGCCAGAAACCTGAAGAAATACACTAGTCTGGGGATGAAACTTGTTTCCTTTGCAATATAAATTAGATACAAGAGTGAATGTGCGTATCTACAGCCATAAAACAACTTTTTACAGTTAGGAAAAAAACAGCTATTTGAGTTAAGAACTAGGATCATGAAGGAAGGAAAATAAGGGTAGATCT
Organism: Cetoscarus ocellatus; assembly: GCA_037902135.1. Taxonomy (NCBI): domain Eukaryota; kingdom Metazoa; phylum Chordata; class Actinopteri; order Labriformes; family Labridae; genus Cetoscarus; species Cetoscarus ocellatus. The sequence continues at coordinate 847,192 of JBAMNC010000523.1, read as the reverse complement.
GCATCAGGGATGCACAACTTTGGTTAGCATGTGGGCCAAGAAAATTTTATTCTCTCACCCTGAGGGCCAAATTGTGGTGAACGGTTTTAGATACTTTCAGTAAGACAGTCATAATAATAAATAACTTGTCAAAGAGGTTCAATATTTTATGACTGTACATTTTACTCTGTTTCCACATTAAAAAGCCCTATGATAAAGAATACACTGAGTTAATAAAAAAAATAGAATTTGCAGTATATAACTACTTTAATGATACTAACATAGAATATGTTTTGACTTATTTGTCAAAGTTAATTTATGTTTGATTCCATTTACATGTGTTTACCTGCCATGAAACATTTTCTGACATGGACTTTTTTTACTGACTATAATTTTGAATAATAAAAGTGTTTTTCACAAATAATTGCAGCCAATTAAGTGTATTATTTTACCGCATAGCTCAAAACATGCAAAACAGAAATTCAATATCCAATCAGGTTATCTTCTAATTTTTAATATTCTCTGTCATGCGTTGGTACTGTATTGGCGTCTTAGGTCAAATTACTTCTTGCCCATGGATTTACATCCCCGTTCTTAAAAGTCTACTTGTCTGTCATCTATGCAACATCATTATAATTGCTCCATCACTGGCTTCCTTCACTTCCAAATCTTTATATCTTTATGTCTTTGTTGAACCTTTTTTACAGAGCTCTGCTGACTTGATTAAAAATAAGTTGGAAAATTTTAAAGTGCAGCATCAAATATTGATAATTTCACATAATTTCGGAAATATGAGCTGATCAAACTTTCTAAGGCCACTGTTTTATCACAATGCAATATGAACACGCGCATCACAATTCCAGTAAGGTGAGCACCCTGAGCCGCAACTTTGGGAGGGATCACAGGAGAAAGAGCCAAAATATCTGAGTTACGTTTTTCGCAAACATTACTACAGACAGCAAAAGGTCACTCTGGTCCATGTTTCAAACCTAGAGGGAAATTGGCATGTTTCCGCTCCACCTTTGTGTGTGTGTACGTGTTTGAGTTCTCATGCTCAGGTCCAGTCATGTGGGTGTTATCTGATGAACAGCTGATGGTGCTTATAGGAGCATTTCCCCCCTTAAGAGCCTTTCCTGCACACTGTAAATCTCACTAATAAGGGCCGGGCGCCCGGCGAGCCCCCCTCCATTTCATCGTCGGGTGATAAATAACAGCGGCCTCGCCGACCGGACAGCGACCGGACAGAGCCAGCTGACTACAAAGAGAGGGAGAAAACCCAGAAGTTGGAGGTAATAACTGTGGATAGGAAGGATTCAGGACAGGCTCAGTGATATCAGACAGAAAAGACCATGAAGAAGATGAATGTGAGGGTTTGTCTTTGTAATGATGTGTAATTAAAAGGTCAGAGATAGGATAAATGTTTGAGTAAGGAGGGTGGAAGCTTGTCTTCTTCTGTCCAAGTCTGTGTGTGTTTTCTTAAAATCTGGATCTTTTTGGTGCACAGCTATGGCAATGACTGATTGTGCATGGAGACAGCCGTCTGCGGGAATGTCCTCACCCCCGCAAACTCATTACTTACACACCAACACACACACACACACACAAGTGCTCACTTATCACTTATCTTCCCCGAGTATGAGGGTGAAGTGATCCACACAACTTATGTAGTCTGAGGAGGAGCAGAGAGATAGTGAGGAGGAGCAAGAGAGATAGAGGGTGAGGAGGAGGGGGAGTTAAGGGGAGTCAGGGTGAGGGAGCTGTTGAGTTGCTGTTATTAATGACTTGAAGGAGGAGAGGAAGTGAAGGGGGGCCAGTTTAAGGGCAGACTCATAAAATGATTTGGACGTGGAATTGTGATGATTACTAAGGAAGGCCTGAGCAGACCAAAATCTACAGTCATTTTTGTTTATTTGCTCAAGATGTTGACACATTTACTCTGTACTGAGCTGTAATCGATTCACCAGTGGTTGCGTAGTCATTTGAAGTCTTGCTTGTCACAGTGAACACTGTTTATTTTAGACAAGACCAGAAATTAATCACATTGTGAGAGAAATAAGAAGTAGAAGTCCCCTAATAACACAAACCTAATTTTTATCGGGTATTTCTGACATTGTTCGCTGAGTTATCATTGGAAATGTTAAAAAAATTTCCCTCTCGCAATGCTAGCAGATCCTTTAAAAACATTACTGGATCTGCATCCATATTTGGATCACCACCAAAATCTTATCACTTCTCCCTTTTATCATGAGAAACATTCAAAGAAAATGTTATAAAAATCTGTTTAGACTGTTTTGAGTTGTCTTTCTCGCAGATGGACAGACAAACAAACAAACAGGCAAAAACATTACCTCCTTGTTGGGGGTAAAAATGATGATAATAATAATAATAATAATATTAATAATAATAATAATAATAACTTAATTTGTACAGCACTTAGACTTATGTTTTTGGCACCATTTGTTTGTGTGTTTGTTTGTTAGAAAGATTACACAAAAACTACTGGACAAATTTTGCTGAAATTTTCAGGAGGAAATCTAGCAGTGTTATTTTCAGAAGAATGCAATGTCAGCAAAGATGAGCTTAATACACAAAGAGGAAACAGCATTATCAGCAGCTGGCCTTGTCAGCATATTTTGTATAATCAAAAAAGTTTTTAAATGTTATTTCAGTGGGTTATTTCTCCCCCTAAATAATACCAATTGGTGTTGTATTGTATATCACTGGAAAGCCTAATCAAACGTCTTTACAATGAGGTACAACTTGCAAGGGTCATGTATTTGTGGAATGACAAGATAGAAGCTCTGTGAGACTGGTGAGGTCAAAGGTAGGACACAGGGTGGACATCCCAGGAAGACAACAGACCAAGAAGACCGGTTCCACACCCTTGCTTCACTGAGGAGCTGTAGTCTTCCTTTTAAGGGACGAGGGGATTGTGGTACATATATTTTGTGAGTTAACCACACTTTTAGCTGTGTTGCTCATTTGGCACGATGCACGATCCTTGCAGGTTGTATCTCTTTGTATAGGTGACTAATCAAGCTTTCCACAGATGTTAAATATAGTACCAACTGATATTACCAAAGGGGAGCAATAAAAACCATTTCCACACTTTTTTTAAGGAGTATAGTCGCCATAATGTGAGTAAAGAGGTTTAAACTCATACTGAAACTGATGATTGGAGGTATGCTTCCATCAGGTTTTGTAGAATAAGGAAGCAAATGGATGGCATCCAAATAGATTAAGTAGATTTATTTAGGCTTTAATTTGCAATACCAATTTAAATAATTTCCTCAAAATGAAATCCTGATCTATTTTATCTTAGTTCTTCATTAGATATAACAAAATGCTTTGAGAAACAATGTTGTAATGTATTTTAAAAGGATGACCTATGAGCTCTATTTGAGCACTATAAAATGATTTACGAGCATGGGTATAATAACTCAGGTCTCCAGGAATTGAGCATATTCTGACTGAAAAATATTACTTGCTTCTAAAAAAAAATACTTAATCAAATATTGAGAAAAAAGTACATTTTTATAACGCGCTAGGCAACAACAACTTTGAGATTTATTTTGCAGCCATCGATAACAATGACCATAATTATCTTTACCCTCACTGGTCATTTAAATCTTTCTCCAATCTTTCTAGGCTTCCTCCAGGCTAAATAAGGCCCAGAGGATGATGATGATGAGGCCTCTTTAGGGAGGAAGTAGTTGGTGCTAGAGGATGCGCTCACGGTCCATCTCCAGTTTCCTGCTCTGGTCAGTGACCGCGCAGAGACGCTGTGCTCCATAAAGAATGCATTAGTCCTTCTCACATGCCATGAAGTAAAGGTTTTATTAAATTAGCTATATTTCCTTTGGTTTGTCTCATGCATCATAAAGCTGACTGTAAATGGGAAAACATCAGGAAATATTATGCATGTTTAAGATGGATGGTTTGATGCTAACTAAGCATTACTCCCTGACCAACCTTACACATGTGGAGAAAGAAACATTGGCATACCAAAGAGAGTATGGTGCTCTACACCCAAACAGAAAAGAATGGACATCCCCTGGTGTGTCCTAGAAACTGAAATGAAGAAAAACAAAGAGATCCTCACACCAAAAAAGCCTTTAGAATTATTTTTATTCAACAACAAGGAATGTTTCAAGTCACACGGCTTTTCCTTAGACTCAAGACCCTTCCCTTAGAGGTTATGTCGATTTTTTTAACAGGTCAATTAAAGGCGATGCATAATTCCATATTTTGGCCAAACTGTGGTACATGCTTGTGGTAATTGGTCATATCAAGCCTATGCTGTGCCCTTCTGTCAACAACTGCATTTATTGTACAGTCTCTGCTCTGCATTGGACTTCTAACTGGTCTGAATTTCTGGCAAAACAATAGTGTGATGTCACACTGGTAGGTCTTCTTTAGAACGAGCCATTTCAGGCAGCTATTGGCACCGCAAAGACAGGGAGAGGGAGAAGTCCTGATGCCCCAGACCTTTGTCTTGTTTACATAAGTGCTTGATCATGCAGAAAAGAAATGTTAAATACGCTAGAGGCCAAATAACTTTAAGAAAAGCATGTTATGAGCTCTTTAAGAAAAAAATATTTAAAAAAATAAATCAAAACCTTTAGCTGTCAGCTTGGAAATATTGGAAACCCTTGCTGCTGCTGCTGCAGTGGGTCAATTATTTAAAGCTGAATTGTTAATATTCACAGACTTTTGTTGTGAGTCCTGTTAGTTAAAGGCATTATCAGAAGTAAAAGTTTGTGTTGCAACCAGCAAGATGAAATCCATTTTGCTAATTAATCATAGAAAATTAAAACCATGACATGTTTAAGGTTGTGTTAATTAGCATTAGGCATAGGCTGAACTATAAAGTTCATTTGCCAGTGCCTAGTAAAAACTATGAAGGGCATTAAGCAACGGATATTAGACAGAAGACTAAAGATCAATTCAGAAGACAGAAGGAGGAGTGCTGCCTGGACTCAACAAAGTGTTTTAGGTGCTCTTTGGAGTGGGATTCACAAAGTCAATGAAGCAAAAAGAAAAGACTCCGAGGCACTCTTCTTATACTATTAAAATGCCTTTATTTTAACAGCATGGTCAGGTAGACCTTAAAAACGAACTTTTACACATTTCATCAAAGAGAGTGTCTTGGAGTCTTTCCTTTTTGCTTTAATGACAAAAGAATAATTGTCTGATATATCACACTGGAGCAAAAATAACCTTCAGCTTCCTCATACCTGGTTTTGAATGTCTTTTCCTATATTTGATGCATGAGGAGTTTCTATTTGTTTTGAATCTTTTAGCCAACCAGCCTCATAACCATCCACACTTCCTCTTCTCGTCTGTTATAAGCAGCCACGGGCCCGTGCACACACACACGCCGTGATGTATGTGTGAATAATAAGGTGTTAATTCTGTAGGTGTTACCAACAAGCTGTCACCCCTGAAACACACCAACACACAGCTCTTGTTAGTCTGTCCTCTCATTTCCTTTTTTTTTCTCATTTTTTGCTCACTGCCTCTAAAAGTATGTCATTGATTTGGCCTTTTCCTGCCACAGCTGTGCAGGCTTTATACACACATGCCCAAACACACACGCCAAGTCTGATAAAAGTGGCACTCAACCTGGCCCTCCTCAGGGGCTGCATTGATGACTTGTTTCCACTTTTCAGTTTTAAAAATGGGGATTGTGTTTATGGTTTTATAAGCAATAAAAAAGGTCCTCTAAGATTCTTTGTGATAGTGTAAAACATAAAATACCTGATTTTGTGGTAGATTTTTTTTTTTTGAAGAATGCAGCAAAACTTGCAGCGTTTTGAAACGTATTTATTTAAAATACATTACAGCAGCAAATCATTTAGGAACAGTTTTGAATAGAATTGTGTAGGAATGAGTCCAAAACATGGAAGTGAGTCCGTGTTTAACACTTCACAGCTCACAAGACTGAAACTATATCAGATTTAGAATTTAGGATACCTTTTTGGATAAATGCCTGTAATACAGTTTCTGTTAGAAAATGCATACAAGATTTTTACATTTAATTTGAAATAAAAATGATCTAACATTGCCCACTTTTGAATCTTTAAGGGTTAATGTGTTTAACAGGATGGTTGCTAACAAACTGCTTATAAGCTCTACAAAAATTGGCCCGCTGCAAGCATTTCTGCTCATTTTTAAATGAACAATGATTCATACACCATATCCACAGCCATAGGAACTGACTCAAGGTCATTTGTTTAAGATGTAATTCTCAGACAAGAGGTTACAGGGTCACATCATACATTGGAAATATTTAACAGCTACCAAGTCAAACAGCCATGGCTCAGTAATACCTATTTACTCCTGCCGGTTATGGTTAAGCTTTTAAAAAACTTGAATGGCAGGTTTGTTAAAATGTTTACAAAGAACAGAACATGAAATTTTCATAATGTTTTGTTTGCTACATACTTTATTATTACCAATAATCCAAAACACTGTAAAAATATCCCATAGGGTTTAAGTCAAGAGAACCAGCGCATTGCTAACTTCCACGCTGACCTACAAAAACATGTCATCCCTGCACCACTCTGTTATCAGCAAACCCTACATTAGCTTGCTTTCTGTTGTGATAGTTGGCCAAATTAAAGCCACAGTGCACTGCTGTTAGTTTACTTGCCTTGTTTGTTTTAGATTGCTTTCATACGCACTGTGAGCCAAACTCGAGCTTGCTTGGAAGCATATCAATTTCCCCGGAGTTCTGTTCTTTGGTCTGCACCAGAGTTTGTGTGAGCTTTCATAACAGCCTGGCTGCCAGCCTCAAATTCGAACTTAAAATTTCAACCTTTAAACATTAAAAAAAAAACACAGACATTGAGCCCTTTTCTTCTGTGGAATGACCAAGCTTTGCTTTCAGGAGGATCTCAAGGTGTGCTACTGAGCGTTTAAATGGAGTTCTGAGGTGGCACTTTGCATGCCTCAACTATTTGCGAGTGGAACCCCAAGAAGTGTGAAACATAATACTTGCTTGTATTGTCCTGCACAATATTTCTACAAAGTAGAATGTCCCTCTCTATGATGAGGTCAATGATGCACCTGAGCCAGCTGAAAATGAAGACGTACCTCTGACTTTCTCTCAGAATGAGAGAGTGACTGGACATGCAGTAAAGGATGCCATTGTCAGAAAGTATTTTTTAACAAGGATTTCTAAATGTGTCTGAAAATATTAAGTTTCCAGTTAGAGTTAGATTTGAATACTTTCTTGTTTGGTTTTGACAACTTTTGAGAGGATTATATTATTTCCACCTTACTGGTCTTTAGTGTTAAGTAGTCTATAACGTCAACTGTATGGTTTGAATATCAGTTGAAAAATATCAATAAATAAATGTGTGTCTACTGTCTGATGAATGTTATTTATTTGACCAGTTAGAATTTGATTTAAGTTACATTTTGTTCCTGAAATCCACCCTGAATCCACCAAACTGCTGGGATCAGAATAATCCTGATTTTTTGGATCAAAGTTTCCCCAATCCTACTAAAACGTTTTGAACAACACAAACTGAGGGTTTGATCCAAATTAAAACCAAGATAGGATTACGTGATCTAATCGGATCTCAGAATACATTTTTGGTTTTGAACAACCCATTTTTAAGGATTGATCCAATCCATTATCCCAAATCCGATCAGATTACCTTTTGAACAGCTGGGCCCTGATGATAGGTGTGACCTAAAAACTACTCCTACCACTGACTGAGGACAATCAGTAATTTTTCCACCAACTTTTGAATTTCAATGACAGTTCTTAGGTCTGATAAATGATCACCATAACAGTGATGCTATAATAAAAGTAAAGTGAAATATTTAAAGCTCATACAGAGTTATTGTTAGGGTAACAACTGAAAACACACTTTTAAAGCCTTATTTTCCATCTCTGACACCATGCAGCATTTTGCAGACGAATACTATGTTAATTGAGTCTCCATCCACTTTTCAGTAGTCTCAAATATAACGATAACTGTATTTCACAGCAACAAAACATGTAGTGTTTGTCATGGGGGCTCTGTCATTACAGTCCAATTAAACAAGTGCCATTAAGATTTTAAAATGGAGAGTTTCTTTGGCTTTGAAAACTCAAGGGAATATTTAGGCTTCTGTAAGTTTTCATTGTTTTTATATTTTATTGGTCATTTTTGTAAATGCTGAAAAAATTCAGCTGACATTTTCTAAAACGTTTCCATGTTACATCTTTAAATAATGTTCATGGACTTGAGCTATAGCAGAATGCTCTTGTTAGACATGACAGCAATATTGTTTAACAAACACATCAAGACATTTGTTGTTAATGTTGTTTTTTTTTTGGTGGGGGGGGTCAATACACAAAGCACAGTGAACACTTAAGCGGTTTGAATCTTCAAATTGGTTTCGACTCAAGTTGGATTTCTTATGTCATGATTAGATTTTTGATTCAAACCTATTCAGGATTCACCAGACATTCTCTATTTGTTATAAAATGTTTCTAATTTCAGGGTCTGCTCCAGTCTGCAGTGCTGGGGGAGGACAGAAAATATGATTTAACAAACAATTAAAAAAATGAAGAGGTCACTGTGATCAGCCATTGGTGAAAAATATCTTTTGCGTGAATGGAAGAATGTTGAAATAATAGTTAATACAAAAATATATATAAATATAGAATAAAAATATATAATTATATATAGAAATCAATTAATAGACATTCTGAATCCATTCTGAATCTTTAAATGAATCTGATTCGATCCAAATGTTTTTTTTTTTTTGGACACCTGTGGAAAACGATGTGATTCATTGGTATACAGCTAAGATTTGTGCGTCAAATGTATTATTTGTTGATAATTCTCATCTTTTGTTTTTGCTGTTTTTTTTTCCAGTCTTAAGAGCCTCAGCACAAACTGGTCTGGGTTGTGTGTTGCTCCTGAATAACATGTTTCAGTATTATCTTGTCCCTGGAGCTCAAAACACTGATTTTGTGTTTTGATCAATGATTCAGATTGTTAAGTCATCCTTGCTTTGATAAGTTTTATTGCTAACACTTGCATCAACAGTTTTCCCACCTAGTTATACACCGATGTCTTTTTTCCTCTAATACGCACAGCCATAGTGCAGTGGTTACGGGGTGTTGGTTTTCACTTGTGTCAGTGTGTGTTTCCTGCTCCTGCAGATACAGATGTGGAGGATTTGGGGCTTTCTCCTTTCAGCACCTTCTCTCCGTGGCTGATGACCACAGATAAGAGCTCCATCGCTCTTCTACCTCTTTCATCCCCCTCCTCATTCCCCTTGCTCTATGTTTTCACGATAATATGTGGATGTTTACCTCAAGATAACTTTATTTTGACTGCTTCTGCCCCCGTGCCTGCTGAGCTGGTGTGTGTGTGTAGGGGAGGCTGTTGACAGATGTGGACAACAGGGCAACGAGAGCACAAAGTAGACCTGACCCCGGGGTAAGAGGGGTCCGAGTGTGTGTGCTAGTGTTTGTGTGTGTCTACGCTTGTTTATGGCGGTAATGGGCTGCTCGGACTAGACCTCTTTTGATCCTCCACGCCACCTCAGTTAGCACCTCTGTATTTGAGGAAGTGTGCACAGAGACATCTGCTCTCTGAACTTGATAATGAGACACCTTAGACCTCTGGCCAACACGCCCGCTCTCTGACACAAATAGAAATGTCCTCGTTTTACATGCATAGTTTCATTGTAGGCGCTTGTTTGTGTTCATGATAAAAATCTTTTTAGAGAAGTCTTTTTGAGGAATGTTTACAGGCATTGCTTATAGAACAGCCATGTTAGCCGCACAGCATCTGCTCCCTTTGTGTGTGCTTTTTGGGTGGTTATGTATGTGCACCACAGTAGGGCTGGGGAATATATTGATTTTTTAAAACAAATTGATGCATCTATGAAAAAGATTTAAGGGATAACTCGAATATTTGTTACCTCCACCGAGATTTGCCCACATTTGTTTGTTAACAGGATAGTGTGATGAATGGAATTTGGTGAAACGTTCAGAATAGTTCAGAAATGGGAAATGACTATCACAACAGAAAGCAATGTAAGGTTTGCTGATGACAGAGTGGTGCAGGGATAGTCAGCGTGGAAGTTAGCGCTGTGCTGGTTCTCTTGACTTAAAAGCCTATGGGATATTTTTACTGTGTTTTGGATCATTGCTAATAATTAAGTATGTAGCAAACAAAACATGAAACTTACATGTTCTGTTCTTTGCAATAATCTTAACAAACCTGCTTTTCATCACTTTTTTAAGCTTAAACATAGTCAAGGGGAGTTAATGGGTATTATTTAACTACAGCATGGGAGGGTTGACTTGGTAGCTGTAAAATATTTCCAATGTATGATGTGACCCTGTAACCTCTTGTCTGAGAATTACATCTTAATCAAATGACCTAAAGTCAGTTCCTATGGCTGTGGCTATGGTGTATAACTTTCGTAGTCCTTATTAGCAGTTTGTTAGTAACCATTCTTTTAAACACAATAACACTTAAAAATTCAAAAGTGGGCAACATTAGATGCATCCAGAATTCCTTAAAGGAGTTGTTAATTTTACAAGATTTTCACATTTTCTCTCATAACTCAGTATCCTCTCAACAGATTTTGATGACATTTTCAGGAAATGTTGGTCATGGCACGAGAGAAGTAATTCGATTTTGATGGTGATTCAGATCCAGATATTTTGTCAGGGATTTGTTAACAGCGTGATGGGCAGTTTCCCACATTCTTGACAATAACTTGCCAGACAATGTTGGTTACCTTGGTGGAGGTTTGTGCTCTCGTAGCACTTCCAGTATTAATGGGATTTTTTTTGATGTTGGCTAACAAACATTCTCTACTAGGGATGGACATTTTATCCGATGCACGATCAGTGCATCATGGCAAGGGTCTATGGTAAGTTGTATTGGTTGGAGTGGTGTGCATCGGATTAGAAACTGGGCTGAAACCACGATGCACCGCCTTGTAAAAGCTTTGCATTGGTAAAATCCGATGTCATGTTATTATATGTATGTTTTTTATATTATTATTTTCAGTCAATTCACTTCCATAATTATCTCTCAGGCGTTAAATTCTCACGAGTCCTCACTGCTTAAGTAGCCTTCTGTAAGTGATCTGTCTTCATTTGTTACAAGCTTCTTAATGATAAGTATGATACTGCTTATGTTCTTGAAGGAACAATAAAGTTGAGTTGAATTTGCACAGATTTGCATTGTTATTGCATCGTGATTGCATCGTGATTGCATTGTGATTGTATCGTGGTAGGAAGATAAATCGTATCGTCCTGAATTGGTAGATGCTTCATGTGAATCGTTAGTGTATTGTACCGTAGCCTACAGATAGAGATGTATATCGTATCGTCCTGGGGATGGAGATTTCCATCCCTACTCTCTACAGGAAAGAGGGTGGAAAGGCTGTCCTCATCATATTTGTCTCTGCTGAATATAAATCTATTCTAGGTTCGCCCCTTGAGATGTGGCATCTGATTTTCAAGAGGGTCCTTGTGTCTATCTGGTTATAGAGATATTTATTATGGAGGTATAATGAATAATGTTAGGTTTTAGGTTTAGGACTTTATTTCATTCTGTTAGTATATAAAACATTCAGTACAAACAAAGAAACATCTCAAACATGTGAATGAAATGGAGCAGAATGAAGAAAAATCTTATAGATTCTGGCCCTTTCTCACAAAATATTAATTAACTAAACACATAGTACAAATAAACAAGAGCTGCAGGCCAACATGCCTTTTTACAGTTTGTTATTTCTTATTATAAACCAACCAAAAAAAAAACAACAAACAAGAAGGACCACATGTTAATTCACATTTTTCCACAGAACAAACATAGCAAGACTTAGATTAACACATTTCCATGTATTTACTCAACATACTGGCTTTGATACTTTTTTTGAAGATAAAATTTGATGAAGCTTCTTTGGTTTCTTTGTTCAAAATTGTTCCATAAACTGATTCCTCTCACTTTAACACAGCGCTCCTTCAATCAATAACAACCATGGAAAGAGAGATCATTCTAATATTAATATTAACATCTATAATAATTATAATTGAAGAGGACTGACGTTGGTTAATATTGCAGCATCTAGATGAACTGCCATTAAAATGGGTTGAACTGGTCTAAAATATGAATTTAGATTTGATGTAAGTTCTGTTGAGAGCACATGGAGTCAAGTAGGGCCATGGCAGCAGGTCATCCATGGTGGTTTGTCAAGGTCATACTAACATATGTGTGCCGTTTGCAGGAACTACCATGTATTTAATTTTTTTGGTCTTGCTGATGTACATGCCGTTGTTTTTGTTCAGTTACAGTACAAAGGAGTTTGTTTGGAAATCTTAAAAAATGACCAGGTCTTGTGTATTTGTTGCAATAATATCAAAAAGGTATCAGTATTGATTTAAGTTTACAGTTCTTGTATTATGACAACACTTTGGTGTTTCTGTTCAGAATAAAACTGAAGTGATATATCATGAGTACCCATTCAGCTTTATTTCCCAGCCTTACACCACAGCAGTGCCTGTTTATGTGCAAACTTGGCACATAAGCCTTTACATTTAATTAGTTTCTGTCTTTGCATCTGTCAGATGTTTGCTGCGTTTATATTTAGCCTTTACATCCCTGCATCTGAAATAAATCCTCCCACAGTGGAGCTAATTATGGGAAATCTTTGCTAAAATAAAGTCCACATAAAACAAAGTCTCTGGTTTCCGCTCGCCTGGCTCGCTCTGATCGCTACGCCGTAACCTGCTAATCACAAGCAGCATGGCAGCGTGCTGGTCACAGCCCACTATGTTTAGTGTTTACAAGTCTTAAACACAGCCGCGTTTAGACATGCTCCGCTCATATAGGTTCAGAGACTACAGATGCAAACACACACACTCACACACACACTTTCCGAAGCGCATGAATCCATCCATGAGGCGGACATGCATGCAACACAATGCTCGCCTCTGTGGACCGCCTTTACAGAATAAATTGGAGCATAATTTTAGATTTCTGACCATATTACTTAAATCCTTTTATTTTAGACATGGATTATGTGTGTTCCTGGAGAACAATGAGCATAAAAGTTTATTCTGTTTTATTGCTCAGCAGAGTTCACATAAGGAGACAAGAAAAGGAACTTGAAGTGTACCTTTTGGAGAAACAGTAAAGGTTTAGGAGCGTTAAACTGAATCAAAATCCATCCTTGAGTCTGTTTATTAAGTTAAATGGAAATACTTTGGTACCTTATATTAACAGTGCAACATTCAGGATAAACTAATTTCAAGGTTATACTTAAAAATCTCTTAATCATCAAACCAACATATTAGGGGTCTTTGATAAGAGGAAATACTAGGCAGTAAAATAGTGTTTATGCAGTCATGATTTTCATGCCACATAATAGATTTTTATGACACTGTCATGATCACCGTCATTGCACAGTGGAGCCCTTGGAGAAGGTAAACCAAATGTTTCTCTATCTTAACCTGATGCATTGGTCCTTCATACCAAAAACAGGGCCTGATATTTGTTCAAACCTGCTTCAGAGCTCTGCAAATCAGGTTTTCCTCAAATGTGGAGTAGGACCAAAACCTTAAGGAAAAAACTGACTTCATGATCTCCTGAAATTTGTACAGGAGTAAACCAGATGCGCTTACTTTTTCATTACCAACTTCCTCTCACTCTGCCTTCCCTCTCCTCTGTCTGCTCTGTGGACCCCAGCAGCGTTACAGTGCGTGACACAAACAGCAGTCAGGGGAGTCATAGCAGTTCTCTTAGATTAAATACAACTCTCTGAGGGCACAACGCTTACGGCCACACACACACTAACAACATGCAAACATCATTTACTTCCTTATGAAACAAATGCATAAATTACAAGCACAGCCATTAAACTGTAGATTTGTGCTGATATGGTGTCAAAGCAGAAATATCTATTAACATGAAGACACATGACTGAGATATAAATATTCTGAATCTGTGTGCATAAAGCTCTCCTGTTTGTGTAAGTAAAGGTTCACTGGATTTATCTGTTAGCGCTCTGAGGCCAGCGTGTGTGGGATCCCAACTCACTGGAATTATGGGAGCTGCAGTCAAAGGTCAAGGCCAGGAACAGTGTGAACGGTGTGCGAGTGTATATGTGTGTACGTGAGGACTGATGAAACCGTCTCATCAGGGAGGGAACTGTGCACGCATCATCAGACGTGTGATTGAAGGTGTTCACGAGGAATTTAGATTAGCACTGAGAAAAAAAATGAGAGGGGAAGAAGACTGAGGGGGAGAGAGGGTCCACAAAGCCTTTATCTCAACCAGACACAAGATGCACTGTTTCACATGTCCATGAGATATACAGGGCTGTGCACTAGTTTGATGCAGATGTGGAGAAGCTTGCATAAATGGAAGTGATGAGAGTTTATTTATTAATTAATAATCCCTGACAGTACTGCATAATGGATAAGTATCTGCTTGTATTTCTGCACATTGAGGAAACAATTTATCCTGACCACATCTCCAACTCTTTTTAAAGGTATTTTGTGGCCTTTTTGCCGTATCAAGAGAAGGTGGATGGAGTCAGAAATGGACTGAGGGAGCAGAGGGAGACATGCTGGAAATGGACAGCAGTTTGAAATCAAACTAACACCCCCCTGTATGAGCCAATATATGATATGATATTATATGATTGATTAATCATATGCCTGACTATATGATCCTTCAACTCCCTGAGTTTGAGCTAGTGTACCTATAAGAATTGATGCTGGTTTGATACAAGTGGTAACCACACCAAACCCTCACCAGCCCTTCTCCTTGACCCACCACTGTTTTTTCACTGTACGGCTTCCACCTTATACTCGATGTTTGAAACTCGATATTGGATTATCTGCTTGAGCATGGTGGTATAAGTCTGTACTTGAGCTGTAAATATAGATTTGAATAGAAAATATGCAGCTTTGTAGCACATTAGGGCCCTGGAATGGTGAACTGCCCAATCCAACAGAGGGCACTCCTGGTGCAACCCAACTGCTTTTTGCTCAACATCAGTAAATACACATGGAGAAGGCAAAGCCACATTGTGAAAGCACTTTGGGGTCCACACCACCAATGTCAGCGTTACAAAGAAGACCAGACTGTGTGTTAATAATGTGTAAATCAGCTAATCCATGATACATTTTCCTACAAAGCACCCAGCCGTGCCTTGTCAAGTGCTTTTTCCATTAAGCAACCACTTTCCCTTTTGCAGGTGGTTTAAATATCTTCGGTTATAAGCATGTATGCTCAAACTGTTTGTGTCTGAACTTTGGAAGAAGTGACAGCCCTACTGTTTAGATTTGTGTACTTCGAGGAGGAATATACCTCCCTGTCTGTAGTTGTAGTGCAGGAGAAAAAAATGTTCCAATACATCAGAATTTTTTCATTGGCTGAAAGCTCTGTACTGAGACCTTTTTCAGTGGATTAAAAAAAAAAGAGCAAGTCAGATAAGTTTTACTTGGACAGTTTTTGTCTGTTATTGCAACAAAAACATTTACTCTACAGCAGTAAGACAAATGGAAGATTCTTCTCTTTGTGTTTATGTTTTTGTTAAACCATACTCACCCTTTTTAAACTCCACCTCCCTGTGGTGTCACACACAAATACTGTGAGTGAGAAAGGGTGAGTTTTTTAGGTTCACAAAAAAGCCAGCAGCAATCCATGCACAAAAAGAGCAATATTTTTATTAGATGTTAAATATACATTGATGAAAACGCAGAGATGTTTAAGATGTGTGAGAGAGACGGTGGGAACGTGAGAGGGAGAGTGAAACCGAAAGAGACCATAACATCTTTGGTTAAGCAGAGTTAACTGTGCGTCACCAAAACCAGCAGGTCATGACCTCTGCTCACACCCCGTTTTATTTCAATTACAGACACAAAGACGGATATCTGTCTGTGTGTCTGTCTGTGTGGGTACCAAGGGGGTCTGGGGATGTGGAGATGGAGTGTGAATGGTGTTTATTTGGTCATGGGTCTAAACCGGATGGAGAGGTGTGGGTAATGGCAGCACAGGGAGATGATATCACAGCCAGTCTCACACACACTTTTACATCTGCACACTCAGTAGTTTGGTCTTACTGGGATAGACACTCACGCTACATTGGCGTCCGTTTGGCGTGTCCTTCCCAGCAGCGCCTCCTGCAGCGGGTTGGTCGTGGGAACGGAGCGCGCTCAGATGAGTGTGCTGACAGGCGGCGTCTGTCTGAAGCAGAGGAGTGTCTCTGTTTGGTGCTGCTCTATTAAGTCTCCTATCAACTTTTCTTTTGTCTCCTGCGAACCACTTACACTTCTCTTTTGCCAACAGAAATAGTAAAAGTTGTTTTATTAGGAGGAAAATTTGATGTGCAATAAGGTGGTTCAGTATTCCAAAAGTTTTATAAAGTGCAGTAAATGGACAGACAGAACAGAGCATGTTAGTTTTTATGTCTGTTGTTTTTATGCTATACTTAAAAGCTGTGAACTCCTGAATCCCAAGAAAGTCCATAAAAGTACAGTAAATATGGAGGCTGAGGGCAAATGAGATGCTTACGACGGTTACGCTACAGACAGCGTGAAGTTTGGCTTAATAGGAAAAGTGATGATGCAGCCTTCTCAGCTAAGGTTCCTCTTGTCCTTGAGCCTTTTTCAGTTTTCACTGGATCACTAATGGTCCACTGTTGACCATCTGACCCATTAGCATTGCATACTGAGAGTATGAGACAGCATCAAAACAGTCTGCTCCTGTTTGATCCATACTCAGAGAAAAATGAGAATAGATGATAAAACAGAAATACTCGTCTCGTTTATCATCTGCTCCACACATCATGGCTTGCTCCAAGCCGTTTTCTTTGTCTTTTTTGGCACAACAACGGGACTTTAGTGGGGTTTAGCGTTGAAGAACATAGCTTACTTATACTCACTTTTATCAGGGCACACTGAAGGTGAGTTGCTGTAGGCATCAAGTTGCGTTTGGGGCCTGTTTTAGGTTTCATTTGAGTAAATTCCTGTTTGTCTGGAAACTGTTATTGGTTCATTCATACATGCTGCGGTATGTGTTTCTCATCTTGAATATTAAGATTTGAAAAAAGAATGTAAAAAAAAATCAGCACATCATCATAATCCAAGACAAAAACAACGCAAAAATAGAAACCAACAACTTTATATCAAAGAAATAGTTTTACATTGTAGGCCTACCTGTAGTGTTATAGAGAGGACCAAGTTTTTTTGTCCCTTATCATGTCTGCCTTAAAACTCTCTAACCAAGAGCACTGTGTTTGGTCACATTCATGCTGGTGGGGTGCAAAAGACTTAAAAATCATCCTTGATCTGCAAAGTATAAGTGACTCTCTCACTTTGTGAAATTTCACTGGTGGGAAAGCTTACACTGTGGCTGCAGGCAGGAGGTGCTGTCAGCTGTCTGCAGCACTGCCCCACCTGAGGGGTTCATGTTTGTCCGTCAGTGATTGTTGTTGGATTTTTGTTTTTCCAAAAAATGAATAGATAGATAAAACAGAAGTGCCCTGAAAGCATAAACTATGGTCAAAATGTGTAAAACTGCCCTATCTTGCACTGTTATCCACGTTGGGAGTGGTATCACCACTAAAACGTAATCACTTCTCTGCTGAACCATGACCAACATTTCCTGAAAATGTCATAAAAATCCTTAGATAACTTTTTTTCCATGGTTCAGTTATGAAAAGTTGTTTGACCTTTTCTTGATGGCAGTTAAGCAGTCATTTTAACTAGATCATTTATTTGGCTTATTTTCTCTCCAGTAGTATAGCTGATCTGTAAAGTAGGAGTAAAGCAGGAACAGAAAAGGGCCCAGACTAGCCTTGAGGAACCCCACATGGCAGATTTGTATTATCTAACTTGACCTGGTTTACATGTTTCTGATACAAAGTTTAGAGAAGTTTAAGGAGTTGTGGATGATAGAAAAAGGCAATCAATTAAAAGAATGTTTATGTTTTGTCAGTCTTTAGTAGGCTCCAGGAGGCTTTACATTCCCACCTTCTTATCATGTTTAACCACAATCCAATCTGTACTCGGTTTACCAGAGGCTCATTGTAGTTTCATCAAACAAATCTCTCTTGACCTCAGAGTGACGTCCTCTGCCCTGATCAATGATTAAACCTGTATAACGTCAGAAAGGTGACTTAATGTCAGTGTTGCACTTTATTATACCCTGATGTTAGCACTAACATCACACACATACACACAACCACAAGCATAAACAAACACACACAGTCAAACAAACACAGGTTGCATGCGAGTCTAAACAGAGCAGAACCACAACCAACAATGACCATCATCACACACCAAGTGGTTACAGATGAAACAGATGAATCCGTCCTCCGGCCTCCGTGAAGATCCCCTACTCGGATAGTCTCGCCTCGCTGCAGGTGTGAGTGTAAACTCTGGTGTGTGTGGAGATAACACATGGAGAGACACAGAGAATGGGACAGACCAAAGCAGACGAGCAGGGAGAGAGATGAATGAGCAGATTAGGGCTCGTCCTTGGCGCCTGTCTGTGGTTCCGCTGAACTGATGTGTCACCCGCGTCCTGAGGGTGCTGACAGCAGAGCAGGGAAAACACACTTGGGGTTATTTTGTTGTTTTATGTTTGGTGAAGCTCTGTCTGCGCTTTGACTTCACAGAGAGAGATGGAGGAACAGAAAAAAGATGGAGCCATTCTGCTTAATTCTTTCAGCAATTCAATTATTAATGTTGGTCTTTGTTTCAAACTCAGACTTTATAAAAGCAGTACAACATTTCATATATTATCAAAGTAAACAAAGTTCTAAAATACAACCAACAATTCAAAACATGATTAATATTTACGTAATATTTTGATAATTACTTATACTTATGCGCTTCCTTCGATCTCCGCTCTGCCATCTTGTCAGCGGGCGTGGTGTATTATGGGAAATCTTTCATCCCCCTTCCTTTCAAGTGAGGTCCCGGTAGGGCTGGGCGATATTACCTAATGTCAGTATCACGATTAATTGAAGCTCTTACCTCGATTATGATTAATGAACGATTATTTTATGCTATGCTGGAACAAATTGGTGGTGTTACCGACGGTTGTTGAAACGGTCTTCCTGCAGTATTTACACTTAACTTCTTTCTGCTAGATGTCCTCTGCACAGAATCCAAAATGTGCCCGAACAACGGAGACGGCATTTTTCTTGGCTACAAGGTCTTCTGATAGATTGGCATTTGTCTCCTTTATGTTGGCAGACTGTATGGAGGGGGCGTGGTCATGTGACTTACACAGGGAAAACAATCAAACTAATCGACATGAGTAAAATTACTTCGATTAGAGGGTCTAAATGTCGGTTTCGATTATTCTTCGATTAATTGCCCAGCCCTAGGTCCCGGTTAGTCTTTGATTCAAGGGCTGTGTAGCCTTTCCCCTTAATCTTACGGAGAATTGGGATACCCCCTGACAGATGTAATAGCGCAAAACCAAAGGCTAAAGGGTAAGACAAGGGCTAAGGGGTACAATTGGGATTGACCCTTATTGTCTATTAATCTAAAAAGGCTGGTGACCTTATCACATGACCAAGTTATTACTTCCATATTTGATTAAATAACATCTCTTACTAATGTGAAAAAAGGGAGTATGTGAGTAGGCCTTGCACGCACATAACATTTTTTAAGATACTGACCAATTTTGAAGCTGTGAGAGACAAATACTGTCAGATTTTTTACACACTGTCTGACTTACTCACCAACAACCAGGGCCTCCACTCTTGCTGTTTGGAATTTGTATGATCAAAAGCAACTTTTGTGTAAACAAACATGGTGGACAACGTCAGAAGAAAAGGAAGGTAAATGCAGCTAGCAGATAGCTTCCTTTGACATTCTTGGGGGTTGTGAATCTCTTATTCTGTTTGTTTTATGTAATGAATAGACTAGTATGATTTGACAAAAATCAACAAGTTTATCCTACATTTCTGACATTTGTCTAACTTAATGCTTTGCCTTTATTCTCATTGTCATGGATATATTTGCTTCCTGCCTCAGCCAGCTAGCTTCCTAATTGGCTTTGTTCTGATCCATGTGACAAATTACAGGACGAGCTCGGCAGTCCTTGGTGCATCACACACAGTTCCTGGTTGTAAATTCTGAACATGTTTGATATTAACAATTTTGAGTCAGGTCATTCCCAATTCTCTTCTGAGACAGTTAGGGAGGGAAAATTCACTCATAAACACCTCACAGCACCAGATAATCAGGTAAAATAATCTCTAAGGCCACTCAATAATCAGGCTTTTGCTCACTTTGGTTGGACTTTGGGTTCTGAGCCAAAATTTGGGCTGATTATCTTGCCATGTATATCAAAAACTTAAAGTGTTGATGAGAAATTGTATAGATTTTTGGTTGATTGAACAGGCCTGATTGGATGGTTTTGATCACAGTAACTGACCATGCTGTGTGTGAATCAGCCACTCTACACTTGATACAAAACTAATTGTTTGTATTGCAGTATTGTTTTATTTTATTACAATATTCCCTTGTTTGATTTAGAAAAACACAAGTTAACACCACAAAGTTATCTAGAGCAAACCTGAGTGAATGGCTGTATCATTTGCCTCAAATTACTCCTCAGAAAAGTTTATCTAATTTTTTCCTTTTGAGATCCTAGCATAACCTTGCGCAGCCTGATTCAGTGTCTGTAGTCATGCAGATCCATCTTGCCAAGCTCCAATCTACGTTTGTGCTCGATCCCAAAGCAGCACGGCCCAGTCAGAGTCTTTTAGAGCAGGAAGAGGTGAGAGAGACGACAGCAGAAAGTGACCGCACTTGTAGAAATTAGCAAAGATGCTAACAGCTTCAGTAGCAGTTTTATCAGATTTTGACCACATTTCTTTATTAGATAAAAAAAAAAAAAACAACAACACTAGAAACTTCTCTATAGAAAGGATATTTCGGCTCTACTTCTGGCATGTTTTGACCTGAGTTTGTTTTATGAAGTGGCTCATGTCCGTAAAGCTGTAGCACCCACCTGCTGCATTATCTGATTGACCTGTTCTGATGTTGATTGACAGAACCATCGTCTGGTCACCTGCCCTCCCCAAATACTATCTGTCACCTCTCCCAGATATATTAGTGAAATATTTTGCATTGTCCTTCTGGTGTGTCAAGTTAATCATAGCTTGTCACTCACAATAAACCTGTTTGAATGACCAGAGCTATAAAATAAGCTCTGCAGGTTTCCATTAACTTTTAAGTGTTTATGTTGACTGTTTCAGAGGTCTGACCACTGAGTTTAACTCTCTTCTTAGTCTGAATACAGAACTGACTAAAATGTTCAGTCTCCTGTGAAACAAGGGGCTATCAGGCAAGCAATTTCAAATTCCAAACCATTCTTTCCCAAAAGTTGACTCCCCCTTTTGCCTCTGACCCTTTCCTCTCCTTTCCAAATGTGCACATGATTGCACAAGTGTAAGGTTGTACATATGTGAGCATCTGTGCGAGAGTGTGTGCGTTCCTGTGTGACACACACACATGGTTTTCCCATAGCTCTTTTACTGCCTTTTGCTGTGTAACTCTGACCAGTGTCTAACCATCTGTCCTGCTCTCTGGATGCCTGTAATAACCAGCTCACCCCTCTGTGTCCTCTTCACTCCCTCCCCCGCATCAGACCTTCTGTCCAAGCGAGTGACCACTGCGCGCCCCAGAAAGAAATGATCAAATACAAACACTCAGAGTCACACTTCATCAGGATTCGACTTGTCGTGTCTTCAAAGTGCTGCAGCCAAGATGTACAGATGACGTAAAGATTAGGGATAAAGTTAAACGTGAACACACAAATAGAAAGAAGTGTGTGACAAAAATGTGTAATGTGATAGTGTCAGATGTTTAATATAAGACCGTGTGTGTACAATTTCTCACACGGACGCACTTTCACAGACACACAAGGTCACACACACACTTTGGAGGCTTCATTTCCTCACACCCTCACACCTGTGGGATAGCCTTGATAAATGGTTTACACAAACACACATATGCTTTCTATACAATAATCTAGACAAAGACTTGTATTCACAGCCTCAGAGTTATCAAAATCACACAGTCTGGAGAGGCTGCAGCTGTAGGGAGGAGCCCATAAGTCCTACTAAAGAGATAAGAACACACACAGCAGCTGATATTAAAGGAAGATGTTTCTGTGTTGCTCTTAAGGCTTTTTGCTTTGGAAAACTGGGAGTTGTGGTCATTTTAGTGGTGATTCAGGGATAACTTGTAGTTTAAGGCTGTTATATATTACATTTGACCATCGATTGGCTGTCAAACAAACCACAAATCCAAATGGATGCATGCATTCACGCAAATGCAGGATCAGCTGAGGTGTGAACAGGATGGTAGTCATCATGTGTCACGTAAATCTAAAGATAAACACTGTAACTTCCGTCAGCTAAATTAAAACTTGGTCTCTGAGCTGTTTACTACAGCTCATTAAAAATCAAAGCTTGGTGTGCTGTTGCTCAGTAACCTTCAAAATAAAGTGTCAGGTTCTGTGCATGTGCTTAGGTGTTGAGTTGCATCGTCTGAACCCATCGGGATATTTTACATACTGTACACCAACTGTGTGTGAAAGACCCTGATGATGAAAAGAGCTGGCTGTTTTGAAATATACAGGATATTAGGGTTGTCACGATACTAAAATTTCAAACTCGATATCGATACCCAAGAAGGTATTCGATACTCGATATCATTTTCGATACCACAGGGATAAAAAATGACAAATACTTAAAAAGGCATAAAAAACATTTTTATGGACATGAAAAACAGAACCGCAGATAATAATCAATTAAATAAAATAATTAAATAATCAGAAAATGAAAAAAAAACAAAACAATAAAAAAACGAGACAAGACTTCCCTTGAAGCTGCTGATTGAGTGTTTATTTTGTTGTGTTGTACGACAGTTTGTTGATGGAAGAACATACTTATTGAGCTGCATGAGAAGTTGTTGGAACCTAGGTTTCTCCACCGTGCAAATGGGTACCTGATCCTCACAGATGTACTCTGCAACAGCTCTATTTTTTTTAAAGCTTCAGGAGACTTGGGATCATATTTTCGTTGTTTTTCAAACAGCAGTGGTAGAGTTGGCTGTAATTTCTTAGGCTGAGAGGTAGGTCGACTTCTCTGTGCTTCAGTCTGCATCTTTAATAGAAGAAAACACATTTGAGTCACATTAGCCTGGCTAAAGGCTGCTAGCTGCGGTTAATGGCTAAAAACAAAAAAAACAACATTTATTCAGCAGCAAGCTAAGCGCGGCTAGCGCGGACTACAGTAACGCACTAGCCACAGCTAATCACAAAACAACGAACATTAATGCGGGCCACCGGCCAGAATAAAATTAGTAATCTGTTTAATACAGTAAGGTAAACGATGAACGGGAGCTTTACTAACCCGTCGGAATTCGTCATGAAGGCCAGGGTGACAGTCCTTAAGGTGTTTTGCCAAATTAGTCGTGCTACTCGCAACAGTAATATGAAGCACAGCAAGTGGGGTTACAGTGAGGGCTCTCCTGACTGCCGAACGCTGTCTGCCTGCTGCGCTGCCTGCAGAGTGTACGCGGCAGTGCGCACACCGTTGTATTGATACCATGGCAAATTAGTATTGTATCTGGCCTTTAAGTATATACAGTTTTTCAGTGTATATACAGTTTATAAATCTATATATATATGTATATGTATATATATATATATATATATATATATATATATATATATATATATATATATATATACACACATATTCATATATATATATATATATATATATATATATATATATATATATATATATATATATATATATATATATATATAGATATATATATATATATATAGATATATATATACATATATATATATATATATATATATATATACACACATATATATATATAGATATACAACCATAACATGTTTGTTTCACAATTGGTAAGCCAGCCTCCCCTGACAAAAAAACCTCTGGAAAAAGCAAAATGGACATGATAATAGCACTGCTTAGACTATAAAATTATTGAAAGAAGAAGACAAGGGGTGACATGGTAGCGCAGCAGGTAGTGCTGGTGCGTCACAGCAAAAATGTTGCTAGTTCGACACCTGTGTTGGCCAGGACCTTTCTGTGTGGATTTTGAATGCTCCTCCTCCGAGCACTTTGTTCTTTGGTGACTCTAAATTACCCCAAGGTAAGATGCATTGAGTTTTAGAAAAAAATCAATATTTTTTTCAACCAAGATAAAAGTTTAGTATCGATATAGGTGTTGAAGCACTAAAATATCAATGAGGGAGCCATTATCAGGAATGCAAATGCTAAGAATGCCAAAACAGTTAAAAAAATGCTTGAACATGATGAATGTTTCCCAAATTTCACACAAGTGTCATAAAGTGATGTAAACTGGAGAGCTGCCAAACCTTGAACCTTTTGCATCCTTCTGCATCAAAACAATACTGCTTCAAGCTTAAATAGCCTGTAAGTTTTACAGTGATTTCTCTGGAATTTTTTTTAGATATATATTGAGCATTGCCATTCAGCTAAAGAATAATATTAAGATCTAAATTTTGGTCCATATCTCCTCACCCTACCCTTGCCTCTTGCCCAGTGTCAGCTGGATTAGGCCCCAGCCTCTTGTGATCCTGAATGTGGTCAGCAGTATAGATAATGGCTGGATGGGCAAGGCTAAAATGTGAATAAATTGGCCAGGTTTAGATAACAACAGACATCTTTTAGATTCTGCGTGAATGTGGGTGTTGAATTAATTTGTGCAGTTATAATCAGATTCAGTGACAGCATCTACATTAACAAACAGAAGTGAATTATCTTCAAACCTGTAAATGTTTATTAAAGAGGTTTGCATGTTCTCCACAGGAATAGGGGCTGATTGTTAAACTCTGTTCTCCCTCTTAGGTAAGAGCTGCCATGTGCACGTGTTATGCTCACAGGTTTATTTCTGCAGGTTTCACTGTGGATGTTTTTGTCAGTGCAGGAAATCCAATCTGCTTCCTTTCTGCAAACCTCACAGTCAAAATACACTTGTTTAGGCTTCATGGGGATTACACAGGGGTTAGCTGAGGCCAGAGGAGCGTTAGCTGATGCTTCACTTAAGTCAAGATTTGAAGGCAGGGTGCTTGCATAAAGTATGAAGCTGAATTTTGCAGGTGGTGGATAAAAACTTTGAGTTTTAAATTTCTGCTTAAGAAAGGGTGAAAACTGAAGACCATGCGACTGAAAAAAAGAGGGATAGAAAGTCTAATTATAGTCGATGCAGGATGCTGTGGAGTGTGTGCTGCTGAGTTAAAGTCTGAGCGCTGTGCTGTGCTTCGAGTTAATTAGACCAATCAGAGACTAATCCCACTCCTGGGTCATCTGCTGGGGTCACGCCTAAAAAGAGAGAGGTCACAGAAACATCCGGCTTAACACATTAATGATGGCTTTATAATGTAGACACACACGCATGTGCAGAGTCTGCTGTCATGAGTTGGTTTATATGTTAACATCCTAAAACAATATTAAAATCCACAGAGCAGCCGTGGAGCCTTTTAAACTGTATTTACTCATGCTGTTTATACACACGTGTTTATTTGCTTTGGTTAAGTACCACAGATGGAACAGTATTGATGATTGGCTGCTGATCACTATTATTGATTTGTGATTACAGTGAAAAAAAGCCTTACTGTATTCAGCCGAGGCACAACCACACCGAGGGAGCTACTGTAGCCCACAGGGGACAAACTGCTGTGTGTGTACAGCAGAGAGTGTGACTGCTGAGCAAGGACGAGGATTAACACAAAACAAATACACAACGTAACACTCGCACAGAAGCACATTAGCACTGTGACCAAGAGATAGACGTGTGAGAAGAATAAAATACTTGAGTTAGTATTGGCAGTACTCTATTTTTCTTTGGTTTTAGTTTGTAAAATCAAAACGAATGTAAGAAAATGTCATTAGGGCTCGAACACAGACAGCGCAGTTGCTATAAACAGGTTTAACCACAAACTCCCAATTTTTGTGATCTATGTTATTATTTATCCTTGTTCGAAAAATAGTCTGATGAACACTAAAACAGATCCAAAAACACAATATGGGACACCTGACTAATCATAACTTTGAAGTGGTGGTTGTGCTGGACTTTTCTGAGGAAAGGTTTAATAGCCCCCTTACTATATTTAAGATATTTTCATTTGTTATGATGGTATACTAATAAAAAAGATTATAATAATGATGATGATGAAAATAATTTTCATTGTTGCTATATATATGTATATAGATATAATATAATAATATAATAAAAGTTATTATTATATTTATTAAAATCAACTTTGACCACAGTCTGTTTTATTTTGTCTGACCTCTTTTTTGTTTATCCTGTCTGCTTTCAATTTTGTTTCTGTCTATCTGTCTTTCTTCTGCCTTTTAACCTCTACCAAGGAGGTTATGTTTTGCCAGAGTTTGATTGTTTGTTTGTCAGTTTGTTAGTTTTTTAACATCATAGCTAAAAAAGTTATGAAAGGATTTTTGTTGAAATTGTCAGGGAGTGTTTGTCTTGGCACGAGGAAGAATCTATTAGGTTTTGTTAGTCATCACGAATATGGTATGTATCCAGGTTTTTTCAAGGAATTGTTAACATTGTGAGATAGGGACGTTTTCCACCTTTTCACTAATAACTCGATAAGTTCTCAACAGATTTTACTGACATTTGTTGGTCATGGCACAAAGGAGAAAAAATCTGAAAAGGGATGGTAATTTGAATCAAGATGGAGATCCAGGAACTTCTTCAAGATTTGCTGACAGTGCAGGATAGGGCTTTTTTCCACATTTTTGATAATAACTTGCAACAAGACAAGTTGAAACGTGCAAATGTTTGCAGCTAGCTGGCTCTGCAGTGTTCTTATAGCCTGTGAATTCACGCTGCTGCAACTTAAAGAAATGTGTCTCTCCATAGAAATGACTTTGTGCCTCTCTGTACACTTTGTGTTTACATGCTTGTCTTTTTTGGCAATTTTATTGGCAAAATAATTTTTTTGGGCCTGTGCTTATCTATTCACAGTGCTTTGAATGAAGGATTTTCACTTTCTCTGTTTGAGAGCTGCACCTCTTACTGAACAATATTTTTCTTCAAATCCAGTCTCCAACTATAAACACATCAACAAGAGCCTTATTTACTGTCACAATATGTTTCTGTTCTTCATTTTGCTGCACAAGAAGAAATAGAGGTCTATTTGTACACAGCTACCCTGTAGTTTTAATGTCAGAAATAAGATGGCTGTAAAGATGAAATGATATGATTAACTGTGTGACAAAAAGGACTTAGCAGCCAATAAAAGATAGTGATTAAAGATCGGATCTTGTCCCCCTGTGAGCCAAATGTAGTTTAAGCCTTACTGATAGCCATATATATTTTGTATATTGCAATCCTTAAAAGTAAGCTGTATTATCCTTACTATTGTAGGTTTAGACCATAAAATAGATCTTTAATGGATGTCTAAGTAATTAAACTGTTGCTTACAGTTTTTCCCCAAACAAACCCCAATTCAAGTGAAGTGGGACGTTGTGTAAAATTTACCTAAAATCAAATACGACATTTGCAAATCCTTTATCAACCTATATTCAAGTGAATGCACAACAACGACAATGTATTTAATGTTCAAACTGATCAATGTCACTGTTTTTTTTTTTCAAATAGTCATTAATTCTGAATTTAATAAAGACAGGGAAAGCTGAGGAACATTCAAAAAACACCTTTTTGGAACATTCAACAGGTGAACAGGTTAATTGGAAATAGGTGAGGGTCATGATTGTGTATTAAAAAAACATCTTTGAAAGGCTGAATTGTTCACAAGCAAGGATTTCACCAATCTGTGATCAACTGTGTGAGCAACTAGTCTAACAGTTAAGTAACAATGTTTATCAAGGTACAGAAAAAAAAGGATTTCATCATCTACAGTCAATAATACCAAAAATGTAGAGAATCCTGAGGAAAAAACATTGAATGCCTGTGACCTTTGATCCCTCAGGTAGCACTGCATTGAAAAGCAACATCATTCTGTGGAGGATGTCACCACTGGGGCTCAGAGTCACTTCAGAAAACCATTTTCAACTGATGTCTTTTTCAGGGATGTCCCTACTTACTACATCAAGGCAATGCAAAGCCGCATTCTGCATTCGTTACAACAGCGTGGCTTCGTAGTGAAAGAGCGCGGGTACTAGACGGGCCTGTCTACAGTCCAGACCTGCCAAAATGTTTGATGCATTATGAAGCACAAAATTCGACAACGGAGACCCCAGACTATTGAGCACCTGAAGTCATATATCAAGAAAGAATGGGAGAATTCCACCTACAAAGCTTTAACATTTAGTGTACTCAGTTCCCAAACTTGTAGTGAGTGTTGCTAAATTGAAAGGTGATGTAACACAGGGGTAAACATGCCCCTGTCCCAGCTTTTTTGGAATGTGCTGCAGGCCTCAAATTCATTATCAGTGAATATTCCAAACAAAACAATGAAGTTGATCAGTTTGAACATTAGATGCCTTGTCTTTGTAGTTATTCAATTAAAAATAGGTTGAATCAGATTTGCAAATTATTGTAATCTGTTTTATTTACATTTTACGCAATGTCCCAACTTCATTAAAGCTGAGGTTTCCTGATTAGAGCAGTATATGGACAGGATCTGCTCTGTAATTGGTTGTTTAAGGCCTTTGTATGGTTGGCTCATATCCACAGTGATTGACAGCTCTACCTGGGTGGTAGGAGGCAGTGACAGCTCTGTCGCTGTGGAAACAAACACTGCAGGCCGCCTAGCCAATTAGAGTAGCGCAAGAGCCCCAGGGATTCATCCAACACATGCTGAAGATTTCCTCAAGACCAAAACACACACAAACACACCCCCACTCTCACACACAGATCCATATTCTTCTTTACTTTTTTAGTTGGATTTATGTGTGTGGATGTGTTGAAGTTTATTTGCGTTCATGTGTGTGTTAATGTGTGTATTCTCACAGTGTGGTGTGGTCCTCTGTCGACGCTGTGTGTGAGTCGTTGATGTAGTTGTCATGGGAGAGTGCTATCTGGACCTGTCTGCACACACACATACAGTGTATATACTCACACACAGTGAGGCGACAGGGTCAGCTTGTATTAAAAGACCAAATAAACTAAGCTTTCCACACCACAAACCCACCGCAGACAAGACAAGCAAAACCAAGATGGAGAACATGACGGGAGGAAATGTGTGAATGTGAGGAGGTGGAGGTGGCTGGAGGGGATTTTGGGGGCTGCAGAAGGGAATATGCTTCATGTATGGGCAGCAGGTCGGATCAGTGTGGGACTACTTTTTTACCTGGAGGTCGATATGAGGTCAGTCACAGCTGCAGTTGTAGAAAGACCTTCTCTTTCTGAAGCACATCAATGCCTCAGTCCTTGTAAAGGGCACGAGTTCATCACAGTGATCACATTACTCAAATAGTAAAGACATTACTGTTAAATAGCAACTATATCAAATCATTTGCATTTAAAGCACAGTACTTACTCTTTAAACTGTACAACCTTTATTAATTGTGTCAGCATCAGATGGACTTTTATTGTAGACAGTTATGTAAGTGAGAAAATTGGAAGTTTTAATTTTTATCGATGTTACACAAACGTCACCATGACTGACATTGCATTACCTGTGTTATGATGATATATGGTTCATCCCTACCTCAGCATGGTTTTTGGCTTTTGAGTCGCAGTTTTTTAGTGCATTTTCTTGACAGTTTTGTAATAACATGAACAATTTAAGGGATTTTCACAAAACTTCACACAAGTCTCATGATCTCAGCTTGTGAATGTGGCATCACAAGAATGATGAAAAGGGTTCTTCTTTCACATTCTGCGCAACTTTCCTGTTTGACTTAAGGAAGAGCTAAAAATGTTTTGAAAGGGTAAGATCAGATGACCTAATGATCATCCCTTGCTTGTAAAAGAACTGTCTGAAGAACCCTTGCGGGGATTTCCCTCCAACTTTTCACAAATTCTCTTTCTTTGAAGGAACAGTGTAATAGGCCAAGGTCACTGGCTCTGATATTCATCCCTTGCCTATGAGATTTTTACAAATCACACAACCACAAGAAACACCACAGCCTCCACTGTGTGTTTGCTATCTGGCACTTGCCTACTCGGGGGCGTATAACTCAAAGTCTCTGGCTCATTTGACTTCATTTAATATGTCTTATACATTTAACAGATATATGTTAATCTAATTGTGAGCACACCTCCTAAGTCTGCACCAAATCAAATTCTATCAAATATCCTGTGTATCATAGTATTTTTTTTAATTAGTCAACCAGACAGTTTGCAGTACACATATGACAGTCTGTAGGCGTGTTGATTCTCCTATTTCTCCCAGCTTGATCTGTGAGTTTGTTGTCTTTCTCTCTGGCTCCAAACATTCCCCCTCCGTTCTTTACTCTATCCCTGTCAGCCATCTTGTTCTCTCCCTGTCACTCCTCTCTCTGTCTGTTTGTCTTTCTTTCTTCTTTCATTTTGCTTGCTTTATCACGCCTCCTCCGCCTTGTCTCTCCTCTCTGTTTATTTCATTCTTTCCCTCTGTTTCTTTCTGTTTATGTCTCTTTCTTCCATCCATCCTTTTCTCTCCGTCCTTCGATCTCACCATCTCTTTCTCTCTGTCTTTGCGGCCGTCATAAATCGCTCTCTCGTTGGCTGTTGAAGTGTGAGGAATGGCAGATCTGATGGTTTCTCACAGCTGTTGGAGGCTTTTGCAGGTTCAGCTGACTGCTCTGCCCTCTGAGCTGCTGGCTCTCGGACCTGCAGGCAAAATATACAGAACATGAGGACGGCTTTAAATATTTGACTGCTTTGATGTGTGCTGGATTTATCTAGCAGTACGGACCAAAAGTAAAGACATCACATAAAATGAAGAGATCAACCAGCCATCCTTTTTGAGCAATGAAAACATTTAAGTGTTTTATTACCTGGACACCGGAATAATAAGTCAAAAGTAAATCAGCATTGTCGGTCTTTTTATATAATCATACAACACTTTTTCCCTCATATCACTTGATTTTGTTAAATATTAAAGGTCATTTCACTTGTAATGTTAAAGGAGATACCATCAAGTTTGGAATATGAATCTATTAAGATATGTTTTAAAAATGAAGCGACCATTTAAGTGTCTTTTTGCCCTGCATCAAAAAACAAATTCCATTGAAAGCAGCAGATCCACAGTTTCACAATCATGTTGTTTTTAGAATTTACTGCTTAAGGAGGCTTCATTTTAACAGTATCAAACCCTAAATATGCCACAGCCACTCCCTGATAGCCAAAATGCACTGACACTGCAGATCAGTTGCAGGATGAGTCCATGAACAGGTGTCTGGGAAGAGCAGGGCAGCTTAGTTGTCATCACTTACCATATCCAATAACTTATTTTCCATTCTTGTCACTAATTTGCTAGCAAACACATGTCAGCAACTTAGCCCACAGGTGCAAAGTTTCTGCAGGGAGGGAAAACGCTAGAAACTTCTGTTATATAATTCAGGCTAAGTCCAAGACTGGGAGTTATTTAAGCCTGCATCAGATAAAAATACCACTTTTTTTCTTTTGATTTAGGCAGGGGTCACATTAATCATTAATCTCCTTCTCTGACAGAAGGTTTTGACCACCCCCTCCCCCCCCTCAAAGAGAGCGGTTTTATTTTGATTAATGCTTTCTGTTATCTAATGTTTTAAAATGAGTAAATCCCACAAGTCTATCATAGATGTAATCGAACAGTCCTGCACAATTTACAATAATTTTCATAAGGCTATTGCCGCTGAAGTAACTGCATCAGCTAAGATCTCTTGTGCATTAGTGGGCTCTCTAACCTTGCAGTGCAGCTTGATCCACCCAATTCAATGTCTGAAATCTGGCAGATCCATCTTCTCAAGCTCTAATCTACAACGATGGGGCACGGCCCAAAGTGGCACGGCCCAGTCAGAGTCCCTTAAAGCAGGAAGAGGTAAGAGCTTCGAGTAAGACGACAGCAGAAGTGACTGCTCGTACAGAGATTAGCATAAATGCTAACAGCCTCAGTTAGAGTTTTATCAGATCTTGACCACATTTATTTATCAAATGAAAAAGGTACCAACAATGAAGGCATCTCTACTTAAGAGGGATATTTTCGCTCCACTTCTGAATGTTTAAGTGAGAGTTTGTTTTACAAAGTGGCTCTGGTTTATTAAATTATCTGATTGGACCATAATGAATGTGATTGATGGAATGATCATTCAGTCACCTCTCAGATTTGCTTTTGAAAATTTCTGCCCATTCCCAAACACTGTCTATGGACTGCTGCTCAGATGGACTCGTGAAACACTCTGTTCTGTCATTCTACTTGCTCTCTTCTTTCCAACAAACCTACATTTTGGCAGATGAAGTTACTTCCTACTAACAGGCAACTCGGCCCAGATGGATGAACTTTGTTTCAAGAATAAATTCATGATCCAGGTAGTTAAATGACAGCCATAAAGGTAAACAGAATTTTAAGGTTTAAGGTTTAAGGTTCAGTTTAAGGTTAGAATATCTGATGAATTTTAATAAATTGATTAAATACATCAATATAGCTGTACCTGGACAACAATACTTGTCCTTTGCAGCAGAGGTATGACACATCATATTTCATTTATAACACAGCAAGGTTATTTTTCATGTCCATGGTTTATTGGAGTACAGCTGTGATTGTCTTGGTCTGTGTAAATAAGTCAGCAGGTGTTTTAAGTCTATGAATAGAAATAATATTCATACCTACACATGCTGTTTGTGCTAAAGCTGTTCTTATCCCGGCTGTAACTTCTTTCTTTTATGAGCTCTATATTAAAGCCCCAATAATATTACAATGTTAAGAGGTGAGCTTGTCTGGTGTTAGTCTGTAAATACACACTCAGTGAACCCTCTCACACCTCGTGCCTGTGAAGCTGATGGCCCTGTTGTTGTATGAAGACGCAGTGTCCTGTGTCAGCACGGTCTCACAGCACATCGACAAATATCCTTTCACCATTTAACACCTCACAGCAGACCCAAACCCTCACCGACACACGTACAGATACACACTAGCTCATTTCAGACCAGGTCTCAGCGCGGTCAGAGCTGTTACAGGGCAAAGTGTGATCTGACATCCAACATGTGACATTTTTAGTGACGCAGAAGATGCTTATTTAACTTTTAGGACCTGCAGGAAGGAGAAAGTATGCAAGAAAAGAAAAGCATTCAAAGTAGAGCTGGGCAATTACTTAAGTTTGGATTTCAATTACAGAGTTTAAAGATTACTGTGCCACATGACATGTCGCACCTTTTATGTCTTTTATCTATGACCATATTGGATACTCGTACTTTTCAGAAATATTTTCATTTATTTCATTTATCTTGTCAGGATCATGCATTTGTGGAATGAGCAACACAGTTAAACGTGTGGATAGCATATCAAAAAAGTGCCAAAATGTAGTTGTACCGTAATTTCTCGATTATAACACACACCGCATATTTTTACGATTTTTGCCTGAAAAACACTGTACTCGAATATAACCCGCACCCAAATTTTGCCCAAACCTTACTCTCTGAGACAACTCAAAAATTACTTTTATTCAGAGTTACAAATTCACGATTCTCTCTCTCTCAAATGGATGCGGAAACACCTTTTGTGTGCATGCTCAGTCGTAGTGTACCGACCAATCAGAGAGCAGCTATCAACATGCTGATGTCTTCAGCCAATCACAACGCAGCTGTTTTGCGTCCCCTTGCTCAAAAGATGGCAACGCTCTGTGTTTGCCTGTGTTTTTGCAGAGAAAGAGAATATTTTGGCTTTTTGTATCAGATGTGTTGCAGTTGTGATATTGGCAAGACGAAATATGGTAAGTATTTTACTTGTGCATGCCCCCTAAAAATTAGAGCTTATTTAAAACCAAAAAAATGGGTGTTACAATCAAGAAATTATGGTAGTTCTAACCTAAAAGTGGGGTGATTACGAGGCTTTTGGTGGCACCATGTACTGCTATGTAACTGTTCTGCTATGCATCCAAAACCGTCTACAGTATCATCATACAGGGGGCCGAGCTCGCCAGATACTTTCTAAGCAATTATATTTACTGGTGCAATGGGCCTCCAGCATCCCCACTTGAGAAATCCAGACTATCTCTTTAATGCATTATTGGAAGATAAATGTCTTATCCTATGAGACATATTGGTGATTGATGAACACAACCCTGTTCATAAGAGAGCAATACTCCATTGCCACATTCAGCAGTTCTCATGTGTCCTTAGCCATCACACTCACTGCGTTACACAGACAGAATAAAGGGAGTTTCAAATCATTATTATCACCTGCACAGATAAACAACCTGTGACCTCTCTCTTTCTCACCCCATCCCTCTTCCTCCCTCCCTCCCTCCTCACTTTCACTCCCCCCTTGTGCTCCCTCACCCCGACTCCTCCATCTTCCCCTCTCTCATCTCTCTCTTTCTGTCCCTCTCATCTCACCCTTTGACTGAATAGTGATCATGTCTGGCGTTTCATCGGCTCTTTGCACTTCTCTCCTCTATTAAGATTGATGGGCTGCTCGGCTATAAATGAGTATGCTAAGACTTGGACAGGGCCACGGTCAGACAAGGGCTACACACACATACACACACGGACACACACATGGACACGGACATGGACCCTCACACCTCCCCTATTAGTAGCAGAATGTCAGAGTGGGGGCCCAGGAAGAGGCACTATTTTTGTTTCATAGACGCATACACACGCACAGAAGATATACAGATACAAACTCACCCACACGCAGACATGACCCTGTCAGCCACCTCACGCAGCGTCTGCAGAGGATCAGTAACAAGCACTCTGCTGACCGTGTACTCCTAATCTCTATTTACCCCAATCAAAGATGTCACAGAGGTAAAGTCCATCTGCTTTAAAAAGTCAATTTATGCTCTATCAGTTGGTAAATGTCTGTGGGTTTAAATGTTGCAACATTCTTCAGCTACAGCTTAATATCAAGTAAACCAGTGTTAATTTTGTTGACTAATTATTTTCGTCATAGTTTTCGTCAACAACCTTTTTTCCCCTGATGAAAACTAGACTTTAACTAAAAAAACAAGTGCACATGGACAAAAACTAAAACTACATTAATCGACATTTTCATCAACAGATAAAAAACTAGACTGAAATGTTTGTCAGAGACTAAATCCAATGAGACCTAATTTTCGTCATGTAGAAAGTAGGGACAAGTTTGGAATATATCCAATCACAGCGACTTTGGTTGTGTGGAAAGGTTGGATGAGTTAAGAGGGACATCCAGTCACAAATGCCTTAGCTTCGTGGTGGTGGGATCCAAGTGTAAAACATGACTTCAGAAATTCAGAGAAACAAAAAAAAATGCCTTGCATTTCACAATTAATATTTTAGTCGACTAAATTTACAGTAGATTTCATTGACTAAAATGTTGTGAAATTTCATCAACTAAAACTAGACTAAAATTAAAACAGTTTAGGTGACTAAATTATGACTAAAACTAAAAGATATTTTAGACAAACTAAAACTAAATCAAAAAGTGCTGTCAAAATTAACACTAATGTTAACCCTTTGTAAATATAGATCAAATAAGATAAGGCTATCAGGCTAGTAATGGACTTACAGGGAGAAACAGTAAAAAAAAAAGAATAAGATAACAAAAGATCATGATAACTAAAACAAAGTACAAAATTCTTTCAAGGCTTTTTACAGCAGGGACAGGTGAAAAATGTGGAAAACTGCCTTTTCTTGTACTGTCAGCAAATCATTTGAAATATTCCTGGATCCACATAAATATTTGGATCCCCGCAGAAATCATTTCACTTGTTCCTGTTGCCATAACCAGCCTTCCCTGAAAACGTCTTACTGAGTTATTGGCAGAAATGTGAAAAACTGCCCTATTATGCAATGTTTACATAATATTTAAAAAATTCCTGTAGCCGCATCCAGATTGAGATCACTACCAAAATCCTTTCACTTCTTTCTTGTGCCATGATGAATATTCCCTGAAAATGTCATCAATATTCTATCTAAGTTATTCTGTTCACAATCTAAAAAACAAATAAACTGAAAATTGGTGATGAAAACATAACCTCCTTAATAACAGGACAGTAATGATAGATAATTATAAATAAAAGTCTGAATTGGCATCTTGGTTATTTGAGTTGTAGATTTTTTTTTTTTATGTCTGTATGACTGCTCCTTTTGGCAAAAAAAAAGTATTCAATCAATCAATCAAACTTTAATTGTATAGCACTTTTCATACAAGATTTTGTAGCTGGAAGTGTTTTACATAAGAAATAAAATACAATAAAAAAAAATGAAATAAAAAGTAGAAAATTGCATGCAATGAAAATATCAGATGCAATCCACTTACAACACACACACTCACTTACTCAAACACACAAAGACATAAAAAGGAGATTCTGACAGAAAGCAGAATTAGAGGACTGAAGAAACACTATCTTGAATTACAAATGAGGAAATACAGGAGCTAAGACTAAAATATAATTAAAAATCATGATCAGAAATTGGATAAAAATACTGCAGGGAAAAGTACGTTAATAAATAAATCAATTAATACAATTAAATTTAAATAAATAATATGGTCAAATGAAATAGCCTAACACCAGATGCATAATAAAATCAGCTTAAGTAGGATAATTAAAAGAAGAGCAGTTAACAGTGAATAAAATTCCAAATAATAAATCTGAACTGAAATGTAGAAACAAAACAGATTCGAGACAGTGAAAACACAGATCTCAAACATACATTTTGTTCTTCTTCAACTTCTGAGTGTGTTCTTTGCATCTCCTCAATATATGCATGGCTCCTCTCAACCCCGCCTCCTGCTGTGTTTCTTTATTTGAGTCCAATCATATGTCAATACTCTGTCGCTTTTATATTTTATAATTCACACAAATCAATCGCACAAGCGATACAAAATAGATGGAGGGAAGTAAACTGCATCAGGAAACTGTTCATATAAACTTGAAATGTTCATATTTAAAGGGATAGTTCAGAACTTTTAGAGTGGAGTTGTATGAGGTCAGGTCAATGTCCTAATCATTAGCCACAGTGACAGATATCAGCTCTGCTCCTCCACAGAAAGAGCTTGCAAGGAACCCAGGGCAATATAGCTGCAAAAAGGGCCAACAACACTGTGTAATCAAAAGATATTAGACATAAACCTCTGCCAAGGTATTTCCAACATTTGCTGGAGGAGATAATAATTGAAGACTGCCCTATTGTTCAACAAATCCTTTAAAAAAAAATCCTGGAACTGCATCCATATTCAAATCTCTACCTACATCAAATTACTTCTTCACTGTGCCATGACCAACATTCCCTGAACATTCATCATAATCAGTAGAAAACTGAGTTATCTTGCTCACACACTGACAGATGGACCAACTATCAGATGCTAACAAAAACATGGTGGGATAACTAAGTACTTTTCCACTTGCAGGCTGCATCGTTTTGACACCACATTGGCAGCACTGCCATCGTGTCCTTCAGCCAGAAGTGCTGTCAATTAAGGTGATTCTGACTGTGATTCTAAAGCCAAGGTCATAAACTACTTTTCTTCGCAGTCAGATGATTCAAAGGTCAAGTAACTGGTAGGACTTGCTTTAGTTTTTCAACATGAATCCCAAATATCTTTTTTTTTTGCAAAATAATATTTTTTCAAATGAGGTCAGCCTGAATGAGGCCTCTGTGTGACCTATTATTGTTAAAGAATCTTAGAGCTAACAGGAACCGACAAACAACCTTTTTGTATTTACAGTGACAAAATCATTTCAATAATCACCAGCCTTATACAGTTTGTTGCACTTTTCTCTTTTCCGTGGTTTGACTGTTCAGCAGGTGCTCTAGTCCAGTGAAATTCCCTCACTCGCCTCTTAAACTGTAGCCTAAGGCAGCTGCGAATATCTGTCCTGCATTTGTTTCTGTGTTTGCAGGATGGCTCGTTCAGGATCTGCCCACAGATCACATGGTTAAAGAAGTGAGAGACATTTACAAGACATTGCAGAGCCTGTTCTTACATTTTGGCTCGACACTCAGTCTGTTAGATCTTCTCAGAGTCTCACATAAACACGCAGCACTATGTGCCCACTATGAAGTGTGTAAATGTGTACTCTGAAGTGTGTGTGCGCTTCTGTTCGCCTTTATTACACTTGAGAAGCTCACAATCGTTTTGATGACATGGAAAATATTGTTTCATTATTATATCTCAACAGCTGATTTAAGATCAGAGTTCATGTGGTGTCTAATGGGGTGGTACTGAGAAATACACCCTGTGGAGCGGACCATAAATCAGCTGAGCGAGGGGAGATTTGATGACAAAGATTTAACGGCTGTAAAGGACACCCTGAGCTTCAGATTCTTGCAACTGTCATCAAATACCCGCCAGGCCATTAACAGGTCACGCAGTCATAGCTGAGCTGAGCCTGCAGCACCATCAGCATGCCCACCCTTAACTTGTCACCAGCTGAATCCCCCACACCACCCACCCACAGCACAGGTGCACTTCCTGGAACAGCAAAGCAGCGTCTTTGCTCCAACATTCAGTCCTGTCCTCTCCCCGCCATAAATCTTCAGCTCCTTAAATTGAGAAACACTACGACATGCAAGCTTGATCCAAGTGCTGAAAATAATCCTGATATCTTTACAGGCATCTTTTCTGAAATCAATTTAAGTGTTGACACACATTTTGAGATAATTACTGAGTTCCTGCTTTGGAGGCTTTCAAGAGTCCTGTGGTACAGTGGCTGACAAGGACAAACTATTTGGAAAAACCCAAAAGATTCCTGATTGATGAAATGGGCTGAAAATGTAAGGGAAGCAGGATAGGACTGATGCATTGATTGTCAAATCCCAAAATGATAGATGATGCCAGAGCAAGCTGTTTCTAGAGCTGGTACCAAATGGCACCCTCCTTGGCTAAAAAATGAATTCATTGTTGAAGTGTTGAAGTTATATGACTGTGTTTAGCGAATGGAAGTTTTTAACAACCCAAATAAACACTCTTAATGCCTGGTTCAACAAACAGCTTCAGTCTAAATTTGTAATATATCTAAAGGCTCTCACTGTATGGGCGACAAAATTGTTCATATCCCCCAATACAGCTTGAATGAAAAGCAGAGCTGCCTTTTCCAAAGTGGGGCCCTAATAAGAAGCTTTTATAAAACCTAACATTTCATTAATAATAAATACATGCACAAAAGGTGGTGGCCACCTTAACTGCAAAGAAAATTCTGAATCAGTGCCAGTCTTTGTCAAACAATAAATGTGAGTCCTGCTGCCCATTTTCTGAGTCCAACTGCAGTAAATGCTTGAATCATGTAAGAAGTCCTGATTTCAGACTTGAGTCTCAGTCCTGGATGTGAGA
This sequence comes from Cetoscarus ocellatus, assembly GCA_037902135.1. NCBI lineage: Eukaryota > Metazoa > Chordata > Actinopteri > Labriformes > Labridae > Cetoscarus > Cetoscarus ocellatus. Next base: position 807,752 of record JBAMNC010000523.1, on the reverse strand, counting down.
GTTGTAAAACAGAGCATGGTGCTTGCATTGGTTCAGAATCTGCAGCTCGTCTCTCCTGTTGAAAATCTTTTGGACTGGACCAATGCTCTTCTCTCATCAGCTACATTTGTCCTCAAGCAACTGAGGGCTTTTCCCTTCGATTCAAGTTTAAGTTTGTCTAAACCACCATTTGTAATTCAAATCCACTGCTCATCAGATACAAACAGACCTCTCCTCTGTGTCTGACAGTCCGTAGCTTTGTGCCAAACCCTATTTTGTGCTCCAGGGAACTTTTCTCGTTGCAGCCCAGCATGACCTCACCTGTGGACTTCCAGTTTGTATGCTTGGTCACGTTTGGCCAGCCACAGCTCCCCACAGAGCACGCTCAACCACGTGGTCACACCGGCGGCCCGTATGGTAATGTGCACTTCAATCACACAGGACGCTAAAACCACATAACTGGCCTCTATGCTAATGCTAACTTCTGTGTTGAGAGCTTGAGTAGACTATCCCCTGAGGGAGGAGAGGCACAGAGGAAAGATATGGTAAATAGGTTTATTTAATTTTCTACAACACTCACTGTTTGTGCACGCCAGACACAAACATGGGAAACATTTCAAGGCAGCCGTTTTCTCCTGCTCAGCATTATTTGTTATGCCTTAGTTGCTCATTCCCAATGTTTTAATCTGTATATTCTTAAAGTCTGCTACAGTATATGTACAGCATGTTTGTTTTAGAGGGTTGCACTTGAGTAAGTGTTGGTAACTCACATCCTTGTGCCAAATAGTCACAGTTTGTGTAAATACTGTGACAGTAAAGGTCATAAGTGTATGTCATTACTTGTAGTATTCGGCACCCATCAACAAATGCAAGATGGTAGACTTGAGGGCTGAACGTGGGTGCTCGAGTTTGTGCAAGAGTAGGGCTTTTTATTGAGTTTTCCAGAGACAGTGCCATATCTTTAGATGCATAAGTGGTCCCTTACCTTTTTTTTTACCATGGCATAATGCAATGCGGGCTGGCCTTCATGGGAGCAACAATGACCAACAAACACACATGTTGTACATAATATATCTCACCATATGAAGGTTTCATAGTGATATGTATATGGTAAGATCTGAAGAAGATCTTAATAATACACAGGTTAGCTTTAGTCAGCCATTAATTATCAGTAAGGCTGGGAATCACAGGGTTACTGAAAACATACAATACATGGCCCATGATATTAATTATATCATATTATGGCCATACATGATATTTCAATTTATCACAGGGGATGAACAAAGCAATACAAATGACTCAGATAAGGTAAATTGTTGTATAAATGTAAGTAATTAGCAATTTATTGTCAATTTCACAGAATTTGACCAAGTCTGAGATGGAGCAATGTTCATGTTTCCATTTTCCCAAAAATACTGTTCAAATAACCTGACACGCCAGCTGGACAGTTCCATATCCGTCATGGAAATATTTCACCAGTCCATCTGGAAAAGAACCTGTAGAAAATGTTTCAGAGGCAGAACCTTCAAAAACAACTGCAGCTAGTGATTGGACATTTATTCTGCTCGTCACACTCATCACAGACCAATCCATATCAAGCCACAGTATGACGTAGCAGCTAGACTCTGTTGTTCGCCGTTAGCTTAAACTACGCTTCAGCCCTTAGACTATCTTCTTACATTAAATCATACAACACAGATGAATCATTTACCACTTCTATGTGACATAAACCTCGTCAATGACAATCCCCACAAAGTTGTCCCGGTAAACTTCTGAGGAGAGAATATTTCGCCAGGTATTGATGAGTAACCATGACTCCGACTAACCGGCATTGTCCGCATCTCTCCCTGTTTCCCAGTAGTGATCCCCGGTTCGGGAGAAGAGCAAGAACATGATTTCCCATTAGAAAAGTTTTAAGTGATGTTCCTTGCTCTTCTTTTAAAGAAGAAATTGAGTAAATTTCTGATAAAACCACAGATATTGCCACATCCACGGAGACCGCTTCACACGGCGCCATTGCTTTTAAACATGCTGTCACTTCCTGCTGTCGTCACGTCTGCAGCTCCCTCCTCTTTCCCCTGATCGAGCCATTCAGCTTTTAGCCGAGTGAAGTTGTAGAAGAATGGAGCTTGGCAAGATGGACCTGCATAACTTCAGTCAATGAATCAGGCAGGTCCGTCTGCTCTGCAAGGTTAGTGTTCAAACACACTTCTTTGAATCATGGAGACATTAAATACGTACTCATGAATATTTAAGACCCTGTCAACTTGTGTATGTAGACCTGTCAGCCTTATGTGCACAGGTTGAATAAATAAAAACTTTTACTGATAACCTTCAAAACCCTAGCGTTACCAACTATTCTGTTGTCAGTAACTCCAAATTACAGGATGTTTACAAGCATTTCATATCTAGACCTGTTACGTTATTCAGCAGCTCTGTGCACATCTGGCCACAGTATAACATGTTTAACCCTCGAGGCACCTTTAAATTAGGTTAACGTTAAAACTTCCAGGGACCCAAAATGGTCCCCAAATAAAAGTGTTTAAATATGTAATACATGAATGCTTTTTTTTTAACTTTCAACTCTTCAAATGTTTTCAACAGATAGATACTAGAAAGGTATTAATTTTTTAATATTTCTGTATGTTTTTTTGTGTTTTATGCCCTTTTTTAAAACAGGAAAAACACAAAATATGCAGTTTTTTCCAGAAATGAGTTGCAAACTGGGATATTTGAGATGAGGTTATTACGGCCTTGAATAGGTCAATAATTCATAAAAAACATTGATTTTGATGCATTAATATTTTTGGAGCAATATCAGTTTATTAAAATAACTCACACTAAAGCTCCTAGGGACCCAAAATGATCCCATTCAAAAGTATTAAAATGTGTAATATAGGATTTTTTTTCCCACTTTCAACACTTTAGATCTTTTCACCAACTCCAGATCTAACTATAAATGTTCAGTTTTATTATTTTTGTATGACCATTTTGGGTACCAAGATGCCTCAAGGGTTAAGCTTTCCTTTCAGTAAAAGATTGTATTGATGTAAAGTGCTTGTATCCAGGGAGTGTTATTTAACAGGGAATTGTGATAGCGTCTGATGTCATGACTGGACTAACTGCACAGGTGGCATCTTGTCACGTTACCACGCTGGAGTTTACTGAGCTCCTGAGAGTGACCCATTCTTTCACAAATGTTTGTAGAAGCAGTCTGCATGCCTAGGTGCTTGATTTTATATACCTGTTACCATGGAAGTGATTGGAGCACCTCAATTCAATGATTTGGTAGGTTAAGTGAATACTTTTGACAATATTGTGTATGTTTTTTTATTGCCCAGCCTGTACTTGTAGTACAGAGCATAATGCAACCAGTGGAGAAAAAGGAGACAAGTCAGTTTAAAACAAGGCACAAGCAATGAACAACACATGAGCCATTTCACTGTAAACTCAGACTAATCAGATTTTTGTTCTCTGTCATCCATGCATCACTTTTATAGTGTATGTCTATACTAGTAAGCCTAAGCTGGCATGAAACCCACCCACACATGCAAACAGGCCCTGAAGTGCAGACTGATGCCTCTCAGCTTTGATTTGGAGCCTCTGAGCTCAGGGGATATTCAGTGTCATGATGAGATGCTTTGGCAGCGCTGCAAATATTTATGTGCAGCTAATGTTAACATTAAATCAGAGTTGGGTCTGCTGTGGATAATTATAGATATTACAAGTCAGGGTGATGCACTAAACACTGCGGTTTGTAGTGCTGTGAAACTTGCTGTGATGACACATTGAAATACCAGATGAGGGAAGGGGAAAAAAAGGATATACAAGCCGAGTAAAATGGTTTTTGGTGTACATGTCAGTTTCATAATGAGTTTTAACAATGTTTCTCTAAACTGAAACTGTTAGATATTTTCCACAAAGGTTTACCAATGTGACCATAGACAATGCACTACATCATTTTGCAATCCGTTTGCAATCTCAAATGTTTGAAAACAACATAATCTTTGTATCCTTTAAGTATCAGGACTGCTCTGCCATTCATCTTTTACCCACACCACTTCATCCCTTTTGGTGTTGCAGAAGTGCCGAGCCTATCACAGCTGACATTGAGTAAGAGGGGTGGGCACACCCCGGACTGGTCACCAGGGGAGCTTTTAGACACCAAAAGAAATAATTATACTTTAAGCCTTAATATTTGGTCTTGATGAGATTGAACATTTTGTCCTGCATTGTCCTAATGCACTGAATGACATTTTCCAGATAATAGTGTTGATTTCTTGATAATAACACCAGCTCATGATCATGTTATTTTAGAGTCTGGGTGCTAATAATAGATGATTTTGGAATTTGATCAGGTTCTCAACTTCAGGCATGGTACAAGGCAAACAGCTTTATCTGATATGATTTTCTCCCATAGTATGGGAATTTTTTTTACTTGAATCACAGAAATGTGTTTTTTTTTAAATTCTATTTCTCTCTTTTTTGACTTTATAATATTAAAATATTGTTTTTTTTATTTTTATTTGTTTGTATATTTTTTGAATGACCTTAATATACCATCATAGGAAAGCATTGTCTAATTCAACAAAAAGAGCACTGCTAATAAAAACAGAGCAATCATTTCAATGCAACTTTGACAGTGTACCACAGTAAGCAGTTTTAAACCCATATTTTTATTAGACACAACTGCTACTAATGAGAACCCTGGACCACATTGGTTTTGAATAGAGGGAAAGGGCTCTAATTTTGTAGACCAGTAGCGCCAACGGTGTGTGTCCAGGGCATTTTGCAAGTTTCGTGCACGGCGCAGTCTGCCGCAGGGAGGCACACCCACGCCTCCGTCCTTCCTAGCGGCGCAAGCAGCAGAGAGGGAGGAGAGGAGGCGTGAGTGGGTTTAACACAGCCGAGTGTGATCTTCACCAATCAAATGAACGCCTCTCTTCACCTTTAAATGCGCCGCGGGCGAGACGCAGTGCCAATTTCACCTCGGTGGCGAAGAAGGTCAGAGCCGCTGTCACTTTTGCAGCAACTGGGAGAGCGCAGGGGCCACCGGGCCGCGCATCGGAGGACACGATGCGCGTCACCATGTGGACCACCTCCCGGGACAGATGTAATCTGTTCCTGTGTTATGAATAGGAGTACAAAATTTAACGATAATTACATTTAAACACAGCAGCAGGCTAATCCATTCATCATGCTTGTGATCCACCTGCATTCCTGGTCTGTCATTGCCAAATAGCAGCGCCTTAGGTGAAATATCCCCCCCCCCAATATCTCCTCCTCATCCTCCTTGCAGTAATGTACTCCATCTTTTTAGATCACGTTAAGAATAAAGATTAAACCAGAGAAATATGGGCAATCACAGGTAAATCCTTAAGACACCAAGCGACTTACATTTATTCAGCGAGCGTCTCTCTTTTTTCTTTTCTTTTGAATTTCATGACATGAGAGAAGCTGGATACTCCGTATCGGGTGATGTGGCTGTTTGTGGTTGGCTGAGAGATGTGAACTTGTTAGTGTGTGTCACTCTTCCAGCTGCCGTCAGGTTGAGTTTCCATTATGACAAACGTCTCTGATCTGACATCAGATGTGACGGAACAATTAATATAGATACAAATGTATGTGCTGGTTCAGACGGTTACATTAAATAGTGGTTGCTGTGATTGTTTATTGCATTGAAATGTGCCTGACACTGTGGACACCTGCCACTGTGCGCAAAAAAGTTATAATTGAATATATGAAGACCTGAACATCATGATAACATCCATGCGTCAATGACATTTTGGATGGTTTAGTCCCTTTGTCTTTGCTGTTTTTTATGTTTACTCAAGTTGAACGTCCTGAGCTAAGACTTGTTTAACTTCATAAAAATCTTTATACTGCTCCTGTCCCCTGCCTTCCTCCTCCCCTGCTGTTTCTCTCCTCCTTCAAGCAGATAGCGTGTCATATCTGTCACGTCGGCACCTGGTCGTACACAAGTGTTAATGTCCCCACCTCAGCCGAGAATCACTAAACCACTGACACCACGCAGGAGTGTGTCTGTGTTGATACATGACTTATCTGCCGTCTCAAACCCATTTCAGTGTCACTTTCTTGACCTATAGCTGCCAGAGGACACTAGTCTCCAAATGCATTGTCCATCTAAGAAGGATTGTGTCCAAATTTATGCATTTCTGTTTGTTCTCTGTGTGTGTTTGTGTGTATGTGTGTGGTACGGGTGCACGGGGCAGGGGTCCCGTCCCCTGTCACTCAGAAACAACAAGCCAATCATTCCTTGGTTCTAAAATAAGCTCTCCTCCCCACGTCAGTCCTCCCCCCCCCTCACATGTGCTCCCCTCGTCAGCACCTCTCACCTTCAGAGTGACAGGAGACAACTGAGGGGGGAGTGGAGGTGACAAGGAAACAGGGGACAGGACAGAGGAGGAGGAAATTACTGGGTTTAAGGTTTGGAGAATGGGAACAAGTGCAGCAGTTTAGGCTCGTTTCCATTAAAAAATTATGTTGATTGGCCAATGTTCAATATGACTGCTTGTTATTTAAACTATATGATACCACATTTTAAAATAATACAACTCTGATATAGTATTGACTGAGTAACAAAAACTTGTGAATACTTAAAAAGTATACTTGTTCCTTTTTCATTCGTGTCAGTCAAGACAGGGCTCATAAAAATGACAAGTCAGCTCTTTATACTCTGATTAGCACAAATACTCTGGCCTAGAATGTTCGTTTTGCACAATACGTTACCCTTTTTGGATAATTGGAGCAACACTGTTACTGCGACTTTTGATGCTAGAAAATGCAAAGTGACCTGACTTTGGGACCTGGGATTCCTATTTTTATGCCATGGTATTGAAACCGACATCAGTAGGGATGGGAATGTGTTAGATTTTGTCAGTGCATTATTAATGCTATTATCAGTTCTGCTTTAAATCAAATTCTTTATCAGTTCCCTTGTCATTTTCCTTGACGTCAATGTCAAACACATGGCACTCCTGATTTTCAGGTCCTTACGGTGTTGGCAATTGTGACAACATGTTACTGTTGTTTCCTGACTGCACTGGTGGGACTTAATTGTTTTGCAAGGCAGACTAGAACTGAGTAAAAGGCATTGAAGAGGGAAGCTTTAAAGGTAAATGGTATCAGTGCCATGCTAGTTGGAACCGGTTCTCTCCCCCATCTGTAGACATCAGTATCATTTAATTTGTTCCAGCATCATATCTGACTTTGCCCCCTGGGCTGCTGGAGTTTACACTGTCGTAAGGGTTTTTTTGGACTGAGTCAACAGCAACTGGAAAGATATGACATTGTGTCGACAGTGAAATACTGATAAAATGTCTCTGCTGTGTAATGGTAGGACCTGCCATTTTTTTCCAAGGGGTTGATTTCCATACTTGTATTTGTTTGTTACTGAGATAAAATAAAAATTAGAGTTCCATTTTAGTGTTTTGTTAAAATTGTATAGCTTTCATTGTCAGTATAAGCCCCACTAAGTCTACACTACACAGTGGACCTTTGATAAAAGAAATTACATGCAACCCTAAGTCCAAGAGGGAAATTCAATATCCTTTTGTGGCGTACTTGGTAAAAATCAATGCAAAAATAGCTTTTGGAATTTCTGTAATTTGTTTTCATTTTATTATTTATTTCAGGCTGGTTCGCGCACCCCCACTGCCTACAGATGTGTGGACATGGACAATTAGCTGTGTCATGGTTCAGTAGTGTTTCATTCATTCATTCATTTTCTATACCAACTATCCCTTTCGGGGTTGCAGGCGGGCTGGATCCTATCCCAGCTGTCATTGGGCGAGAGGCGGGGTACACCCTGAATCGGTCGCCAGTCGATCGCAGGGCCACATGGAGAGACAGACAGACAACCATTCACGCTCACACTCATACCTAAGGGCAATTTAGAGTCACCAATCAACCTAATGAGCATGTTTTTGGTCTGTGGGAGGAAGCCAGAGTGCCTGGAGAGAACCCACGCATGCACAGGAAGAACATGCAAACTTCACACAGAAAGGCCCTGCCCGACCCGGGGATCAAACCAGTGACCTTCTTGCTGTGAGGCACGTGCACTACCTGCTGCGCCACCGTGCCGCCCGGTTCAGTAGTTAATGAACATTTAAAGTCAACACTGCCTACTACCTTCAATAGCTCTGGTGTTACCTGCAGTTTGTCACCCTGCATCACACGTGCTGTTCAGCTTTCAAGTTTGATAGTCATCAATAACTTTATGAATAAAAATCCAGTCATTAGGATAGAAAGTCCATAATTATTTGGTGGTCTTCTGCACTTTCCTGCTAATGCCATGATGTCAACACACACACATAAACCTAGAGGACAGCATCCAGACATACTGTGAGAGGATGATTGTCAGTCATATATTTAAATTTTAAGACACCAACAAAATTTCTTGATTTGACTTTTTCAGGAGTTGAAAAGAGCAGATTTGTGTCCTGTTTGAAAGTGTCCTGTTTTTCTGTTTCTGTTGTATCATTATGGAGAAATACCGATAGATGGTCTGAAGCTTTTCTATCCATAAAGTTTACTGCAACAGCCGGTTTTCATCAAAATTAATCTTTAGCATGATTGACTGAGAAATACATCTTTTCATTGGCTGTGTTGGTCTCTCAGTCTGTGCTTGGTGCTTGTTCAGGTGTTTAAACAGGTTAAAATGACAGTTTTAATGTCTGCAAAAAGCTCTGCGGCTTATACTTACAGCAGAGCAGTACAGCTTTGGAGGAAGTGGTGGTAGTGGGGGGGTTAATTCTCAGGGATCGACATGAACTTTGAGACTGTGAGGTCACACACTCGCTGACAACTCAACCACCTGTTGCCACACACACACACACGCTCACACACAAATACACATGCACATACATATCAGCACCCTCACACCCACATCTAGATTCACTGCACACCCTTCCTCGGGTGACTAGTCAATTCAGCAGAGTTGTAGGTGTTATTTTGTACGACCATTACACAATAAAGACGGCATGCTATATGCTTGTGTCTGCAGTAGGGCTGGGAAATATTTTAGTTTCAACATTTCCAAATAATAATTTTATATGGATAACATTTATGTTGGTTGAAAAAATGTATGTGCCAGGCCTTATGTTCTGTAGAATCGTTAATGGCATGGTATCAATAAAAATTTCCCTACAAAGGAAGGTCAGGGATTCAGGACTACCTCCTGCAGACACATATCAATGTTTCCTTGGGCAGGTCACTCAACCGTGTTGCAGCCTTGGGAGTTAAAAAAATGAAGCTAGTGCAGAGGCGCAGCAGTCTGTGGCTCCAGTGTCTACTTGAGACTGACTGCAGAAAAAAACAGGTTGGTTATGTGTGAAAAAATATTATTTTTATAGCCAAAAATCATATTTACGCCTGGTTTGACAAAAGCCTTATAATTTATATTTAATATATCTAATGCCTCTCAATGTATGAGGGTAAATTTATTTTGTTTCCTGATACCAATATTGATTAAAGGTCCCATGTCCTGCCATATCAAATTTTGTTTTTGCTTTTAAAGTTTTTAGAGGGGGCATGGGGAGCAGAAGAAAATGACACCTTTAAACTAAACTCTCAGTTCACAGAGAAATGAGCTATACCACTTAAAGGAAATGCCCCTTAAAAAGCTCCGTTTTTTTTTACATTCTGGGGTTCATTTTGTAATAGCTCCAGCCTCCACCTATATGTGTGTTTTCTGCTTGTCACAGGCAGACGCCATGACTGCTCTGAAAGTCTGAAAGGCATCATTTGAGCAGTCAATCAGTGTAGAGCTCATTGTCATAGCCTCTGTAGCCCCCCCCTCTCCAAGTGTTTCCAAATGGGATGGAAAAAGAGCTGAATCTCATCCTCTGGACATGGGACCTTTAAGATTATTGGGATTTGATCAGTTTAAGATACATGGTAATAAAAACTACAGAAAATGTGGGTTCTTTTAGAAAAAAAAAAGCCATTTTATACAATCTGATTAACCCTCATTCACCTCTGTTCTCATTTTGTCTGAGATGATCTGTTGAAGCTCCAGTCTATTTAGGGCCATCTTCCCCACGTGAATGTAGTTTGTTCCACTCTGTGTGGTAGTAGAGTAATGCAGGGATGACATATTTTTGTAGGCAAATGCAGAAGTTAGTCTTGCGCTGGTTCTCTGAACCACATACATACGTAAAGCCTTTGGGATTTTTCAATGTGTTTTGGATCACTGCTGATTATAAGGTCTGAAGCGAACAAAACAATTAAGAAACCAAAACATTTTGATCTTTGTGATAATCCTAACACACAAACCTACTTTTCTCAATTTCATACGTCTAAATGTAACCTGGGACAGTAAAACGCTATAATGATGCTAGTATGGAGCTACAACATGGCAGTTTGACGTAGAGGTAGTTACAGTATTTCCAAAGAAGAGAGAGAGTTTCCTCTTGAGCCAGTGACCTTATCAAGTTGGCCCTCGTGGCTGTGGCAATATTGTTTGCTCTATTAATTAAAGAAAAACAATCAGAATAATTGCAGTAGGGTCCACGGACATTTTTGTTGTCCTTGTCGGCAGTTTGTCAGCAACCATCCTTTTAAACACAAGATAAAGCTTCAAGATTCAAAAATAGCCCATATCAGATGCATTTTATTGTTTCAGCTTAAACATTAAAATCTTGTTTGCATGTGTTCATGAAGAACTTATATCAGGCATTTATCTGAAACAGATATTTTAAATCCCATATGTGTTTGGCCTTGGTAACCAGGAAGTGCTAAAAGCTAACTCACCTCTGCGTTTTTGAACCAATTTCTGCAGTAATCATTTGGTCAGATCAGTGGAAATTTCAGCAGCTCTGCATTCTTTCTGCAGTCTATGCTTTGCAATAGGCTTGCCAATCTGAGCTAATGTGCTTTTACTACCAACACAAAAGTCACAGGACATTAGTGTTTGGTCTCTTTTTGGGGGTCAGTGTAATCAGCAGTTTCGTGTAGCAATGGAGCTGTTTTTAAGAGAGAAGTCCTGGCTTTATCTTTTGCTTAGAAGTACACTGTCATGTGGGAGAGGTGTGTAAAACACACTGAAGGGTATTTAGAACCTGAAAAGCATAATTTGACCTCTTTAAAAAGTAAACAAAAAATGCTCCATATTTTGTGTCGAAGGCTTCAAAGTTTAGAATTTCCATATTGTTACATTTGTTTTTTCTTTACTTAAAGCCCCACTATGTAAGATTCAGGTTTGTCTGCTCTCGAGGGGCCGCTCTGGTCGTTGGGTGTAATTGCATTGCCGTAACACTGCACCTCACAGCAACGTGCATTTGTTGACATACAGAGCCGGGAGAAGCGAGTCGACAGGACGTCCGAAGACACAAATAAACCCCGTGGACTGATATGGTACAGTATTATGATGTTTCTTTCCAAATATGTCGTTTTTCAAGCGTCTGCAGTCGGTTGTTTGCTCAGCGTTTGCGTGTGAGCATACTGGGAGCATCTCTCCTGCTGAAATAACCGGAGCTGGATGTGGTTATGTTGCGTCCACCATGTTCGCAGACTGCAGGACTTAGAAATAGTGAATGACCGAGCGTCACGGCGCCATGAATATCTCCGGCAATCTGAGAAACTCGCCGGCAAATAACCGCTGGTAGCATTTAGTGACAAAACAACATCTGCCAAGTTACACAAAGCATGCAATGCTTTGTGCAACCACCGACTGAAACCAAGTGTTGAACGGGGGAAAACCCGACGAAAACATAAATTACCTCTCCAGCAGTAACTTTGCAAGCTCGGCGTCCGTCTTGTAATTTTCCATCTCCCGACGCTCTCGCCACCGAGCAAAGTGGGCTCCAGTGTTAATTCTAGTTTTGTTCCTTGCGTTGTCCGATAGTCTCTTTTTGGCCCTTGAATCTGGAGAAAGAGTCCTCCTCACACGCTTTGCGGATGCCATGGCTGCTACTACTACATGCAAAACACCGGCTTCTTTAGCTGGAAGCCAAATCTCGCGTAGTGCCGTAAAGCAGTTTGCACTTCTCGCAGCATCTTGCGATATGTGTCCCCGTCACAGGAGAAAAAGTTACATAGCCCCTAAACAGAGCAGGGAAGCGCTGTAGGGGGGCCATTCTCTCTGTTACAGCGCTGAGCTCCACTGAACAGACTTTGGAGAGAATATTTGAAGGCTCAAAAGATCTGCAGTGCTGCTTTAAAATATATGGAGATACAGTCTTTGATTGGTCTTGGACCATATTTCCCAGCCCTAGGATGTAGTTTGAGTGTACATGTGGATGCCATACAATTTTGCTCTTGCGCCTCTCATCTTTTGAGGTATTTTTTGTTTCTTTGACCCAGAGCTCGTAAAAAAACGTATTTCGACCACTCTGTCCCATACAGACTTACACAGATGTCCACATGTCCATGATATGGCTAGTATATGCTGCTGTGATTAAACATAAGACGTGTTGCAGGCATTATAAATACCAAGTGGAAAGGTACATTTGCTTAAATAAACTATGCTTGATTTGTTACAAGTCAAATACAGACAACAGTGAAACAAAATGACATGAAAAGATATATTTTATTTGGCTCAAAAAGGTCACAGAACACGTTAATGTCCTCAGGCCAAAGGGCGTGCTGATATAGCATGTGTGTTTGCAAAGAAAAGCTTTTTCCGGCAGGTTCAGGGTCTGCTGTCGAGTACCTGACCCGCTCTAAAGAGCAGAAGCAGGTGCATTGAGGGGTTTTAAGTGCGAGGGGTCACACAGACCTTTATATACACATCTCCCCCTCCCCTCCGCTATATACAGAGTCATCATGTGCAGTTAGGTTTGTGTCACACCAGGAGAGATGTACTTCAGCCTGACATCCAGACAGCTGTGTCACGTAAATGTCTGTCAAAGCACACCGCGAAGATGAAGCTCAGTCGGCAGCTTTAACTTTGTCAGTCCATAACTGTCACTGGGATCTGCCATAACTCTCGTCACCGCCGTGATGTCATCGTGTGAATATGTGACAGGTTCTGGGTCTGTGTGTAAAAGTTTTTTTTTAAGTCTGAGTGGTCAAAAGGTTCTGCCTGTATTTCATTTTATAGATGAACTTTGGCTCCAAGTTTGTTTTTCCAAAGATGTGAGCAATAATAGCACCAGGCACGTAATGACGAAGATTTAACCGATGAAGTTAACTTCAAACAATAAAATAAAACAAGTTTGAAAGTAGTGAGCGCTAACTCAATCCAAAGTTTGATTGATCAAGAAGGCAATGTAGGCTTTTGCCTAAGGCTGGAGATATACTTGCTGTCAACTGCACATACATGTTTGCATGATGGCTGCCAAGCGTCTCCGTTTGATGTGCCGGCTCGGCAAGTCTAAGATTAATGCAACATGGAGTGGAGATATAAGTCAGGGAGGAGAGGAGGAAGGCAAAAAAACAAAGTGACTGAGTCAAATCAGCAGCAGTAACAACAATGGTAGAATGTTTTGAAGACTAGCAAGGGACTTCAGTTTTAGAAGCCAGTTTGTAAACCTATAAATGAGTTAAAAATAAGTTTGGTGAATTGGATTAACATGGACAGAAGAGTATTTGAGTCAGACATGACAGGATTAATAAGGTACAGAAATTAGCACCAGCCACCACCCAAATGCTGGTGTTTTGTGAGAGGGTAGGTGAATTTACTCAGCCTATTAGCCACAGCGACAGGTAGAAAGAAGAAATGAAATTTATTTGAAACAGGAAATAATGTGGAAAGAGCACAGGGCTACGCACAGTCATAGTGTAAATCTACCTATCTCCACCATAGTCATTTTGACTGTCATGACCCTCTTCATGGACTGTATTTCATGTACTTTTAAAACTATATATCTATTATCCTGGCTTTTATTTGCATTTACATCAGTCCTTTAAGGTCACAGCTGTAATGGAACTTCCAACCATATACATCAAAACCTGCACTGGCATATTAACTCTGTCAGAGTCTTTATTATCCCTTCTTAAGTGTCTATATGAGTCCACACCACAACGTGTTGTTTTCACTCTTTTCTCACTTGATGAGAGTTGAAACTTCAACTCTCATCAAGTGTATATTTTTTTTAGTGTTTGCACAATATTAACACTGCAAAGGATAAACATTGCTGGATTTGGATTTGTTTGGTTAGAGCACACAAAAAATTAATTGAAAAAAAAATGCCCTGCAGTTTTCATGACGTGGAGTGGTGGCATCTGTTGCTACTTGTCCAATTTTGGGGTACGGGCAGGATGATTGCCTCCATAAGCATCACTTACAGGTTCACAGTTCAGAGTGAAAAGTTCAGAGTTAAAAATCTGACAGTGACACCTACGGATTTGATTTACTGAAACATCATTTTCACAGTTGTTCTTGACACCAGCTCTCTTTCTGCTGACAGTAAATTATCAGAGATCTGAATCCATCCAAAGTATAATTTACTCCTTTTGGAGTTGCCACACTGAAATATTTTGCTGTGTTCATAGGTGGCATATTTGAATTTTTTTGTTTTTTATGGACATTGTAGTTCATAAAATAACACGTTGCCAGGGACATTTAATCCCTTATTTTAATGTTACATGTTATTCCATTATGCTGACAGTAAAAATTAAATAGCCGGTTAACAGATGAGTGTCTGGTAGATTTTTAAACCCACCTGCCACTGTGGCATGAAGGCAAAAAAATATTTTCATCCATAATGAGGACAATTTGCTTTTTATTATGTACAACAGAATAGAGGAAATGGCCTGATTAAAGTTGAAATGTAAATGTAAATGTTTGTAGAGATAAGTCCCAAGGTAGCTAGAAAGCAGAAAGAAGATCAGATGAAATGTTGTGAAAGGTATTGCGATATGATTTCAAGACTTTATTCTTCTCAGTATTTTATCCTCCTTCCTGAACATAAATAACTGACTAAAATCTGCTGACTTTGTATTTCATCTTTTTTTTAAATTAGGAATATGAGTATATTTGATGTTATGATGAAGATTAAAAGGAAACTATTTTTTAGGGGTGCCATAATGATGACATCTATAACACAGTCGTCTGGAAGTCACCAGTTAACATGGTCACCTATCAAACCAAAACACCAGTACTATTATGACAGCACTTATAGGAAAATACAGTTTACCACACACTGACAATGTTGGAAATGTCACTTGTTACTCCCTAATTTTTTTTTTAAAAATCACTTTACTCATTCCTAAGTATCAAGGGTAACTAATTATTTTTCATTGAAGATGGGTTAGTTTAAAGTAGAAGTTGCATATTTGAATGAAAGGATGAACAGTAAGTAAATCTGCAGCCTTTACGTTTTTTAAGAATTTGTTCAGGGCCTGGTCAGGGCTTGAAGTGCTTGCATTGAGTGCCTGGGCCAGCCCATTGTTCATTCAGTCCATGTTCATCTCCATTTCAGTCTCTTTGTGAGATCATTTGGACTTCTTATCCGGAGCTGTATGAGGCTGCACGTCCTCCAGAGTATGCTGAAGAACTTGGTAGATTATTCCCTTCAGTTTATGAAGTCCTGACAAGCTCTTTGCTCTCAGTGACATCGGCTTCTCCTCTCTTTAGTCTGATTCTTGTTCAGCACATGGATGATCCTTTCAAAGAAAGTTTTCAAACAAAAGTGACCTTCACCAATTCCTTGGAGTCATTTTGTTATCATGACAACCCTTACATGCCTGGAGTCAAATTCAGCCCATGTGAGCTGTGACCTGTGAAGCTCCGCCTGCTGTTTGGCTACCTGCCAGTCCCAAAGTCCGAGAGTCAAACAAGAAGCCCTGCTGTCCTCCACTGAGCACCCCCAGACTGTCTGTTAGAGTCCCACTGGGAGACGAGCCAATGAAGGGACTCGGATGATTGGCTGTAGCAGCGGCGGCCATTTTGTCGGGGCTTGCAGCAAGGCGTGGTGATGGAGGGAATGTGTAGCCGTACAAGCTGTAGGGTGGTGTGTGGAGCCGTAGACCGGCATAGCCCTGCGTGGTGGGGTTGGTGAGATAGCTGAGTTGAGAAGCGGGAAGAGGCAGGGAGCAGAATCCTTCACTGTCGTACGCAGATGGACCTCTGGGAGGGGGAAATGGCTCTGGGCCGGTGCTGTAGCGATGGAGAGGGTGTGTTGGTCGACTGCAGGTGTAGTCAGGCGGGCTGAGTGGACACACTTGGAAAGGTGATGAGCATGGTGAAGTGGAGAGAAGGTGAGGTGATGCTCCATGAGCTCCTGGGACTCCTAAAGAGAAAGAAAAACAAAGTAAAACCTTCATCCACCTTGATGACGGTTAATTTAAAGGCTTAAAACAAAAATCCAAAGAGTGTGATCTGAACAAGACTGTTTTTGGTAAATCAAGGATCGAACCTTTTATGACTATGACAGGTTACACACACATATTTCTGCTTTAATATTTTATAATCAGCATTATACAACTTTTGATAATTTACAGTGACTTCTTCAGACTGACTGAAAACGTTGGAAAATGTCTCAGCAGGTGGAAGACCAATACTTGCTGTTTGGGAATCAGATGATAAAGAGGTAAAATAATTGGTAAAGAAAAAAAAATTGGACATATGAGACATTTTGAACATTTCAAGTAATGACCCAAAATCATGCTGTTTGTTGTCGACAAGCAAAGTTTAAGACAAATGGACATTTTACACTGGATGCCTCTGGCTGGCACTGCTGTGGCTGTCATACGCAGCGTGTGTGTGCTTTGTCTTGACTACATCCCCCTGCTGCTACAGCTCTGTCTCTCCATAAATTCCACCTCGATAAAGAGCTTTAATAAACAGTGATTGATGCATTGAATGACCAACTTAAACTTCAGAATAAAAGAAGTCTGTATTAATAAAAGACATTTCTCCTAAGTGAGCTTCAACTTCAAAAGCCACAAACATAAAGTGCAACTGAACCATGACTGTCTTGTCTGTGACTTCTGAGACTCACTGAAACAAAGTAAATATGGCTCTCTGTTTCTAGTTTTCCTGCCTATTTCTGGCCTACGAATGCAGCTCAGAAAAAACTAGGCGAGCCTCCTGTTCTCTTGATTTTCAGCACAGGAGATGCACCTCAGACGTGTAGCTCCAACTGAAAGCTCTGACTTCCTCGACAAGAAAGCATAAGGTTTCTTAGTTAAGCAAGGGTGAGGAACCATTCTTGTGGTGTTATCTTCGTGCGATGCCCACTTGGCGGTCTATCTTTGACAGAACTTGGTCCTATGGTTGGAAATGGTTCCAGGGTTGACACCAAATAATGCTGCCACACTGTGTGCTGGAGCACCAGCTTCCATTTGCATGAGATTTTGGCAAATTTTTTGGGTGCTACCCAGAGGTTTACCTGTGTTGCTCATTTCATAAAGCAGGATCCTTACGAGTTGTACCTTGTTGTAAAGGCAACTAATCAGACTTTCCAACTATATAAAATAAAATACTAGTTTGTATTATTTAGGGGGAGAAATAATTGACAGAAATAATGTTTCCAAACTTTTTTTTCAGGAGTACATATTGATAGTTTTCAGAAACCTCATGTGAGTTCACTTTACCTTGTTTGGCCATGCCGGGGATGTCCTCAAATGTGAGCGTTCTCAGAGATGGTCGCCAAAATGCATACGACTCCACCAAAGCCTCCAGACCCATCCTGTGAAACACACATCAACACAAACACATCAGTAACGGAAATAAAAACTCCAAAAATCATTTAGTGCAGAACTCTTTGTCATTGATGCAGCTGCAGCCGTTACATTACTCCAACCACCTGGCGGCCATCTTAGCTGCCCGTGGGGCCTCTTTCACCGTCTCCATGGAGACTGCAGGTAATGAGGGGCATAAACGCCACATTGCGATTGGCTGCTGCCAGCCGGGTGCTCGAAGGTAATTGCTTTCACACGGCTTTTACGGGCGAATCAGGACGAAGGAGCAGGAAGCCGCAGCAAGGATTTATGAGGTGGGACTCCCCCCAAGAAAAAAAAAAACTGCATCCCCTCCACCCTCCTCCTCTAGGTGGGGCAGAGGGCTGCTGTGGGTAATGCGAGTGCTCTGTTACCCCTCGTTAGCGTGAGGATAAAAGTGCTCCCCCCCGTCGGGTTGTAGCCACAGTGATAATTTAGACAAGCTGCCCAGAGAGGTAGTATGTGCTCTGAAACAGCCTATCAGAGCAGAAGTTTATTTAGCAAACTGCTTAACTCTTCCTGTAATATTTAAGGGAAGGTGTCTTTTTTCAGCCTTCCTGGGTTTAACTTTATAGGGTCAGCTGTGCAGGTTATCCAGTTTGCCGCTCTCTACCTTCCTCCCTCTCACATTCTCTGTCTCACACGTCCCCCCTCCTCTCTAATGATTTCTGCGAGGCCTCGGGGGAGTGGCTGTTTGGAGCCTGCTGGAGTTTTACTGCTGTGTTGTTTTAATGCCGTGTTTATATATGTTTAGAAATGTGTTTATACAGATTTTCTTCAGGACACTCTTGACTTTTATTATTTTGCTGTTGATGTTTATGTTCCCGAGGCCAACTGGAATCTGACGCTCCATTTAGGTTTGCAGCCCGGGCTAGCTTTTTCTCTCTCGAAGGCATGAGCCTGTAACGGTAAGATTGCGGGGATTAATGTGCCTTTAAAGTTAGCACATTGAAATAAAAATGCATCACCATTAATAGGGTGAAATCATAATCTCTGCCACGTCTGCTGGCATTACTCAGCTACTTCTCTCTCATTCTGGACGGATTTAATGGGACACTGTTGCACATTTTCCATTAAGGAAAAACAAAAATAAATACATAGCTTTACTCCCCATAAAAATGAGACTGAAATAGCCATGACAAAAACCACAACCAAGCCAGAGTATAACGCAGTCATGCATCCCACATTTTCCCTAATGCAGAGGATAATGTGAAAATCTCTGCGGTCAAAAATGAACTCACCGGTTTCTGCCGGAGTCTCTGAAGCCTTTGGCAAACGGGTTTCTGTCAATTTTCAGCCTTGTAATCTGAAAAGTGAAAGGAGACCTTAATTATTTCCAAAATATTTTTTATTACAAAGTTCATGATAACACACAGTGAACTGCAGCCAAGATCATTCTGCTCCCCTGTAATCTTTCAATCAGATCTATAAATAAATACATTAATGTGCAGAGGGAGCTGCCAATTCTGCTGCGTGTATTAGATGGATAAATTTGGAAATAATTGGATCCACTTGTCTTTCATAATACACTTATATATATTTGTGTATGTGTGTGTGTGTGCTTGTCTGCCATAAGCCCCTAAATTATAGTCTTCTTGTATTTATAACTAAATTTAAACAAAATAAGGCTCATGTTGTGTGGGAATCATAGAATGAACTCAGATGTACAAATGATTGTTGACAACATAACAGTTATGAGGCAGGGCTGAATGATACTGAAGAAAATATTATTGCAATGTTTTTTCCTTATGCTGTATTTATTGTGACATTTAAGGGTATTTTTTAATAAAGGACTTATACATTTATGTCGAACATTTTAAATCAGATCTTTAACTTTAAGAAGGAAATCTACTTGTTTTTAAATTTCACACTGCAGTTGTCTGCAAGCAGCTGTGATAAACATACACCATCACACAGAGTGAGGGTTCAGCAACACTTTTCATCATATTCTTTATAAATAATTGTGTCGTTTGCAGTTCCATTACATAAACTATGTCGTTAACCATACCTGACAATGCACCCTCATTTTTAAACTTCTTAGGGTTGTACCAGTTGTACGCCTTAGCCCTTGGTTTTGCGTGTTCATGTCTAGTGAAGGGGTGTCCCAATTCTCCATAAGGTTAAGGAGAAGGGCTACACGGCCCTTATAGTGAAGGCAAACCAGGACCTCACTTGAAAGGAAGGGGTATGAGAAATTTCCCGTAATACACCACGCTGACAAGAAGCCAGAGCAGAGACTGAAGGAAGAGCATAAATATAAGTAATTATTAAATCATCAAGTAAATATTAATCATGTTCTGAATTGTTGGTCGTGTTTTAAAATTGCTCTTTATAACGTGCTAGCTTTTGCAGCTTTAGCTACAGCTATTGTTGCATCTGCCTACGACACAGCCAGCGAGCTGCTCTGGGTGATGACGAAGTGGGAATCGGCTGGCGTCTCGTTTCTTAGGGGCATGTTTTCACCCCTTCCTCTTGGCCCTCAAAACAGTGGGCCAAGGGGAAGGGGTAGACATAGGGGTAAGATGAAGGGGGAAGTTAAGGGGTACAATTGGATTGACCCTTAAAGCCCACCATGTTGTGCTGCTTAGTGGCTGTGGATGTAGCAGGTAAGACTGTTTTTGAAGATGGAAAATGCTCCAATGCCTTAATGTTGGGATATTGGTTTAAGGGAAATGTGATGAGTATTTTATATTATTGTAGAAGGTCAAGGGATGGTGAAATTGGTGGTTTTGGTCCCCATTAGACACTCACATGGCAGCATTAAATACATGGGTCATGTGACCGACACTGCACATCCTGCCATGCGTCAACTGCACATGCACACAATGCAGTTGTGATGTAACAGCCATTTATTTCCAGCCCTAACATGATAACGCGTTGCAGTAATGTGTGTGTTCCCCATGTGCAGAGAGGCTGATGCCCATGATATGGTCAGCTTGGGTTCAGATCCAGCCTGTGCCCCTCTCTGCACTTCTTCCTCCGCTTTCTAAACCCAGTAACGCATGCTATCTACTTTTTACATGGGTGAAAAGTAACAAGTTACATTTATTCAAGTTATTATAATACTTGAGCTTCTTTGAGAAGGGGCTGAATACTGAGTTAAAAATTATAAAATGAAAATCCAACACAATCAAAGTTTCGCATCAACCAGTGTCATGACACCAAACCTTTACTTGAGTATTAATAGAAACTTTACCACCATTAAACTCAATACTGATCAATCCCTGAAGATGAATGATACTGAGTTGATACTCAGTACCTCATGGATCAGAAAAAAGGGTCTGTCACATTTTGGAATAGACAGGCTATCAAAACTGAATATAAATTATATGTTTGCGATACACTTTCAGTGATGTAATGTGTATTAGAGAAACAGTGGTGAGTAAATATTCATATGTTTGTCATTTTGTGTTTGTGTGTTAAGCTATGACTCAGAATGTTCAAAGTACATTTTCAGTAATATCTTAAAAATGTCATAAATATATTGGAGTAACTGCCACCCTGCTGGTTATATTGTCTTGCTTGGGTCAGATGTTTTAATATACTACACGTAATAATATACATGTGAACGAATAACTGGTTGACTCTTCCAGCTCTCGTCTTTTCTACATGACACAGAAAAGTGTTCTGAAATTCTCAGCTTGCACTTGATTCAACTTGAGTGAAATTTCCTCAAATTAATTGTGCTTTTACTTGAGTACAATATTTGGGTACTCCACTTCTTACTGTCCCTCTATCCAATAAAGACATAAAAAGCCTAACGCAGACCCTGTTTTATTAGACCTCAAAACCTGCTGGAAACTCCATGTAGGTCACATTAGAGCACAGGACACCAACCTGTAGATCTGGATCTACTGGTAGATCTTCAAAACAATAAGCTGATTTGCATCTGGTGTAAACCCGACACACCTGATGGACTGTTTCACATACACCACCATTTGCATGGTTAATTGGATCAAACTGAGATCTGTTCATTCCAGTAATTTTTATAATAAGCGACAACATCAGACTGTTCAAACGTATAATAGACTTACAGTGTTCCCCTCCTAAAATCTCAAAGTCATAAATTTCAGTTTTATAACAGGTGGCACAAATCATTTACTACAATTTTGATGTTTATGTTTCTATAAAGGTTTTTGATAGATTACAGTATGCATCTACTAGACTAATTGTTCGTTGATCTGAAAAATATCCTTAGAAACATATCTATTAATTATGTTTTTTTCAGAGAGCTTGAGCAGGTAGATTTATCTTTTCCTGCCATGGGGGATCTTTTACTGAAAAATGCTGGTGACCACCGCACTAGAGTAGAGTTGTATTTTTTTTGTTTTTTTTTTTTGTTTTTTTTTAAGAAATATCTTTAAAAAAAAGCACTATGTTCTTTAAATGGACATTTCTTTTGCGTGGATACATTACTGTGTTGAGGTCTGGGGTAACACCATCAAAAGCAAACTCCTCTAATTATGTATTGATAATAAACATTGTAGAATTCTGCAATTATAAAACCTCTTATTCTAGAAACCCCAATTTTACATTTTTTACGGTCTCACACAGTTTTACACAAAAAATGTACATGACAAAATTCCTATTCCTTATTTTTAAATCCCTGTGATTTCTGTTGTATCTTTTGAACCCTATATTTAATACACATAGAAAAACTGACAACATATCATGTATTAGAGGCTATAACAAAAAATGTAATAAAACATGAGCATGTTAAAAAGTTTTAGTGGTTTATTTTAACTAAAAGAGAAGCGTTAAAATCATCCTCTGTACATCTAAGACATAGCATATGTGGTTAGTTCTGCTGTATGTATTAGCTGATGTATTTGGGGAGGCTTTTATGTTTCCTAACAGAATTATAAAGTAAAATGAATTCTGTGTGCATGTGCTTGTCTGCCACAGGGTTGCTCAGGCTGTGTGTGGCGTTTAAGGCCAAGCTCTTTGACCCGCATCCAAAGGGACTTTTATGGGCTTTCGCCTTGTGCTCCAACTACAGCCGCCCTGAGCTGTGTGCCAGCAAACCCGAGCTAACATCCTACTTCAAAGCTCATATGGCCTCAAAACAAAAGGTACAGAGAAAAATCAACGGTGTCTTTAATTAATAAGGGAATAGGCTTAGATTTTGTTGGTACTCAGAAAGACAAATATATCACCCTGAAGTAAAAAATGAAATTCACAGATACCACAAACATTTGGTGAATGGATGAGCCGTTTTCAACACTCACATGAAGAATTTAATTAATCAAGCTGCAGATCAGAAGCTTTCTCCAACTTCCTTCAAGTTTTGCTGAACACACACAGTCTTTAGAAATTTGTCAACAGAATGTTGCCCAAACCAAAACAACTTAACATTTAATTTTTGTGTCTTGATTTTTATTGTGTCTCAGATTACTTGAAGATATCAAACTTTGATGTGACCTGCGGAAAATGATTTCAATAGGGCTGTGCTATTCAGCCCATATCTGTTGTTAACACAAACTTAGCTTTTGCGTTTAACACATTTCAAAGATCTGGATATTTTTTAATGAATAGATGGTATTTCATGCAAACAAGCAATTCTTTTACACTCAACATGTCTCTGATTTATACATTCTATCACTGTTGTAAGCAGTTATACTGTATAAAGCTTATAATGTAATATACGATATATTACTGAGAGTAACGACTGCATTGTCATATCTTCTTATTTAAACCTCCTTTCATCATCATATACCACAAAATACAGTTACAAAAACTAAAGAAAACAACACTATCTGTCAACATCCAGGCTGTTATTGTTCCTGTATAATTAAAAACTTGGTCGTTTAGCCCAGTTAGTTAGCAGGCTAAAGTTGAACAGTTGCGTTGTTGTTACCTGTTGGTTCTGATAGGCCGTGACGGTCGTAAACACGGTCTCGGGGAAGGAGAAAGTTCGTGTCCCCTCTCCAGCAGGGACGGCTCTCACTGGCGATAACTCCTCTCCACACTCTTTCCGGATCACGTGGACCCTCGGCTGGTACTTGTGCATGGAGTGAAGAATGATCTGAGGAAAGATGGAAAAAATATTACTTGAGGCTTTCGTTACATAACAACAGCTTCATATTATCTGAAACCATAAAACATTGTTGTTTCTTAATGAATAGGCACATACAGTGTGTGTATGAAATTGTGCACCAGCAAAAAAGGCAGACATAGGTTAAATACAAAACTCTTAACAGAGAGGAAAAAGTATGTCAGTACTTTTACTCAGTGCCACAAAAGAGTTCATCGATCACATTTCAACCAGACGTCCTCTTCAGTGAAATTTTTTTCAACGATGAGGGACTCATTGTGGCACTGAGTAAGTGTGCGGGTATGCTTTCCCTTTCTGCTGCTATTTTTTTTAATTTGCCCTTCACCTATGATGAAATAAAGTGATTTTTGTACGAAACTTTTTTTTGCATTTTAAAAATCACATCATGGGTGCTGGTTTGGCGGAGTGTTTAGCAGCCAGGCACGACCCATATACATACTTCTGCCGGCCCGGGTTTGACTCCAGCCTGTGGCCTGTTTGCAGAGTGTCTTCCCCTACCCTCTTCCCCACAAGCCTATCCACTGTCACTCTCTCCTATCAATAAAGGCGCAAAATGCCAAAAAAAATAATCTTAAAAAAAAAAACACACATCTTTCCTAACAGATACTGACAGAGGCCAAGTTAAAGTGAATAGTTTACAGATATTAAAACACTGAAAGTATTACAAAATGAAAGTTAAAAAAAATGTGATGTGCGAGTATGGTCTATTGAAAATTAAATGGCTGTGCTGGATTATTATCAGGATTCTTTTTAGGGAAAAATCAAAACATACACACAAATTATTATTAGGTTAAAATAACTGATGTAGCTTCAAGCTCAAGATCATGATTGTTGCATCATAAACAAATGCAAACAAATCATAGAAACATGGAAAAAGGATGACGGAAAAGAAATCCATACACAAAACACATTTATCTTAACAGTCAGTAAAGTCAAATAACCGCTAAAGGGAAGTTTAAAACAATTATACCATATTTATTGGATTTAAATGTCCAAAGGACCTCAAATAGTATAGTATACCCTAAACAGGTAATGTCATTGCGTAGGAGGCATAAATTACTTGATGTCAGATTGATGTTACTGTAAGTGATGCATTTTTTTTCCATAATCAACATCCACTCATGAGTACTGAAGAGCAAACAGTGTGAAAAAGCAGCAAAACATATGCAAACATCTTTAAAATGCCACAGGAGAAACTGACAGAAGTCAAATTACAAAGGGAAATTATCACATTAGGAACATTTTACAGCTTTAGTTACTTTATTGAAGTCTTGTGTGTTCTAAGCAAAATTTAAAAAAACTCAGTCAAACTTATTTTGGGTTAACTTGTGTTTTTTTTTAATGTGTTTCTTGGAAGAAAAGTTTTGAAGCAAAATCAAATAACAGTTCATAATTAAATAATATGTTCCAACCATCACTGAGTTAAGATGCCATTTAGGGATTGAAACTAAAAATAAAGTATTACAAGAAAAGAGATAAACAACAAGTACAGTTTGTTAACACTTACATGGCCTTGGTCGTCCAGCTCGTTGTTGGTCAGTTTGAGTTTGTCGAAGCTGACCACCTGACGCATCCACGTCTCCCCCGAGGCCGGAGAGTCCGGGTGGATGTAAACTCTGGGTGGGACGGGAGAGTCTGCGTTCCCTGCTACCATCCACTTAGAGCTGTGGTACACGTACCTTTAGGATGCACACACAAGAGGATAAATCATCAGCTGTCCCAAAAAATGTATTTCTAATTTAGCCTGTTTCTTAAACACAAACTGTGAAAGCTCGAAAAACATGTTGGCATTAATAAGGACTGTAAAAACTGGAGCAGGAAAACATGACGAGCAAACATAGGAACTGATTCTGTGCAGTGAATTTAACTTAACAATCATTCACAAAGACATCTGAAGAAAAGGTGACATGGACTATGAGAGGATAAGCCTGGTTTTGATGCCCCGTTACAGAGAAAAGCAACAGAAACACAGACATCTGCATACGGTTATGAAATAGAAATTATATTCAAAAACATTTTCCAAACACATAAAATCTGAGCAGTTTGTGCCCTCACATTCAACAACAAAGTCTGAGGCATTGTTACCCTCTGAAAGACTCCATAAAACCATCGAGGGATAAAATAAAGCACAAACTTTTATATTCATGATACAAAACAGCAAAAAAATCTGTAATACACATATTTCTTTCCCACTTTTAATGTTTTATATCTTACTTTTTTATTTTTTACAGGCTGTATGTGATTTTTTTTTTGCATCAGAAATCTAAAAAGTGTGCTGAGTGCTTGTAAAAAACATATCAACATGGATTTAAAGAGAGTAAGAGGCACTCGTGTGCTAAATCTGTTTTTCTCTCTTCTTTCAGAAATGTATGAGAATATTTTTTAAAATGAATTTATTCATGTTTTAATTTAACTAAGCTAACACAGTTTTGTCATTTAAAAAAATGACATATAACATTAAGTTACCAATTTTGTGTGAATCTTTCATTCAATTTAAAGTATAAGCTAACATATATGACAGTCAGTTTAAGGCTGCCTACAGCCATGTTCTGCAGAAAAACATTTCAGAAATGTCTCTCTCTCTCTCTCTCTCTTTCTCTCTCTCTCTCTCTATATATATATATACATATATATGTATATATATATTTATTTATATATATATATAGATTTGTAAAGCAACACTGATTAAAAATAGGTAAAAAAAAATAAAAATAAAATATACTCAACACTATTCAAATCTGTAA
The DNA here is from genome assembly GCA_037902135.1 of Cetoscarus ocellatus. NCBI lineage: Eukaryota > Metazoa > Chordata > Actinopteri > Labriformes > Labridae > Cetoscarus > Cetoscarus ocellatus. The sequence continues at coordinate 781,346 of JBAMNC010000523.1, read as the reverse complement.
ACATAAAATAGCTTGCCAACAACAGAAAACCAATAATTCAATGTTGAAAAACATTATAGTTTTCAAAAAATAATAAAAGTTAGAGATGCATATGAACTATATATTCAGGGTCAAAGCTATTCTCAGTGTTTTAAAAACACTTGTCGTTACAGCATATTTCTTCAGAATCTCTGAGGAAAGAAACTTTTCTTTTTCACTTAACTGACACAAAAAAGGCTATAGGATGTCTTCAGTGTGAAAGCAGGGCCATCATAACACCTGCAGAAGCTTTTCTTAATCACAGTGAAGTTTTTATTTTAGTTCATTGCAGTAAATTTTGGTTATTGTGCCGTGTTTCCTGCAGAGTCACATAAGCCTACTGTGATAACAATAAAATTGTGATTCATTGCACAGCTCTTGGAAGTCAATGAAGAGCGAGCGATATTTCACTCCTCAAGTATAAGGCCAAAAATATGTTTAGAAGTTAGTTTGGGTCTATGGTCGATACCCTGTTATGGGCGAGTTTCCCCGGGACACAAACTCTCAGTGCCTCAATGCCAAAGTTGTGAAAATCAAAGTCATCAGTTTTCGATAAGAACTCATAATATGCTTCTTCAACCAGTTTATCAAACAAAAAGAAAGGTGGACAGACACCTCAGTGTCACCTCATGCTGCCATTTTTGTTTCCGATACAAATAACATGTATTGATTAGGATGTTAAGTCACATGACCTGGGGACTTGACCCAAACCCCCTTTGGTGTTTGCCATGAAAGACAGTGTACCCATTTAATGCCCCCTCCCCCCACAGTCTATTAAATGTCTTTATACCCCAGGACACAGAAACCATTGAGGGCAGGGATGGGCAACTTCAGCGCTCTTGAGGGCCACATTAATGTTATATATACAGCTGGAGGGCCACACGACAAACTGCAAAATATTGATTATTTAACAAATATGACTAAATGATAAAAGGACCACATGTGCCTGTAGCTTTCTAAAAATTAACCAACATTCAAATTATAAATCAAAATGCTAATATTCAACTTTTTAGTGCCCTAAACAGAGAATTCATGACAAATATTCACTGTTTTTTTTTTTTTAATATATTTCACATATGGGTCTTTTTTATTCTTCCAATTTCATTTCATGATGCAAATACAGGATTTTTAAAGAAACAATACCTCATTACACCGTTAATTTCTTGCAAAGAACTAAATATACTCCAACAACCAAAGATCAATAAGGAAATATTTTGTTTTTTAACAATGCTGCCCATGAGGGGGGATAAAGGGGGAAGGCTTTTGAGGGCCATGAAGGGGCCTACCAGTAAGCAGAGAAACTGTCCATCCTAAATTTGAGCCAAAGAAAGAAAAACTTACACACATCATTTTATATTAAAGCAAGAACTGTGACTTTTGAGATATTTTACAAAATGGCATTCATGCCATCGGGCAAGCACTTTACCAAATCATAGATCCATTTAAAAAATAGCCAACAGGGGTGTGTAAGAGTCAATAAATAAATCAAAAGTACATTTATAAAGACTCTCAAGGTCATCCCTGTGACCCTTTGAAGTAAAAAAATATATATATATATACATATATATATATATATCACAAAAACCTGGTAAATATGACACAGCTGAATAGAACTAAACTTTAGGTCAGTATTTGTTTAGATGGCTCTGCCTTGTCTATAGGCAGCCCTGATCTTTAATATTTTCATGTCAGATTTATTTTTTCATGTTTACAAGTTTTTGTTCTCTGAAATCAACTTTTGGGCCACATTGTGAAAGAGGTATGGCCGCATTTTGCCCATCCCTGATTTCAAAGTTAAAGCAGACATAATGTCTGCAAACGTTTAAATTTTGGAAATAATTCTGCAATAATAGCTCATAACTATGGCTTTTAAAAACGTAACCAATTCCATATGCCGAGGAATATTGTTGTTCAGGTAGAGATTCTGCTGCTATTAAATCAGTCACACATCTGGTGCTGAACTCAACACCTGCTGCAGACCCGCTGGGCTCCGACACATGTGCGCATGTGCAACATTCTCTACGATATTAAACTTACTTGAGTTGCGAGTTTTTGTCGTAGCATGGCACTAAAGAATGGCACAGTATAGATCCAAACACTCGGATCTACGCTGCAGTGGGACTTAACCTCAGTCTGTGTGATGTGTAAAACGCTCTCTGCTCTCACCCTCTCACTTCATCACGACGCTAAAAACGGATCCTCTTAACTGCTCCTGAACTCCACATAGAGAGTCTTAAAGTGTTTATATCATTTACAAAACTGGCTGCATCCCGCTCTTGCAGAAACACTCAGTTTTCTCCGACATTAGAGCGACATTTGCTGCTCTGACCCCGCAGGATGGAGAGGCTATGCGTCCAAAAGGCCTCCTCTCCAAACAGACGGCAAAACCGCTGTGACACAAACCGCCGAGACAAGCGCCATTTGTGGACTCACAACTGAGCTTACACAAGTGAAAAAATGTCATGCTGCCCAAGAAACACTTTAAATGGAGTCTAAATAAAGACTACAAGCGAGCAGAAATACAGTTCTGCTGAAGACATGCGTGAGAGAGCCTGGAAATGCTGCCACATTGTATGTCTTATTTCTTTCTCTGATTTGTTTTTATTGTTGAAACTGTTGAAATATATAAAATAAAAAAAACACAAGTTGATTTCATATGCAGGTTTTTTAACCACAGGCTGCAGAGGTGTGTGTTTGTGCAGGTGTGTGCGTGTGCGTAAAGCGTGCGTCCTACCTGTATCGTTTGTTATCCACAGGGATTATATCCATGGCGATGTAATACTGCTGATGTGGGTCCAAGCCTGTAATCTTGACGCGCATAGCGGGGAACATCCGCCTGACAGGAAACCCAAATAAATCATCTGCATTAAACATTTCAGCCCGGATGTACGGAGTGCACCAGCATGCATAATAAAGTATAATGAAACAGCGGTGGCAGAGCAAAAAAAAAAAAACCCAGCACATTTACCTGTCATTTTAAATATGGTTGTTTCTTTTCTGGCGCTATTTTCACATGTTGCGTTTTTATTGCTGTTGATTATGTGTCATTTAATATCTGTTATTTCTATGAGTTAGATCACTTTTACATTTCATATATACATGCTAGGGCTGGGAGATATAGCCCAAAACCATGGCGATATTTTCCTCTATTACGAAATTACAAATAATTGTCAAAATACAAGGAAAACACACTTTGATGTGATTCTTTAACAATAAAACAACATTGAAACCTCTTTTGTTATAATGTAACAAAAATAGAAATAGATTTTTTTTCAAACAAGAATCAAACAGAGAAGAAAGTCATATTTACAGGATGATGTGCAAAATTTAAGAGCCTCACACAGCCAGTGTGCTTGGCATGCTATCATTTGGTTAACAACGAGAAAAGGTACACAATCATCCAATCCCACTTCCTTTCCAACAGGTGTAATTACCCTCCCTCATTTCTTTGAATCGCGATCATATTAATTTCCTTAAACCAGTCCAGATATAAAGCATAATTTAGTAGTAATCTCTGCCTTACATAAAAAAGAACAATGTACTGCCAGCTATTCAAATATTCTAACCAAAGCTCTTTCTTTATATATGTTGCTGTATTTAAAGCAATTTGTTATGCTGATTAATTTTAATTTAATTAAATGTGTCCCTAAATTTAAATATGTAACTAATAACTTTACAATTTAAAATGCAATGTATACTTATTGATCACACATTTCATTAAACATTACTGTGTACCAGTAGACACATATTAGACATCGTACTTAAACTCTGTCAAATTAATAGCAGTTGTGAACATTTTACACACTTTAAATACTGTGTTCAAAATAACAGAATCTTAGAGATGCAAGATGCTGAATATTTTTCTTTCTGATATCGAAAATGCCAATTCTTCCACCCTTATTCAAGCAGATTCTGACTTTGATACCAATAAATACTGAAACATTTTTTGGATCACAACCACATTATATGTAAATGCATTTAAAAAAATCAAGCTTAATCTGCTAAGACCCACAAACAGTGTTAATGACCATAAAGATTGGTACGGTCTTTATGGAGATCATACTTTTAATAATTCTTGTAATTCAACAGCTTTGCTAACACGTGTGTAGCTTTCCACATACATATATGCTGATATAAGAGGCTATGATATCAACACATATATAATCTGCCATATTGATAATCAAGATTCTTATCCACAGATACCGTTAAACTGATATTATCACGTAGCCCTGTAAAATCTCGATTAATTCAACTTCAGTCATTTTTCAACAAAAGAGAGAGACAGCTCTAATCTGCGCTGATTTAGGAGTGGTGGGGGAAAACGAGCTGGTTAATTTGTCAAAGAGTTTGCCTGAAATTTTTAATCATGAAAAACAATAAATCAGCCATTACTGGTTATTTAGGACATCTGTTTGTTTTCTTTATCCATCTTTGATGACATAAATGCTCTGTAAATAAAATCAAACTAAAACCTGATAATTGCTCTTTAGTTGAAACATTTCAAACAGACGATGATCAACATGTTTTATTACTTTGGAAAAACATTTCCACCACTGCAAGAAAAAAGGTCAATGATAGTTTATGATATAAAAAGTCAGTCATGTATGATCACATGCAATAACAGCAATTATTTTTAGATTTTAAAAATCAGACTAATGAGATACTCAGCCATCTTGTAATTCCGACTTTTGGTCTTACATTTTTTTTTTACCATGGTCTGTTAATATGGTGTGGTTTGATTTTTTTTATCTCATTGTTAGGACGTTTTTTTTTTTTTTAATTTCAAAGCTATTACTTTTCCTCCTGCAATCATGACTTCAGAATCTAAATCCTTTGACGTAGATCTATTTGATTTATTTATTAAATTTTTGTGAAAATCAAACCTATATTTTGTGGTTCTAACCATAAACTGTATCTATTGAGTATTATAACTGACATCTTTTTTTCCAAAATAACATCGACTACATCAGTTTATTTATTATATAGCCTATAGAGTATGTATATTACACTCTGTTTGAAATATATCTAAATATCTTGAAACTATATTTTTTCCAGCCCTATTCAACTATCATCACAAACTAATTTGCCCTCCTGTAGTCTGACACCTGGATTTTAATTCTTCCAAAACCTTCTAAATGCATTTTGTTCATGTACCAGCATCTTATTCCCATATCCAGTGTCCGTCTTACCTCCCAGCTTTGGTAATAATCATTTCTGTTCCGATCTCGTGGAATCGTTTCCACAGGTCTGATCCCTGCAGGTCCACCCGGGTCTCCTCTCCCGGCGTGGTGCACAGAGCTGCGGGCTGCGGGCTCTCCAGCAGCGCGTCCTCGCTCTCTGCTGCTCCAGGGAGAAAACCAGATTCACACATTGAGTGTTTTCTTAGCCATTCAAACCAAGATCCTGACATTTACAAGCTCTTACGGTCTTGGAGATTTACTAATTTCTGCAAGAGAATTCTGGAGACATCTCATTTTAATGAACACGCTTTGAAAGGGAAGGAAAATGTGATTCAGTTTATTTTTATTATTATTTAAGCTGACTTCATGTCACTTCTTTACTGGATTTTAATGAACCTGATCGATTAAATGTTGCAAATTGAAGCTGTGAAGCTCCTTCAATTTTCTATTTTAGGGCAGAAAACTGGGCAGAACTCCTTATACATAATTCAATACTTTGAATTCGTTTTGTATTTGATATTGAATTAAAGAGGGTCATATTTACTACAAGAAATTCGTGCAAAATTGTATAATTGCAGCAATGAAATTAAGTGTGCTCAGCAGCTGTCATCCTTGATTATTTAAATGGACAAATAAAAATACTTGAACAAAAGTATTCATCATTCTGTTCTGTTGCACCTTCATAGTTACATTTTGTTCTTACCCTGAGGTCACTTTATCTATCACTGAATTTGGGGCCTTTTACTTTAATTATTATGATGTCGTCGAAAAATGGCATCTTTATATTCACTCATTACAGAATCAAAGCATATGTGTAAAGACTTTCCTGCAGGTTACTTTAATTTGTGGACATGTTGAAAGGACGCACCATTCTCGGTGTTTATGTCTCTCCATGATTGGGTTTTGTCATAATTAGACAATATTTATGGACATGAAACATGGTCCTAACAAGCAAAGCGAAGAAGAAAACCCTCAGCCTCATGTATTTTCATTTTCCAGCAGATTAAAATCCTACTTTTCCTGGCCCGCTCGGGTTTGTGCTGTGTGCAGAGTTCCCATCATCCTCTCGGAGGCTCCCCGGCCTTTACACGCTGCTAATTGTCGTGTTTATGATTGCAACACAACTCATAAAGCGGCTCACATTAGTCACACTCACAGCTCTCATATTTACTAGACCAGGGCCATGATATCATATCACATTCACACACTGTGGCTCTGACCAATGACTAATATCAAGACTTATAAACTTTAATCTGGGATTCTAGTGAAATGTTAGTTTTCATTTAAAGTAGAGGAGTGCTAATAAAGAAAAGAACCTCTGTGAAAAAGTCTGTGAGATGGCTTCCCTCAAAAATGTACCAATATGGGCATACACTTCATTTGTGCTTTTAGGTGTATGATTTGTTCATTGTTTTTTAATTTCGGCACTTTATATCGTTTCATGACTGTTTTGAGTTCTATTTTTATTTTTCTTCCTCCTCCTAATAAGGTTTATCCTCCTCAATGCTTCCCCTAGTATGAATGTTGATTGGTCGTTAAGTATGAGTAGATGCGCATGGCCTCTGTTTGGAGAATTAAATCATCAAAACGTTACAGCACAACTGACGACACCAGCACACAGAGCTCATTGTGCTCCATTTCTTTTTATAATTTTGTTTGACTTTAGACACTAAAATGTGACTTCTCGTCTATCGTTTGGCCCAGTTTGTTTGATCTGTACTTACGGGATCCATCGCTCGCGCACTCAGCCTCGCTTCCCCGGTCGCTCGTGCACGCTCTGTCCCCTCGCGGCCCCGGGCTCCCGGTCAGATCCGACACATCCGTCCCGTCCTCGTACCCGGGAGACACGGACTCCTCTCCGGCCGTCCTGCGCCTCTTCTCCGCTCCGATCAGCGCCTCCACGGAGAACGCGTGCGCCTTGACGCTCAGCGCGCACGGGGACCTCCGCTTCTCTGCCATGTCTCGCGCTCAGAGGAGGTAGACGGCGTCTCGAGCTTGCGGAGAGAGCAAGACAAGTTCAGTCAAACGGGAGCAAAGAAAAGAAATCCACGGTGACAGTCCAGTCTCTGTGTGCGCGTTGGGCTGTTCGTCCTCGAGCCGGACAGCAGTGGAAGCTCGCACGAGCAGTAATAACGTCTCCGTTATCCGTGAGAGCCGCGCGGACTTTTGGAGAGTGTCAACAAGCGGGGCTTAGAGCAGAGCCGGAGAAGAGGACCTGTCAATCACAAAACACAAGAACCAATCAGGAGTAATCACGGCCCCCCGGAACTTTGGGCTGGTCCCGCCTGCTGTGGGGGCCGCTCGTGCCGCCTTATGTGGTCAAAGTGAAGCTCGTGATTGAATCAAGGAGCGCGAGGAGTGTCTCTCCAGGGGCATTGCGCGCATTTTCACACACCGGCACGACATGCTTTGCATATCTGGTCATTAGTGCCTCCTGCACACTTGTGGCTCCAGTCTGGAAATAAACTTTGTTACAGCTGAGAGCTGGTGTTACTCAGAGGACGTGCGTCTCTGAGCGGGTCTGTGCAGGACATCAAAATGTCTGATAACAGTTCATGTGCAATAGAACTGTCCCTTTTTCATTAAGTGCATATAAAAACATCCCCTGAAAAGTGAAGCAAAGATCAAAAACATTGTATTCTGCAATAATTGCTCGGGATTTTTCCTCAATTCTTTTTAACTTCCTCTTGACTTTATAGTGTATTACTGGAGTGAATGTGGCTGTAATTTATTCTGTTCCTCTTTGTTGCAGAGAAGCGCATAACTTTTGTTGTACAGGAGGAATATCCTGTACTATTCGATTCAATAATCGCGGCCAAAACACATCTCACAGGGCTACATCGACTTACACATGTAGAAAATGTGTGTGCAAACCTGCCTCCTGTCCTTTTTGTATCCTCAGATAAAAATAAAAACACGTTTAGAATAAAGGAAGCTGCCGTGTCATGGCATTCAGATACCATCACCCATGCAAAAATCACACACTCAATGTAAAAGAATAATTTATCAAACATAAATTCTTAGTATTAGTGTGTTGTTAGGCACATAATTGCCCCCCCACACACACACACACACACTTTTACGCACAAATAATCACTTGTTACAGTGCAAGAAATAGAATTAGTTATAAACACACTCACACCAAGATAAAAATACAAATTTGGAAATAAGCTAAAAGTCTTAGTGAATTGTGTGCGTACTATCCACACGTTGCCAACGGACACATTCTTTACGCAACACAATCATAAACGCATTTTAACAAGCTGAACACTAATAGAAAATGCCTGTTTTGATTGTGCATTAAATAGAAGTGTTCAGCGGACACTATTTTCTCTTGACCTGTTTAATTCCAATCTTTTGTTACAACATCACAAATGTTAAAAAGGAAGAACATTTTTTTTTTCTTAATGGAAACACGGAAGTAAAAATCTATGAATTAAAGGTTTGGGTCTCTGGGTCTTATCAGGGCTCTAAACATCGTCCACACATTATTTAGAGAACAAATATTAATGCAACAGAATCAAACACTTATCATAAATCACTGTATATTCATTAGAGATAATTAGATTGTTGATATAATTGACCTATATCCCTCATCTACGCACAGAAACATTCCGGACCTTGTCACACCGCAGCCTCACAAATATATATCGAAAAAGGGGTTATCCCAAATAAACACCAACAGAGAGGGGGAAAAAAATCATTCAAGCTATAAGGCTTTAAGATGAGGGTGTCTCCTGTCCTTTCCCCCAAAACATCGTCATCACTCGTCATGTGGAGACCGTTTCCTGATGCAACCGGTTTACACATACATGAAAACGTTGTTAGAAAAAAAACACGGGTCAACAAATGCGTAATTTGTATATAAAGTACGCTATAGTTATGTACCTCACTATTACGTGCAAATATTATTGTATACATTTCTCCCACAAATGAGAAAGCTGACATCCTTACAGAAAAAGACCGAAAAATATAGGTCCTTGTGTTAGCCCTTAAAAACGTTGTCATCGCTCCATGTAGAGGCCAATTCTCAGTCCAGCGGATCCAAAGACGCAACAAGTTGTATTAGAAAAACATAAACAAGCGCTAATACACAATTATGCTGGTCTATTTAATACGCAAATTAATTAAGACATGGTCAACCTCAACAACACTTTTTTCTGTTTGTTTATTTATTTACTTATTTATTTTTAAATTAGAAATGAAAATCGACATCTTTAGGTACAAACACTAAAGAACATGAATAATGATCTACAGGTCCTTTGAGTTATCTAGATCAGTTCCCAAACGTTGCAATCTCCTGTCATTTAGAGACAAATTCTTAATGCAACAGAGTAACACACACATGATAGCACGCTGTTTGTAATAAACACGATCAAAAAAGGCTTGACATAACCGTGCAAATGACAACAGGGCCCTCACGGACACATCTGCCCTTTGTTTTACGCGCGGTTAAATTCCAGGCCTGGTTGAACTGCAACGGCACAGTTAGAATTCAATGATTATTTTTTTTAATAAATCGATGATTACAACACTGACAGGCTGCAGCACTGTCATATCAGACACCACAGGCTAAGACAGACAACTGTTCGTGAAATCTAATAATTGGAAGTAATTTTATGGTCCATTTCCTGCTCAGTACTTGATGTCAGAACTCAAGCAACAATCAAACATTGGGTCAGATTCTTAGACACTGAGACTGATTTTGACTGCGGAGGTTGATCATTTGATAACAGACTTTATAAACGATTACCATAATCTGAGCAAGTTTAATATTTATGTTTTTACATATAACATAGAATAAAAAACGTAACGCAAGATGACTGCTTTTTCAAGTCAGTGAAGTAAGAAATAGTTTAGAAGTAAAAATTCTACTTAGGTAACAGGAAGAATCCGTTCAAACGTCCGCAAAGGTTGAAAATGACTGTGCGCGCGCGGAGATGATTTTACGCACTCGGAGGCCGCGTTACGCAGGAGCGTCACTGAGGGCGTGAGGACGCGAGGACATATGGAGTAGAGGACCTAAAGGATAGTAGCCTAAACAAAACTTCGGGGCCGTGCGTGTGAGCGTGCGCGTGCTTGTTTCTCAAACTGATAGATTTCTCAATGGCGCGAGTTTCAATGAACCAAAACTGCCACAGATCGCAGTGAAGTATAAAGCACTTTCATATTTATGGCCCAAGCCATGTCTTAATTATTCTGCTATATATTGTTAATAAATGTTTCTTGTTTCAAAGCATGCTGGGAAATTTGATGATGTGAAATGCCATTAGTGACATCAGGCTTTAATTATTTTCCGAGGTTTCCTTTTTTGCTCCAGTGATGTTTCCTCCGCTAGAATCACTGCGAAGCCCACAAGGCCTCTGGTGGTTTGTTGGTAAAATAAACATCACGTCGGCATTATTGGCATAAATTCAGTGTAAATGATTGGACGTCAGTGGGGAAGGTCTGTGCCCAGATCCGCCCGGGTTATCAGATCAAAAGCTCCGTGTTTCGTCTCCCGTGGGGGTTCAGAAATGTCTCATTTCTTAATAAGTCCGTGAGAATTAAATAGGCTACGCTCGGTTTGTGAAAGCGGCCATTTTCGAGTCAACATGACCATAAAGCTGCAGGAATTGCTCTGGCTTCGACCTCAAATAACTCAGCGACAAAATATGAAACACCAATTTGCTCCGATATAGCCTAATCATAAACAGAGCTGACTAAATGACTGAATAAAATCATCATTCACATCATTTGTATTTTATAAATGCCTCAAAGGAGGACAAGAAACGTAATTTTAATTTGTAACATGTTGCGTTATCCTGCTTAAATAGCTCAACTCTCCTTCGACAAATCCTTTAAATATTGTCAGGCAGAACTTTTCACAAGGGTATTATTTAATTGGTTGATCAAAGATTTAGTTTTTGTTCAGCGTGTACAAGAATATATAATCCCATCTTTACTTTATATCTAGTATTTTAGGAAATTACCTAGCATCCAAGGAATATATATATGTCCAATTTAAGAAAAAATGTAATTGGCCTACATTTTTCCATAATAAACGACTAATGTCAGACAGACTAGCAGTAACAACAACAACATTATCATCACAGTTATTGTCATAATGATAATAATTATTATTAACGTCTTTTATTATTGTTATTTTAAAGCAGATTTCTTTTCACTAAGCTATCCACTATTTCGTGGATGGTATATAGCACATAGGCCCTTTCTTTTATTAAACTGAGCAGTATGACATTGAAAAAGCAAATATTATTTTTTTTTAAATCAGGCTGTTACTATAAAATACAAGGTATTTACTATTGCAGTCTAAGCTTTGAACTTATAATCAAGACTGTGAAAACCAAGTAAACTGCTTGTTTGTTAGTTAAAGAAATATTAGACGTATATTTCATATAAGATGGCCCTGTATAATGAAATTATCTCATGCAAGAAAAATAATGTAGGGCTAAATAGTTTTGAGGAGTGGCAGAAGCCATGCCTTGTTAAATTATTATTATTAAATTATTAAAAATATATATTTTTGCCCATGTATTGGTAAAACATGGTAAATTGTGGCAGAGAAAGGTGAGAAAAAAAATAAAGACAATACACATTAATAATGTATTATCAATGCTAATGTCTATTGTAATACATTATTGCATTGACATTCACGTTTGGATGAATAAAGGAATGTGACAGTAGATACCAGAGAAGAAAATATACATAACAAATAAATAAATACATACATACAGTCCCGTGGATTTAAAAAGCCTCAACCAAGAAACACATCTCCGGGGCAGTTAAGGTGACTTTTCCCCTATTTTCCCCGTTTTTTCTGTCTTTGTCTGACATATTTGGGTCATCATATCGATAGGACCGAGCAGGTGCACCGTCTGCAGAGCTGATGCACATGAGATTAGTTAACAGTTATTCAAATTATTTGTTTTTTAATCCCTCAATTAGGGCTGTCAGGCAATAAATAATATCGAAGAAGTCTAGCCTATCACAGAGTGTTTATATATCTATTAAAAATATCTTAGAGGTCTTACATTGAGCAACAAAATGCTTCAGCTCTGTGCCCACATGGATGACTTTTAGACGAGGCCATTATTGTGGATTAATCTTATCTTGGCCCCTAAAACTATGAAGCTTTTCTTTTCTTTTTTTCTCGCGGCTTGGAGACGTTTTAAAACGAGGGCCTTGTCTGTAAAATCTGTGGGCTCTCTGTCACCAAACCTGTCTGTCACTAAACGTGGCTGCCAGTCTGGCAGCTCCATCTAATAAACTAAAACTGCAGAAAAATGCGGACAGTCCTGGGAGTTTGAAGGGTTTTGTTTCCGAGTTTGTAAGTGCGTAAATGTCTTTTCTCCACGGTTTGAAACAGACCCCTAAACATGTGGGTTAGTGCTGCTCTGTCATTTATTTTCTAACACACCAAGATTTTTTTTCATTCAAGCTTAATTTTATAAACAATTTGACAGATGCAGGCTATGCATCAGCATGTAGCAAATAATACATGAATTACAAATATAGCTCCATGGAGAGGCAACTCCTACGCATTCATGCGTAGGAGTTTAACAAGAAGTAGAATTATAGCCTAACAACATAAGACCTGACATTTAGCTTAGCACAATTTTAACCTGCATTATCATGTGATCAATAACATCAAATTATTAAAATACAAGTGAAAAAAAATAATTTAAACTTAATCAAGAACATAATTAACACACCCAAGCATCATTGAATTGGGTGAGAAATGATTAATTCAATGTTTATTTTACTGTAAGTGTAGGCTTCATAGGCTCCTATATTTTCAGTGATCAAAATAATTCATTAAATTAAATTGTATAATTATTTAGTACAGCGAAATAAATAAACAATAATATGTCAGTTGCAAACTGGTTATTTATTAAAATTAATATATATTTTAAATAATGAGAATTCGCTTCATTGGCCAGGCAGGTAATGAAAACACAGCCTAAAATGAAATAAACTAACTGCTGCAGGCTTTACATACAGACATTAAAGTATAAATACTAAGAATAAAACTAAATTAAACAAATCACCATCAAAGATTAAGATTAAAAATAAGTATTAAACGTAGGCTAATTTAGACGTTAAATGTGTCGAAAGGCCTGCTGACATTTGTCATTAAACCAAACAAATTAACCAAAAATTCAGGCCTTATTTCAGTATATTTATGGCAAAAGATTCTTTAAAAGACCCAATTTCTGGTGAATTAACAGCCTTGTATTTATTTTAGTCTTTGAAAGTGCTCAAACAAACTATTTTAATTATTTTTGACGGTATTATTTTACATTGCAGCATGTTTGCTAATGAGGTTGGGAGATACAAAATGGCTGCAGGTGCGCAGTTATTCTCAGCAGCTGCCTGAGCGATCAGCCAATCACAGCCCGGCTCATTCTCTCAGGTGTCGTCTGAAAAAATGTCACAGCGGCTGTAGGCGTAACCCACTGCGCTCTGAATAGGCTGTTTATTAAAAACCTTTGACATAATTACCTGTGAGCGTTTGAAGACACGCGGGCAGGATAAAGTGCCGGAGCAGGGGAGTCTGGGTAATACATTGTTAACAGTTATTTAGCGCGTGCTAATGGGCACGTGGATCACTGCCAGGGCTTTTATGGCGGAAGTGGCATGAGCGGCAGGCAAGGTGTGGGGGTTTTTGTGTGTAGCCAACCTGTTAAAAGACCTACATGTAGTACAGTGAAAGGTGCTTTTTAAAGGCTGCAGCAGGGATTCCTTTCCACACTTTTGTTATGGCCGTTTTAATCTTTCCTGAAGTGGTTTAGAGCTGAAACTGTGGAAAGAGTGAAGTGAACAGTAGAGAGACATGCAGCCATCTTTTTCCTCTAACATCCAGGGTACCCACACTACTGTTGTATTGAGGGCTTGGCTAAAATTAAAGATATATCACATTTTCTAATGGGGTACAGGGTAGAAGAAATTCTGTGTCAATATAGGTTACACAGATGTTGCCTTAAAACTGAAGTGCCCGTCTGTAAGAAATATGGTTTACAGGTAAGAACTAGCAATGCGCTTACTGACCACAAGTGTTTAGGCCAGGGGTCAGCAACCCTTTTGACCCTGAGAGCTATAAAAGACAAAGGATGTTGTGAAGGGCCACTTGTTTGAGTTAATGTTTTTGAGTAATTTAAGTTTTGCATAGTTTTCCTAAAAATAATACTAAAAAAACGTGCATTTAATATGATCAATTTAACAATACTTTTGACTTTTAAAAATGCCACAGATTAATTATTTTGATGATTGATAGATGATACGAGAACATTATGCTTGCTTTAATTTTTATTTGTCTGTTTGAGTTAACTGATATGTACAAGAGTCGCATCGAATTTTTGTGTATTTATTTATTTTTGTATTAGTGACATGGGCTCAAGCTGGCACAAGTCCCGACATTATCATAAACTTTGACCCAACCCAGGACAATATTTGAAAGAAAATGGATGGTTTTAAAATATAACACATGCTACATTTGTTGTTTTTTGTATTGATGGCTGTATGATTTATTTACAAGCATAAACAACAACACTGAAACATTAAATTGTATTTTTAGAATGTCCTTGTGGGCACCTCAAAGGTTCCCTGTTGGCTACCAGGTGCGCATGGGCACTGTGTTGGCTGCCCCTGGTTTAGGCTGTAGGGGAGAATTCAGTCATATTGGGACTGAATTGTTAATTCAGTTAATTGTTACAGCTCAAGTAAACAGCACAGTTTCTGATCATCAAAGCAAAAGATAACTGCTAAAAGTAGGAGGTATGTTAAATGACCTATGGTGTAGCCTTAATGTAGCGTAAGGGCATTAAATGCAATAAACAATAAATTTTAGATATAGATTACCTATGAGCATTAATGATGCAAGAAGTCCCGAGATACCAGACCTAACTGATAATTTGGGACAGCATTAAAATGCAAACTGCCATCTATAACCATTGTTTTCATATGATCTGATTTAACTGAAAACCACAACATCACAGAATAAAAAAAAAGATGCAGACTAAATCATCCTTATATATAACACTGAGAGATTTTAAAGATTGATGAACACTTCAGATAGAAGTTAGTCTCCCTAATTCATTTAAATAGCAGACCCAGTTGATCGAATTAGACCTCCCAATATTTCTTACAAACAAAACAAAAACTAAACTTTGTCTTGCATGTTTTGTGTACAAAAGAAGCACTGTTAGTAACGGTGTCAAACAACACAACAATGTTGTTGCCTATCAGTGTTTGTTTTCCTTAGATTTGTCATCATCACTTTTCTCTAAGTTGGATTTTAATTTCTGCTCAAAATGAATTATTTTTTTCGTACAACAAACTGTCACAAGGAGGACATACTGTGATATTTCTCAACACTGAAAATGTCAACCTGATGCAATGCTCTTTTAAGATACTTTAACAAGTAATAAAAAGTTAAAATATGATAGTTACCCCAAACTGCAAAAATAGTTTGATTTACTGTATTTTTTGAAACATGTCATATGTGGTTAAAGAAAAGATTTACACTCATAATGTACTTGAATTAACCATTATTTTAAGGAGCACTTGTACATTTAGAAGAACTCAAATATTAATATTTTTTGATACCAAAACAAAAAATAGAAGTTCTACATGGCAACTAATGATTAATAATGTCATTTATATTTACTAAAAAAAACAGACATACCCCTAAACACAGTCTAAATTATTTAAGAATAATGGCAACATTTTGTATGTTAAGTTTGTAAAAATAAATTATACTCAATCAAGTGTTTCAAAATGATCAAAACTCAATTATTATATTTATTGGTAGGAACAAAAAGTGCATGAATATAAAGGTCTTAAGTCATATTTTTAACCAAGAGAGAAAGGGAAAGGGAGCACTCTCCAGATTACACCAATTTGTCAGTAACTTGTGGAAAAGTGTGTGAAACTGAGGAGAGGGTTTTCCTTAGGGAAATTTCCAGTCTTCATGATTAAAGGGCTCCTCCGGGAAACTGTCTGTTTCACAAAAACAAGCAAAATCTGGAAAAGTGGAGCTTGCTAACAGGTGTTTTTTTAGTTATTTCATTCTTTTTGATTTAATTTTTTTTTTTGCTTGTCGTCATTCCAACTCCATTTTCCAGTGATGCCAACGTTTGTAATACACTCTGTCTTTGGTGAAAATACAACTTGGTTTGGAGTTGACACTTTTTTATACCACAGACAACTAGCCATTATCAAAAACTGTAAACAAACTCCTAAAGATGGCATAAATATTATAAAAACATTTGATTTGTTTTATTTTGAGGTTTTCAAAGCATTCTTTAAATCCTATTGTGTGTTTCAAAACGGTAATGACATTTTCATCAGTGATATGATTCATGGTATTAAAAAGACACTTCCTGATCTTTAGCTATATTTTCTTTACTATTCAGACCAATCCAAATTGCATAAATATATTGACAACATTTGGAAAAGTGGGAGTAACTACCTTTTCTTATTGATACTTTTATCCTTTAAATAAAAATAAACAGTTTTTGATGATTGAAATGCTGTCGGTATTTTAAGTCTGGGTGTCCAGGGCTCTTTGTCGCAGTGGCTGCAAACAATCATAAATGTATTTTATTTTGTTTTTTATTTATTTATTTAACTTTGTCTTTATTGATAGTGTGGAGAGACTGTGGATAGAGTTGGAAAGGACACGTGAGAGCAGGGGTAAGGCGACTGTGAAATGGACTACAGGATGGACCGAACCGGGCCCCCTGCTCAAGGCAAAAACCTCAGTATGTGCTAAGTACATGGACGTAACCATGGCTACTGGCACCCCATTTATATATAGATTTTTATTTGTTTATTTATTTTACCAATTATGATGATGCTCCTTTATAATACCTCTCAGGAGCCCAGCCATTCATGTAGGCAGGGCTTGTATCTCTTAAAATTGATTAAATTCATAAAATCTGAGTTTTATTTGTAGTGTTGTGACAAACATTTATTTTCTCACAGAAGAAAATAAAAAACTGGCATTGCCTTAGACTTAATTATCATACAGATGCATTATCTGTTAGGGCTGGGTGGCATGGACAAAAATTATATTTTAATATTTTTAGCTGAATATCAATATCCTATATATATCTTCATATTTTTCCAGGTAAATGATTTTTAAAAAAACGTTAATGAAGTTTAAAGTTGCTGTTTTGATGCAGAGGCCTGCAAAAGCTTGATGCATAGAGCTGCAGCTTATCATTTTACATAGACATCACATTGCACTCTGTGTTGCTTATGTGAAATTTTGAAAACATTCTTCATGCTCAAACCTTTTTCTGTCACGTTTTGGCCGTCTCAGAGTCAGTATTCCTCATAGTGGCTCACTTAATGCAGTTTTAGCACATCAACAACTATAAGGATACAGAAAATCCTGTATAAACTTAAATCTTGTTTGAAAATACATATTTCAAAAACTCAATATATCTCTCAGCCCCAGTATATGAGGTGTGTATTTCCGTAAGATAAACTTTTTGTCTGCATCTCAAAATCCCTCATGCATCCCATCCCTTAGGCCTGAATCCCAGACAAGCAGTGCCGGATCTTCTGTGCAGCTCCACTGGGAAAGTCGTAACCTGAACTCCATGGCTGTGTGCAGTCGTGCCAACACTGCAAAACAATCGGCAGGGCCCCTGCAAGCGAATCCTGCTTATGCTGGCCCAGAGTCACTCTTCATCCAAGTGAAGTGACCCCTGCTCTGCTTCATAAAGTTAACCTTCCATTGAAAACGTGCTATTTACTGACGCGCTTGATAGAAGCTGATGGATGTATGACATTTATTGAATTTTTTTTACGAGTTGGTCCTGGTCGTGACACCGTTTATTCAGGCCTCTGTGCGCCTCGGATGTTTTTCAAGTTGAACTTCTGCTCTGGCCCATGTGTATACACACTTACACACAGGGATCGAGAAAGACATAGATGACTCAAAGTGTGTTAAACTCTGGGTTACAGTCTGGAGCTGCTGGACTGCAGGGTGTTGGATTCATCCTCTGAATCTCAGATCAAAAATGCTTTGTTGAGCAGAGCCAGGAATGTCACTACCCAGACTATCACATCATTATTTTGATCAGATCAAACTGACGTATGTCTGAGACTACACTTTCACTGTCTATAAATATGTTTTATCAACCCCATAAGTATGACTCAAACAACATATCTTATATCCATTATGCAAACGCAGTGTTTTGGAAATCAAACATTAGGGATGGAGCGGGACAAACGAAGGTGGAAAAGGAAAATTTACTGACACAGCTCCATATCAGTAAATGTGTGTACATGCCTGTACGTTATGCTCTCAGACATGTGGTTTTTTATTCATTTCCAACTAAATTTGCTGGATCATAATCCTGTTAATCAGACATATGCTCATATGTGACCCACTTAAATTCAGATTCAAAAGCAGCTGGCTTATTGGACAGGTGTTATAGACAAACAGGGAATGTGACTCTGGTTAACTTTGCTCTTTATGTACAAACTAGAGGATGTATACAAGCACAAAAAACATTTAAAATATCATTACTTTTTTTTTAATAAAGATTGAATTAAAATTAATTACATTTAATCAACTGACTAATTTAATGACCAATTTAAATAACTTTAATTAATGTGTAATGACTGATAGTCATTACACATTAACTTAAGTGGTGCCATAAAATGTTTTGGGTCTTCTTAGCAGATGCTAAGTGATCCCTTGCAGCTCTTCTCATTTTTTTTTATTGTCACTTTCAGAAACACATTACATTTTTATAAACAACACATTTTTCCTTGTTTATCTAAATCTAACAATTGTGGCATTCAGTATTAATTTAATTAAATCTGGCTTTGCGGTCCATATCCACTCAGCATCCGTGTGTGTTTGATTTTAGTTTTACAAGATTTTCCTTGTTTTTTGTATACCAAAGGGAATGCATCTTTATGGATACAGGAAATCTGAAGATCAGACCAATTTTTTTTTGTGTTAAAGAATTAGTGATTGCATGTTCAATAACCCATTAGCTGAACTGACACACTCGATAGACTGTTCAATATAAACTATACTGAATACATTTCACTGGTCCATCTGGGCTACAGCTCAGTGAAAGTGCTTGGGAATAGACAGAACTGTTCAAAATCAAATTTGACAGTTGACTGACTGGATGATTGTTTGATCTATCATATTCATTACGGGCCAACCAGTTAATGTAATATGCAGGAACTACTGCTGCGTTGTAAAGTACAAAACAGGAGGCACTTTCCAGAACAACTTTCACCAAAACATGTCAGAAGTGGAGGAAAAATATCCTTTGTATTGAGAAAAGGTTTCAGTGTTATTTATTTTTCATGTAATAAACATCTATGCTAATCTCTGTGCGAGCCGTCGCAGTGTCTTCACACACGTATCTCCCACCTTTTCCTGCTCTAAATGATGTTGAATGGGCCATGCTGCTACCAGCCGGACACAGTTGTTGTAGATTGGAGCTTGGGAAGATGGATCTGTCTGATTACAGATATTTAACCAGGTGGATCCAGCAGCACTGCAGGGTCACCATTAGCTGCCTTCAGACCAAATCTGTGTCCGACCAAATTAGCAGTGTCATATCATCTACAATAAATGATCATGGAGATGAAGAGGCTCTTATTAACTGAAGACATTAATGCAGATTTTGAGCTTAAATCATGAGAAAGACTTGGTCAGTCTGCTGAAGTTATGGTCATGTTAACTTTATATTGACCACAGCTTTTTGATGTTTTGCATTTTTGTTGTGCTGGGGGGGCAATTTACAGCAAAGCCAGAATGAAAAAGTTGCAGGTGGCATGCAATGATGCTCTCAGAATAGTTCTCAAATTGCCAAGATGGTCAAGTGAGAGTGAGTTGTTTGTCACTTGTAATGTCCCCACTTTTCATGCTGTGCTCAGAATTGTAATGTACCGATTTATGTGCTGATTAACTGCTTCAGAAAATGAAATTTTGAAGTCACTGACTTAAACCTCATAAGTGATACTTGATATTTCTCTTGTTACTGGAAACATTGGAGCAAATGTCTCTTTGTATTTTAATTACTTTATTTTATTACCAATATTTATACTTTTATACTGTAATGATATGGATTTTTAGTCTGAAATAAAGTGTCTATCTATCTAACTATCAATTTGACCCTCATCGACCCATCCTCAGAAGTAGTGTCAGACTCTGTCCACAAAGAGAGAAAAACAATCTACTTCAATTTCATTTTAAAAAAGTTTTCTGTGAACTTGGCATCATCTCAGGAAATATCTCAGTCTGTTCACACTATGTCACTGAAAACACTGTAGTTTATATGCCAGGCCTGTAAGTGGCTCTGTAATGCTGCCACAGACATACACCAAAACCAGAGAAGAAGACATGGAGCATACGCAGAAGACGAGAGCAATAAAACATAGCAAGAAGTAGAACAATACCAAACTGCAGGAAAATCTTGACTTGGAGTCCTTCCAGTCCAAGTACAGTGATCCCCCTGAACACAGAGTCAGAGGTGGGGTGAAGAGCGCTGTGAGTGTGTGTCTCTGCCTTTGTGTATGAGGTGCATGTGCCGTGTCCTGCTTTCTTACACACACCTAAAGCCATGTTACACTGTAAAATTGCATTAGTATTGTGTCCTCCTGGAGTTAATATAAATATCTCAAAAGGAGTTGATGCTTCATTTTGGCACTTTTGTACTAATGTGCTGTTAAAAGG
This sequence comes from Cetoscarus ocellatus, assembly GCA_037902135.1. Lineage (NCBI taxonomy): Eukaryota > Metazoa > Chordata > Actinopteri > Labriformes > Labridae > Cetoscarus > Cetoscarus ocellatus. Next base: position 760,427 of record JBAMNC010000523.1, on the reverse strand, counting down.
GCTTTTTAGCGTTTATCATCTTTACAGCCGTGTTTCAATTGAGTGAACAATTTTTTTGTAAAGTAGTCAGAATCTTGACGATTATTTGATAAATGACTTAAAACACAGCTGTACAACATGATAACATGTAAACCTCCCACATTAAGTTGACTCTGAAGTGAGCTGTAAGGCTAATAGGATACAGGATGGATTTTTATTGTGAAAGCGACTTGATTATCATCTGCTGACATGGTATAAAATTTTGGGGGCATCGTTAAAAAAGAGAAATAATTACTGTGTTGAGTCCTTTCATTATTATCTGCTGTTTAATTATGTAGTAGTGCGCTGTTTGTAATTGACTTTGAACTTGAATCAGGTCAGCAGAGTACACAGTTCCCCCGACTGTTTTCAGGTCTGCTAATTAAAAAGCTGGACCATTACATGTAAAGTTAAGATATACACCTGTTAGCATAAACAAGCTTTAAAGGTGTTTTGCAAAACTGAACACCTCATTTTCTTTACATGGATGATTTATGCAGGCTCATTGTTATGTGAGGTGAAATAGTTGGGTCCTAATTCAAGCTGTTTACCTTGAAAGCTGGAGTCTCCAGAAAGGTGTGAAACCCTGACATGCTTGATAATTTTAAGATGCTTCGGTTGAATGGGGGTTACTATTCACATGTATTGTGTTGTGTTTAAAATTGTAACTAAGCAACCAAACATTGCATCTCATTACCTCAATCCCTTCAAGTACACTCTGAAGGGGGTCAGGGGTGATGGATAGGGGAGCAGAATAATCGAGCAGGTGCTGTTTTTATAGTTTTTTATGGTTTTTCTCCATCCAATAGAGGAGATGTGAAAACATTTTCTCCGCTCATACCACGTGAAACCACATGATGCTTCAATCTTTGTGTTAATGTGTGTGCGTGTATATGAGGTCATTAAAGGAGGCATTGTGTACGCAGAGAGTTTGATTGCCACCTATTAGTCACTGCCAGGGAATATCTGGATTAACAGGTGTGTGTGTGCATAAAAAAGTCTATGGCTGTATTGAAGTAACTCTGGTTTCCAGTGATTAGTCTGCAAAATGAGTTGTTAAAATCCACATCTATAAGGAGTAAAGCTGATTAAGCTCACAGTATTCCTTCAGATGTGCATTTCTCCTGCATCCACGCAAGCACATAAGTAAACACTCACACACCAATGAGTGCAAAGCTTATCACGGAAACTCCTCAATTTGAAAATAACAACAATCATAAAAAAACGTACAAACATCTGCAGCTCGTAACGTTTGTCTCAGGCCAACCCCAGCACACGTGCCTCTTAAAACTGCAGAACAACGGTTATTTTCATCTCTTAGAAGTCGCACTTTTATTTCTTTGCTCTCTCTCTGGCTCAACTGGAACCGTTTAGGCATTTTTTTTAATCAAAGACCAAAGTCATTAAAAACTGAGATTTGGCAGTAAAAGGCGTTCAGTGAGCCTGCCTCTCCTCCCTGCCTTCCATCAAATGTCTGTCTCAGTGCTAACTAGCATTTACTTAACCCAAATTTGAGAAATGTTGTTTTATTACGGTATTTAGGGAAAGTCTGTCGAAGCATGCATTAATCATGCACATGTATGTTAAAGTTAATTTCTTTGGTACAAAGATGGACCTTTAGTATTTTCTCGCCATGTCCAGTCACTGGTTTTATCCTTTCAGAGGATTTGATGTGTTAATGACACAGCTCATGTTGTGGAGTGAAATCTTCTCACTGATGTAGCACACAGGCAAACGCCCAAAAAGAATTTCCCATCCATCCATGTGTGTAGACAATGTTGGGGGACACTTTTCAGTGGTCAATAGCAGCTGTAATTTGTGGTAATTAGTCTCTCTTTCTGTTTCATGCATAAAAGAATCATTGTTTTACAAATGATATGTATATAATACATACATGTCAAACATTCTCAGAGTTTATGTTCAGTATATCACTCATTCAAAAGAATTGTTTAATCGTTTAAATTGGATTAATTGTTTAAATAGGATTCTTAATAGTCAAATTTGCAGAAAATGGGCCATTCCCAGCTATCAGTGATTTTTATGTCCCCAGGATGTAACTCTTTGTATTTTACTAGAAGTGAATATATTGTATTTTACTAGACTTTTATTATGGAGTCTTAAGTCCAACATAAAAAATTGAAATGACATGTTTTTATGATTTTTATTTTACATTATTTTATGCACAAACACTTTTAATGATGTCCCTAATGCAATTTTTCGGATTCAATAAAACAAATTTGTAATAAAATTAGAAATAAAGTAGAAATGGATTTATTTTGCAGCCCTCTGTTCATCCTCTATACAGCTTATCTCTTTCAGGGTCGTGGGGGGCTGGACCCTAACTGGACTGACAGTGGATGAATAGTTGACTATACGCTTGACCCATCACCAGCCAATCACAGGGCCACATTGAAAGGCAACCACCACATACACTCACACCAAAAGGCAATTTAGAGTCACCATTAACCTAACAAGCTTATTTTTGGTCTGTGGGAGGAAACCAGATTGCCAGTAGAAACCCAACATAGGCATGGGGAGACCATGCAAGCTGGCTGCTTCCTGTTCTGAGGACTTTCTCTTCTGTATACTCCAGTTCTTAAAGCTAACCCTGTGCATCCACAATAAAAGGAACGTCATCGTCACTTGAGTCAAAATCACTCATATATGGTTCAGGATTAGTTTCCTCTGCTGTTAGTGTCTTCCTGAATCCACAGAGAGAAACAGCACACCAGCAGGGTCAAGGCTCACAGGTGGAAGAACGCATAGCCATGTGCTGCATCGTAAAGTCCTGCCAAACACTGAGACATTGTGGAGGAAAAATAAAGCGCTCCGGAATATTTTGCCGTACATTCCACCCAACATAGTTTCATGGCTCATTTTTACATAAAATTCACACAATTACACAAAATAACTGTACCTACCAACATCAGTGAATCACACCGGTTGTCTTGTCCTCCTTAAAGCCGGCAGCGCTGCTGGAAGCTCTTTCAGCGACTTCACTGACTGTTGTCAAGTGCCTCATACAACCCAACTTCAAAATTACTGAAATATCACGTTAATCTCTCTAAATGGTACATGAGGTTAGTTGTAGTAGATAAATGAGTTTTGAAGTCCCCCCCCTCCTACTGATTCATGATCAGCTTTTCCTCCTAAGGATTGATGAAGTCCATCTGCAGGTTTTGTGCATTGACACAATTGGTTTCACACTTGTGCACATGTGAACATCTGCATATAAACACACACATCTGTGCTTGTGTGTATATGTGCACCTTTCTTTATTTGTAGTCTTATAGCAGCAGTGATACATCCTCGGGGCGAAATGTGTTTTTGATATAGAGTCTCTTCCTCTCCCGGCATGCCTCGACTACTCTCCCTCTTCCCAGGATAACAGGGTCACAGCATGGAGACCTCGACGACTCCACACCTGGAATAACACCACCCAGAATATCCGCTCCGCCTGTGAGCTGGAGAAGAAGAAAAGAGAGAGAGAGTCTTTATGAATGACGGGGACGGTCTCTCTCCTTGACACATACTCAGACCCAAACTGAGCGCTCTGCTGTTCTCTGCCTGTTTTTGCAGTGCAGGAAATATGAAACACCCCGAGGCATTTGTCAGCGGTCACTTGCATGTTCCATGCTCTTGAGTCTTGACTTGTGTGTGTTTTAAACTCACAAACCCGTGTGCGTCAGTCTTCCCCACCGGCACACCGCTGAGGTTCTGATTAATAAAAGATGAGACCAGGGGAAGTTGGACTGTTTGGATTCCCCCCTAACTCTCGCTAAAAAAGAAAGGAAAAGACGGGATGAAAGTGGAAAGAAAGAGAGAGAGAGGGCAGGGTCCACTCTGATCACCCCAGGAGCACACTGTGAATGAGAGAGAGAGAGGGATGAAGTGAGGACACACTGAGCAAGAAAGAAAGCAAGAAAATCATATATCCTCTGTGTTTGATGCCTGCAGTGAGGCTCTGTAATAGGGCTGGGCAATATAACAAGTTTTGAAGGTTTATTTATTTATTCTCTAATGACATTTTGGGTGAGCCGATAGTTAATTTAATTTTATGCTGTTTATTTTATTCTCGTGTCATGCATGAAAAATATGTCCAGCCCAAGGAGGCTTACAAGACAACATCAGTGATACAAATAGAGTAGAAACCATAGTCAATTATCATGTTACTCTGGGATGTTTTCATATCTGCCTACCTCAAGAGTCAGAGGAAGGATTCCTGTTCTTAACCGTGCAACCAAATATCTTTGACTTCTATTTTGACAATATGTTATCAAAATACTTATATCCTTATCATGCTGAGTATTGCAGCACTTGACATTGTGATACATGAAACCTTTTCTTGGCTGCATTTGCACCCAGAAAGAAAAAAAAGTCAGAATTCCATTAAAATGTATTAAAATACACATCTTGGTATATTCATCATGTCAACTCAATTTGATCAAAAGCAGGAGAAAAATTCACAGAATGATGTCCACATGTAGGCAGTTTGAGCAACCTGCACTGCTGTGTGCAGCCCCTCTCCAACTTTTAGCTTTACTGCTCTGAGTGGCTTCAGTACTGCTGTTTGGTGAAATAATGCAGTGACTGAGGCACACACCTGGGCTCCAACCAGTAAGCAACAAAAACCATTTTTTTTTTACCACAATATGGTGAGGTCTTGAGTCTTAAATAAAGTCATTGATGGATTTTGCTATTTTCTTAGCTCTCTCTCCGAACTGGGAGGCAGCTTAGACAAGCTAAGCATCTTTAATATTTAGCTTCACTGTTCAGTTAAGCCTCTGAGCCACTGTGTTGGTGAAGTAATGCTGAGACAGAGGCACATACCTGGGCTCCAACCAGCATGCAACAAAAGCTCTTGTTTTCATGAAATCATCTATTCTTTGATGTCCCATTCAAGTCCATAATAAATCCATACAATGGATTTCAATGCCAATATTGCATTTCTTTTGTCTCCTGTGCAGCCATGTTTGTTTAGTAACTCACTTCTGCACAATAAATGTCACCTGTCTTACACTGACTCAACAGCGTTATTGTGTGGATTTAATGAGTAGTTGATTTAATTTTATAGAACCAATAGCTTTATTAAATGTTGGAAATAGATACATAAAAAAACGTCAATACTTGGCGACCATAAATTGATGTACTATCACCACACCAAATATCACAATCCTATGGTGTTTCCATTTTTTCCCTCACCCCTGATATCCATATAGTTTATGTGACTGTTGATGGATGAGTGTAATGCTTTTTAAAAAAAAGATTATTCACTGTGACAACCACTAACCCATACGTGACTATTGACCATAATATAATCTGTTTGACAAGCTTAATGAAAAATAATGATATTGAAACTGTTGAAACAGCAATGGACAGAGAAGCCCTAAACACCCTACGATGGCTAATTTACCATTTGAAACTTTCAATATTTGCAGGCAAACTCCCGCACATGAGGCTGATACACTCAACTCGATCAGAATGGGTGCTATCCAGCCTCAACCCTTTCTTGCATGTCCTCATCTACTCTCTTGCCCCCCTTTCGACTTGATCACTCTTTCCTCTCTATCAAATGCTGGCACACATGTTCTCTCCAACCAGCATGTAGTTTTATGGAGATTTATTGCATCATTCTGAAACGCATGATATTTAAAAGTGTAGAAAACTTTGACAGCATACAGACATGTTGCCGAAGTTTTTGTACAATTTAGACAGTGTGTAGGAGTTTGTATTTTCTGATTAAAAATGTCCATTATTGGGTGTCTCAGAGTTCTGTTTTCACTGCCATGATATCAAATTGGTTTAAATGTAATCTGACTTTTTATGCGAATCATTGCCCAATGTCAGATGGGATAGGCTTTAACCCTCCAAACTAAAAGGGATAAACAGTACAGTTGATGGATGGATATTTAAGTGTAGGATTTTGATGTTGTGACAGATATTTTCTATTTTCCACATTTAAAAAATGTGTACTGTGTTGTATTGTAAATCAAGTATAAATATTGGAAAAAATAGAGATTAGTATTTTGTATTGGCATTCAGGTAAATACATGGATATGAGTCTTGGTCCATATTGCCCAGCCCTAAGCTGTAACTATAACCATCTCTTTAGCTTTCCCTCTCTCTTTTCCAGACTCCCCTCTCTCTCTCTCACCCCGATCTCTCCCACTTTTTTACACTCCTCTTTCTGCCCTCTTCCTGCTGATCTGTGCCAACCACCATGAAACCACTGCCACATTAGAGCCTTTAACGGGCACTGCCTGGCATCCTGCTCCCTCCGAATATATTATAGGCGCACATGGAAGCATGCAAATGTGTGTGTGTGTGTGTGTGTTTGCATTTTTATACACTTTCTCAATTCACAACTACAGGCTTTTGCCATATATTATGGCCTAGGGGATATTTTTCATCCTTGCAAAAGTGCCACGTGTCATTGTGGCTCCAAATAAACTCCTCAGATGTCGACTGGTTTGAGCAGATCGAGGAGGGAGAAGGCAGCAAATAAAAGATTCACATGTACCGACAGAAAAATTATATAAAAGCTGAAGAATTTATAAGGTATAAGGCTTGGACTGATGTTTATTGAGTGGAATATTAATATTTGATTTCTACTTTATTCTGTTGCTGCATACGATTATAAAAAACAGAGAATATAGGGCAGGAACAAAATTGTCATAAAAGTCAAAATAAGCTCATCCGTACTCTCATTTAATGCCCTGATTCCTCCATCAGTTTTCTGTTTATTGGCCCATCTGTGCAGCCATTATCCATTCATCATTCATAAATTTCAGACAATTAAGTTTTGTTGACTTTATTCCACCCGCTCCACAGCTGAGACACTGGCAGCCCTTCACTCAAAGCCTTTAATTGCCCAACAAAGCTTCACATTTAAACACAAAAGAGTGCATGGGTGTTTAACCGTATTCACCATCAGCTGGCCAAATTGTTCCAGTCTTTTATCTTTCACATGAACTGACCGTCTGAGTATTGTCTCCAACACAGACACACACTCACACTCACACACAGGCCCATGTTGGTATTTTATGGTTTGTTTATGGGGGGATGAGGATGTTGCTCACTCCCAGCTGACGAGGATGCAGCTGGACCTAGCTGACCACACCTGCTGACATCACACCGCCACGCCAAGGGGATGCTAGTTTGTTTGTTTGCTTGTTTCATGGAGATGATTTGAAACTTTCAAAAGATGGGTTCAACGACATGTCATTGATGCAGTTTTTTTTTTTAAGTCTTTTAAGAAGAATTTTATAAAAGCATTCAACAGTAAAAGCCTCCAGGGCAGAGATGGGCATTCTGGCTTATAATTAAAGAAGCTCTCTTTAGTATAGATAGTCTGCTCATGCTTGGACTGTCTATGATACATCTAACCATTAAAAAGTAGGGTTTGGATCCCATGTCCTTCTCAGGTGAGCAAAAACCCATTCACACATGCAGAAAGTTCTCAAATGTTTACTGAGTGTTGTTAAAAGAAAATTTGATGTAACACAGTGGTAGACATGCCATAAGGAGGTTATGTTTTTTCCAGGGTCTGTTTGTGTGTTTGTTTGTTTGTGTGTTTGTCTGTTAGCAAGATAACACAATAACTACTGGATGGATTTACATGAAAATTTTACCAAAGGGGGGGTTTGGTCTTAGGAAGAAGCCATTACATCTTGGTGCTGATCTGCATATTTGTCTGGATGCAAAACATTCCCAAAATTTGTGAAAAATCTCATAAGTTAACATTGGGCCGTATTTTAAAAAATCATGTCTCTGGCATCACTTGATGGATTCGCTTCAAATTTACACGATAATATATGTAATATAACTCTGTCATCATGGTCAATTTCCTCTGGATCCGATCCAGATTGACGTCACAAAAAACATTGAAGTTTACGATGGCAAATCCCAATAATTTCTCCTCGGCTGCTGTGAGGGTTCCACCCCCTTTCGTCATTATGGGAATTGTAGTTTATTTGCAAACTCACGTCAACGTTTTTCAAACCTATGTCACTACATTGCCCAGCTTCCCTTGCAATGCCAGCAGAGGACTGCTCCACATGGACAGACATGAGCGGAGACTCGGCCGTCATATCGGAGCGCATGGTAATCCAGAATTGTATCTTGGCAGAGCTCTGCCCTCTCCGAGTGCTTTTGTAGTTTGGAAAGTGATGCAGGTATCAAATTCAAAGTGAGTGAAGTTTATCAGTTTAAGCATCAAATATCTTGTATTTTTAGTGTATTCAATTAAATCTAGGTCAAAAGGGATTTGCAAATCATTGTATTCTGTTTTATTTACATTTTACACAATGTCCCAGCTTCAGTGGAAGTAGGGTTTGTAATAAATCTTCTGCATTTAAATATGTTGTGTGGACTTTCTTTGGACATTAAAAGTGGTAGTGATGGACCTATTTACACACCACTGATGCACCAGTGGGAGCAACTTTTGGTTAAGTAGATTACCCAAGGGCATGGCGACATGTTACAGCTACAAACCAGGCTTGAACCCTCCAATTTCTGATTGATAGTCAAGCATACCATCAGACTAAGCTGCACAGTTCGCCTGCCTCATGTTTGCTCACACAGCCCTGGAAGCTTGAAACAGTAGCTCATAAAGATCATGAGAGAACCACAACTTCACAAGTTAATTGTCTGTTTCTGGATAACAGGAAGAGCAACATGTAAACAACAGGTTAAACCGCCTACCTAAGGCTGATTTGCTGTCTGCAGCAAAATCATTTACACTGCTTCCGTTATATTCTGAAATTACCCGGACACTACAAGCGCTTGTTTTCCTGCTTTGAGTTGACGTGCTTGGCAGTAATTGACATGAGGTTAAAATGGCTCCCACTGATAATAAACTTTAGTAATGCCAGCGAACCAGTGCGGAGCTGCACCATTGGCATGCCCCAGAAATGGATCGAGGTGCAGACTGGAAACCAACTGGTTGAAGAGACTGGGGGCAATCTGCTTTGGAGTGTGTGGCATGTCGGATATGCCATGCAAGTGGGTCATGTGGAAATTGGGGGAAAGCCACTGACTCTATATTGTTAAGTTGTTGGGACCAGAAGTCAGGTATCCCAGGTTTTGCAGGCTCCATAAAGCTGAAGCTAAGCTTAGCTGTGGATGACATCCAATAGGGTTAGATTTAGGCCAATGGGCATCTTCACTGAATACTTATCCTTTCAATAGGGTTCAAATAGTCTGTGTTTGAATAAATAAAGTATTTGTCAATCCTACTGTGCATGATATTATTGTGTAAACTTACGTTTTCTGCACCACACAGTGTAATTCAAGAGCATTGCACTCTATTTTGCCGCTCTGTGCTGTCTGTTTATTACTGACAGTTGAGTTTTTCACGTCATCTGAAGGGAAAAGCCTTGCTGTACTTGTGTCCAACCACATGGATCAAAGCTTTGTGTCTGGTGTGTTTGATGGACCGAGGGTGGCTCTCGGACCAGTAAACATAGATCATACACCGACATGCATTTTCAACAAATGGATAATTACACAGAATGCTGCAGAATAAAGACCCAGAGTGGAGAGTCCTTTTCCTACATGTGTCCTGACTGTGTGCTGCTGTAGGAGCTCAGTTACAGACGCCCCAAGCCAAGAAAAAGAAAAGCGGGCATTACTGTCAGGTACTATCATAGTTAATGTCCCCTGACTGTGTGCCTGAGTAAACAACATTTACGCCTTTATTAAATCAGCACTGTATGATGTAGGCTGTAGGAACAGTTAATGGTGTATATGACAGATTGTTTCCCTTTTATATTTGGCTCTACTCAGGGCAGGTAATCACAGCAGGCAGGCATTGAGTTGCTCCAAATGTATTAATGCTGATGAGCCACAAAAACTGTAATTTCAATGTTAAAGCATAATCAATGACAAATGTAGTTTTGAATTGTAGTGTTTAAGTTTTGTTCCAAGTTGTGTTCAGTCCATACAAACATAAACCCATTTGTCTTTAGCATTAGCATGTAGTTCAGATTGTGTGGACACATGTATATAAGGTTAAAAAAACACTTCTGTTGTCTGATTAAAGAAAAAATTGTTGTAAATTCCCCAGAGGAGTTTATATGATATTTGCAGTTTTCTGCAGTTATTCTTGTCCAGACTGATGCTTCATACAAACCAGAGTCCAGCATACAGCAGACACACAGGCAGATAGGCAGGGCTAATGTGATCTTTTTGACTTGATTTTTATAACCCTATATGGGTCATGCTTCTTTCTGCAGAGCCCTGAATGTGTTTTCATCAGACCTGAGCCTGCAAAATGTAACTCAGTATTTATAAAAGGCATTTATATTAAAATGTTTTGGAAAAGTTGACGTTTTGAAGCTCTCTGTTCCAAAACTCTGCAGAGAATTGCGCCATGTGTTAGTCAAACCACAGAGTAGCTTTTCCTATTCAAACTGAAAGCGTGGATGTAAGAGTTGTTTGTTTATATTTCATCCATTTCATGAATGATTTGAGCTGAAAAACTGTAACGGTTGTTGCTTGGCAATAACAAAAGGTGAAGCCCAATGAGCCACAAAAAGACACACAGGCTGGAAAAAACTCACACCAAGCAGCCGTGGAAAATTATCTCAACAGTGTACAACATGTCATTACCTCCGCCAAGGAGGTTGTGCATTAACTAGCGTTTGTCAGTTTGTTTGTTTGTGAGTGGATAGGATAAATCAAAAAGTCATGAACATAAAGAGTTTGATGGAATTTTCAGGTGATGTTGGTCATGTCACAGGAAAGAAGCGATAACATTTTGGCTGATTCAGATGCAGATCCAGAACATTGAGAGATAGGGCAGTTTTCTACATTTTTGACAAAAACTAGGTCGGCAATTGTGGAAATGCCTTGGTGGAGGTTTGTAATCATAAAGCACTTCTGCTTGTTTAATTTGATAACACTTTGTGATTTCATGTAGTACTTACAAAATGCAAAAGCATGTTTCAACTCTAATGTACATTAGGCATCCAACGTGTTGGTTGGCCAATTGCTCAGTAATACTTGTTACTCTATTTATGGGTGTTTGGTGAATTTTACAGGTATTGCAAGGAGAAATTAAGAATAATAAATTGTAACTGAGGTATACAAGATAACATATAAATGACTCTGAAACTATTTAAGATAAAACATTCTTGTGATCTTTTATGATATAAAAAACTAAATTAACAGCAGTCCCGAAGACATCCTGGCTTGTTAATGCCATTTTAACTAATATTCATGAAAAACAAGCAAACTTTACCTAAAAATCACTGTAATTATTTAAGCATTTAAGAAAAAACTAACTTTTCTTTTATCTTTTAGTTACAGTTGAACACATAATGATGACATTTGTTCAACTGATAGTTATGTTTCTATGTCCACTCATTATGAACATATCATGGTGCATCAATGAATCAGTTCTTTAAGTTAGTTAATTAACATTCATTCTGCCTATTTTTACGTACTGTTTTTCAGTATTGGATTAATGTGTTCAAGTTAATTACAAAGTCTATGAGAGCTTTTCAAGGCTATTTTTGAAAAAATTAAGGACATTTATTTTTTGTAGCAGAGGCCAATTCATGAGTTACCTGTGAGGCTGGTTGTATATTTTTCTCTAAGCTTGCTGTTGAAAGGTGCAACATTTTGGTTTTGCAGTGATGCACAGTGATGAGCTAGAATAAACAGTAACCATAACCCACTTAGCTGCTTGATTAGCAAACTGTAGCACACTCAACTGGAATTATAAAGAGTTCAAGCAATATTTGTCCTCATGTTTTGCGTTTCCATGCTACTGTGGCTTAGAGAGAGGGATTTGTCAAAGAGGAGAAACTGAACTGATTGACGAATGACCCACTGAGTCAAAATTTCTCCATGATGGGTTAAGATCCAAAAATTGAACTGACATACAAGAGACCCAAAATATTCAATAAAAATCAAATCAAAGCCCTCTTGCCCTAAGTCCCCAAAATATGGTCCCTCAAGAATACTGCACTCACATACGTGTAAGATGAACTGGATATGATCAAACAATATCAATTTCAATATCAATGACATTGATTACAATTATAGTTGCTGTGATGATATTACACACATGGGGACAAAAAGACATAATCTTGAATGCATAGAATCAAGTTGTTGTCTTGTACTAAGTGACCCTCTAAGATCTCAGTCTGAGACTTAACCCCTTAAAGCCTGTTGTATAATATTTGATACATACTTTTATGATACCTCTATCTAATCAATATGATCGACAAATTACTAAAGCAACATCTGAATACAATCAGATAAATAATAAAAATGTCCTCAAGTGGATTATCAGTTGCCAAAAACACCTAATGTATCAAATGAGATACAAAAAAATATATGTTAAATATTTTGGAAAGTTTTATATTTTTGAATTTCAGTAGAAAGTGAAATAAACATTTCAGCTCCAAAAAAATCAGAATTTTCTGACTATAACATGTGTTTTCAGGCTTTAAAGGGTTAACTCTGAGAGTTGTAGAAAATCTGTCTTTAGCTATGAGATAGCGTCAGATTACAGTAAGAAACTCTTAACAAGTTTTTGTAAAGTCTTCTAGTATAAGGGAAGCATTATTTAAAGGCATGCTTTAAAAGTGACAGAGGTGTTGACTTTCCTGCTTTAATGTCCCATTTGTAATTTTATCAGAAAAGATTAATTGAAGTGGGCTCTTGAACTTTGCTCCAGTCTTTATGTCTAGTTTAAAGGGATCTTAGTTGTAAAAACTTGAATAAATCTTTATTTGGAAGCAAGGGGGTGTCAACTTTAAAAGTAACATTTAGTTTGAATACATTCTGGATACACAATCAGTTATTTGTTTTTATTGATGCAGCCTACTTCAAGACTGAATGTTGAGTCAGCTGTTTTACCTCCAAAAGCTTTGAATTTACAGCTACATTAAAAAGCGCTGAACCCAACAGCAACAGTTTGTCAGTCTGCAACAAACTTTTCTTTTTGGACACCATTTCTGAATGTGATATTCATATTTTAATAGATCCTTTGTCTGCACTAAGCAAACTTTTCTCTGCTTCCCCTTACAGAGTCAGCCGTATTCTACTGTTCCCAGTTTTTGTGCTATCTTATGCTAACCAACTGGCAAAAGTTGTATATTTATTGAACTTTTCATCTGTCTACAAGAAAGTGAATAAGCACATTTTAAATATGTCAAACAAATTCCTTTAAAATGTTGGTGTTGGACACCAACATTGTGGTCATATTTTAAGTGATCTAAGTTTTTGCAGAGTTGTCCAACATCAACTTTTTCTCTGGCTGCACAGCTGCAAGTTTCTACCCAACAATGAAACAGAAAATAAAACAAAGGATATGAAATTATATGTCGTTTTAGAAGCAGACAAAGGACAGTGTTTTTGTTTCACCATGACTGTTTTTGTTTCCTTTGTTCCACATTCTTGTATAATGTGATGATTGATAGTCTATCCTTAATGTTACAAGATGGATTTGCAAAGTTTTACACAGTTTATATGCATTTATTTGACTTATATTTAAGAGAGAAGAGGAGGTCCTAAAGGAGGAGAATTGACATAATATTTTGGAGAGTTAGTAAACTTGGCAGCTGATGATGATTGATTGGTGGAAAGCGCTTACTAGCTCCTTTTAAAAAAAAAATGATGTTATCTGTTGATCGGCTGCTGTGCGGCTAAACGCGGCAGCTAAATCGTACTAAACACCACGAGGCGGTGAGAGGACAGAATCCAGCGTGCAATCAAAACACAGTTAAAGGGCCTGGAATGGGAAAGACAGGAGAGAAACAACCCATGTGGACACAGAGAATTTACTCCTAATAGACTATGACAAGGACCCATTTTTAGTCCCGCGGTTTTGGGTTTGGAGTGTGTAGACAGTCCAGGAAAAGAGATCATTGTCTTGTGATGAAAGACGGTGTCTGGGTTTGTGTGTGTGAGTGAGAGAAAGACGGCCACTGTTAACCTTGGTCACATTTTTCTTTTTGGGCTCAGAATTTGATATGAAGGTTTTCAGCAGCTTTGTCCTTTTAGCACCCTGTACGAGTGGATTTCTCTACATGCTTGGTGAGTTTTCCATTGTTCAAAGTCTGTTAAAACAGCTTTGCACTTGGAGAGCGTTCTTTATGCCTCCATGTAGGGCTGTGTGATATGGACAAAAACTCATAACTCAATATTTATTTGCTGAATGGTGGTATTTAGTATTTTTCCTTGTGTTTTTTTCCCAGGTAAATAATTGTTAAACATTAAGATTTAAAAAAAATAAATAAAAAAAGGAAAGAAGCACAATGTTAGGATAGTTTTGATGCTGAGGGCTGAAGAGGCTTGAGGTCTACAGCTGCAGCACATCATTTTACCCAGTCATCATACATTCCCGGGAGACTCCCGCTCCATTTTCTTCTTTTGGCATTCTGAAGCTCTACTTAAAACCTTCTTCCAGATCCAACTGGTCTTATGATTTTAATTGTATATTGTACTTTTTGTTTCAAATGTAAAAGGCGGACAGGGTTGTTCAGACTCAGTCTTGTTGCCACCAGTCTGTTCGGTATAAGAACAACTATATTGATATTTCTATACTGGCTAAACTTATATCTTGTTAAAAAAATATCAAGGCTCCCGTGAAAATGAGATCAATTCATCTCAAGGAGTTATGCCTCCATAAAAAAAAATATTTTTAGAAAAATACTTCATATCTCTCTCAGCCCTACCTCCATGCAAAAGATAGCCAGGGCTGAGGGTATGATGCTTCGATGAGACTGTCCATACATACATATATGTATGTCTGTCCAGGCCATTCTTGTGACTGTAAAATTATAAGGATGAGGGGAATATACTTTGAGGGTCAAAGGTCAAGCTCAAGCTCAAGTGAGTCTCATGTTCATCCATTGCTTGTAAACCCAATATTTAAAGGAAGAAAAACAAATGACAATCTTAATCTGACTCACCAGATGGATGATTCAGTATTTACTATTCATCATATACTGTATTTCACTTGCCCATCTGGGCATTAATAGGGCCATCGAAAGTGTTTGAGATGGGCAGAACCTTTCCAAAAGCACATCCAGCAGGTGACTGGATGATCGTTCTGTCAATCATGTTCTTTATCGGGAATTCAGATAGTGTAGTAAGGCAAATTACTATTGCCATGTACAAAACCTGAGCCACTTCATAGGACAAACACCTGTCAAAACATGCCAGGTGTGGACTGACAATTTCCTTTCTATTGAGAAATTCTTTCAATGTTGTTTGAGTTTCATTTGATAAAAAATATGGTTACAGATCTGATAAAACTGCTACTAAAGCTGCTAGCATCTATGCTTATCTCTGTTTGGGCAGCCACTTCCTTTGTCATGTTTATAGCTCGCACCTCTTACTGCTTTACCCCTTGCAAGAAGCCGTGAAATCTTAGAAACACGTTAAATTTATTTGAACTTGTAACAAAAATCAACCCTGAATAAGGATAAACTGATAAGATTTTAGGGGTAGAGGATCACTTTCAATGATCTCATGTTTGTCGTTTGTTTGTGAACATCACATCTGATGTCTGACATCTGATCTCTCAAGAAAATTTTCAGAGATTTCCTTCAAAATTTGCTCAAAAGCCCACCCTCACTGAAGGATTGACAAAATACATTTTGGACCCAAAAGGTCAAGTGTAACCTCGCAAATGGTCTGTTTCACATATCCACAGGATACATTTCGCATTCAACTGGGTAACATCTTATTGAAAATGAATGAGAAGGGCAGATCAGCCTTACTATCTTAAATTATGTGTTTTAACATTACTCTGTATTTGTGATTTTACCACAAACTGCTTTATTTGTTTTTTTTGATCAGGTGAACACATACTTGCATTTTGAGTCTGTTGTTGCTCTTCTATTTCAAGCTTTGTCCAAACAAAAACAGAGCGATGCCAGAATCATAGGCACTCCTCTCTATTTACTAGTTTATTGTCAACCATTAAAAAGCAGAATAATGAAGGATAAGTATTGTAATCAGTCTTTTAAAAGTTCTCCCTTCATTTTTCCTCCTCTCCACCCTTCCCATACTCCCCTCTCCCCTCCTGCCCTCACTCTTAAACCTCCCTTTGCTTGTCAAATGCACTCATGCATGCTGGTCTGAACTTGATAGACGTACAAAGGGCATTGGCAAGATGGCCGTTTGCATCTGCATAAATGAATGCGTGTAAATGACGTCTACATATAGCATGTGTGGTCTCCCTGGATGCTTTTCATATAATCTTTTTTAAACCATATTTTCATCCATCTAGCTTTCAGATCTCTCCCACTTTCATCTGTTGTGCTCATTTTATTCTCATCTACAACGAGGAATGTGCTAGTTTTATGTGAAGTTAGCACATATGCCAACAGGCCTGTGATGTGCATGCCAATGTATGACGGATGTATTCACGCTAAGTGTTTGCTTGAGATGGATTCAAATAAGTGTTTGGAAAGGATCAAACTGCTTCACAGGGAAAGAGTATGAAAGGGAGATACGGGTGAACGGAGTTTGGGTGTCAGAGCCCCTTGCTGTTTTATTAAAGTTCCTCAGTTATCCTGGGAAAGGGGGATGGTAGATTGAGATCCAAGGAAGAGTGGGCCTGAGTTTGGGGTGTGTAATTCCTGCAGAAGGATTTTTAATGAGGGGAGATCTCTGCAGGTAACTTCCTTTACTCCACCTCACCCCTCCAGCCCAATCTCCCCCAACCTGAAGAGAGCAGCCCATCTGGTTGGACTAAACAGCAGATTAGCACATTAGCACTGGAAGACGGGTAAGCAGCACCACAGGAAAGACGGAGCTAACATAGGACATTGGCGCACATGGCGAAGGACTCATTAAAGGCAGACATAAAAGTCGCACTAAATTAAAGGCAAACTGCATCCGCCTTCATTAACACATGGTAAAAGTTTGACTCATAATTGCAGCTATTTTACTTGGCACACAAACACCTTAATCCAACATTCTCCTGACACTGTTGAATTCATGATAAAGGTTGGTGCTCTAATACTGTTTAATTATTTTTGTGCCAGTTTATCATTATAATTCAATTTGTAATTGTTAGAGCAATGCAAATTTCTCTAAAAACACACAACACTGCTGTGCATCTATTTGTTTATTTATTTTTCTGTTTAGTTAGTTATTAAATGACCTTGCAACAGAAAACACCGGGGGATGAAATAAGATAAACAGCCTAATATTTAACTACTTTTTAACACATTTGCACTAGTCCTAGATGTCTCCAGACCATATTTTTTAGGTTCTTGCAAAAAATCCATTCATATATTGTAATTAGGAAAAGCTACAAACCCCTCTGCTTCAATGTCAGTTTTTGTGTAAAACCGAATGAGAGGTGTCTGAATTAATGTTGTCAGATGCCCCACTGTCCCTGTATGATAACAGTAGCCAGTGGCACCAAATATACTTTCACTGACACAAATGCCAACCTGATCAGAAAATGACTGCCAATAACTTAGTGCCCAAGGACACTGATATCATCAATCCCAATGGTATCCTTAAAAAAAAGCAAATGTTAGTGTTATTCAGGTTTTGGTGTGAGGGGAAGGATTCTCGAACAATGAAGTCTGAAAATGTCACTTAAGTGATGTTTTCTGGTAAAAATGAGCTATATTTAAGGATTTTTTTTATCACTCATTTGGTCTTTTTTCCTGTATTGATACTCAGGAGACAGTAGTTATAGTCAGAGAAGGGACAAGAGAGAAGAAAAAAAACATTCGCAAAAGAGGCTGCAGGAAAGATATTAAACCCAGAATAACCACACTAAGGCAAAAGCTAGTACATGGGCTACAATAGGTCCCCATTTTCAGAGACATTAATACTATCCCAGGTACTGTTCAAGGACCTAGAACAGGGACCATCAACTACATTTGTACAAGGGGCATTTTCTTCTTGACAAATGCTTTGGGAGCCAGATTGGAAGAAAAAAACATAATAATAATAACAAAAAAAAAATCAATTATCATATGAATATTTTGGTGTAATTAAAACATTATTATTTTATAATGTGATTTCTTTCTTAGCCCTTAAAAGTGAGTTCAATCCCTATCGGCCATCCTGCAGCCAGCCACATGGGGTAATTTTGTACATATCTTGGCTACTTTTTTTCTGGGTTTGTCATGTTTTCCATCGCTGGGTTTGACCCAAATATGTTTATTCTCATGGTTGTTTGTTGGCTGATAATGGCTCACAGTTGGATTTCTGTACAATGGATCAAATATGTAGTCATTCTTTATAGAACTGTTTAATTGCAGTCTTGCATCAGTTAATAGTTGTAGGAATTTAAGAACAAAAAGTTATCCTTAAAACAACAACAATTTCTCATACTCCTCATATGTTAAAACCAGCTTTTCTAAATTTGATTACACTCAGGGGGGCAGATGGGAAGCTTTGGGGGGCCTGATGTGGCCCCCAGGTCACCAGGTGATGATCACTGGCCACAGGTGTCTAAACCTGTGGTCTACATCGACGTCTTTGTTTTCTACTGTTATCGTGGAATTTAAACACATGCTGTTTTAAAGAGATGACAGTTAAAAAGCCTGTGCGGCAGCTCCACACGGTTAATAATGCTGACAGACTCTCTCCTTGCCCTCCATCCCTCCAAGCTGGTCACATGATTGAAAGCTACCAACACTGGCCTGGTATGATTAGATTGATGGCTTTCTGTTCTTGACAGCATGTTCCTTTATTATGATGCATGTTTAAGCAAACTTGATTCAAGAAAGGTGAAGTGGCTGTGTCAAAAGCCTTTCTACTCTTCACTTTCCAGCTCACTTTCTGGGCATTAATTTTCTGTTAAAGAGGTCACAGATTAGTTTTTTCCTTTTTCACTGCTCTTTCTGTTTAAAAGGTGCAGAAAGATGTTGGCATGTCACAGGTATCTAGGTTAGATTTTTTTGGCCCTGATTTTTATGGTTGCAGGGAACAGAGCTGTGAGAAACTACAAAGCTGCCAGGCATGACTTTGAGGGGTGCTGGATGCCCATTCATGTGTGTTGGTATTGCAATAAAGTGTGTCCCGACACGAGGTGTTGAGTTAGGAGCTGCTAAAATGGCCACATCTGAGATCACAGCTGTGTGTGAACATATCATCATCTGTGCTCCTGGTGAGCAGGATTGGAGGAGGAAGTCCCGCCCTCCAAATACCTGCATGTATAGATCCAAGGTTTGTTAAAAAATGTAACAATATTGAAGCTGCTCTTCAAAATACTGTCATTGTAATGGCTCAGATGATCCAGTAAAATTGGAAGTCCTCTGTCTTTGTGATTGTCCCCTTGTCCACGTCCTGTTAAGCTTAACACAAGAAGTTAATGTCTGTATCTCTGCTAGACAACACCATAGTAATTAGAAAGGCTGATGCCCCCCATCCAGCAATCACAGGTGCTTCCCTCATAGAGATGAAAAGCTTAATCCATTAGTAGCAGGGGTGGAAGGGAGACCTGATGTTGTCTTTTTTCAGCGATTTTTTTAAAGATTGCTGTGGTATCCCTTTAAGCGGTGTCATAGAAAATGCTGTTTATAGTAATTGCCTTGAAGTGTGTGTTCATTTGTGGCTGCAGCATCAATGATTTTGTTGATAAATATGAAAATGATGACAGACATCCTTTAATGATTTCGGGGGGGATCAGACATGGTTATAAGAGCATCAATGGCCTAGATAAAACAGTTGGTATTTTAAATCCAGAGGACCACTAAATGCAGAACCATAGGGTTACTTATCACTTTATTTAGTATAGAATCTTTAATATAACAATTCAATGTAAAATACGTTATAAGTGAATTTATATGCATGTGAGTTTAAAGTACAGAATATGCTAGCCTGCAAATGACAGTTGGAATAGCTCCTTGTTTAATGTGATCAATACAAAACCCAATCCAAATATTTTGTATTATGGTTTTAAAATCAGAAAGTAAAATTAACGATTAATACTATAAACCCTCCAAACAAGCCATATCAAAGACTGATTCAAGACCCCCCCACAACCAACTGATTTGGTCAGTTTGCAGGCATAATTTTATTCAAAGAAGTTCCTCTTTGGCTGACTGCAGACCAGGTGATAAGGTTTTTTTTAGGCCGGCCTGCATTGAGTCTGACTCAATCTCAAGTCATGAAAATGAAGTCTGGACCTCTGATGTTAAGCAGATCAGCAGTGTGTCCACACAGGCTCTGTTATATTTACATGTTAGGACATTAAAGAGACATTCACATGAATTCCACGAGGCAGTAACGTCTGTGCCAAATTCATGCTGCTGTACAGCTTGGATGTGTGCAACAAGGCGCATGCCCCCACATACTGTACACATAAAGGCAGAGACACCATGTGGACAGGGTCACATGGAGACAAAAACATTTCCTTTTTAAAACGTTCTTGTAATGATGGCATCGTTTCAACAAATGTGTCCATCCACATGAAAACACTGAAAATGCTGTAGTACTTATGTCAGGTCTGTAAATGGAGCTGTAAAGCTGCTGTAGACATACACAAAAACCAGAGAGGAAGACATGGAGCATGTGCATATATCATGAGAAATGTAAACAAACACTGGCATGTGGTGCTCCTCTTGTCCTCTTGTTGCTCATGGTGGTGGTAGAGGAGCAGAAGATTTTGCTGTGAAAACCATCACACGCTTCTGCAGCACAAACGCAACACTGTATTCCGCCATTGTTTCTATTGTCAGGGTAGAGGTGGGACTGTGATGCCATCGTTTTGGAAAATATTGTTGTACACACAGAAATGCAAGGCCGGCATTTTCAGATTTATCAACTCTCAGACCTGTTTTCAAAAATGTGCGTTTCTGTTTGGACGAAACGCCTGTACAGTTTAAAACTTGTGTGGATATGCCTCGAATTCGAGTCCTCGTGCCTCCCTCTCTCCATTATCACGCCTCTGTTACTACCTCTAGAGACAAAACAAATGGGGAATCATTGTTTCCCCTCATTCAATCTCCTTGACATTCAAAGTGGAGGGTTAGCCTGCGTGAGCTTTCTCCGGGCATTGTGATGTTGCCCCACAGGCCAACAACATTCTCATTGGGCTGACTGATGACTCCAAATTGTCCTTAGATATGAGTGTGCATGGATTGTCTGTCTCTATGTGACCCTTTGATTGGCTGGGGACCGATTCAGGGTGTGCCTGGCTTCTCTCCAGGGATAGGCTGCAGCCCCCTGCAACTCTGAAGGGATAAGCTGTGTAGATAATGGATGAATGGACTTAGAAGTTTCACTTTGTCGCATGAGTTAACATGAAAAACATGAAGCTTATGACCTTTACTGCAGGCTG
Source organism: Cetoscarus ocellatus (assembly GCA_037902135.1). Lineage (NCBI taxonomy): Eukaryota > Metazoa > Chordata > Actinopteri > Labriformes > Labridae > Cetoscarus > Cetoscarus ocellatus. Next base: position 739,132 of record JBAMNC010000523.1, on the reverse strand, counting down.
TCAGCAGGGGGAGCTCCAAATGTGTTGTCTTTTCTTCTATAGCCCAATCGCATCATGTCATTCTTATTTCTCAAGTCAATGCATCAACATCCTCACACATCACACAGAACTAAGCTGGCTCACAAACTCATTGATAATTAAACCAAGATGTAACCATGGTGACTAGAGTTTGTAACAGTTGTGATGATATTTACTGGGCTCCAGTAGGTCTTGTTCAGCAAAAAGAGTTTTTAACCACTGATGCCAACATGTCATGCCAACTTTGAACTTGCTGCAACACAGCTGTGTGATTGGAAGAAACCCCCACACACACGCACACACTAGCAGTCACAAACACTTACACAACTTGTTCACAAATATAGACCTGTCTTTGTTAACTCTGCATACACAAGCAGAGTTTGTGCACAAGTTTAACGAGCTCATTTTGCCCAGCCAACGAGGTGTGCTATTAACAACATAACACATGCTTATTGAATACACACTCTCTCACACAAACACACACTTCCACACACAGTATTACCTAGTTAACGCAGACACAGTCAAAGTCAGCTTCACCTAAACACACACAAACACAAAATAATCTTGCCAGGCTGATTTAACGAGCACTAATGAAAGGGAACAGACTTTATTAGCTCTCTTTAACGGCCAACACCCCACATACCTAATCACATTCACACACTCACACACATTTAACCAAATACACACACAGAAACAGATGGGTATTTTCCTTCAAGGGCCAAAACAAGGATATCACGGAAAAGTATGCAGAGATTTGAAGCTGGGAGCAGCGTGAATAATCGCCTATAATTCTATTTCCTGTTTGTTAAGGTGCCATCCCAGCATCCATCTGGTTTCTGTTTGAATCCCTGGACCCCTCACTGCTTAAAGAGCACAACCAGTGCTATCATTAAAGTTCACTAAAACTCCAACATGATGATTGAACAAATCAGACCGTGGAAATCGAATTAGAATTGTGGTTGAAGAAAGAAAGAAAAACAAACCCACTGTGCACCCGTAACAGGTATGAGGTGGATGTAGGGCTAGGCAATAGATTGAGTTTTAAGATATAAGACATAGTGAAAGACAGATTGACGTATACAATGTCAGACCTACAAGTTGGGAAATGATTGCTGACAGTAAGAACTACTATAACTAAGGTTCAAAGAGCAAATATAAAATCAGTGAAAAAGGATGGGAAAAATCCTGAAAGCGGATTCAGACAGATGAGTCTAGCTGCACTAATGTCACACCTGAGATGCATCATTATTCAGCCACATGCAAACATTCCACCAATTTTATTTAGGCTTTGTCCACACGTAGGCTGCTATTTTTAAAAAACAAGGTTTTTCTGTGCCTTCTGGATTTCTTTCCACATACACACAGCGTCTTAGGTCACTGAAAATCCATATTTTGGAAAACTCTGGCCAAAGTGTAGTTTTGAAAACACTGTTTTCGGGAGTCTCCGTGTGGACAGGGAAAACAGGGTTTGGGGCGTGAAATGTCAAACTCCGCACAGACCTCTCCATGTAATGTAATGTCACACTACGCAACATTCTCTCTGTTGTTTACATGTGTCGCAGTGGACTTGGTTATATTTTCCATTTTAGGTGTTGATAACTGGACTATTTACATGTTAACACAGACTTCCTGTCACTCCTTCACTGTGATGCTGGTTTAAAAACACTCTGATGATACAAACCCTGTCAACATTTTGGACAAGACTTGATGTTTTTGTTTCACAAGTGACTGTGTTGACAGGTGACCCATGACTTCTTGCTCTGTTGTTGCCGTGACTTTAACAGTTGTTGAAACCAATAAGTGCACCCATAAGTATTTAATAACAGGATTGTCTCAAACTGAAAACTAAACAAAGAACTATTTACTCAACACCCCTGCTATCATCAGTTAACAGGTTAAACTATAACACCAGTCAGACATGGTGGTAGGAAAAGATAAGGAAATAAAACTGCTTTTGCATAGAAACTGGGAAAAATGTGCATTTCATGAACCAAGTTAGGAGGTTATTAACAATCTTTGACAGTGCATTGATGAATCTTTTGTGTTTTCCCCTGGATGGAGATTTTTTTTTTAAATATAGGAGAAAAACCTGATTAAAAAATACCTGCCTACGTGTGAATGTAACCTTAAGCTGCAAGACTTTTTTTTCCCTGATGCACTGCCAGCATTGCCTGCATAGAGCTGCACTCTAGTTTTTAACCCTCTACCACTTTAGTATATATCCACCTGTTGGCATTGATTTGTGTTGCTAATATGTCTTTTGACAACATATTTTAGGATTCGGTGCCATACAAATAAGGATGTTAATGCAGTCCTTAAACTACACAAAAAATGGATTCACTGCAGATTGTCTAAGTCAAGTTTTTGATTTGAGGAGCCAAATTCAAAACCTTTCAACGATCTGCAGGAATCTTTTTGGAGCCTTTTCTGTAAATTTTATTATGCATGAAATTTAATAGTATAAATACTATTGCAAGTTTCAAAATACGGAATGCTGCATGTGTTTTTGTTTAACTAATAACTTTGCTTATTAAAACTTAGAGGGACATAATTGGGCATATTTGTTGTCCAGGACTTATATTATTTTGCCACTGAATCAACAGGTACTAACTGGTTTTACTAGAATTGAATTAAAAGTAACTTTCACGTTAGTGGCACAGTTTGTTATTTTTCTATAGATAAAAATATTGAGATATATTTCAAGTATTGCCTGTTTGTCTTTGTGACGCAACTGCATTTCCTCTCTGGAATCGTCTTTCATCCCAGTCATTGGTTGGCGTATCTCTTCCTCAGGCAGAGTCAGAGGTGCTCATAGCAGCTGTCAGCTGGTAACAAGAGCTGGGAGGAGAGAGAAGCAGAGAAAAAGAGAAAACAGAAAGTCATCGAGGGATTCAGACCCTCCCCTCACAAAGTGAAAGTCACTTAAATGTATGACCCAGAGTTAACCAAAACATGCTGTATGGAGGGATAAAAATAACAAACAAACTCAGAGACACTTTTAGATAAGAAGCAAAGAAGCCATCAGAATTTGTTTTAATTTGAACAACATGGCACCTTCAGATTTAATGTACTTCCTTTGAGTCAAATATCTTACATTTGAACTCCTTTTCTCTAAGAATAATAAGTTTTGAGCAATTTGTGTTGTATTGTTAGACATTTATGTTACTTTCAGTTTAAATTGCAAACATTAGAACAAGTGGAATTTTCAGTGGCCCCAAGATATGAATTTATTTCAATTGTCCCAATTTGATTTTATTGTGATTCTTAATATTTTACAACATGTTAAGTACTGTGATAGTAATACATTATTATTTTGTATTTTCTGCATTTACATTCTAAAAGAAAAAAAATGACTGAATTCTATAAAATTTAATAAGAAGTACATATATCATACTATGTTCATCATGACACTTCAGTTTTATTAAAAACAGGTAGAAAACTGACGTCCACATGTAGCCATTTGATGTAGCCTGCTCTACCGTGCTTAGGCTCTCTTGAAATTTTGGCTTTACTGCTCTGAAGAGCTTTAGTGCCACTGTGTCTGTGAAATAATACTCAAGAATTTGCAGCCAGCATGTAACAAAAGCCGTTGTTTTCCTCAACATGGTGAGTTCTTGAGTCTTTGCACAGGAAGCAAGTAATGTATTGAGCTGTTTTCTCGGATCTCTCAGAACTGGAAAACAGCTTTAACAAGCTAAGCATGTTAAGAGTTGGCTGGTTTATCAGTAGAAGTGGCTTAGCATTAACTTTAATGCATCAGCTTTTGCTGTCCCTGTGATGAGCCCTATGTCCACTCTGTTTCACTCTCATGTGTCCCCATGTGTCATGTCCATCTCTTATTTCCCTTTCAAAGTCCAAAATAAGTCCACACAATAAATTTGAACGCCAACAGTGCGTTCCTTTCATCTCTGCCTTCTGTACACCCATGATTGTTTACTCTCCAGCACAATAATGACAATGTCATCCGCCAGCACCATCGTAGTGACTTAACGAGTAATTGATTTATTATTTCCATACTGTAAGCCTCATTACAGGTTTGAAATTAATACATTAAAAAATATTAATACATGGTAGCCATGAATCTATATAATATAATATTGTCACACCAAATATGATGTGAATTGGTTTGTCCCTCTAATAATTACAAACATAAAAAAGAAAATGATTGAGACTGAATGATTTTTTTTGCCACATGCTGCTGCTGAGCTCTTTTTGTCCAAAAGATTTGGCCAGTCACTGCTGACTCGCCAACCACAGGGTGTTGTGGTTAAGGGTCGAAACACCCAGAGAAGGTTGGAGACCCCCTGTGTATGTTAGCATCACAGATGTATTATACGACCATCAGAAGAAATAGGATGCAGATTGAGAAACAACGCAACATCAAAAACACAGAGTACCAAACATGGAAACATACTGCAGTCACAGAGAGGAAATACAACATCAGGGTTTCCTTCACAGTGTTTTAAATAAAGTTAATTCTGTAATTTTCCACACATTCTTTTTTAGACTTCTTTATTGCTTTAACATATTAATAATAGTATCAAACAGTAATGTTCGTACAAAGTGTTTTTTTTTTTAAACCAAAAAGAACAAGATAAACAGATACAAACAATTATACCCCAACCCCCCAACGTACCCCTCCCCTGGCACATATCCCTTTAAGTAAAATAAAGAAAAAAAAAAAAAGAAAACAGGGTTAAATTTTCTGCACTTTCTTCACACCCTTTTAAAAACATTTCTCACTCATGACACTTTATGATTTTGAAATCAAATGTAAAATTGGGCTTTTATTTATGTATTTATAAACATGGAGCAAAGTGTGTATATGCAGAGTGTATGAGGCTTGTGTGCATGGGAATGGAGCGAACATTGCTGAGTGGTCACGGCATCTCGGCGGGTAGAGCTGGCAGAGTCTTTGCTGTCCACATTAAACCAGCAGAAATCACCAGAACAATTGGGAACAGATTTTTACCAAGGTACCTTTATGACAATGTTCCCCAGAAATACTCACAAACAGCTCACATACACACACTAAAAAGCCACTAATGACCTTTTAACCCAAAGCATTGAGGATATCTCCTCGACAAATGGGATTTAGTTTCAAGCACATTCACTCTGAACTTTTCTAGATGTGTTTTTATGCCTTTGTATGTTTGCGTCTTTGTGTGTGTTTCTTGCAGGCATCTGAAAAATACACACACCCGCTGTTCCACTCTGTTTCCTCCCCATAAAAAGCAACACTTAGCACTTCATTCTCGAGCAGTTCTGACAACATTATACAGGTTAGTTTAAGAGAAAGGAGGGAACAAACAAAGACGGAGAGAGAGAGAGAGAGAGAGAGAGAGAGAGAGAGCGAGGGAGGGGTAAGAAAAAAAAAACGGAAGCCCGGTCACTCAGCTGGGAATATTCACAGAATTGTTTTTAACGAGTTAAATAAATTCCCACAAATGAGGTGAGAGAGGAATGAGCGAGCGAGGTGAAATTAAAGCGAGTGTTTGGCTCAGCGTTGGGGAATATTTTACAAGCTGCATTAATGGCTGTTCTTAAAACACTGCTATTAAGAAACTGCCATAACGTTGTATATCATGGGCGATTATGTTCACACACACGGGCTTACACAGCTAAACACTCTCTCATTTCACTCCCTCACACACATATATTAGCCAAGGCAGTTAAATGTGTGCTGGTCCGACACCTTTTTATGTAAATAGCAGCTTCCTCCTGCCCAAACAAACTGCACCTCTTCTTCGGCAGCACACACACAATGTGGCCATTTACACCAATTGTAGAACTACCCTTAGGTGTGAAAATGTTATGTTTTCAACCCGGCGACCCAGGCTGCAGTGGGCCTGTCGAGGATGGGCACACGTGGCTGTGTTCACCAAATGTCGGCCTGCGACCATAAACAGCACTGCTGCCGGAAATGGCTAGTTTTAGGGAATGCAGACTGGCAATTTAGGCTGAGCATTTGTCTCCACTTTGCAGCACTTAGACTAAATTTCTGACTCTGTTCGCACCAGAACGGCTGTTTTTTCATCCTCTCTTCATCATTCACCCCAACTTCTTCCATGAAAATTTTTTCAGGCTGGGATTGTTTTGAACATGTACATGAATGGTATTTGCTTTGTAGATAACACTACTACTGCCTGGTAGATGTCTTCCTCTGCAAGACATACAGGAGCAAGACAATTAAACTAAAGTTGTGGGTCAACAGGTAGGGCAGGAGGGGATTTTTTCGTAGTATGATTTGTAAAAATCTAGTGAGCAAGGAATGAATACGAGGTCAACCTTTGAAGTCCTAGATCTGGTCATTTATCATCTTTTAGTCTAAGTGGCCACTTGCTCAAAGAAGCTTAAAGAAATTCCTTAAAATATTCTATGAATGAAAAATAGGCCTAACAAGGCTGACCTTTGAGGCCTTATCATATGCCCAGCGGTAAGCGTTTTGCCATGTAGCGCAGGCGTCTTCTATATTATCCGCCTGATGCAGGTGCAGAGCCAGTCCTCCCTGCAGACAGTGTAGGCAAATGTTAGGGGCTCCAGGAACTGCAGTGAGCTCCATTTATTTGAATAAAGCCCCTGTGGTTAATCAGCTGCCAGTTTGTCAACTTCCCCTTTCTCTTCCTGCTCCACACAATTCACTATCTCCTTTTCTGTCTTTCTCCTTGTTTTTCTCTCTCTTCATCTTTCTCCATCCTTGTTTTTCTCTCTCTTCATCTTTCTCCGTTTTTTTTTTTTTTATTATTTGAAAGAAAAAAATAACCTCACCCACCAGATGGACTGTTCAATATATTTCATCCGTCCATCTGGGAAAGAGCCTATGGAAAGTGTTTGGGGAGGGCAGAACCTTTCAAAAGCATATCTGTCAGGTGATTGGACTGTCCTTCCGTCAGTCACATTCATTACAGGTCAATCAGATAATGTGGTGAAATGCGGTCAAAATCTGGTAAAATTTGGGCTGAAGCTGTTAGTATCTTTGCCAATCCCTGTACATGCCGTCACTTCCTGTTGTCGTCTCACTCTTAGCTCCCACCTCTTCCTGCTGGATGCTGACTGGGCCGTGCTGCTTTGGGCCCCTCACAGTCATTGTAGGTCGGAACTTGGCAAGATGGATCTCTCTGATTACAGACATTTGATCAGGCAGATCCATCTGCACTGCCAGGTTAAGAGAAAACATTCATATGACAAAAGAAACTTTTTTACAAACATGATTTACAATCATGCTAAATGACATGAGACGAGATGAGATTAGATGAGTTGCATTTGATGGGTTCAGGATCGGCAACAGAATAAAATACATGCATAAATAAATGAAATACAGACATTGAAAATTAATAGAAGTTACACTGCAGCACAGGACTGCATAAACATAGCTGCAAATAATTGATATGTGTCTGACTGAATAAAGATCAGCGTAAATACTAATATAATAATGACTACAACTGTTAGTATTACTAATTAAAAGAATATTTATGATAACAATAATACTTACAATTAATATTTCATATTTTATAAATCAATATGATATATTTAATAATTTCAGATGTAAATTATTTATGAGATCAGCTAACACTATGAAAGTATGCAGTGTGCTCTTTGGCTGTTCATAATGACTTTTAAATGCATCAAATAAAGCTGTGTAGAAATGTCTAGTCAGTCCATTAAATTCCTATTTACAGTTCACTGTGCGATTTTGCCTAGGGCTCCAAAATGGCTAGGGCTGGCTCTGAGCAGTTGTCATTTTCTCGCCCAGCATTCATGCTTCTAATAGGGGGTGTGTTTTTATGAAAATGAGGAGTGGTCAGGGTCACAAAGCTGCTGTGTTCCTATTTTGAGGACGAAGAAAATGACTGCACTTCTTCCTCCCAAAGTCTTGAGTCTAGATCTTCAAATTCTTTCATCGTCAGATCTTTGGCTTCTTCTAGTGTCCAGCAACTTGATAGAGAGCCTAATGTTGGCTGTCTAAGTTGATCGGATTTTATTCTGTTTGCACAGGAGCCAAGTCCATGGGGCATTTTCAGTATTCTTTTTGATTACATGTTCAACTAGAAAAGCACTCTGAGAGCGCAGACCTCCACCAAGCAGCTCAGTTCCAGCCATAAATTGTGATTTCCACCCAATATTATAGTCCTATATTTACTTTAAACGCACATTGTGGAATGAAAAATATCAGTCTACAAGAAGTGTGATTATTGTTTATTTAAATATCATCCAATAGAGTGACCTAGTTAGTAGTGGGTCTTGTAACTTGTTGACTGAACAAATTTGCTGCTGCTTGTACAGATGTTGGTGTTGTGCGTGCCATGTCGCTTCCAGTGAGCGATGCTACCGCCTGTCAGTCAGAGCAAAACCCAAGCGCTTCAGTGCACGGAGCATTCGCTCTATGTGGAATTTGGGGGTTAGGTTTTTACACTCACACACAAAAAACAGACCTCTGCTATGACGGACTATGTCCGTATTGACATTATCAGCAGCCTTGTTTCAAGTCATTAACAGGCACGTCTGGAGGGACTGCATACGAGCAGAGTTTCTATAACGTTAATGGGCTCACAGTAACGTTACTAGTAGTTGTGAGTTGTAGAGGACTGGGATGTTTATCACAATTTCAGGAGAGTCTGCTGCCTTAATTTATCTAAGAAACCAAGGCTCCAGGAACAGCGCCAGGCTTTCTCCATTTGAAAAACTTTTCCTCTTCTCCTGTCTGTGAGTTGAACTGCATGCACAACTTTCACTGCTGATTGGTTGTTCACTGTGCCACGCCTCTGCATGTAACCAGAGCGTGTGACCAATCCGATGGTGCTGTGGGTGGGACAAAATATGGCTCAGTGTTACATTATGGGATTTCATTATAGACTACAATGTCAATCTGGATCAGATCAGCATCAAAATGTTATGACTTCTTCCTTGGACCAAACCACACCTCTGGTAAAATTTTGATGTAAATCCATCCAAAAGTTGTTGCGTAATCTTGCTAACAGACAAACAAACAGACAGACCCCGGCGAAAACATAACCTCCTTGGCGGAGGTAATTAAATAGGTGTTGGTGCCTTTTTTGATTTTTACTCCACCTCAGTTGAGCCATTTCCCCCTCCCTGCTCACAGAGGATGGAAACATTCAATATCTGTGCTGCTGATGTCTGTGTGCTTACTCTCAAAGAACCAGAGCACCCAATCCTCCAGTGAAAGCATTTGTTGACACAGTAACAGTCATTTATGTTGTCATTAGTTGCAGCAACACCTGCATATGATCTGTGCTTTGTATCTGGTTAACCCACTATTACATTGTTCACCTTGGCCCTCCTGGAAACCAATTCTCTCATTGCTTTCACCAACCTTTTTCAGCTACGCACCTCTCCAAGGTGCTCCATCAGGAACTTCTATTGGTTGACAATAGTAACAATCTTGTCAGATACATATGTAGTTCAGAGATTTATTCATCTCCTCAAAGTCAACCATGCCCATTTCTGTAGTTGCTGTTTTTTTTTTTTTTTGTATCTTAGCCATGCTCAGGGCCCAGCGGATGTTTCCCGTGAACTGAGGAGAAGCCTTCTGGTGAGGTCTGGTGTAGGCCTTTTGGTGGCTGGTGAGGCCCGCCAAGGCAGACAGGCCTAAAATGCAATCCATCTATAATCTCCCCCTAAGCTTACAATCCATTGCAAACACTGGCAGGGATCTGCAATTAGTTGGCTGTCAAATGCACTCCAAGAAAGTGCTGCTCTGTGCCTCCCTGCTGCTGAAAAACAGAAACAGGAAGAGGAGCTGCTTAGAAAAGTCAAAAATCTGTCTCACATGACAGGCGCTAAAATATGCACTATTTCAAAGCTGCACCAAAAAATACTATGACAGATGAACGTTTCAGAGCCAGTATGTGGACATAATTGACAGGATATAATAGGGATGTGAATATTATAATATGTTACATTTCGATTAATTGGGAATTAAAGCCTTTCCCAGGGTAAAAGTGTTTTTTGAATGCACATGCTGCTTTCCGCTGATAAAAACAGTCTTCAAGATTTTATTTGCCATGTTTGTTTCCAGAATTCAAAGATGATCTTTTTCCACATCTGCTTTCTGATTGATCCCAGCTTTAAATGAAACACTGAACTGCTTAAATCAGCAGCTGCCTATTTTGATACTGTTTGCAGTATTTATTAAATAGATGGAATGAAAAAACAAAATCCATGAGTGGTGTGTTTGTTTTGCGTCTCCATGGAGAATAATCATGTCATTATGTTTTAAAGACTTTAAATTCTGATTTCACTTGATCTAATCTCTTAAACTTGAGTCAAACAGCGAATATATCTGCTGAAACACACAGTACCCACAGTGTAGTAGTATTAGCCGAATCTGTGACACCCATCCTCTATTTCCTCCTGCCGTCTCTTTATTTAACTAACGGAGGGATCAGTGGGAAAGGATCTGATTGTGTTTCTAAGTTATGGTCCATGAATCATGTGTATATGAGAACAGAAGGCCTGGAAATATTAAGACATCAGACGGTATGGAGCTGAATATTTTCTTTGTTATTCTAGGCGCCAGGGTCTGCTGCTGAAGGAAGTGGCGGGCATTGTGGTCAGTAGCTGCGTACAGTATGGAGTCGACAGTGTGTGCGTACGCGCACACTTGTGTGCGTGCGTGTGTCCTGAGTGGTGATCGGAGGTGTGGCCTTCAGTCTGTCAGGCCTCTCTGTCTCTCTCTCCCTCTCTGTCGTCTCACTCCTCCTCTCCTTCCCTCACTTTCTGCAGCGCTGCAGTCTGAAAATGTCCAATTAAAGTCATAAACCACATGTCACATTTAGCCCTGACACACACTGACACAGATACTCACATACACATTTCCTTTGCAAAAAAAAACAACACACAACTTTTTGCTCATAGGTAAGCAAACGTGAACACTAAAAACACACACACTCTAGAGCTGAGAAATATATAGCAAAAATCATATCTCAGTAGTTTTAGCTGAGTGACAATACAGGTTCAACATCCCGCCACTCTCATTATGAATAACTTTGTAGGATATTTCGCAGCCACTACAGAAAGTAGCAATAAAATTATTCTATGAGTATCATTACCAGTGACTCTGTCAAATGAACTAAGTTTCTTTTAGGGCATGAACACACAGAGAAAGAAGCCAATTCTGGACCTAAAGAGGTGCTTTTCAATAATAATAACTTTATAATGACTTTATTCATATAGCACCTTTAAAAACAGATGTTTACAAAGTTCCTTAACAGAAAAAACAAAGGCAGAAAAAGGCAGAACTCTGGGCACAATAAAATCAACAATCAGGTTAAACAGAGACCAAAAAAGAGTCAAAGGAAAAGACACAGATGGTTATGTTAATTAAAGCAACAAAAGGAAAGAAAATGGTAAACTGGTGAGAGAGAAACAGCTGAAGTAATTTAGGAATATGCCAAATTAGAAAACAGTTTTATGTCAACATGTACGTATGAAGAACATTAGAGAGGAAGGTGTTTTGTTTTATATATAATGATAAGGAGACAATGAGACAGTATATAGATCATAAGTTTATAGATACATAGATAAATTGATGACAGTTGATAGCTGACGGCATCACATCAGGAAGATGGAAAAGGAGAGGGTAGATAGAAGATGGATAAAAGAGTAAAGATAAATAAATACATAAAATAAAATAGAAGACAAACGATAATAATAAAAAAGGGAGTATATTAAAACATGAAAAGATGGTAAAACAGGACTAAAACAATGGGAAACCGGTGAGTTAAAGAACGGTTCAATAAGTAATTGTAAAATAAGTATGTAGATAAAATAAATAGCTAGCATGGATGATAAACAAGTATGTAAGCAATACAAATAAATAAATAAATAAATAAAGCATCATGTAAAAGCAAGTTTAAAAAAGTTCGTTTTAAGGTGTGATTTACAGATGTCACTGATTCAGCTTGCCTTATCTCCTCAGGCAGGGCGTCCCGAAGTCAAGGAGCCCTGACAGAAAAGGCTCGATCACCTTTCGTCTTAAGCCTCGACGCTGGAACAGCCAGGAGGCCCCCGCCAGAGGATCTGAGGCTGCAGGCTGGCTCATAAGGAGTCAATAGTTCAGACATGTAGGTTGGGGCCAGACCTGTAAGAGCTTTAAAAGTGATCAGTAAAATCTTAAAATCAATTTGAAAATGGACAAGGAGCCATTGGAGAGAAGCAAGGACAGGAGTGATGTGATGTCATCTATTAAAACCAGTTAAAAGACTTGTATGATCTGAAAGCATATGAAAGCCTCATAGATGTACATGCTGATACCTCTCTGAGTAGAAAATAATTGAATAGGTGAGATATGCTCTTTAATACGAATGTTTTTTGTTATCTTTTGTTGATATATATACTTTTATGGATAATCCTGGAAGGCATTGGCCACCAGGGGGCTCTCGAGTGAACAAAACAACAGCGGATTAGTTAAGATGTAATGACCCAGTCACTCCCACCCGCCTTAACGGTGTACTGTTCATTAAATTAAGCTGTCAGTTAAGTTAAAATGTCAAAAGTTGGTTTGCTGAGTAGTGAAGACATCTCATGAGTCCTCAATGCTTAGAAGAGAAGAGAAGTAACACTGAAGTTGGGCATAAGAGACAACAGATCTCCATTCAACTTGGGGACTTATATTCACAGGGGTTGGTTGATGGAGTCACAAGAGAAAGTTTGGGGGACAGAATGGGCAGCAAGCAGAGGTCAGAGGTGCTTCGTCACAGGTAAGCAGCACTAACTAAAGGTGCATTCACACCTAACTTGACTTGGGCGACCTGGGCAGCCACTCTCCATGTTAAATCAATGTACAGCCGTGATGTGACGGGGCCAGCCCTCACGCAATGTGACGGACGTGACCTGGGTGACTCAGCCACGCTACCAGGTTTACAGAGTGACAATCCATGTCCGTGTGGGAACGTTAGTTAGTGAGTACATTAGTTCTGCCTTATTCAACAGAAGTGGTGATTCCCTGTGGTCCTGTTTTTCCTCGTCCGCATCAGCTGCAGTGTTTTATGGTTGGTAGATGAGTGAAAAGGGTACACTTGGAATAATTTCAGCTAATACATACAAATATATGCTATGATATGATATGCTGCAGTGAAACTTGAGCAGGCACGACGTCACTGAGCGACGCGACGGTGAAAGAATGAGCTATTTATGGACAGGTGACATGACTTGGGTGAGCAACGGAATCTCAGTTGCCAAGTCGCTTTCGTTGTGAATGCAGGTCCTGCTCCCTTGTAATGCAGCCTTTCACACATTCCTACATGGCAACGGTGAATAAACGGTCCCCACTGTCAGGCCCATGTCTGTCTTTGAAAACTTAAAGAAACATTTAAAGTTATGTGAGCTTTCTACAAATTTAAATATAACAGAATTAGTTAATTTGGAAAAAATAAAATAAAAAATGTCAAATTGTACATACTGTACATTTAACAGTATTGAGTTCTTGTCAGTATCATTATCAATACTTTTATAATGTTCATTTAAAAGCAGAGACCACAAAACATTGAAAAGGTTTCAGTCTAGTATACTTTGTATTTCGTACATGCATGATTCTTCTGTGACATGCAGATAGCATAATTTGGTGTGAACAACATGAAAGCATGAATCTATCCATCAGGCAGGTGTGTGTGGTGTAAGGGTGTGGGGGATATTTTCTTGGCATACACAATAAAAACACAACAGCCTACATAAGTACTGTTGCAGACCGTGTCTATTTTTTAGGTCCACAGCGTACCCATCTTGTCATGGCTTCTCCCAGCAAGAAAATCGCACCTTGTCATGAAGCTCAAATCATCTCAATCTGGTTTCTTGAGCATGATAGTGTGTTCACTGTACTCCAGTGGCCTCCACAGTCACCAGATCTCAATCAAGTTAAACACCTTTGTGTTGTGGTGGAACATGAGATTTGCATTATAGATGCGTAGCAGACAAATCTGTAGCAACTGTGTGATGCTACACTGTCTGGCCAAAAAAAAAGTCACCACCTGGATTTAACTAAGCTAAAAGGTACGAGCCTCCTATTGGATAATTACTGCATGGGCGATTATCTTTCAGCTGGCAACAAGTTATTTAACCCCAGCTGATGCAATGAGTAGCTTCTCATTTCTGAAACAACCATGTTGAAAGACACAACCTGTGGTCGTGAAAAAGATGTTAGTCTGTTTAAGAAGGGTCAAATCATTGGCATGCATCAAGCAGAGAAAACATCTAAGGAGATTGCAGGAACTACTAAAATTGGGTTAAGAACTGTTCAACTGCATTATTAAAAATGGAAAGGATAGTGGGGAACCATCGTCTTCAAGGAAGAAATGTGGTCGGATAAAAATCCTAAATGTTCGTGACCGGCGATCACTCAAATGTTTATCAAATTGAAGAAAAACAACAGTAAAGCTCAGGGGTATGTTTAATAGTGAAAGTAAGAGCATTTCCACACGCACAATGTGAAGGGAAATAAATCTTGTGACATTGCAGAGGCTTTTCAAAACAATGTCACAGCAGATGCATGCTGTAATCAAAGCTAAAGGCGGTCCAATGACATATTAGAGTGTGTGAACTTTTTCTTTGGTGGTGACTTTTTTTTTGGCCAGGCAGTGTATCATGTCCAAATGGCCGAGAATGTTTTCAGTGCCTTGTTGAATCTGTGCCACAAAGAACCAAGGCAGTTCTGAAGGGAAAGTAAGGTGCACCTAATACAGAGCCTATTTGGTAATGTTCAAACAAAGTCATTATAAGCAACAATGGTTAACCTTATTGCTGACTTGATTTTATTTCTGTTTCCTAAGCCTTAATGTATACCCCAGCCCTAACATGCCCTCAGAGTTCCTGCCCCCTTCTGCTTAAATATCCTGGTTGTTAAAGAGAAATGTGCAGCAGATTTCTGAGGCTCTGTGTGCGACACATCTGGCCTGAACCTTCAGGAAACGACTGGTTCACTTCACTCTTGTCATCACCTTCCAACACGTTTCTTTCACATTTCAATTTGGGAGCGGCACAGCAGGCAGCTCCAGCACACACACACACACATACCAATCTGTATGGGCACATGAACTCACGATACACACACACGGTCCATATTAACGACAGTGGGAGTGAACTTTTTGGTGTTACAGCACTCTGCTTTCAACCTCTCAGCTCTGAGGGGTGGGCTTGGTTTCATCCTTCTCTCTCTCTCTCTTTCTCTCTCTCGTCAAGCTTTTGTTGACAGTAGAAAACCTCTAAACCAACCATGACACAAACTCCCATGTCAGGCTCGGTCAGGATTGTGTGGGATTAGCACAGTGTGATGGTCTGAAGCTCTGAGAAATACATTTCTCACTGACATGTATTATATGTGAGTGTGTCAGATTTGCAATCCTATAAACACAATGACTTTGTGAACTACCGGTAAAACGGACTCAACACCAACACTCCAGGTTGGGTTAGAGAGGGTAGATAGTTTTAACAGTTACATTTAGGTTATATTTGTTTGCATCAGCATAGTAAAGGACATTAATAACTAGCTAGTGTGGTTAACGTCATGTTGAAGTGCTCTGTGAAAAATCTACAGCTTGGTGTCTACTTGTGTCTTTAACTCATACTTCAAAGTTTGTTTTGAGACTATAATAGAGGGCTCTGCTGCTGCTTTGCTGTGCACTGCTGCTCTCTTTTCCCTTTGGGGATGTAGCTTGCTGCTGCTGCACTGAACAGCTATGCAGCCACAAATGTACTAAAAATCAGTGTTAATTTTGACATCACTTTTTAATTTATTTTTAGTTATAGTCATTTGTCTGAAATATCTTCTACTTTTAGTCAAAATTTAGCCATCTAAAGTGTTTTAATTTTAGTATAGTTTTAGTTGAGGAAATTTCACAACAATTTTAGTCGACGAAATCTACTGTAAATTTAGTCGACTAAAATATGAAGTGTAAAGTGTAAGGCATTTTTATGTTTCCTTGAATTCATGAAGTGATGTTTTACACTGGGATCTCGCCATCACAAAGCTAAGGTAGTTGTGATTGGATGTCCTTGTTAACTCATCCAACCTTTCCACACAACCAAAGCAGCTGTGATAAGATATATTCCTAACTTGTCCCTACTTTTTACATGACGAAATTAGGTCTGATTGGATTAAGTCTCCATCAGACATTTTAGTCTAGTTTTTATCTGTTGACAAAAATGTCAGTTAATTTTGTTTTAGTTTTAGTCGATGTGCACCTGTTTTGTTTTAGTTATAATCTAGTTTTCGTCAGGGGAAACAAAAAGGTTGTTGACCAAAACTATGAAGAAAATAATTAGTCAACAAAATTAACACTGCTAAAAATGTACTTAAGCTGCTAACATTGCTATATATAATAACTTAGCTATGACTAAATATTATATCGCAGTTTTCTTTTGACATTATGAGAGAAAAAAGCAGCAAAAAAATCGGTGCTACCAGCCTGGTCTAATCCACACACATGATAAAACTTCAGGGAGGTACAAGCTTGAGAGAGGTGACATTTACTTGCACCCATGAGTGTAGGAAATAGAAACTTAGACTTTAAACTGCAGTTTCTTTTTGCAGACTGATACCTTTTTAAAAAAGCCCCAACATGAATTCAGCGCCTACTGATATATGTGCTACTTGTTCTCATCTCTCCTCTGTTCATCTTTTGGTTTTGAGAGCTCATGATATGTCTTAACTTGGGTGTCATTTTGATGACTGTATGTTCACTCTCACTAATGTGTTATTGGTTTATGATTAATTTCCACATAGTACCGTCAGTGTTGCGGAAAGGCGCGTCCTCGCTGGAAGCATATTTAAAGTGCTGCGCAGAGGAGCGCAGCCTTGATTAGCTTGAAAGAAAAAAAAAAAAACAGTATCATAGGATCACTAGAAAATACAATTTCATAAGATAAATGTAAGGTCACAAGGTAACAAGAAGAGTAACATGGAGACTAAAGGTTATATTGCCTGGCTAACTTTGATTTGTTGTTTGCATCTTTATTATTTCCACTGTATTTTGAAATTCTGGAAACTCTGAGTGCCTGTTTCTCCATTTTGGGCCAATGTGTTTGGCTGACACTGACACGAGGTTGAAGCAACTCCCACTAACAAAAGATTCACTGTGTATTACCAGCGAATCAGCATGAAACTACGCTGCTGGCATGCGCCAGGGACAGAGCGAGGCGGAGGATGTGGTAAATAGACTGATTTACAAGACTGGGGGCTATTTGCTGTGGAGTGTGCTGCGTAATCAGAACACTTGGCAGACAGACTATGTGGAAATTAGTGGTTAAATTTTTAACAAAACAATGGTTTAATGTTACACTAGCCTTTTTTTTGGGGGGGGGGGTGGGGGGTGGCAGGACTAGACATTTTAGGCAGCCACTGGCACTGAAAAGAGGGGGAGGGGAGAAATATTAATGCCACAAACTTAGTGTCTTGTGCTTAGAGGCACTCTACCATGTGGAGAAGGCATGTAAAACACACTAAGGGGCATAAAAATCAACAAATCACAGTCAGGGGCCTTCAAAATTTGTTCTGTGTCGAATTATAAAATGTTCTTAAAACTGGTATGGGCTGTTATTAAAGTGTTACTGACCAAAGAATCACGTTTTTCGATAAAATATATGTAAATGGAAATTGAGTTGTTTAGTTTTGGTCAAAATCTTCACATTTAAGTTCAGGTTGTAAAGTTTGACATACTGCGTTCTTTATGATCTCTACCATGTGAACTTTTAAAGCTGAAAAAAAAAGAAGGTGACACTTCCTTGTCGGCAGCTGCAGCTGAATCTTCTGCCTCTCATTGGTTTTTGTGAGTTTATCCATGTCGGCAGTGCAAAAATCAAGCATGTTTGATATTGAAGATTTGAGATCTTTAATGCACCCAATCAGGTGCACTAAAATAATCACTGATGAAAGACATTTGAGGATTATTCAGATAAATTGTAGGCTGAGACTAATTTGTCACAACTGACAAATCAGGGCAAAAACCTGGCAATAAATCATTGAACATGTAGCCACCTTTAGAGGTAGGAAAATATTCTGAGTGCATGTTCTTGATGGGCAATACCAGAAATTTTTTAAGCTGATATGATATCAATACTCTTTGCTATTTTTATTTGATACTTATATTAATGCCAATATCAATTATCTCCTGAAAGGGACTCATAATGTTTAGAAATTACAAAAGCACATAAAGTAAAGACTTAGTCTAGACTGTTAGATTTTAAAAGTGAGTGAGAGAAAATACATTTGAAATAAACCTATCAGTATTTTTTTCCACCAATGAAGACTAAAGTGACCACAGTTTTCAATAAACTGATAGTTATTCAAATAATCCAAATACAAACATGAAAAATGTAGGCAAGTATCACACTGATTTATCAAGCTTGGGAACTTGACAAAATCATTTCAAAGTTACTTAATAAGTTACTTTAAAATACTTCTTGGAGAATAAAAATGTTTAGGATAGTGTTTTCCTTCCATCAAAACTGTGTTATGTGTCTGCATGCAAGAGACGTGCACAGCTGAGAGCTGTTTGATGAGTCTAATTGGTCTCCACAGTCACATCACAAAGAGAGCGTCCTGGCCTCAGTACAGAAAGAAAGAAAGAAAAAGTTTTGATAAGATAATGGATCAACATTTTTACATATTGATAATCGATACTCCCACCCTTGGTGCAACTTCTGTGAAATACAGTACTAAGAAGTGCTATTACATTTAGAAAAATGAAGTCGTTCATGCTCAAAATTACTCACTGAAGTCCAAAAATCCATTGAATGTCACAGCTTTTGCACTTTCTAGGAGTCCCAGTTAAATTGTGTCCCCCCTTGATTCAATTTGTTTGTCTGTAAACATACAAAGAAAAAATACAGTACATACAAACATACACACAAAAATTCCCATGAGACACATTCCTTACAGTTCAATAAAAATCTCTGAAAACATAATAAGACCTTTTTTAGAGGTTGACAAATGTTCAAGTACTTAAAAGGTTCATTGGCAGGTTTTAGAGCACAGAAGGGTTTTAGATTAGGGACCTTTTTAAATACTTCCTATGACCATGATTACAGTGTTGAATGGTAATGTTGTTTCAAAAATATCAGTACTTTGTATTTAATTCTCTAGATCTGTGCTCACTTTACAACCACAGCTCTCCTGCATGAAACTGATGCTGCAGACAAGTTTATCTGATACTTCAACACTTGAATATTACCACACTTTGTCTAGACTTGAGTCAAAATTCAAGACAGCCTTAAATCAAAGCTTGCTGCTACTGTTATTAAATGTTTTTACCCTTTCTTTATTACAGTTTTTCTTGGCATTAGGTGATTTCACAAAGCAAACTTCCCCGCATTTCTCCTTGAAGCAACCTGATCTAATTGAAATGTTTCTGTGGGCAGTGGTGGTTTGGTCTCTGCTCTGCTTTCATAGTATGATGTTAAAGACACACTGCCTACAGTCCTAGATGGCAGCCTTTGTTTGTCTGTTTGAAAACCGCAGAGGAGCATTTATAATCAGTGTCTCTGCAGCGGAGGCCACAGAACATGAGAGGTTTGTACCGCAGCAGCATGCAGGCGCTGACTGATGACACGTTAAGCATGCCATGCCACTCTGACTGATGATGACACGGGAATGAGGTGGTGGGTGTCACGGCACAAATGGTGACACGCCAAGGAGGCTGCGGTCACGGATGAAGTCATCAGAGAGTGACAGCAAACTAACCCACTTCCCAAGAGGAGAGATAATTCAGGAGCAGGCAGTAACATCAACACCACAAGGGCCAGTCCTGGACAGAGGAATTAACCACTGATTAATTAAAAGCATGTGGACAAGGTAAAATCACTGTTGGTTTTACTGGTTTTTCTTACACTTGATACTGGCTGTTCTCTGTCTCTGTTTAATTGATGCTTCTACCAACACTAGAAGAGTCTTGTGTTGAAGAAGTGACTCACATTCCCTAAAGCTGTGTTGTTAAACTCTGTTAATTATCCCCTGCATTTATACAAATCCCTTTTTGACAACAACAAACCTTCCACAATGAGTGTTAACTTGTTGCATATTGGTTTCACTCGGAGAATCAACTGGAGCAAAGAGCAGCTCATAGCTTGTCTTGAGGCTGGATCAGACAACGCAAAGTCAGCCAGATTTTAAATATATGGGGCCCTATTTTGATGTTGTGGAGTACATTGTCTAAAGCCTGTGGCATACAGCAGTTTGGCATGTGTTGGTCTATATTTAGCTATTTTGAGGACGCATCTTTTCGGCGCAAAGCCAGGAGCAGGGCACAAAGAGGATGGAATATGTGCCTTGGGTATACATGGGTGTGTTTTGAGCACAACATAGATCAAACCAATCAGAATGTCAGCTCTCACTTCCTTTAAATCAGTGTGCATGGGCTTTTGGAGTGAGTCTTAACCTTGATTTTTCATATTACTGTACCGTGTTATTTTTTAGATAAAAAAAAATACAAGCAATTGGATAAATACTTACTCCTTTTATTAATTACAAATGGCTTTTGAGATCAACTGTAGCAAAAATGTCTTTCATAGTAAACCAAAACAAATCAATTTCATGGGACTTGTCTTTCTATACCTGTTTTTTTTCTTCCTCAAAAACAAATCTGATTCTGCAGTCTAGCAGCAACCTTTGCAAGATTAAACAATAATTGATGGCCTCTGCATCAATGTATCGTCATCTATGTCTGCATCACAATACATCTTTTGAAATATAAATTTTGACACCCCCAGGATTAGACTTTTATATGTTTTTGATAGACCTGTTTACTGTACATTAATTACCGTCAGCTTTAAGCAATTTATTTTCTCATTTTCCTCACAGGAATCTTTGGCTCTGTTCACAATTGTATGCCTGAAACACTGCACAACCTTTTTAATCATCTGTAAACATAATTTTCAGTGAGATTCATTAGTAGGTATACAAATATCATAAATATAGCTCTGTGCTTTGAGAAACTTTTAATCCTGTGTGTGTGTTTTTTGTTCACCGAGCATTATTGAAGCTACTGAGCACTGAGGAGCACTGGAAAAGAAAGGCACACTGTCTCTCACCTCTTTGTCCCATTATGAACTTAAAATTTAAAATGCTCTGATATTTAATGGTAAAGCTGTGCTGCTGTGCCTCCCGAGTGAGTGAATCAAGCTCAGTAAAGTGTGTTTTATGATCTTTGGGATGTGTGCCAATCTCACATTTTTAAAATTACCTGAATAAAATGTTTTTGCTCCTTACTTTAAACACTGTATAAATAATCATAAAAATGATCATGACCCAGACAGACAAATTTTTTTTTTTTTTTTTTTTTAAAAACCTCATCCATCTATGATTTTGCCTACACAGAGGCTTCACAGGAGAAACACTGTCCAGCCCCACATCTTTAAATATTTTGTTTTTTCCTGCAGTGTTCCTGTGGCTGTCCATGCATCAGCCTGTTGCTTCCACCAGAGGGCAGACAAGGACAGCAGCTCTGATCCCCTCATAGGTGAAAACCACAGAGAGCATCGCTGGAGACACATTGATCAGGTATGACAGTGTCCTATCTTAATCAGTCTTTGAAAACCTGTAATTTCATTTCCCCCCTTGGTTTCTTATTTTAAAAACTCTGTTAGGCTTGATCACTGTCTTTTTTAACATGAACTTTTGATACTTTAATAAACCTATTGTTCCAGCAGGACATGTGAGTACATTTTTCCTTTTTATAATGTACCAGATGTCCAGATTAAATATGCAGCACTCAACCAAAGATGGATGTATTCATTGTTCAGGTTTCTCATAAAACCTTTATTCTTAGTGACTTAAAGACAGTTTCATAAGATGTCGGCCGTGCAGCTTGTCCTTTCAAGACATTTCAGGAGATTGGCATTTTATGTCCTGGTTCGTGGGCAGTGTGGACTTTAGCAGCACAGTCTGACATTTACACAGAAAGCAACAAGTTCATCTTTTGCAACAGTTTAATGTCTTCACTCCTCATGATGAACAGTCGGTTCCATTGAGCCAGGTCTACAGAGTATTTGCTGCTAAATCACTAGGAAGCAGTATAATCAAGCCAAAAAAGAGGGAACACTAACACAGGTTAACATCAGTTTTTAACCTGACACACCAGATGGACTTTCTCACGTATCCTTGGGATATATTTCAATTTCTTCTGGCCAACATCTCACTGAAAGTGACAGGGAAGACCAAAACTTATAAATGAAAGAAATGGAGGCTAATCGAGTGGAAGCTTTGTTTGTCACACCCATCACAGGCCCGTCAGAGGCTTGCACTCACTTCATGCTTTCAGCACAATGAACCCACGCTCATAGCCAATGCCACCCTGTCCTTAAAGCTGGTGTATGTATTTAGATGAAACTGGAATAGAAGCATTTCTGCTACCTCCGCCCTTCCCTGTTTGTGCTCCAAGCAATGCCTCTCCCATTACGTTCCTTTACATTCGCTCTGGTAAACAGAAAATAGCATGGGTTGTTACTGCGTTGTATTGTATTGTGTGTTTGTGATTTTATTTAATTTTTAGAGAATGTGGTTTCTCCACAGCTTTTATCTTTTATATCAAAATAACCTCTGAGAATTTTCAGTTTGGTTTTAGAGCAGGTCACAGCACTGAGACGGCCCTCCTCAGGGTGACTAATGACCTTCTTTTAGTGGCAGACAGCGCAGAGACCTCAGTTTTAACTCTTTTAGATCTCAGTGCAGCCTCTTTTACAGGGGATCATGTTATGTTATTTGTTCGTCTTAAAAAGAGGGTGGGTATCAGGGACACTGCACTTTGCTGTTTTCAGGCTTATCTTTTAGAGCAAACCTTTGCAGTCACCATAGGTAATCCCTCCTCATCTCCTGAGGTGTACCGCAAGATTCCGTTTTCAGTCTGATTTTATTTTCTGTTTACAAGCTGCCCCTTGCCCAAATAATTTTTCCTTTCACTGCTATGCAGACGACACACAGGTATACTTTCCTCCGTGACCTGAGGACCCAAGAGGCCGACCTGCTGTCAAAAACTGTCCCAATGATATTAACTGCTGGATGACACAGATTTTTTTTCCCACTGAACAACTCCAAATCAGATATCATACTTTTTATCTCACAAAACTTCACTCCCTTTGCACATTCCAACCTTGATTCCCTTTCAGAAAACATCAGACCTACTGCCACCAATTTAGGAGTAGTATTTGATTTAGACATCACCTCATTAATAAAGTTGTACAGTCATGCTTCTTCCAGATTAGCACCAAAGCTAAAATAAAGTAATTCCTGAAACAGTCCGATCTAGAAAAAGCTTTTCATGCATTTATTTTCTCCAGACTAGATTACTGTAACTCACTTCTCCCTGGTATGAATCACAATTCACACTCCCATCTCCAACTGGTCCAAAATGCAGCAGCTAAGCTTTCAAGTAGTTTTAACAGACGATATCACATCACCCTGATTTTAGCTTCCCTTCACTGGCCAGTTTTGGAATTGATTTTAAGATTTTACTCATTACTTTTAGAGCACTCTTGGGCCTGGCTCCTGGCTGTATTGCTGAGCTTTTTATCCCTTATGAGCCAGCTTGCAGCCTCAGATCCTCAGGCGAGGGCCTCTTGGTTTTTCCAAAGTCAAGGCTCAAACCAAAAGTGACCAAGCTTTCTCCATCAAGCTCCTCAACTTAAGAACAACCTGCCTGTGAAGAAGGTGTGCAGAAACAGTCACATCTTTAAAATCACTTTTGAAAACCCACCTTTTACACACTTGCTTTTATGTGATGTCATCTTCTTCATCTTTATCTTCATCTTACTTCTGTTTTACTGTGCTTGAAACCTTTTTTCTGTTTTTATTGTTACCAGCTCTGCTTTCACACTAGCTTAAGCTACCATTTAATTTATTTGTGCCAGTTTAGAAGAGAAACATTTCTTTATTTCTTTTCTGGATTAAAAAAAACATGTTTCAGCTGCAAGTGTTATTAAAACAGGGATGCATTAGCTAGGACACTGCTATATCATATACATATTTTTTTGTTAAATTATTGCAATCCATATTTCAGTGGTGATATTTAACAATATATATCACACATTGCATAGTTTTCTCATGTCCTGGGAGCCTAGTTTATGTGAGTGTCTGTTTTTCTGCAGGTTTTTTTGGTATGTTAACATGTTTTTTTTGTAGTGGTGAAAATCAAAAAGCTTGTGCCACAGCTCCTTACAGTCATCAATGCTGGCTGACACTGCTTTTGCCCTACAGCCCTCTTCACTAGTCATGTAACTAAAAGCTATAAAAAAATACTATTTCCTTTCTGACAAGTAAAACAACAAAATAAATGCATGTTATCCAGCCCGTAATGACATTGACGTTATAGAGTGTAACAACAATGCATTTAAGGACTTTATTTCAAGATTTTATGTGGCGTGTTTATAAAATTTGCAACGCTGACCTCATGTGACTCCATTAAACACTTGATGAAGTAAAGAGAAAAGGCCACCTTCAAAGAGTGTCACTGCAGCTCATCCACTGAGTCTCTATAAGAGTTATAACTCTCATTAAACACTCCAGCAGACTAGAAAGTATGACTGTGAAGCACATCATGCTGCCGCACCAGAAACATCCTATTCAAACATTCAGCCTCATTTTTATATAAAAGCAATATGGCAGATTAGGAAATGAAAGAACCAGAGCGGGAGACAAAGAGGGTGCTGGAGATGGTGAGAGGGTGGGGGTCGCCTGCGTCTGTTCTCGTGTGGTTTTGGGGAGTTATTTGGTGTTAAAATATGCCTTAATGGTTGCTGGGGATCCATTTATTACAGGCAGGAAGCAGAAGGGGGTTTCTCTTCTCATTTAATGTGACCGCCGAGAAGCTCGCCAAGTCCTACAGGCGAGCCAGCATTCCTGTGCACCAACGCAACACACACACACAAGTACACGCACAGCATCTATGTATAAAGACATAATTACACTGTAGGGCATGCAAATGAAGCTCATGTTTGCGTGTGTGTAGATGTAAAGTCGCATAATCACAAAAACATACACACATCACATTGCTTTTAGGAACAGTTTATAAGCATAAAAGTGTACGGCACACACAAATAGACTGCGGTCTCTGGCAGTGAAAGTGACCTTCTCTGAACCATGGTAACACACACACTCGTGCACAAAAAGAGGCTCTGCAAAACAGTCAAACATGGCAGCACTGAGGTATCATAAAAAGCCTCTGGAGGTCTTATTACTTCACTTTGTTTTTCAGTTGTGAAGCTCGGTTTCTCTCCTTCTCACTCATCCCGTCTCTCTGTGCTTGTTACTTTTTCACTCGCTTCCCATCCCTCGTCCAACCATCATTTTGTCAGGGACAGACACAGCTCTCCTCTTCTTCACACGTTCTTTCTCTTTTCCTCTGTGTACGTCCAGTTCAGCTCAACACCCTCTCCCTGGGCATTAGAGAGGGCGTGTTAACACCTTCTCCCACACACACGCCAGGGTCTTAAGACCCCGTTTATGAAGTGCAGGGCTCCTGGAGTATGAGTTCACTTAGACAACAAGAGGACAAAAAGAGATTCAGATGTGGTATGTTTCATTTTTGGAAGGATAATGATTTAATTGCACAGCATTCAAGGAACCATTGGACAGCCTGTATGTCCATTATTGTTTAGTTTGCTGCTGTGAGGTTATGAAACTGAAACACAGTTTAAAAGTGTATGCTAATTCTGGCATTTTAAATCAATTTGACAAAAACATATATGTTGTCAAGTGCATACTGACAACTTAAAACTTCTCTTACAAGTTTAATGACTCTGTAATGAAATTAATTACAGTAAGATCTCATGTATATGTTGGTTTTCCTTTTTTTTGCATCCATTAACACTGTATAAACCTGACAAACTGCTGTATTACCCAGGAAATATCTATAACAGGATATATTTAAGCTTCTCATCAAGCGCATCACACACACATCACAATGAAAATTGATCTAATTTTCATTTTTTACGAAAAAAGGACTTATAAAATAGGGATATTGCCTTTTATTATGCAGTATTAACACAAATGTTCAAACCTGGATTAGTGTTTTAAAAAACAGGGCTCACTGATTTATTAGAGTTTTTTTTAATTCATTTTTTTCTCGAGTTATCAGTCTAAAGGTGGGGCATTTTGGTTTCGTTTTATTCATGGTGCTCATTTCGTTTCTCCCTGCAAGAACTGAGGAACATCTGTGCACCAGAAATAAAATAAAAAGACTATATGGCACAGAACAGAAAAGGCTCGGTAGCAGTATTGATTAGGTTAAACATTATTGATTTTTCAGGTTTCAAAAATGGCAGAAAAATGTCTTTTTCAGCTCCAATCTGCTTATTCTGTCAATGGCATAATCCAGGAAGGCTTTAGAGATTTTTGGGCACAAACCTCCTGTCTCCAAAATTGCTACTTTTCAGGAAATAAAAAAACCTTTACATCTGAATGAATAAGTAGTGTATTGTCCTAATTTTTTTTTTTTTATTTAAATGAAAAAAATTATAAAACCTGCTCACTTACATGGAAGCTGACCAATAGCACTGTTTTATGAAATAAAACATAAAATTCATAAAAAAAAATGAAGATACGAGGGTTTAGCCTGATAGTGATGATATAGTAATTAAAACAAAGTTTATACAATAAGCTTAAACTTTATTTATTTGGTTTTTGCTAAAGATTGTGTGTCAGCTGGTTTTCTTTTTATTTTATCAAAGAAAAAAATACTGTTTACTGTGCTAAGTAATGAATTACGTGTTTCCCCTGTGGTTCCATAGGGGTCTTGATTTTTTCTTAGGTACAAGTAGAGCGGCGTACTAGGAAGAAAGTTAAGTTGATTAGTAAATTGAGTAAGTAAATTGATATGAATTTTACAGTAATGGTCAGGAGTTGAAAAGTAATACTTACCATATATTTATTAGTAGGTGTTTTAGATTGTTTTGCCAGAGAATTTAAAGAAAATATAGCCTATATTTTTTTCACAAGTTTGCTTCAATCTCATGTCTTATGCTGCACCACACATCAATGCATAGTAGCTGACCAACGTTGATGAGCCATCAAAGTTTGATAAAAATTACATTCCTGGGGTCAATTTAGCTGTGTTCAACACAGGTTGAGGTTTCTTAAGTGGAGAGAAAGATTGTAATGGTGGAGTGTGACATTTCCTGACAGCCTTCTGACCTATTGTACGTAGAGTTTAAACATTCGCCAACGCAGATATAATCCAGCAGTACTGTGCTCAACTCAGGGAATTTGGTCCAGCTGGTCATTGAACAAACTTATTGAGACATCACTCAACAAACACCATATGAAGCGGAGAATATATGCCATTTCACCCCATGCAGCTGCAGCTGGTCTCAGTGTTCAGACACCATGCCCAGAGGGTGAAAGACGGCTGTCCCCAAAAGGGCACCGCAAGTCAACAACAGGAGACTAAGGGTGGACAGGACCCAACATTCACTCGCAGAGATGAGGGCAGCTGTAACTGAAGGTAAGGAAGGTGAGAGGATGTCAACTCTTGCTGTAAATTTGAAACAAACGTTGGAAATTTCAAGCATGGGTTAAATTTTTTTTCAATGTACCCATTCAATGAACATCAGGATGGCCCTGCTGTTAACTTGGTTCTGTGTGGCCTGACTTGCCTTGACGCAGCTAGACGTTTTCCCATTCATCGACAAAAGTTTGCCAAAATATAAATGAGTGAAAGAGCTTTGCTAAGACATTAAAAACGGTAAAGATGTCGTGGAAAACCTTAAATGCACCTCTGTAGACCCTTCTTAATTACACCATATACTGTTTGTATTGCATGAAGTGTTTTATAACACTGACAGGACTTAAACAAGAAAAGTGGCAGATAAAGTGTTTTTATTGTGATGACATATTTAAAAGTGTCTGGTTCTACACATGTGAGTATGAGCTTTCATGTATGATTAAACTATATATGTTTGTTTTGGCATGAATCAAATTGAACCCTACCAACATGTCTAAAAGAGAATAAGGTAACAGTAGAGGATCCACTTGGCTGCTACAGTCGCTCCGTTAAAGGTTGCATAAGTTTGTGTGTGAGAGTGTGTGAGTGTATCAGTTACACGGTGGATATACGGCTTTATCCCTCCTTTCATCAGCTGAGTGAGGAAGAATCGAGCATCCACACGCTGCAATCTGACCCTGACGTACACACACACTCTTTTTGATTCACACAGTAGCAAAAAAGGCAGACATATTTCAATACTTGCTATCACTCATCAGCACAAAACCTCACCACCGCTTTCCACTGATCAGCAGCATCAAAACAAAGCCTCTGTGGCCAGGGTCCCTTTTTCCAGTCTAATCCTGTCATCATATCATTTATATCCACTGCAGGCTTTTAGTTGGTTTTATTTGGGATTAATGATGCTGTCATGTCAGTTTACCAATCAGATAAATTCTTGAGAAAGCATCATCTTAAAAAAACAGATTTTATGGTTGTGAGTCAGTCAGTATCTGCCGTCTTGTCTGGTTAAGAAATCGAATCCCCCCAGCTCAAGAGGAACTGATCTGTTGTTAGTAACTGACCTTTGACCTTGCAGAGTCAAATAAAGAAGAGTTACTTTGCAGAGTTCAACAGAGAGGGAGCGGGTCTCTTGAGGCATTTCTGGTCTATGAACTTGATCTCTAGGTGAATAGTTGCTTGAGATAAAACCTTCAAAATCAGTTGTAATGTAGTGGAATGTTAAATAGAAAATTAAAGCTCGTTGGTGAGATACAAAACAATGTGCATCAGAATTATATGATATTGATGATACTGTACCACAATACACTGATTCTGGGAAAATATTATGACCTCACGGTCTCTGCCAGACCATCACTCTTGGTATATTTACATAACATTACGTAACATTAGGGAATCCCTCCCCTTACACCAACGCCATGATACATCTACAGCTTTATTGGTGCGTTTTTTATGTTTTGATCAATAATTCTGCTGTTTGGGAAGTGAGAATAAGAAATTCCTCATCATGAACACATTGGTGAGTAATAATCCAACATCAGCACAGAAGGCTAAGAATGTTAGCTGCTACGAATGCTTCATAATTTTCATATCTACAAAACTACAAGTTTACATCCAATGAAAACTACAGGAAAACTGAGATATTAATGTAAACTGAAAGTTATAGAGGGGGGCACGGCGGTGCAGCAGGTAGTGCGCATGCCTCACAAACAAGATGGTTGCTGCTCTGGACCTTGTGTCAGTCAGGGCCTTTCCATGTGGAGTTTGCATATTTTCTCTGTGCATGTGAAGATTCTCTCCAGGCATTTTGGCTTCCTCCTACGGACTAAAAGCACGCTCATTAAGTAACTCCAAATTACCCTTAGGTATCCATGATTGTGTGAATGATTGTGTGTCTCTGTGTGGCCCTGTGATCAGCCCATCGCCCAATGTCAGCTGGGATGGGCTCCAGTCCCTGCGACCCCGAAAGGGAAAAACAATACAGATAATGGATGGATGAAAGTTATGGAGATCCTTGTGCAGCAGAAAGCAAGCCACCTGAATTGAAAACCAGCATGTGACTCTTCTCCTGCTTCAGTTTAAACTTTTACTTTATTGTCCCCTCTGAAAAAAACTTGCTTTGCCACACCAACTCAGTTACAGAAAAAAATGCTTAAGTATACACACAAAGGAAACGTCAGTGGGCAAACTAGAAATAGGTCTGTCAAAGAAATGAAATGAAAGTAAATGAAACACTTCATGCTGGGTGATTTTTAAGATTGAGTTGAGCAATGGCTTGTTGTTCTCGCAGTGTATACCAACAAAGATTCTGCTTGCTGAGATAAATGATCTTTGACTTAGTTTAATGACGAGTGAACGTAAAGTGAAGTTAAAATCTTGATCTTGGGTTGCTTTTCATTCCTTTTCACCAATGTGTCACGTGACAGGCATTCTCTGTTAGTCTGTTTAAAATTGAATTAAAACAAATTTCATCACGATTGTTAGGTCACAAATGTTTTATTTTGCATACGAAAACCAAAAAACAACTATAGGCCCTAGCCTCTCAGAGTCAGCTATAACCATCTGCATCCTCGCTTTTTAACCTTTTGTCACAACACCTGACTGAGTCCTTGACAAATTTAAAGGTGAAGAAATAAAATAGATTTCAAAGGAAACCAGAGGAAGTCAGGTAGTACAGTGGTTCCTGTTACTAGTGTGTGTGTGTCTCTGTTTGTGCAGAGGGGGGGTAATTACGGTGTTGAATGTCGTCCTCATCACTGGAGCTGACCTGAGAACTCAACAGTTAATCATCCACTAACCAGCAGAGAGAGACACAGTGAGAGAAACAGAAGAGCCAGGGCGGCATGCTGGACGACTAAACTGAAGCTTTGAGGCACCTGTAGACAAGAATTCAGTTTAGTCGTCTGGAATAAAGGATCTACTAACCTCAGCGTGGAGGAACCAGCCAAAGACACACCTGCTCCTAAAGAAGAGCTCTACCACCTGTGAATTCACATGTGTAGTTTGTTTTTGGATTTGACTCTGTATGTGCATGTGAGGGGGGTCCACATGGGGCCCGGGCCGTGTCCGGGATGCCAGCAGCAGCAGCAGTGAAGCCCTCTCTGGAGGACATGGTGGCTGAAGAGGAAGGGGGTGAAGAAGAGCGTGGTGTGCCCCAGTGGGAAGCCTCAGCACTGGGTCGGGAGCGTCTCTCTCTGCCCTCTCTGAAGGTCCCTCGGGAGCTGCTGCGAAGCTTCCCCCACTCCAAACGGGTGGGGTCGTATCTGGTGGGGAAAATGATCAACAAAGGGTCGTTTGCCAAAGTGATGGAGGGGCTGCATATTGGCACAGGGGAGAAGGTGGGTGTTTTCTCTTATTTTAGAGCAAGAGTGTGGAAATGAAGTGGTATCCTTCAGAGCAGAGGACTGACTGGAACACAGAGAACTCACACTTACAGGATTACGATGACAAGGTTACAGGCTGTACTTTGTGGGCTGTGACTGATAATTATACCCACTTTGATTTGAAGAATGCAAAGACCCATTATTAATGTCTGGACCATCTGCAGTATCAGTTTTATGACAGGACTAGTGAAGGGAGTTTTCTGAGAGAATACGATTTAAAGTGGATCTGTTTCTGAGTGTTTTATCTGGAATTTCACAGGGAAATGTATGCATTTCACCTGCAGAACAAACACAATCAAGAAGTAGTTTTTTGGGAGTCTTTATTTATGGACACAAACCTTGTTAAACATGAGCTCACTGGAGAAATTAGTCAACTTCCATTGATTGTTGTCAGGGATGGTGTTGGATAAGAGTCTCATTACTTTTAAGAAAGTAATATAGTTCTTGTACTAAATCAAAGAAACAAATTAGATTTTTTAATAGTTACTCCTGACTTCTCAATCTTTAGAAAGACTAATTTACAACAGTTTTAAAATGAGGTCAAATCTAATGACAATGTTTCTTGCATCTCACATGGACATAATCCCAAAACAAAGACAACACTTTAAATTGTTCAACCTGCAGCTCTCTCTTTGCCGTCCATTCTTGATGCTGTGCTGAATTTTTCAGCGAGTCTCTCTACATATAATCATGACAACAGCTGCATCTTTGACAAAAACTAACTCAAAAAAACAGCACTACTTTGATAAGCAAATGTCCTCCTTTTCTTAGTTAAGTAAGATTATAACAGCAGTGTTTTATAAGTATCTAGTTATGACCTAATACTGGTCATGGGGCGTGGCCCAAGACCCCTCCTGTATTTGAAAAATTCAGCCTCTGGGGCACATGCTTATGCAAGAGTGTCAGGGTCATACATGAGAAGCATAATGAGGAAAGCATGTTTTTTAAATTTTGGTCAGGATGCACTTATGATAAGTTGAAATTAAATTTGAAAAAGAATGTTGATATACAAGTCTTCAAAACAAAGTCAGTATGTCTCAAAAAAAGTCAAAACCCTGAGGGTAATGTTGAAGACATTGTTAAAAATGACGATGGCATAAAGCTCAAAGTTTTTGAGAATATAAAGTTGATTATTAGAAATCAAACTCAGAGTCTGAAAATGTATAAAATTTCAAGAAAAGTTAAGAATTTAGAGACTTCAGTTCTTTAAATTTGGACTTAACAAAAAAAAATTGTCTTACATCTGCTAGATGTGCTGTCCTTGAAACAACCTCACCGCGTCCATATCAGAGAGTATTTTCTTCTGAATTGCTCTAATTTAAGACTATGCCCAATGTCTTTAAAGTTGTGATGCTGATGATAATGTGATGATTTTGGGGTTTAGACCACAAATGTTTCATTATTATTAAGCCCAAGAAAGAAGTAGAACTTGATCAGGCTCTCAATCAAACATTTTAACTTAAATCAGGTTCTTTTTATCTTGATTTTGTGACTTAAAAGTAAAATTCTGAGTTATGACTTAATGATTTTTTTCTGAGAAATGTATGGATTTAGTTCATCATAAAAAATAAATAAATTCACCATTTATACTTAACATTATTCTAGACATTTGATCATTTTCTTGGCTTTCAACTGGTACATCATGAAAAAACTTCCCCTCTGACCCCCTTCAAAACCTTTGTACTTTGGAATCAAATCAAGTTGTCAACATAATTGACTGATTTTAATTAATCAACTCAAAAAAAAAATCATTATTACAACAAATACATACAGATAACTTACTTTCTGATACATTCAAATTACCATTGAGGTTCACTTTGTAAATTCAGTTAGAAACATGCAATAAAGTCTCTCTGCTTTTAATTTTAATAATTTGTTCAGAACTTATGAAGAGCAAATAAATAAGAATGAAAAAAAGTTAATTAAGTTTCATAATCAGAAAATTCAATATTGACTTGTGAAAGCTAAAAATATCAAACCAGAGACAGAGATATGAAAGGGGTCTACCAGTAAACCAGCCCTCTTCTCATGAATCAATTGATGGGGCTTTATTTAAAGTTGGCAAATTCCACATTACTATGAAAAAAAAAAATCAAAAACAAAAAAACCGTTCCGGCCCTATACCTAAAAAGGGATGAGGCACTATGATTTAAATTTTTAAATAAAACAAACTAGCCTAAAACCATAAAAACATAGAGTATATGCAAAGCTTATGATCTTGGTTATCATTTGCATTTGATTATATAAATAAAACCAACACTTTAAGGTTTTCTTGGTTAAAATAAAATGAGAATATTCCCCTGACTTGATACAACACCATAATTATGTTTGTGAGCACTTTATTTCATGCATGTTTAATACCATGGCTTCAACTATCTTTATTTTAGACGAATAAACAGAAACACATAATGTGCCACAGCTCAGTAAGGACAGGTGTGTGTGTGTCTGAATGTATGGGTAAATTCCTTTCATCAGTTACCGAGTCACTGACCCCAGCTCGTGTGTGCCTGATCCTGTTACCATGGTTACGACTAAACTCATCCCCGGGGATGTTTGCTCCTCTTAACCTCAGTAACCCTCGACAGATACGACACCACCTGTGGAAGTGAAGGCTGCCAATCAGCGAACACACGATGGTGTTGAGTCAAGTCTCCTTTGTGCTAGATTTAATTTGATTTTGTAGAGAATAGAGAAAGAAAAAAGAGCCCAGGCCAGTTAATGTTTTACTTTGATTCATTAGCTGAGACTAAAGGTGCAGCTGAGAAGCAGGGCTGATCCTTCCTTTAAAATATCATATTTAGATCCTGTACATGCTTTTTGAGCTTTTTCCACTTATAATAGTTTCTCTAAAGCCTACAAACACGCAATTACCCTCACCATCAATGGGATAGAAGTGGGGAAATTCAGCTTTGCAATGTCATAAAATTATTTTACTGTTTTCTAAGTCTGATTTGTCATAACCCCATTATGTGGTGATTTGCTGCCTTAGGCATAAAAAATCACAAATTTCATTCCATCTGGCTGGTAAATAGAGACCCATAATTTAACTGTTAATGGTCTTAAATAAGTAAAGAAAATAAATACAAATAAAATGAAGTCAGTGATAAAAGAAATCATTATACTGTCCCAACAAAGAATGTTCAACCCTTGAAGCAATTCAAAAGTCAAAATAAGATTTTTCACTTATTCACGTCTCTGTTCACCTGCAAAAAAAAAAAAAAAAAAAAAAGCCTGCATTTGGAAACTGTCAAGCTAAATCTTTTCTCCTCTTTTTATCTTATACGAATGAATTCAAATAATGTTTAAAACAACTTAAGAGCTTGAATGTGTGTTAATGATTTTGTCTTTGTGTGTCTCTAGGTGGCCATAAAAGTGATTGACAAGAAGAAAGCCCGACAGGACTCATATGTGCTGAAGAACATGAAAAGAGAACCTCGAATTCACCAGATGGTGCGACATCCTAACATCGTCGTCCTGTTTGAGGTATGAAGATAAATCTTAAACCCAAATGAGAGCTTTAACCTGATAAAACACATGCTAAGCCCTTGGCAGGAAAAAAGTGCTTGCCCCTGCTGTACACTTTGATGATGACCATGCCTACCAACTTTCTTTGAACTTTGAACTCTTTATTTTATTTTGATATGCATTTTTTATGCACAACAACTATTTTTCATTCAAACTCACTAAACTGACAAGGAGACAAGTTACTATTCTTCTTCTGCAGAGCCCAACCTAAAAGAAATAAAATTCAGAGAGGAGCAAATAGGGGATAAATGCTGGTAGATGCTCCTCTTTGTCTGTAAAGACAGTACAACTCTCTCCTAATCTTGCTTATTTTACTTGTTACCCCAAAACACAGAGGTGGCAGCTGATCGTGATACTGATACAATCAATAAATAAAAGACAAAGGTTGTGTTAGCTTATCACCCACTGGTGTTATGATAATGAAGAACTCCTTGCTCCTCACTCCCCAATTTGTAATTGTTTATCAAAATACATTAAAAAAAATATCTGAAACCACCCATATATTTGTACATTTTCATCTTGGTAGAGGTGCAAGGGTAACTTTTCTCTCATATTATGGTATCTGAACATACCTGAGGCAATGTTCCCGGAAAAGCCTGAGCTGTTTTTGGTGATGTAGGCGAAGTAATTTTCTCAGTGCTGTACAAAGACACAAAATATCTCAACTTATAGTCATTATCTCTACTTTCCTGGGACTTTCACTGGATGTAAACATGTGTCACTATATAGATATAAAATTTAAAGTCTGTGCTTCAGCTCCACTCAGTGGTCAGTGCTTGCCGACTTGGTTTTTCAGTTATCATTTCACAAACACATATTCCAAAACAAGTAAAGCACACTGAAAAGATCAAGCTGCACAAAACATCACAGTTGCTCTGTATCAGGCTAATCTTGTATGTTTGGTCTTCTTGATTTTTTTTTTTTTTTTAAACAGTATGCTGCTGTTGAATACGTTTGTGAAATAACATGCATGTGAATCTGTTTGTGTTAGACTCTGGAGACAGAGAACAGTTATTACATGGCCATGGAGCTGTGTGCAGGAGGAGATCTGATGGACAGGATCTGTGACAGGAAGAGGTTAGAGGAGAGAGAAGTGCGGCGCTACACCCGACAGATCCTCTCTGCTGTGGATCACCTGCACAAACACGGCATCGTTCACAGGTCAGAATACAGAATACACTCAAACGTATGTATACACTGTGCAGTCATTTTCCATTTGAAAGAGCTGCCTTACTTTTTGCACAGTGACAGTTGTCTGATTCTTTTTTTTATCTCTGTCTTGGATTATATACACAGAATACATTCCAGATATAAACTCTCAAAATAATAAATGAGGTTTTAGAGTCAGAAAAAGATTTTACAAGACTGGGGATCTTACAGTGTTGTTAATTATAAGACAATAACTAGATTCAATACTTAAAAGTAGCCATGTTTGGCTCTAATGGAGGGCATATGTCTGTTACCTTTAATGGAATTAATACATTACCTACTGTCACTGCAGCCATTGTCATTGATACTCAGATGAATTATGATTGACGTTTCTATTTACAATGTGTGGGTGTAGTATGTACAATCTGTGGGAATTTTGGCAAATGAGCATTTTTTAATTTATTTTGAATGTCATGTCACTTGTTTTATACCTTGTTTCAAGGTTTGTAATTTAACCCCTCAGCTTTTTGTCAATACATTCAGTAGATTTACATGTACATGTCCTCCCCTTTGAGCCACAATAGTATGGAGAAGTAAAATATGAGGGGTAAAATTGCTACAGCCTTCAAAATCTTGGTTAAGCATGCTAAAGTTAGCTAGCCAGTGGACTAATTATTGTCCTAAATCAGGTTTTGGTTACTATTTAGCTTAAGATCCCAATGATACATATTGGCAGAGATTTGCTGTTAGATGAATAAGTTTTCAAAAAATGACCTAATGTCATCAATGTTTTGATCGTAGTAATGTTCCTGTTTTTTACATCCCAAACAGCAGAATCAGAGATACCAATACTTCATATACACAGACCGTATATCTGTAGATTTAAATCAAAGGGTGGTGTAAGGGGAAGGGTTCTCCAATATAACAGAATATAAACATACCTGAAATAATGTTCTCCAAAGACTGTACTGATATAAATGATACAAATAATATCCAGATTACTATATAAAGGTCCAAAATGCCCATAAAATACACTGCCTGGCCAAAAAAAAAGTCGCCACCTGGATTTAACTAAGCAAATAGGTATGAGCCTCCTATTGGATAATTACCGCATGGGCGATTATCTTTCAGGTGGCAACAAGTTATTAAACCCCAGCTGATGCAATGAGTAGCTTCTCATTTCTTAAACAACCATGTTGAAAGACACACCCTGTGTTCGTAAAAAAAGATGTTAGTCTGTTTAAGAAGGGTCAAATCATTGGCATGCATCAAGAAGAGAAAACATCTAAGGAGACTGCAGAAACTACTACAATTGGATTAAGAACTGTCCTGGAGGAAGGTCATGTGGTCTAATGAGTCCAGATTTACCCTGTTCCAGAGTGATGGGCACATCAGGGTAAGAAGAGAGGCAGGTGAAGTTATGCACCCATCATGCCTCGTGCCTACTGTACAAGCCTGTGGGGGCAGTGCTAGGATCTGGGGTTGCTGCAGTTGGTCAGGGTCTAGGTTCAGCAACATTATGTGCCCAAAGAATGAGGTCTGCTGACTACCTGAATGTACTGAATGACCAGATTATTCCATCAATGGATTTTTTCTTCCCTATTCCAAGATGACAATGCCAGGATTCATCGGGCTCAAACTGTGAAAGAGTGGTTCAGGGAGCATGAGACATTTTCACACATGGATTGGCCACCACAGAGTCCAGACCTTAACCTCATAGAGAATCTTTGGGATGTGCTGGAGAAGGCTTTGCATAGTGGTCAGACTCTCCCATCATCAATACAAGCTCTTGATGAAAAAAATTAATGCAACACTGGATGGAAATAAATCTTGTGACATTGCAGAAGCTTACTGAAACAATGCCACAACGAATGCATGCTGTAATAAAAGCTAAAGTTGGTCCAACAAAATATTAGAGTGTGTGACCTTTTTTTGTGGGGGCGACTTTTTTTTTGGCCAGGCAGTTTATATTTTGCTTTGATGTCACAATATTCCTGCCATAATCAGGGGAAGATAACATGTATTCAGGCCCGTAGCCAGCCTTGTGGAGGGGGGGATCTTTTTTTTCTAAAAAATGGACTTCACCACCCGCCCCCCCCTAAATACACAAGCACATTTCAAACGTTTTAATTTATACTTTTTATTGATTACACCTTCACTTTTACATGACTTTTCTCTCCCCAGTTGTCTCTCTGTTTTCCTCTATACGTCTCTGTTGCTCTCCTCTGCTGACATGAATGAATATGAATTAATTAAATTTAAGAGTACTACCATCAAAACTTTCCTTTAACATGAATTAATTAATTGAATTAAATTTAAGTGTACTGTCTCTATATCATTCAAATTTCAAATGTTGTGATGTGACCATTTTTGGCCACTATGGGCATACTTTCTCTTCTAATGTGGCAGTGGATGAGCTGGTACTCATCACATTGGTACAAGTGATTATTTTTTAGATTAATGTTCAAATTCCAAACACAGCCTATTACAACAATTTTCACCACGTAATTCATTTTTATATAAAAACAATTCTGATAATGGTCACTTTTCAAATGTATAATTTCCAATTTTCAACCCTCTCAGTGTCAGTGTTCCTGTGGCTTTCTCCTTGTCTGTCTCTCTGTTGCTCACCTCTGCTGTCTGTTGTCTGTCTCTGCTTGTCTCTTCTGCTGCATGTCTCTGTTAACATGAATTAATTCATTGAATGAATAAACATGAATGAATTTAATGGAAATGAACCATCTCTATTATCATCCAAACATTCCTTTTACTGTGAATCAATGAATTGAATTAAATTTAGGTGTACTATTTCTCTACTATCGGACAGTTACCTTTCTCTTAGTTGTAGCTCTCCTTGCGTCTCTGTTGCTTTCTTTTGATGTCTGTCCATCTCTGTTGCTCACCTTGCTCATTTCAAAATTAATTTGAAATTAAATTAATTAATTTTAATTTCAAAATTAAAATTAATTCCACACACATAATTAATCCCTTCATATTATTTGATAAATTACATATACATAAAGTTAGAATATCCAAGGCAACCCCCTTGTTCCCATTATTTTTAATTGAATTAAAAATTTAATTTGAGTGTGTCACATACCAAATCCAACAAAAAATGCCTATCAGCTATTCAATTTTATTCCAATTACATTAAGTGAAGTTGTCTTTCATGTTAATTTGCCCGTGTTTAATTTCCATTTCTTTCTCTAAATTTATTTACATTTACAATTTTATGTACAAATATATATTTTATCATTTCTATATTATCTATATTAGTTATCAATAATTGTACATTATTTATTTATTCATCTGCCCCCTGGTTATGCGCGCATCTTAGTGATGACGTTGGACAGAAACCCGTCTATTGTCTACTGATAATAAAGTTTTAAAAAAAATGAAGCTAACAGAGCTAATGGAGCTAACGATCGCTAATGTCACATCAGTCGGTGCCTGGACTTAAGACTTAACTCAATTTTGCCCTTTTTCAGAAATTCTCGCCGATATTTTGGGACAAAATAGCCGCAGTTTTATTTCATTTCCTTTCTTTATTTTCCTTTTTTAACCATTTTCTCGTTTTCCTCTTCTTCTTCTTCTTCTTCTTCTTCGTCTTCTGCTGTAATAGGGGCATTACCGCCACCCACTGGACTGGAGTGTGAACAGGAGCACAGGAGAAATGGACGTTTGTTTTTGCAACGTTACAGTTGTCTGTCAACTCATGCCCCAAAATCCCCAGACTTGGTGCTAGGGCTTTGATCTGCTTAATTACCTTTCATTTTTTGATCAGGTTAGAATGATTTGGAATAGTTATTTAAAAGGTGACAGCCATTCAGGTATTGTTATGTAGAGATAAAAACTAAAATGTCTGTGCTGCAGCCCCACACAGTGGTCAGTGATAGCTGACTCTGTTTTTGCCCTTTAGCCACTCATCACCAATCATGTAACTGAAAGTTGACTCTGTTTCAAACTCTGAAAATGTGACTCTTCAGATAAAAAGGTGAAGCAGCACAGTACGGTGCATTCCTACATCTTGCTGATCATTACATCTAAAGTGTAAAGTGTAAATGTTAGACAGAAAAATGTCAGACTTGCTGATATTATGAATTTCTTTCCAAGCCTTTATTTGCCAATACTAATACAACAGAAATAGTTAAAAAATAAAAAATAAAGACAAAAAAAAGCATCCCTGATGTTGGCCTAAAATAATAAACTGATAATAAATTTATAATAGATAAATTGATACATGGCCTGAACAATTAACTGCATTTCCATTATCATCGCAATATGAAATTGCAAAGGACTCAGTTCAAACATCAACTCTTACAGTTTAATGAATTACTTTATTTAAATACATAAAATACATTATAGTGAAATGACAGTGGCTATAGCTTGTAATTTAGTAAAGAATGTCATGCATCTTAACACAATAATTAATAGGACTGAGTGAATCTGAGTCTGACATTGCCCAAGAGGTGGACTTAGTGTACTTTCTTAAATTCAAAACATTAAATTTCACTGAGTTACAGTGAAACACAGTGATTGAAAATATGTACAAAGTTGTTGAATCTTCAAGCACACATAAATCTGTCAGAATCAGAGCAGAAGTTTGGCCTAATTTGATTGAAAGTTCTACAAATTTTAGAGCTAAAATTTTCACTTCATGGATGTGTTTTTTTGTCGGATGTTTATTGTCATTGCTATTTTGAACAGTGTTATCGCACATCATATCTTTTCTTATATTGTGCGGGCCTAGTCTGGACTGTACGGACATTAAAGCAGAAACATATTAAACCAATAAGAAATATGAAATAACAGTAAGAGTGAAACCTCTGGCGTACAGTTGTTGTTTGTTGTGTATAAAAGTTAAGGTCAGACTTTTACATTCACACACACACACAATAATAATTTTTAGAGCAGCTGACAAAGGAGGAAATACAAAGAGAGAGGAAATAATGTGACTCGGCTCAGCATCAGAGTTCAGAGTGTTATTTTAATGGTATTTCAGTTTGTGTAGGTGTTACGACCCCATACACACACTCACTTTGACTGTATCCCCACACATTATCCACCGCACTGGGCTTTAGTTTAAGACTTTGGCTCCTCTGAAGGTGGGAATGTGATTACCAGGCAATGACCTCATCATCCTGCGCCGGGGCCATGATTCACACATCATCACAACATCATGGACTTCCTCTCTAATGAAGTCCCTCAACGACGTCGCCCTCGTCCCGTCAAGAACACCTCTGTCTGTCTCTCACACACACTCTCACCACAGGCTCACACAGAGAAGATTAAAGTGAAAAATTTGCACTCAAATGCACCTCATGCCACCCACAAGTAATCAGCTCACCGCATACATTTTCTCCTTTATGACAATGTCTGCCCTCGCTCTTTTTTCCTCCTTCATCCGTCTTTGAACTTGCCTCGAGTTGAGCGGTGTTTTCTGGTTTTTGTGTCTGTTGGTTGGATGAAGGGAAATAGCTGATTCTCAGTCTGGAGTTTATAAGGGGATCTCTCTCTTTCCTGACCGCACATTTTCATTTAGCTGAGTATGTTTTAGAGCGGGTCGTGTGGTTGGTGGTGAGGCCGGGGTCCTTTCAGGGGAGATGGGCAACTTTTCCAGGTGAACATGGATAATAGTTTGTGAAGGAGCGGAAGAAAGTCTCGAAATGCTGCATAATTAAGTTTCCAAATTTAATTCCAAATTTAAATGAACTCTTGAAATAACCATCCAAGTTTGTGAAGAAATAAAAGCTTTTTTCAGCAGGAATTTTAAAACTTGAGCTCTACCCAAACCCAAATTTAGCCACAGTTTTCTTTTGCCTCTCTGTGTCCGGTCTGGTCCGATCTAATTCAGTTTTCCATAAATATATAAAAAACACATAATGCTGGATTTCTTCAATTTAACAACCACCACAGTAAAGTAAGCTGTGTAAAAACACTCGTCACTGCAGGGCTGTAATTTATGAAATCCTCTTGGAGGAAGGACAAGAGTCAGTGAGGACAGTGGACTTTCTTTGGAGGCACTTTAATGACTTATCATTAAGCATCACAAGAACTACAGTTCCTTTTCATAGCAAAAGTTGCTCATTGTTCAGTAGTCCTTATTTCGTTCCTGTTGTGCCCCCTTTTAAAAGAGGTCAAAGTCATATTGTATGAACTACAGTCTTCAGTGTAAGGATTGAACTTTCATTAACTATAGGCAGTCATTTTATACAGTAAAAAACTTCAATTCTGCATCAGTCTGATAAGACTGGACTTTAAAAATGCTTTTAAACATGTTAGTTGGACTGAAATTGCCCTATATTAAATTTCTTTAGGTCTGTCTGACAGACCCGTAATGCAAAAAATACTCTTTTGTAAATATATGTGGAAAAGGACAGCACTATCCCTTGGAGCTCCATGCCATTTCTTTCATTCTGCCTGGATTTTTATGGTAATAATGCATGAAAAACCCTTCATGCAGAATCAAGCTAAAGACACTTTTTTTC
Source organism: Cetoscarus ocellatus (assembly GCA_037902135.1). Classification (NCBI taxonomy): domain Eukaryota; kingdom Metazoa; phylum Chordata; class Actinopteri; order Labriformes; family Labridae; genus Cetoscarus; species Cetoscarus ocellatus. The sequence goes on along the minus strand of JBAMNC010000523.1, from coordinate 697,126 downwards.
AGGAGAGATCCTTTTAGATTGTAATGACATCAGATTGAACCAAAAATTAACAACAAAATTTAACTTTAATTCAACTTTACACAAATTACACACAGATCATTTATAATCAAGCCTTTTCACTTCTGAATATGGTTCATCAAAAGCTATAACTCAAAAAAGGAACAACACAAACAAAACAAAATCTGTTGTCTTATTTAGACTATTTCCTCCAGATGTTTAGTCATTTGTGTCAGATTGTTACAAAGGGCCACATATTGTTACTCATGCTTCCTTTTTGATTATGTTGGGAACTGACAGATAACTTTTATCTCTCTTTCTCCTGACTACACACTATTGTCAAGAAAGCAAGATATTGGGTGCATTTGATTGGTCAACAAAAATGACAAGAAGTTGTCATTTTCTCTAAGGGTTAAATTAGTGGTCTTAAAACCTCTGCTACATTATTGCTGTGGATCCACAAATACAACATTTCCAAAAAAAAGCACAGTGCTTCATGGGTGGATTTAAGGGATATATTTGACTTGAAACCTTCCATATGTTGACAGAAGAGTGAGCTTCCAAACACAGTTGTACCAATAAAGTTCTGTTGATTTTTTTTGGCTTAATACTGTTATTTGATATTCACTTACCTTGTAGTTACTTATTTTGCACGCCCGATTCTAGTGTCAAGCATTATACTGCTAACTACTTACCGAGTAACTAACTGTTTCTAGTTACTTGGCACTGTATATCAATACCAGTTTCAGTGTGGGTGAACAAACTATTACTTAGTTATTCAGTCTTTTCCCAGTTAACAAACAGTTTAGCACTCTTTGTTATTAACGTTCCAACTTTGGTGTACTCAGTTGTATGCGAAAAATAAGAACTATTTTTATCCCCCAACTTAACATTTCTATTTCTTCTTTTCTTCTGCAGAGATTTAAAGATTGAGAACTTCCTGCTTGATGATCACAACAACATAAAGATTGTGGGTATGTCTACATTCCTTTCTCCTCCTATGGTCTGGCTGATGTGATATGTTGGGCAGATCAAAACTGTCTTAGCAATTGACTACATCTGTGAATGTGCTCCTCTGTTGAAACGCTGATGTTTCACACAGATTTTGGCCTCAGTAACACTCTGAAGACTGAGTCTTTGTCTCTGGAGCTCCTCAACACGCAGTGTGGAAGTCCAGCCTACGCGGCCCCTGAGCTGCTTGCACACAGGAAGTATGGACCCAAGGTGGACGTCTGGTCCATGTAAGTGAGAAAACTGCAGCGGATCTGTTGACGACTTCTGCTGCACGTCTTGCTCTTTCATATTTTACATGTTTTCGGCTGTTCGATATTCATTCAAGGTCCCCTTTTGGGGAATGCATCAATAACCTCTTCATGTTTTTACCTTCTGTTCATGAGCAGAGGTGTGAGTATGTTTGCCATGCTGACAGGGACTCTGCCCTTCACTGTGGAACCTTTCAACATCAAACAGCTGCACCAGAAGATGGTCAACGGAGAGATAGGCAGCATCCCCAATGATGTTAGCAAAGGTAACTTCCCAGTCCTTCACAAAGTTTTACCAATACATCAACTGTGATTACCTTGGATTGGAACTCACCTACCTGCTTCTCTGTGTGCAATGAGCAGTGCAGTAAAATGAACAGGGATGAGTAGCTTTGAGCTAAAAGGCCATTTTCCTCTTCATTTACACTGTTACACGCATCAGTGACATAATATTTAGCAAATAAACCTTGCAAGGTCACTAGATAGATAGAGATAAAAGCTCAATTCGAGCTAAACAGTAACCCTGTGAATAACGATAATGATGTTATTTTATGTGTTGATTGAAAACCAGCTGTTTCTAGAGCTGCCTTTCTATTTTGGATGACAGAAGCTAGCTCCTGTTGTAGGGACTTTTTAAATTTTCTTCATTTTTTGTTTGACAGACATATGAAAGTCAACATTGTACCAAATGAGGAGAATTTTGAAAGCCAAAGACTGGCTGTTATTACTGAGGTGAGCAAAATGATCTGGATCTCTAAATTATCTGAAATTCCCATCGCCCTGAGCTCAGCTGGATGGATGTAAATAAGCTGCACCTTTCTGCAACTCACAACAGTCCAGATGAAGGCATCTCAGACCACTTATGTCCGTGGTCTGAGGTATCCCCATAACTGTTCCCAGTACACATTGAAAGGTGTGCACACAAAGCTTATAGAATATCTATTGGTAATGCCCAAAATTAACATCCCCTCTCCTTTGTGCACTGAGTTTGTTTGTAATAATATCTTATGGTCTGTCAAACATTAATAAGTTTGTTCATCTGTATAATCATTCACAGGACATCCTCTAATAAACAACTTGTTTCGTAGATAGCTTAGCCTGCTAGCTTCCTTACCATGACGTAGAGTGAGACTTGTACGTAAGGCCAGCCCTGCCTTGTGTGAAATCTGGTCTACTTCAACATACTGCCAACAATCCAAAGGACGCACCTTCTTTATCCATGACCCCTCTTTCGTCTCATCCCTTCATTTCTCCTGCCTCTCTGCTCCAAGATGGTTGTCTGTGTAGACAATTGTCAGAAGGCACCATCTATCTGTAAATATCTAGCCTACTGAAGAGAGAGTGGGATTCAGTCCTTGTTCTACTGAATTTAAACCTGTTTTAAAACCATTAATCAGAAGGAGAAACGTTTCACTTATTACCCGTCTTGCTCTCTGTAACAAACACCCTGTGACCTCTGTGTCCCTCAGCTTTATTTTGGTCTCTCTCAAGCTCACAGTCGCTCTGTCACACTCATGGCTCCACGTCACCACAAACAAACACAGCTCCAGTTACTCTGCAGGGAAACTGTGTTAAGATCAGATTAATGTTTGAATCAATGCCACAGAAGGACATCTGAAACGTCAACATTAACTTTCAGACTTCACTCTGCCTCTTAGTGAGTCTGTGTGTTTATAATTCATGATAAAGATTGTACTCTTTTTTTTTTATTGATACAAATAATTTACTGCCTTTTTGTGCCTAAACAGTCATTTTGGCTTTATTGAACCAGCTGAATTTACCAGTGTTTTGACTTTTGATAGATATGGACATGTACTTTGCTAAAATTATTTATTTCAGTCAAGTTAACATATATGAACGCCTAGTGTCCCAGCAAGTCTCTGGGCCTCACATGTGTGGAAGAAAAAAAATATTGTATTACCACTGAGAAGTAAAGATCATCTTTTTGTTTCATCAAAAGATTAATAACATTAAAAAGGGGAAGCAGGGCACAGCTCATTCATGAAAATCACATCAGTGCATGTAATATATTTTGGCACCCCCCTCTTTTTCTATTGTTTTGTGCTCTTCTTTTAATCTTGTTTATTTTCCAAACTGAACTTCGAGGCATAAACCAAAAACTTGTTCCAACTATTCATCAATATATCAGCTGCTAATGAACTAAAGTGCCCACTCTGGCCGTGTCATCACAAGCACTGAAGCTGATAGTGTCAAACTGCATGAATCAGTCTGGGCTTGTATTTCTCTCACTGCTCCTTCAGACTGTGAAGTTTATCAGGAATCCCCATCAGGAGTCAAACTATCAGTCTTCTCCTGGCTGTGACAGGACCAGCTCGGTGTCACAGACTGACGGGTTGAATAAGTCGACCTGATGGGGAATCCTCCGTCTCTCTTTACAGTTGTCTCTGGTACAGTTTTAATTAAATCACACTGAGTCACTGCAGCTCTGCAGCTTTGAGGTAGCTGTACAACACTGTTCTTTTTTTAGGTATTTTAAGCAACAGGAAAAGCAAAAACATATGTCTTTATATATAATCTTATATTATTTATATCTATATATATATATCTATATATATATATATATATATATATATATATATATATACACACATATATATATATATATATATATATATATATATATATATATATATATATATACATATATACACACACATATATATATATATATATATATATATATATATATATATATATATATATATATGCATATTGAACAGGAATGAGGTATTTGAAATTGATTTCACTATTTTTATACCTAAATTAGATCTGCTCACTTGCCTTCTCTGAGAAGTCAGAAATGAACCAGCACAACGTTCAACCATTAGAATTGATTTTCTGTTCAGATATGCAAGTAGATAACTATAATTGGACATTTTTAACAAGAAACGATAATGTGCTTTACAATTTTCTCTGTTTCTGAGAAAAAGAAAAAGTAAATTAAAAAACGTCACAATAATAATTAAAAGAACTTCTACATACTGGTGTATTAACCATTACAGAAACACAAAACATGATACCGTGATACCACTGCTGTTAATTTAGGGCAGCTTTGACAGAAACCTTGCATTGGGTGGTGGTCTAATGCATTTGTTAATCACTGTATAGCAGTGTTTTTCAACCTTGGGGTTGGTTATTGGGGTCACCTGGAATTCAAATGGGGTCTCCTGAAATGTCTAGTAATTGATTAAAAAAAAAATTAGGCAACTGATAAAAATATTTTTTTTAACTAATTATTATTCTTTTTAAAATGAAAACACCACACACAATCCTAAACAACTGTATTCTATACTTTCACTTTCTTAAATATAAAGGTTGTTCAAATAAAATGCAGCATTTAAAAATATCTGAGCTGGCGCAACTTGATTGAAGGCCGCGATCATGTGACTTTACAGTTACTGGTGCTTCAGTTCCCTTGCTTCAACTTAACACACAAACTTGCAGTCAGTAGGAAAAAACAGCATTACAACCCTCCACGGTTTGTACACTATAGCAAACATGATGAAAAACCAACTCTAGAAAAAAAAATGTCTCTGGGGTCCCCAGAAATTTGTGATGCCAAAATGGGGTCACCGACCAAAAAAGGTTGGGAACAACTGCTGTATAGGGTATACATTTGATTAGAAACCAAGCTTTTTGGATAAATTATTATGTGAAATGTATCCACAAAATGTAAATGTTGGTTTGCCGTTTGGTAAACACATTTATTGTAGTTTCTCCCATTGGAAAGTCCTCAATTTAGAGAGCCCACATTATGCTTTTTTGAGTCATATGCCTTTTAGTGTGTTTTACATATCTCCACCTCGTGATAGAGTACTTCTATGCACAAGACAAAAAAGTTTGTGGCAAGAGGACTTTTCCTTCTCCCCCTCTTTACAGTGCCAGAAGCTCCCAAAGACCTGTTGCAATCCCACCACCCAACCTGAGCCCTAACAATGCAAAGAAAGTCATTTTTTAGGAGTGTAACCCATCATACATAATGGAGGACAAAATGGACATTAAATCCCTCTGCTCCTCCTCATCCTCAAAGTTATCCCACTTCTCAAACTGCAGCACCATAACAACCATATTTTAAGGAGGAGTTTACACATAGGGCAGAAGATGTAAGCTACAACATAGTGTGTATTCATTGGAACTATTTAAAGTAGTGAAGCATCTTCAATGGCTAACCAGACAATGTTAAACTATTGCATAGCTGATGCAGTCCAGTGCTGGTGTCATGTACTGTCAGAAAATAATGTGCTTATTCAAGCTTTCCTTTGTAAGCAGCTTCTTCTTATGAACAAATGTGAAACCAATCAAGACAATGAAACAATTTAACTGTCTCAAGTCTTAAGAGGAGCAGAAGTTGGGTTGTGTCTTTGTGTATGTTTAAGATGGAGCTTTCCACATCACATAACTAATCAGGTTTTGTTTGGAAAAGATAGTTTTCAAAATACACAAATCGTTAAGCAGTCACGTCAAACATAAAGTCAAGCTGAGAAAACAACTACAACACTGCTGTGATTTTGTTTCTTTAGGTGCTGCAGCGTTCATGTTGTCTCTCCTGGAGCCAGACCCGGATAAGAGGCCGAGCGTGAGAGCTGCGATGGAGGAGAGGTGGATCAACGAGGGGTTTGCCAAAAGACCTCTACACACAATCTGTCATAAAAACAGGTAGAAACCTGCTGTTTGGGTACAATCTTAATCATATCATGAGGCCTATGTTCCAGAACTGGAGTCTGAGCTGTGCTTTGAGGGGGCACCAAAGATCTTGGGGACCATGAGGCTCTGTCAGCTTTGAGACTGTCAAAACTAGTTTGATCCAAGAACTAAAACAATGATCATATGCTGCATCAGAGATGGGCAACTTTGGTAAACATGAGGGCCACATTAAGTTATCCTTAGTGCCGGAGGGCCAAATCATAGGAGTCTGAAAAACAGTCTTTCAGATTATTTAATGGTTCTGAAAGTATGTTTTAATAACAGTTTTTAAGTCAGACAAATGCCTTTAGAATGCACAAACAGGAACAATTACAGCCACTAATAGCTCTATTTTCTTAAGAAAGCTGCTGTTTTTAATGTTTTCATGGTACATTTTGTCATATGTTCTTCATTTAAATGCATTTTTTGACATTCTGAATTGACTGGAGAGCCACAATGAGGGAGTAGGAGGAATGCATGTGGCCCCCGGGCCGATAGTTGCCCACCTTTGCACTACATACTTTCTTCAAGGGTCCTCTGATAAAAACATGTGCAGTTGGCCCATTTCATCTGGATTTTATTATATAGATGCATTGAAAATCAATGTTGATTTTAGACATTATTTTATCACAGTTTTTCTTGTGGGTCCTGAGGTTCAACTCTTCTTGGGTACGACACAGTGGCTCCAAGAAAGTAAGATATGGATCCATCGTACAGACTAAATGTTTATACCTCTGAAAAATAACATAATTTAAGCCCATATCTTTCTCAAAATAGGATCCACTTTCAGTTTTATACACTCTATATTTGCAGAAATGTCTTTGGTCTTTTGAATTAAACATTTTTCATTATGTTTAAATCATAAAAGAGAACAAAGAGAAATAAGAGTCAAAGGCTGTACTTTTGAAAGTCTTTAGAAAATATTACAGCTCTGGCAAAAGAACCAAGGAGGAAATCACTGTGAGTTGTCTTACAAATTGAACATTTTTGTGGTCAGTATGGTAACAGCTTTGTGTATTATAACACAACTTAAAGGCTTTTGTCACTTTACTCAGTGTGGAAATGTAATCATGTATGGCTCCTTTTGGCAAAAGCTGCATTTTTCTTAAGTGAGTGAATAAAGAAATGTTCCAACTTTGTTCTGCTCAGAAAACCAAAATTACCATCAAATCCTTATTGGCAGCTCAAATTTCTTTCTGATTCATTCTTCACACTTTATCTACGACTGTTTTCCCATTTCTGTCTTTTATTATTTCCAGACTGTGCCCGGAGGATCTCAACTCGTCTGTACTCTCGCACATGACAGAGACGCTGGGTTATTCTGTCTCTGAAGTCATGCACACGCTGACAAACAACAAACCATCTGCCATCATGGCCTCTTATCATCTACTGCTGCACAAGCTCAGCAGGAGCCAGAAAGGAGCCAAAAACAGCAAGGTTTACACCTCATTTTATCATATTTATACAAACGAGACCTGCGTAACCTTACTTCTCTGATTGTAGTAATTCAGAAATAACCTCTCTCATGTCGTATTGTGAAGTTTTAAAGCTACTTGTTGTTGATTTGTCAGAAGCTGGAGAGTAGTGACTGGAGTCTGCCGAGCAAGAACACCTGGAGAGAGAGGAACAACACTGAGTCCAAGAATCAGCAGCAGGTAACTTTAACCATCACCATTTAAACCAGAATGAAGTACAACAATCTTTTAAAGATATAAAACGATAATGGGGCTGCTGTCTTGCTGAACTATTATGTAAGTTAATACCATAATATCATTCAACTTAAAATTGAGACTTGTTTTAGAAGCTTGCAAAGTATTGATATTTAGAAAATCTCACAAGGTACATTTATGGCATCTTAGTGATTTCCTACAGCTGGTTGATGTATTTCTTTTCTCAATTATACAAGTACGCACTCACACTATATCCAGTTCCCCGTGTCATGCACCAGCACAGTTGCCCATCTCCTCAGTCCCCCTTTGGCCTGCTCTTAAACTGTTTAAGCCCCCAGCCATGCTTGAGCACACTTATGTTTGAGAACGCATGCAGTTAACAGAACACTCTTGGATTAAACTTGCGGTACAGCTGAATCCTCATGGTTCATGGTCTGAAATCAGCAAAGTTACAAGCCAGAACGGTTGAGCTTGGTCTGCAGAAGCACAGTCCAATCAGTGTCCTATTAGGCAGGAGGGGCTGGAGCTACGAGCGTAAGACAACGAGATGCTACTGCTCATACAGAGATTAGCATAGATGCTAACAGCTTCAGTAGCAGTTTTGTCAGATCTTGACCATATTTTTTTATTAAAACAACTACATTTACTGAAGGCATTTCTGATAGAAAGGGCATTTGAGCTTGACTACTGGCTTGTTTTAGTGAGAGTTTACTACATCGCTACTACATCGTTAGATTGGCCCATCATGGATGTGATTGACAGAACATCCAGTCACCTTCAGGAGGTGTTTTGATAGGTTCAGCACTGCCTAAACACTCTCTGGAGGCTGTTGCCCAATAGACGAGTGAAATATATGCTGTATTGTAGATATTGAACTGCTTTCATGACGTGTCAGGTCATCTTACAGTCAGCACAACAAGGCAATGACACAGAATAAATGAAACCCTATCGTTTTATGGCATATTTTGAGTTATTTCAGGAAACACATCCCACCAACACTCAGTAATTATGTAAAGTCATTTGGAGTCAAGCATAGAAGCAGTCATCAGAGGTCAGCCAGTGTCTCACCTGGTCACTGGACAGTTGTTACGTCTCTTATAATTTCAATTATTTATGAGGGTGGTCTTTCAAGTCGTAATGTTAACAGTTTTCCATTCGTGATGCGGTTGGCATTGTTCTTTCTGAAATAGGAGCATTTTTGCAACTAATCCTGCTCATTTTCAGAGTGAAACGGTCAATGAGAAGATCTCAAAAAAGTCCAGCAGACCTCTGAGAGCTCAACAGACATCTGAGTATCAGAGCACCAGGAAGAGGCCTGAGGACCTGCACAGGAAGGACCACAGAGAAGACACAGAGAACCATCCACCTTCTCCAACATTACCAAAGCTACCTCACTCTGTCTCACCATCAGTACCTCCTCGCCGTCCTACCCCATCACCTGCCCGTCTGTCTGCAGAGGATGGAGCCACAGATGAGGACCATGGCACCACTTTGGACACCAGAGAGACGCCGCTGTTCCCAGAAGGTAGGGATAAACCCTTCTGTGCCCTCCTTGACTATCCTTTGGTCATTTTAGTGTTGTTCTTTTAATTAACCGGGCTGCCATTAATCTACATCCTCCAAACTAAGAAGAGGTTAGCAGTTTTTATTGAAGCTTTGATTTCTAATGAACTGTAGTCACCAAACCTTTCTACACTGTGATTTAAACAAACAAACAAAAAAACAAGTCCCTTTTGACGGGTAGCTTGAGTTCTAATGCCCCAAATTTTCATCTGCCTCTAAATTAAGGTAAATGAAGGTGATTCATAATCCTACTCCTCTAACCCATCAGTGGTTTTTCATGGCATGTGTGCACCAAGTGTTGCAAATTTGTGTGCAAGAGCCACACTGAATAGCCCTATGTCATAACTTAGAGGACAGCAGCAGCTGACATGGAACAGTTTATCGCAGGTAAAGTAAAAACTCTTGTTACAAACATTAATTTTAAATGAATTACACAAATACCTCAAGGTAATTTATCAAAAATGATAATTCAGCCACAGTGGCATGACCATATTTTGGTCACAGGAGGAAATAAAGGACGTTTTGTCTGACATTGTGTCAAACACAGAACACACAAATTTGCACGTGATGGGGAGTAAATTTCTTCAAAATAATTTGAATGATTGAAAAACATCTTGAAAAAGAGTGGAATTACAACTCCTCAGGGATTTGTGAGGGAGCGGGTGCTTGATCATGTTTTAGTCACATGAGGAGAAAGGGACTTGTACCTGACGCTGAATCAATAATGGAATTTAGTGACATTTAAAGGCTAAATCTTTGTTCAAAAATTATTTGTATCAAGTAAAACATTTTATCAAAAATAATGGATTAAAAGAACCCTTAAGCAATTGATGGAAGAATCTTAATTGTACCAGAGGGGTAATGGCAAGACCATTTACTGGTCATGGGAGCAAATTAAGGGGTCTTTTTAAACTGACATGGCACCAGAAGAACTTGATGCCTCTGTAAAAATATAATGGGTTGTTATTCATTTGTCAGTTTGGGATACTAGCAGTCAGATAATCTAATAACCTGTAAGTATATTGAAAAGGTTTAAGAATACAATAATTATCTTTTTACCTCCACCATGGAGGTTATGTTTTTGCCAGTTTGTTTGTCCATTTGTTTGTTTGTTTGTTAGCAAGATTACGCAAAAACTACTGGATGGATTTTGCTGAAATTTTAGGAGATGTTGGTAATAGGCCAACTTAGAAATGATTAGATTTTGGTGGTTATACTTATGTTTGTCTGGATGCAATTCCCTAAATGTCAAAAAATCCCATAAGTTTACATTGGGCTGAATTTTTAAAAAAATCCCATTGATGACTTTCAATAATTCATATAAAACCAAAATATTAAGTGATGTTCCCAAAACTTGCTGTGCTCATACAGGATAACAACCTCCATGTATGTGCTAAGTTTTTTTCCTGATCCTGGCACTATTCTGGATCTGGTGATCCAGAATTGTGTCTTTTACATGGGTTGTGGAAAAGTCACTGCTTGGCTGAGGTCTTCGCTCTCTGAGTGCTCTTCTAGTTTAGTTAACGCAAATAAATATATAATGATAGTAAATCTCATATACTTGCATTTAAAGGGTTAATGTTTAATTTCATTTTGTGCTAATCTTTTTTTAAAAAGCCCATAGTCTGCTTTTTTTTTTTTTTTTTAGTTAGGTATGCCCTTTAATGTCTTTGACAAGTCTCTTCTATGTGATAGAGCACTTCTATGATCAAGACAAAAAGTCTGCAGCATCAGGATTTTTCTTTCTCCCCCTCATGGTACTAGTGGCTGCTTCAAATTGCTCGGATTTTAAGGAAAAACACGGGCTCTTTATGTGGTCATTAGGGTTAGTTGTGAAAACAGCTGAAACTATACACACTCACAACATGTTATGACTATTTTTGTGTTTCAGTGTCCGTGTTTGGAGACAGAGAACTCGTCCGTCTCTCTCCTCCTAAAAGCTCTGCATCACAACTCTGTGACTCTGCTCCTTGCCAAGTCCCCTTACCAGCTGAGCCAATCAGAGACAGTAGCTCTTCCAAACCAATCAGAAATGCACATCTTCTCAGGACAACTCAATCAGACGGGGCTGCAGACCCCGGGTCAGACTGCTTTCATGATAACCGTCACCATGATGACCACTCCCATCGCCTGAGCATCACTGAGCGCCTGGAGAAGCTGCAGACATTTTACTCCTCTGAGAAAAACAGCATCTCTCCAAGGAGGCTTCTGGAGGCTGACACCAACACCTCAGACAAAGACCAATGTGTCACCATGGAGTTGACACAGAAGTCACCCTCTGCACCACTGCCCCGCCTGTGCAATGTGGGGATAAAGGAACAACGAGGGAGGAAGATGACATGGGTAGGGTTGACTCGACCAGGACCTCCAGGACTGCTTGTGAATGGGTCTAAACCTCCCGCCTTCCCCGCACAGAGACAACACACTCTGGTCATTAAAAGTTTAAGACAAGAGAGAGGAAAAAGGAGAGACCTGACAGCAGCAGGAGGAGACAGAGGGACGACTGGAGGAGGTATGAACGGAGCAAAAAGGAACTCAGTGCAGCTGCGCTCGTCCACACAGCGTCGGGTAGCAGATCTCAACCTGCCACTTCTTCCTGCTGCTCTGCAGGGGAAGACAGACAGGAGTAAAAATCAGCTACACAGTATGGACTTCTGAAACAAAGATGGAAAAGGCAGAGGAAAAGGCCATGAAGAGGTGCAATAGCAAGAGAATATAAGAGTAGGGTCAGTGGTCCATGTAGAAAGCAGTAGCCTGTCCAGACTATACCCTACATTTTTATGTTCTAAACTAAGTTGTTCGGTTGCACTAGAGAGACGTAAGGTAAATCTAAACTAGTAAAGTGTAACGTTCAAACTAAGCAAAATATTGTTACAGATATGATGTTTACACTTTGTTCTTTAGGTTTTTATACAGTGCAGCCTCAGAATTTCAAGGCACATGGGAACAAACCATTTGTCTGGGGCAGACTTAGGACTCGGCAACTGCCATTAATGACATATAACAACAAAATAAAAATAAAAAGTGTGGACAAGAAAGTCATCATATATTTATGTTATTAACTGTGGAGCACACTCCAGACTCCAAACAGTCCAAAGACCCTCTGCTCCTCTTCATCATTCAAGTTATTCCACCTTTAGCATCAATACATCACAGCAACTGTGTTTTGTGGAGGACTTTACACCTACGAGGAGCTAGGTGTAGGACTTAGGTTATAACTTAAGTCTACATTGAAACTATCTCAGCTCAACACCTCAAATGTCAGAAGATTGTGAGCTCTGAAAGTAAGAACTTGTGTTTTAACTAGGCTAATTAAAATGTAAAGAACTCATGCACAGCTGGTGCAACCCATAGCAGGTCCACAAATAAGAGCAACTGACCAGCGTCAATCTGGTTTCAGCACAAACAAAGAGGCCATTTTTCCTCTGATGTCACAGCCAGGGTGGGTGACTCAGATGTTATTAGTTTGTACTGCTCTGTCCTTAAGTAACGTACCCACATTTGCATTAGTCTTAAACCACAATAAGACATTGGTACTTAAAAACTTTTGTTGTAATCTGTCTAAATAGATACAATTATATGACCAAAGTAGACTCCTAAACTCAGCAACAACAAAAGTAACATTTATCTGGTTCGAGCTTACCATTTGAGTTAAATAATTACACTGTGCAAATCAGTAACTTTCCTATTATTCCTCTTTTAATTTTCACAATGTTTTGCCATATTGGCTTTGGCAAGACCCCTTGTAGGCCATTTATTATGTAAAGAGGGAAAGTGTTGTTTGCATGCTGGTACATATTTACATATTAAAACACAGTCCATATGTCATGGAACCTTATCAATGACCAAAACAAGTTACAGCCCATGGCTGTGGCTACCATGTATGTATAATTGTTTATTCAGAAAGAATCATTAATAATTAAACTGGGCATCTGGCCATTTTTGTAGTTTTGTGCAATCATTCGTTTAAAAACACAATCATGCTTTAAAACTAAAAACTGGGGCAATGTCAGGCGCATTTTATGTCGCAAAATTAAATATTAAAATCTTGACTGCGTGTTTATCACAGACCTTTTTTAAGGCATTTATAGGGAAAGCTGTTTTAAAATCCTACAGACTTTGAGGGTTTGAACTGAAAGTACTGCAATGCTAGCTGTCTCAGGTGTTTTGCATGAATATCCTCACCACTCTCTTTATGTTTACTCACAGCAAATGCAGTAATAGTAAATCACAGTGTTTTACTGTTCAGATGGTGTTTTTTATATTAATTGCATTTTCATGTAAGACTCAGTGTTAGTTATTATTTTGACTGACATAAAAAGTTAACTTAAGCATATTTCAAGAGATTTATCCAAAGGTGATCTTGCCACAACCAAAATGTGGTTTGTAAAACAGCTTCAGGCAAACACGGTCAGTGCAAAGTCTACTTACTAATGCCCATGCATGCAGAAGTAGGTAGCGCAATCAGCAATATATTTTTCACCCTTTAAATAGCTTTTTGACACCTGATGTGTACAATACCTTTTAATGGTGAGAATGGCCTCAGTGGCCTGTTCTCACTACTGTGTAAATATGACAGTGAGCTGTACAAAAAATGCTCATGCTCATGCTTATGAGTAATATTTACTGTTGTCCTACCCCAGCAATGTTACATCTTAAGTCTGTTTAATCACTTCAAGTTGTTGCCATTAGCTTGTAGCCAACAACGCTTATATCTATTCTCTTTAGTTCAGCATTAGCAATTAGCAAATACAGCTTTATCATTACAATCTACAAGACTGTCAAGAGGAGCTTTAAGCTTCAGAAAGGATTCTTTCGTACTTATTACCTCTGCCAAGGAGGTTATGTTTTTGCCGGCGTTGGTTAGTTTGTTTGTTTGTCTGTTTGTTAGTATGTTTGTTTGTCTGTTTGTCTGTGTTCAAGATAACTTGAAAAGTTACAGACGGATTTGGATGAAATTTTCAGGAAATGTGTGGAATTGGATAAGGAAGAAATGATTAGATTTTGGGACTGATACGGATCACCATCCGGATACAGGAGTTTTTTAAAGGATTCTGTAACATTACGAGATAGGACCATTTTCGCCTGCACTGAAGCTGCATGGCGGAGGTCTGCACTCTCTGAGTGCTTTTCTAGTTATTTTATGACATTATTGATATTATTTTTTAATCATTCTAATCAAACTATCATTTTCAGCCATTAGTTTGCCTCTTTACTTTATTTTAAATCAGTCTATTTACAGTATAACCAGAAAGCGATGCCATACAGTCACGTTTTCTGATCTTTGGCATGTGACCAATTTATCGTCACATATGATGTTTCATTAGACCCAAGAACCTGCGAGGCTCTGAATGTCGTTATCATCTTTTTGGTGGGTAATTAATCAAGAAGCAGTAAAATGATAATGCTTTATTAGATTTCCTTATTCACATGTAAACAGAGCAGAACAATAGTCTAACATACAAAATTTTTACAAAAGAAACAAAAAGATGTTAAAAAACAGTCACAAAAACATCAGTCACTTTTATTTAACCCTTCATTAGTATGAACAGCACTTACTTCCAAACCAGCAATATATATATGATGTAACTACTGTGCCAAAAAAACAAACTACACTTCAACTCATCATTTTGGTTGCAACAGGCTTTGGTTCAACTGTTGACAACTTTACATTTCAGCAACTTCAGCATGTCTGTCTATATACTGTTACATTTGTACACACTGTCCATAAATACATTTTGTACCATCATTTAAAGTAAAAGTGGTAAACAAAGCTCTACATTCAATTGTCTTTTATTGTTTTTCAGGCATTTTTTGTAAAGTCCATAGCATGTATAAATTAAAAACACTGGAATGTAGTATCTCTATTTGGAGCCATTGGCCTTCAATAAAAATACAACTCTGGGTTTGGTACCAGATTTCCCCAGAACTGCCTAAAAATCCACTCAAATACTGGATTTTGTGATGCCTGTAAACCCTTCTGTTTCATCCCTAAATAGAGCAGGCTGCTTCAGAATAGATCAGTGGTTCCCAAAAGTGTGCCTCAAGACAAGTCTAGGTGTGCCTTGAAAATTTGATCAACCCTTTGTTGACTGAGTTTCAATTTCCTCCATCAATACTTCACATATTGATTTATATTTACAGCTGTGAGATCTGTTACTTTGAAAAACTCACAAAACCTTAAAGGGATAATTCAGTATTTTTGAAAATGGATCTTAGCAGGTTCTTGATAATAGTCAGTAAAGTGGCTGAAAGGGCTCCCAGCAGCGCTGTACCTTTAAGAAGAACTAGCTGACACAACAGGTAAGGTACACTGCTGTTGACGGGTACAGTTACCTGTGCAACTTTTGCGTTTTAAAAACAAGCAGCAAAATTATGTTGGGTTAAATAGGGCGAAAAGTTTCAGAGCGCCTCATTTTTTCTCCAGGAAGTCTCTGTGTTTGGCACTATTTTATGATGCACCAATGGCCATTTGTTCTTCCGCCTGTGTGCATAGATGCCACAGAAGTTTGTCCCGTCTCTCTTTCAGCCCACTAAATCTTGTTTTGAATAGTTTCTTCCTCTGTATACTCCCTTGTGCATCCATAATATATGGAAAGTCATCGTCACTTGAGTCAAAACTGCTCGTATTTTAGTTTCCTCTGCCACTGTTGTGTCTTCCTGAGTTCCCAGAGCGAAACAGCGGACTGGCAGATTCAGAGCGCACAGGTGGAAGAACACATAGCCATTTGCTGCATCATAAAATAGTGCCAAACACAGAGACTTCCTGGAGAAAAAATAAAGCTCTCTGAAATTTTTCACCCAGTCGTACATTTGGCCCAACATAGTTTTGTTTCTCATTTAAACATAAAACTCACATAATTGAGCAAAATAACTGTGCAAACTAACAGCAGTGTACCTTACTGTCAGTCTCAGCTCATTCCCCTAAAAGATGCAGCTCTGCTGGGAGCCTCTCAGCCAATTCACTGACTATTGTCAAGAAACTGATACAACCCAGTTTAAAAATGGCATTGATCAATTAAATCTTACCAATTCCCGTCACTACAAAACATAGAGGACATGATAGCTGTCCTGGTGCACTCTACACACATCAAAGTAAATACTGAACTTGTATAATATTTATGATTTCAAGTCGGAGCAGCCACAATCCACTTCCGAGAGGATATAATGACTCTTAGCACTCCTCACACCACAGGATAATCGGGTAAGATAATCTTCAGGACCGCCAGATACACAGGCCTTTGCTAACTTTAGTCAAGAGTGTGGGGATCCAAAACTGGCCAATTATCATGAAGTGTGTACCCCACTTAAGGGAACACCATCTTTTATACTTAAAAGACTCAGTTGTGAAAAGGAAAGATTATTTTTCATCCCTAACATATGTAAGTTCACTTAATTAAAAAAAAAGAAACATGCCATATCAAGTTTAATTGTGCATTGCTAAATTTATCAAATTTAACAAAGTTTTAAATGAACTTTTGAAAAATGTTATAAGAAAAATATCAAGATTGACACAGATGTGTAATATTATTAGGCATTATTGGATAAAGATAACGTGCAGACTGATAAAATGCAATAATAAATGTTAAAGAGACTTTTTTGCATATATAAATAATGTTAGCCTTGTGTTTTTTGGCTTTATCAATGGACCATCCTAAAAGTGCAAGACCAGCATTTTTATCTGATTTGTAATTGTACTTCAGAATGAATCCATCCCCCTAAAGGTGCAGCTACAATCTCTGATGTGGGTCTTTTTTTAGTCTCCCTCTCTGTCTTTGCACTTGTCTTTCCTCGTTTCCCTCCCTCTGGATCATTAATATTCAGGCGTGTTGAAAACAGGCGGAGGAATCTGGTTGCCGCTTTGTGGCGCTCTTGACTGCTAAATAATGAAGAGCATGTTACCTGATCCCCGGTTTTTCATGTGAGTGTGTCTTTGTGTATGGACCATGTTCAGTGTGCGCCCAGTAAGGACAGATTGAACCCACTGATCTGAATACATCCCCCCACTCTAGTTACCACTCTGCTACTTAACACTGATATGAACCAGTAAGCTCTGATATGCCATCAGACAAACACACGTTCAGACAGCTCAGTGATGGGAACAAGAAGAACTGGACACATGTTTTTCTTTAGAAGACATCAATAAAGTAACTGTAAATCATTCTTGTAACATAAACAGGATTAACACTCGACAGAAGCCTGTGTTGCATCATATTCTCTCTGCTGTCTGTATTTAGAGCCAAGCTCAGTCAGCCTGGTTCTGAATGGTCCATGTGCGTAAGAATCCTTAGGTATGGAAAAAGGATAAATAATGCATGTTAACATACAGACGTATCCATGGCTACAGGAAGATTATGTTTACGTCCATGCAGCAGTGAATATTGTTTCATTAGAGGAATGTGTGACGTTTCAGAGAGATCATATTCAGTTTCAGACGCACACCGACTCTTATGTTCATATATGCAGATAAGTGTCACGACTGGTCACGATTGGTTTAATGAAATCCTTTGCAAATGGCCACATTTTTTGACAAGAGTCTCCAAACATTTTTGGCATTGGTTAAAAAAAAATCCGACATATCTTTGGAAAAAATGCTTCAAATGTTTAAGAAACTGACAAAAACAACAAATGTTTAAAAAACTGCAAAATGTAAAATAATAATTACCAACCAAGTTTGCTTTTTTGGGAAGTTTTGTTCATTTGGGGTGGTGCAGAAGCTCACACAAACTCAGACCAAAGAACTGAACTCTGGTCCACCAAAAACAGGTTTTTTAATTTACTTCCAAGTGGACCAGGGTTCAGTTTGCGGTTAATGTAAAAGCAATCTGAACTTGAAGAGGACTAAACAAGGCAAGCAAACAAAAGGAGAGGGAAGTATTGCTTGGATTTGGCCTAATATCACAACATAAAAGCTAACATAGTGTTCACTAACAATAGCAAGCAAAGTGCTAATGTTAGCATTGCCTGCACTGCCAGCTTCCAGTCTTCATTACAGGTTAACGTTGACAAATCTGTGGGGAATGTGTTCATACATCATACCAGTCAATTTACATGTGCCACCTGATAAAACCTAAACATGGCTTTATCTGTATTTATGGCACAGAATACCTCTGAACTGCTTCAGCTAACATTATTACTAAAAGCCAGTTGAGTGTTCTGGTTCCTAGTGCAACAATAGGCCCGATGGCAGGAATAAAGATCACAGCAACAGCCCCAGCTAAGTGCTAAAAGGTTACACATCATTGGACAGGCTTAGGTCCACCTGACCAGAGCGAAAGCAAACCAAAATAAGTGAAAAATGAAGCATTATTGCAACTTCAACCCCTAATCCACATCTTTAGGCTTGAGAGCAACTTAAGAGGCAAATTAAACAAACCAAGAATCTTCTATGCCTGCGTTATGTTTTAAGGAGGACTGTTTCATAACGTTGGCATACATAAAGAAAAAGCATGTACACCAACTGTCTTTTTTCTGACCTTGGGACAATGCAAAAGACCAGTCCCCTGGGAGCGAAAAAACACCTTAGGGTGTTCACGTGATCATCTTAATAAGATGAAGAAATGTCATTTACAACTTTGTAGGCCAGCATCAGCACCTTGAATTCAGCTCTGATCTCATAAGGCAGCCAGTGAGCCAGCACAAGGGGAACATGATCATATTTACCCACTCTGGTTAGAATATGAGCTAAGAGAAATTTAGTGTCCAAAGCTTTTCTCTTGACCCTTGACCTTTATCAATGGTCGAGACAGTCTCTATGTTTACATGGACACAAATAATCAGAGTTAACACTCGATCAAAATAAAAATGCATCACGTAAAACATGTCAATCTGAGGGTTCTGATTTCCAGAAAATTCCAAGAAAAAATGTAATTGCCAACTGTTTTTGTTTCTGTTGTTTTCTTTTTATTCATTTTTTGAAGGTTAGGTTGAACATTTTTTTCGCAAAATCTAAAAAAAACATTTGACAGTTCTGTGTGGTCCCCAGCCTGATTTGTGAATTACATAGGGGAACCCCATGTCCTAAATCCATTTCATATGATTTAGGTTTAGCCTTTGAATCAACAGGTTTAGGGGTCTTTCCTCTGGCTTCAGGGGACTGTGATGATTTGCCTATAATGTCTTTGACAACAAACTAATCATGTGATTTTTGATTGACACCTTGGATTGACAGTCAGACATCAAGATGGGCCCAAACCTCAGTCACCTCTGGACATTGTCATCTACGTATGTCCCTGTCACGTCTTCACAACTTTGTGGTTTACATTTTGAGAACTAGTCTGGTGTTCACAGTATATTACCGCTGTATTCATTGTGTGTATAAACTAATTTCTTTAACTTTTGGTTGCTAAGTAACATTAAGATGCTGTCAAGCTTCCACAGCTCTAACGTCCCATTAGGTTAAACCCTATAGACAGAGACAGTTTTGGTCTGTGAGATCTGGTCATCCTTATGTCTCATTGATTCGCTTTATTGGCATATTCAAGACATCACACATGCCTGGACATGCAGCTGTTTATCTACCCCCTGACTGCTCCCTCCTGTTTCTATTTTTGTCTCTGAGCTGGTTACTTATTAGTGAAGCCTTTGAGCAGGATGGGCTGTACAGATTTTTTATAAACTGTTGCCAATGAGGAAGATTTTAACACATCCTTAAGTATTCTTGTTTTTCTTTTTCATCTTGGCAGAGAGATGTGAGGCAGTAAAGCTAGATATGAAGTCATATTTGGATGTGTGTTCTCTCTTTTTAGAAGTAGTTGGTGCCTCAAACAACTGTTAACACACTAAGGGAGGTGAATGGTAGCACTTTTTTTTTTCTTTTCAGTCTTACTTCAGATACACATCAGGAATCATCAACTACATTTGAACAATGGACAGTGCTGCTGCTGAAAGATGCTGTGGGGGCCTGATTTTACGATAAATCAAAGTAATGTGAGCATTTTGATGCAATCAACTTCATATGTATTTTTTTTTTTAATATTTGTATTCTCTTTAATAATGTATGTAATTATATGCCTTAAAGTGAGATCAGTCCCTGTCACACACACTGCTGCCAACCACATGGGGACATGGGACATTCGGGCTACTTTTTTGAAGGCTGCATGCTGTTAATCTCTGTAGTTGGCACTAAAGTACTCATTTATTTGTATGTTTGAATATTTACCAGTAATGACTAACAGGTGAATCTTTGCAAAACAGATCAATCATGAAGTCATCCCTGATTAAAATGTTCTAATCTCAGTTGTTTGGTGGTAACTCCAACATCTGTAATCGACAAAAACATACCCTAAAAACTACAACATTTTTTTCTTCTCACATTTTCAAAATTTGATAACATTCTGGGGCCAGACAGGACACTTTGGGGGCCTGATGTGGCCCTTCAGCATGGGTTCTCCAGTTTACGACCACTACTTTATACAATTATTTTCATAAACTACAAGTGCTCAGAGAGCACAAAGCTCCGCCAAGGCATTTACAACACTGACGGGCAAGTGATGGTCAAAGATGTGAAAAACACCCCTATCTCATGACGTTAACAAATAATTAATAAAACACCAAGATCTGCATCTTAATCTGAAACCCCATCAAAATCGTATTACTTCTTGTGCCATGGCCAACATTTCCAGAAGATATCATGGAAATCTGTCGTAAACCTATTGACTTATTAGGGAAAATGTGAAAAACTGCCCTCTTGCAATGTTACAAAAACCTTTAAAAAATCCAGGATCTGGATTTGGATCACCATCAAAATTAAATAATTTCTTCCTGATGCCAAGACTAACATTCCTTGAAAAATTCTTCAAAACTGATAGCTATTTTTTTTTTTTATTTATCCTGTTCACGAACTAACAAATAGCAGCAAAAAATCTCCTTGTCAGAGGAAAATGTTCATTTCTCTTTGCACATTTTTTTTCAATTTTTGAGCAATTAAAACATTGGTGTTGTGGTTTTTCAGGTGTCTCTTTCCTTTCACTTATTATAGGTATCAAAGTAACCTAAAAACAATTAACAGTGAAAGCATTTTATCTGGAAATAACTGATTCCTTGATTCATTTTACAAAAATCCACTCGTCAGCCATCACTTGTGAAAATCAAACCAAGAGTGTTTGTGTTAAACTTGAAGATAGAAACCATGAAAGCAAAAAAACAGGTTCTGCTCATTCCCAAACACTTTCTATGGGTGCTTGTCCAGATGGACTGACAATATCGAATGGCCTGTCTGGTGTGTCAGGTTGCACTTTTGACCCTTGACAAAAAACATAGACACCAGCAGTAACACTGAAACACACATCAAAATTGTTTGATATTTATTTGTGTTGTATCACAGTTTAAGGCCCCGTTTACATGACAACGTTTTCACCAGAAACTGAAAGGTTTTCCTTTGTGTTTTCAAAAACGATCCGCGTCCACATGGAGACGCGAGAACGACTGAAAATGCTGTAGTGTGCATGCCAGGCCAGTGGACAGCGATGTAGGTTTGTCGAGAAACAGCGCTGTAACAACACACATATGAAGAAGACAAACTTTTCAGAAACAACAATGGCAAGTGGACGCACGGAGACGCAGGAGTTTCTTGTCTGGAAAACAAATCTGTCTGGATAACAAACCGAGCACAGCAAGCAGTTTGTTGTTCCTGGTATGCATGCGCAGTCTTCATGTGATAGAGTACTGCGCAGCGTTTTACCCTGAAACGCTTAATCCCATCTACATGGAGCCGGACCCCGATTTGTTTTCAAAACTCTCCACTCTGGACCCTGGTTTTAAAAGTTTGTGGATTCAGGCACTCCGGGCAGGGCTCTTGTGTAAACGGGAGGTGAAAACGCAATGAAAACTCTCTGCTTTCAGCCGTTTTCATTTTTGTGTAAACAGGGCCTAAACCTCTGGTAATATTACACCCTGGTTTACGTACAAAAGTTGTTGGAAAATGTGAACAGTGTGTCCGCAGGTTGATCTACCTTTACCTGACATCTGTAGGTGGGCGTTTGTAAGCTGAGCTCTCTGTGTGTACATTGTAGATTGCTGCAGTATGCCATCATCTCATGTACAGAATCTTAATCCCCGTGTTAATCCCTGATGAGAGATTAGACGAGTCAATAGAACAACGACACAGCTGCCCCCGTTATCAACTTTAACTCACAATGAAGGTAAAACCCGCGTCAGGCTGGAGAGCACTCAGCAACTGTATCTGTATTTTGATCTTTGCCATGTACAGTAATTAGTGAGGGCTGGTATCATATTGTGGCACGATTATTAATAAGGCAGATAAGATACTGATATTAAAATTATAATAGTGGTCACCTGTGGGGCACAGAGGTCAAAGTCACAGTGGTTACAGAATGATGAAGATGGTGTTACTCTATTAGCACTTCAATAGTCTTGGGTGTCTGAGAATAACGTGGTGCCCATCAGTGTGTATGTGTGTGTGTGAGTGTGTGAGTGTGTGAGTGTGTGTGTGTGTGTCTGGGCAGCCCTGTGTCCCTGCGTGTCTGGTTTCTAATGATGGTCATCCATAATTGAGTTTCACCTCACAGGGCGAGCGGTCCAGGGTTGCGCAGTGGTTAACTGGCCTCCAGATAATGCTATGACAGTGCATGTGTGGGTGTGTGTGTGTGTGGGTGTGTATGGGTCACGGGGGTCATCAGCGTGCAAAACGTCCAGCACGGCGGAGCAGCAACCCGAGCTGATCTGTTTAATTGATGCCACTGATTAACTGTCAGTTCAGCATCAACACCAGATAATCCACTAACACTCTCTGACCACAAGAACGCTGCGTCACTTTAACCTCAACCATACACAAGAGGGACAGGGGTGGGTTTAGAAATGTGGAGGCCCCAGGAGGAGCCTGATGTGAGGCCCTTCCTCATAAAGCTAAAAGCAGTTATAGCATTATGAAAATAAATAAAATGAAACAAGAGTGCCAGAGTTTTTAAGTAAAATAGAAATAGTTCAGTCTTATTTGCACAGATGAAACAGAATTGTTACAATATGCCTAAAAGGCTGATTATTGATATCACCAGAAAGGAAATCTTCCCCAGTATTTACAACCAATATTTTCACCATACAAATTGGCCTCATACTGTATATCTTATAAATTGGCTGTAATATTGTCAAAATGTACAATGCAGTTTACTTCATCATCACTCAATGCTCACTTTTTAAAATCAAAACAGTCATGTGACCATGAAAGCAATGGGTCAATTTTAGTTTTTTGCTCTTTACACAAAATATTTGATGTCACCAAAAATGAGTTTGGAAATATTGACATACTGGATCTCAACAACAATCCAAAATTGTACATTCTGACCTACAAATATTTTGAACAAGAAGGACAAAGAGGTTTAGTGGAACAGTGAAGGCTCTTTACTAATTTCCCCATAGCTTTAAAAAGAAGCTCCTGAACATTAAATTTGGAGAGATTATTCTCTGTTATTGGTAAAAAAAAAAAAAAAAAAAATGCTGAAAAACATTAAACAGTGATTGTAAAAATATTGGCAAAATTTCTGTACATGGATTTTGTTAAAGTTTCTCTACTCATAATTGTTTGTATATCATTAAATATTCTTACCTCTCAAATATTAATATTAGATGTCCGTGTTTGGAAAAGTGAGAGGTTAGTTATTTTATATAAACAAAATATTTTTTAAATTTCATACCTTCATAAATTTTTTATCTTTAGCAGATTTCATGATAAAATAAATTATTTTATACTTATAAAAATACTTAAAGGACTTATTTTATCAACCCAGTTCATACCACGTCACTGTTTATTTGCAAATAAACTCAGCTCATCAGTCTCATAAGTGGACGCTTCAGAAAATGTTGTGATATTGTCATATACTATTTTTTGTTTCACTGAATGAAAAATCTCGGTCTAATTGGTTATGTTATAAACACACACACACAGAAAGGAAAAAAAACCCCAAACATTCTGGTGTACTTTGGTGCAGCGAGTAGGCTGGTGTCTCATAGCAAGAAGACCATGAAGTTGACTCCTCTGTCAGCGTGAGACCTCTCTGGGTAGACCTTGCATGTTGTCCCTGTGCATGCGGGGGTTTCTCTGAGTACTCCCGTTTCCTCCCACAGAGAAAAAACATTATTTTTCGTTTAGTTGGTGACTGTTCATTAGGTTGTTAAATGCTTAAATGTGACAGTGTGTGTGATTGATTGTTTGTGTCTCTATGTTAGCCCTGTGGTTTGCTGGAGACGTGGTCAGGGTGTACCCCATTTCTTGCCTAATATCAGATAAGACAGATATCTTTGTAAAAAAAAAAACATAGACAGACAGACATAATCCTAAACTACTAAACACAGTCTTGGACAAACTATTGGTTAGCTGAAAAACTGCTTTTCCTGATTTTGATGTATTTTTAGTATTTGTGCCATCTCATCTTAAGTCTTAAGATATTGTGTGGTACTGCTTTGGTTTGTGTGTTCTAAAGTAAGTTATATGATCTGAAGAATCAGTTTTGATTGTTGTTTTGGCATTGTTCATCCTCAAACAAGGTCCTTGTGCTAAAATATAAGCACTAAACTATTCCATAAGTATGTAGTTACATGTATAATTATAATGTCCAGCTTAGTTACTGCTTGTATTATAACTTCCATACAATGTCTTTAACTCTGCATTTTCCCATGTAATCTTTTGTGTTATCAGTTGTATCCTATCCTAGTTTAGGACTTAAGTATTTCAAAGTAAAACTAATGACTGTTTTCAGGTACTTAAGTAGATAAATCTGAAACAGCATGAATTTCTCTTCTCTCAATATTACATGGCATTCATTTCAGAGTCCTGCATATGTATCAAACAATAATCTAATTTCAACAGGGAGGCCCCTTTTAAACAGAAAAACTTGTGCATTGACAGAAATTAAAATAAAATTTAAAAAAAAAAAACACAAATCCTGATGGAGATGAATTTGAATCCACTCTGTTGGTTTTAATCAAATAAAACAGGTCCTCTTCACCTCAGTTGACTGTTTTCAGACAACAACTTTGGTCACATGTAATGGAGGAGAGCACTGCTGGCCCTCTCACAGCTCTTTGTTTGGATGAATCATTGCTCCAGCAGAGTCTGATTTCTAAATGAAAAAGATCCTGCTCAGATAAGCGTCTGCCGTGATCAACTGTTGGCTTGTTTTGACAGACACAACTCAACACCTTCATGTTCACAAAGCTGGACTGATCCAAGATGGACAAGCTGAGCTGCTGCACTCCAGCATAACTGACCATGTGATACACAGAACTTCATCTATGACTGCTTCCCCTCTTTGTTTATCCTTTTATGTCCTCTGGCAGATTTTATTAAACATTACTTCAGAATTTTTACTTCACTTTTGAGACTTTTTGGAGTCTTTCCCCAGGATGGTTGGTTTGGTTGTATTAAGAGTTTCTGTCGGTGTAAAGAAGGTTAAGGAGGAGACAATGACTCATTAATAAAGTAACAGGGAGCGCAGGTGCTCATTTTCAGCTCTTATGTTTTGCACACTGTGAGGAAAACAAAAGACAACTGCTTTTTAATCTGGTGGTCTGTTTCAGAGGGAAATCGGTTCAGAAACTTTCACAACTCTGAGACCTGAAAACATCAACATGGCTACAACATGTTGTTCTGCAGCGCCACCTGCTGCTGAGATCATGTAATGCAGCTTGTTTGGCTTAACCTGTAGCCAGCTCTGAAGACTACTTGACAGCCAAGCATTTCCTGCTGTACTGTCAAAATTAACAACAAAAACAAAAAAGAAAAACCCATAATGCATTGCAATGCACAATGCAAAAGTAGTGAATAACAAAATGTTCAAAATTTTGATTTATCATGTTTGATGCATTTGGTACGTGTTCATGGTCTCATTGTCATAACTCCACTGAACTCATTCATAGCATATGTCTATTATTTTTTGTTCCTTTTTTAATTTGAATGGGGTGGAGCCCATGGGTGTGGTGGCCCCAAAGTGCAAACCACAACAGCAAATAACTCGACACAACGGTAAATAACTAAACACAACAGCAATTTAAAAACACTACAGCAAATAACTTAACACAACAGCAAATAACTAAACACAATGGCAAAGAACTAAACAACCCAGAAGACCACCAGACACCAGAAGAGGTAGGTACTTGTGGGCCACATCAGTTGACCAGGAAGGGATTCTGCAAATAGCATGTTTGGCTCAGGATAGAAACATCACAAACATAACAGCCGAAAAAACTCTAAGGCAAACTTGATATGATACTTTGTAGTCCCTGATGGCAGGGGTCTGCCACCTTTCCAATCAACAGAGCCATTTGCCATTCATGTTCTAAAGAACTCATTCATGCACGAGTACATACATAAGTTACATAATATACGTAGAGGCCTCATTACGTGCTGGAGCAAAATCCAGTGTCGCCACCATATTGGATGGGTCTCTCTAGCACCAGAGCCACCCGGAGTCAACGCAGCAAGTATAACCGTATTTTGTGCAGCCTACGGTTGCACCAATAACAGGCGCAGTATTGAAAGCAGATCACTTGTTCTAGTTTTATTCCAACACAACTGAGTAAAAAACATACTCAAAGTTTAATACACATGTCAACAGGTGATATGAGATGTCTGGTTTGTGTGTGTGTGGGCGCACTTACATGTGCCTGAAATAGTTACACTGAATATACTCACAGCACACAAAAACAAAAATATGACGAAATTCTTTTGTTATTGGTGTGTACAGAAGGGTCATGATTGACTGTGTGTATGTGTGAGAGAGAGAGACATATATTCAAATGAACAATCAAACTGTTTCTTTATGAAAATATATAATTAATTCATTTATGCATTTATAAATATGCCAAACCATATTTCCGTCTTTGTTAAAGAGCATAATACATAACGCACCTCACCCATATTACGCCCCTCTGAACTCCCAAAACTAGAGAAAAGTTAAACAGGGCTGTGATAAAACAGATAGACGGACGGGAGAGCTAACAGAGTTCAATATGGTTCATAAACGAACCAGCAGACACCGCGGTGTGCTCCAAAATGGCACAGCCCTGCACCCTAATGCGCACACACCTTCAGGTCTGTGTGGACAGGTCTGACTCTGTCCATAACTGAAAAGTTAAAAGTGTTGTCCCTCAAGTTTTTATGGAAGAAAAGAATCAAACACTAGTCATTTAAATACCATAGGTCCACTATGGATTTATTTAAATTGATTTAGGGGAGACCGAGGATGGTTGTAACACTAGAAGAGTTCTAACATCATATTTTTCTCCAATCAGGTATAAGATAGTGACGTCACTGAGCAATGGCGACGGTGACTAAATGAGCAATGAACAGGCGACAGGACTTGGGTTTGCGACACGATCTTGGTCGCCAAAGTCGCGTTCGGTGTGAACGCACCTTTATTGTGACTGAAACATTTCTGTCTCAGGCAAATGTGTTGCACTTTCCTCTGTCTAATTTCACACAACTTTGTGAAACAGCTTGATATCAGAATCTAACAAGTTCAGCCAAGACGTGAACCTCTGACCTTCAAGCTCACAGTCCGCTCTCTAACTCTTTGAGCCATGGTCACAGAAATTGCTGGTCCTTCTGAGAGGTCCTCAATTCCTCATTTGGACATTGGACAATAAAAACAACTGGAACTAGACAAGACTTGAACCCTGGTCCTTCAGATTTTAAGCCCTTTCTCTATGTTATTGAGGTATGGAAACAGACATCTGTTGGTCCTTCTGTGACATCTTGACTTCTGTCTTTAGACATTAGACTTTAAAATCAACTCGCTTTGGCCAAGACTTGAACCTCTGCCCTTCAAGTTCACAGTTCTCACTCTAATTCCTTGAGCTAAGGAGACAGACACATGTCTGCATGTTTGCAGTTCACTGATAATCTCTGGTATACCTCCATGTCCCATCCATTTCTGTAGCAAGTGTAAACACAAAGAGAAGTTAGATTGAGAGGTTTTGTCAGTTTGTCACAAAGAGCTTTAGGTTGTCTTTTGCTGCCCTCCTATGGGGATAAAGGGAACTACATCCCCCAAAAAATGAAGTTTCTTGATGTGACACAGGTAAGTAGTTAGAGAAAATTCATTTTTATTCATTTCTGGACAGTCCTTTTCCTTCACTGGTTAAATACAACATCACAAATATCCACACTGAAGTCCTGATGTGTTGACCAGGGAGACTTAAACGACTTACACAGTTTGAACAGCTCTGTCCATCAATCCAGACGGGATCAAGACGGTTTCCTAGAAGGCGGTGACTGAGGCAGAAGAGTACGCCACAAAAAATACCCAGAAAATCAGGTCAGAAATGCTTGTTGGAGTTTTCAAACCAAACCTAAGAATGACTGTCACTGAATAATTTCATAACTTCTCATAAATGAAATGTTGCTTCAATAAGTTCACAAGTTTCTAATCCAGATTGCATGATATCAGAGCAGAGCATTTTTTTGTTTGTGATGCTGCATGGGTTTTATATTATTACACAGAAAAGGACGATATTGAATTGGCAAAGCAGCAGAAATTTTAAACAGTTTTAACAACATTCTCTTTCTAATCCCTGATCTGTTAACCGGGTAGTTTTGTACCATATAACAAGAAAATATATTTGCAACCTTGTCTGAAAAATTACTTCTCCCATATACTGTCAAAACAATAACAATAATAAGTTTAAAACAACAGAAATCATTCCCATTTGTATTAAAAAAAAAAAAAGGAAAATAGAAATGTCAGAAATAAAACATATATTTACACAGATATGCACACATACAGATTAAACACACATACATTAACAGACCAGAACACACACTTACGGACACACTCAGCGCATGTCCACTTCAGAAAAACAGTTATTAATCTCTGTCAGTCGTTCTCACATCTTTACAATCTATTGTCTCCAGAGTCACAGATGTGGGGCTTCATTAGCAACGTTTCAGATTTCAGTTCTTTACAATGTGCTTATGACTGCAGATGAGCTTTATCAGAGGCAGGTGTACAAGCAGAACGTCACTTCTTTTATGGACTACAATGGCAGTAGATGTGGGTATACCATTGATCAAATCTAAAGTAAGCTGCTGTCTTATCCTTCAGTGCTCCAAATTACATGTTTATGAAGAAAGGTGAAAATGAGCCATACTGGTCTGAAAAACCCATATTTGTTTCTCATTGTGTAGCTAATGTGGTCAATGTACCATCACCAATGTTGATGTACTACTAGGGATGTAATGAGAGATCTCTGCTTTGCTTTAACTCGGTTGATATCCTCCATCCAAATAAAAACCTGCTCTTACTTAAAAGAAGATAAGGAGCTTCTGGTTGGTCACATTAGCTTAATTCTGAAAAAAGACCTCGCTACAGATGGAAAGTAAATCATAATACATGAAGGGAACATTACAGAGGTGGAGTATTTGATATCAGAGGGTGCTGAAGACTCTTAAAGATCAAGTATTATGTAAAATTCATCCATTATGGGTCGTGGGGGCTGGAGCCTAGCTGACTTTGGACAAGACACGGGGTACACCCTGAGCTGGTCGCCAGCCAGTTGCAGGGCCACACATAGAAAGATGGACAATTTAGAGTCACCAATTAACCTAATGAGCATGTTTTTGGTCTGGTAGAGGAAGCTGGAGTGTCTGGAGAGAACCCACGCATGCAGGGGAGAACATGCAAACTCCACACAGAAAGGCCCTGACCGACAAAGGGATCAAACCTTCTTGCTGTGAGGCATGTGCACTACCTGCTGCACCACTTTGCTGCCCGTTTAAAGTAAAATACTCTATCAATGTTTTTACACAAAAATATGAATCCATGACCGATCTACAAACTCCACGCACATGAGGAAAATGCCTCCTCGTCCTAAAATGTGTGCTCATACAGGCTGTTTGACAATTTCCCTGAATGATGTGACACTTTCTGAACGATGTGTTCAGCCCACATCTGGCCTTATTGGAAGGAACATGTCATGGCATGTCTATGCAGCCACAGTAAACATTCAAGCACGGCACTGGGAAGCTAAAGCCACATCTACTCTTGAGTGGGGCAAGGTCAGACGCAACTCAAAAGGATTTACACTTAATGTAGGGATGCACAATATTAGATTTGCCAAAGTCTGATATGCCAATCTGCCAAAGTCGTTTTGGCTGATACTGATAGACACTTTTTTTGGTAAAGTTTGCCAGGTCCCTGCTCACCTAGAACTGACCTGTTCTTCTCCTTGTGATGGTTTATTTCTATAGTTAACTGATGCAAAATGAGTGTAATAACATTCAATTTAATAACAAATGGTACTGTATTGTTTTATATATACAGACATTCAGTGATAAGGTGAAGCGTGGTAAATTTATACATTCTGCCAATATTACAATAACTGACTGAGACATCTCTAGCTAGTAATTCCAATCTGCCGATCACTAAAATAAACCTCTTAGGCTATAGTCTTCGAATAAAGCTATTGTACAAATAATTTTGTGCATCTTTCATTGAAACATCCTGTTTTGAGCTGAAGAGTTTATGGGCTTTCCAATGTCAAACATCCGGGCAGATTTATGGGCAAAAGAACTTCAAAAATGCGCTGTGGGGAAATCTTAGACAAGTGTGAACTTGTTGAAAAGGAGTAAACTAAGAGATCAGTCAATCCATTAATCATCTATACCATTTATCCCTTTTGGGGTTTTGTGGGGGTTGGAGGTGGGGTACAGTCTGAACCAGTTGCCAGCTAATCACAGGGCCACATAGTGAGACAATCATCCACACTCACACCAAAGAGAAATTTTGAGTCACTACTTAATGAGCAAGTTTTGGTCTGGGGGAGGAAACTGGAGTACTAATGTCACAGCAGTAGTGAACAATTGTGTTCAGAAAAAAGGAATGAAATAAGGACGCAACACGAAGCAGCTGTAAGCCTGTAAGAATCAGTCAGTGACTGCCCTCGGACCTCGATGAAGACAGCCAGCCAAACCCTCCTCCCTGTTCTGCATCATTATGCTGGAGTAACACACACATGTACAGGAGAATAACAGAAAAACTATCATGACTGCATTTACTGGTAATGTGAAGCAGCGGTTTGATGCCTGTGAGTGGCACAAATGGCTTTGAAGGAGCCTTGAGGGCAGGCTGTCCGCACAAATACAGCACTATGGGAATGTGCCCTTAAAATCTTTTCCAAAATTACAAGCCCTGCCTTTATAACACAAAAGGTCTGTTTTAGATTAATGATCATAGATCTCAACAACTTGGTTTGAACTGCTGATCTTTACATCATCTTAATAGAATTGAAAGATATCATTACATCCTGTGTAATATACATGAGATGATTCACATTAGGACTTGATCTCCTGTCAAACGAGACTCCCAACTGAATTTGCTGTCAACAAAACATGACAGGGCAGCACCAATGAGCTTTTCTTGTTAATTTATACAAAACTTTTGACTAATGGCTGAATCAGCTGGATCCTTATTTGCAGTCTAAAGGTGCGTGATGTACACACCAGAGCTCAACCACATTTACAGGCTAAAATGGCCTTGCTCTGTGGAGTTACAATCATGTCAAGCCTGCACAAATAAAACTACTGAGCATACCTTGGGTCCCTTAAACATAAATAAAAAGATTCTAGGGATTTGAAAGACATGTTTGCAGATTGACAAGACTACAAAACAGCAGAGGCCTAAGAGACTTGAAACAAATAAAATCACTTACTTTGTCCAAACGACAACCATTCGGACAAATCAACAGGTTTACAAATAAATCAGACGGATAAGTGAATCTTTTTAGGCCTGGCAGTGAAACCCAGTTTGATCAGTAACAAAGTCTAATCTGCAGCCACCTTCATCACGGAAACATTGTTTGAAGCAAACATAAAAACAGTGTTCAACAGACAGAAAAAAAAAACAAAAACATTAAAGTTATCTGACAGACAGTATAAAAGTTGTGATAATACATGTGTTCGTGTTACATGTAGGGTGTGACGCCCGGCGGTGCTGTGGCGTTTGCGGTGTCCATTGCTTGTTCCCTCAGAGTGAGTCCGCTCCATTAATGGTTTTTGGACACACTCTTCATTCAAGCTCTGTGCAACTAAACCACAAAGCGTCCACCGGGGCGCTCACACATAAATCATACAGTATATATGCATAAAAAAAAGAAAATAAAAAAGAAAAGCAACCCAACGAATCAGCATGAAGACACGACACTTCAAAAGCAAGGGAGAGCCGAGAGGCTGGAGCTCAGACAGGTCAGAGTGGAGGATATAGGTTAGCAAAGATTTTTGAAAAGTCTCCTCAAAATCGGAATCAGTTTAAAGCCGGCAGCCGTCACCACAGAGCAGAGTTTAGAATTAATAAGAGGGAAATGTATGAATTTTTTTAAATAGGCGTTATAACCCTTTTTACTCTCATGTCAGTTTGAAAATAAAATGCCCCAAACCCCTGAACACACATCATAATACATATAAGAATTAACAAACATCAAGGAGATTTCCGACTGAAACCATCCCATAATAATAAAATGTGACCGACTCGATTTCCCCTGTGGATGTGACGAGCCACAATTTAAAGGTTTGGTTGAGTTCAAAACAACACTACTTGAGGCATTCCTGTTAATAGAATAAAAATTAAATGGCGTTTCCCAAAAGGCATATTATACATTCATTATACTATGAGAGTGCAGAGTGTGTGAGTGTTGGAAATAAAAGCCACGAGATAAAGAACGGATCTGCGCCAAAGCAGAGTCATGTATTGATGTGCGTGTTTCTGTGTGTCATCATGGCTCCTGTCCTCACGACTGAAGCACATTTCCGTAGGAAACAATTGCACCTCATTGGCTCAACCACATTAGCCAATCACCAATGCCGGAAGCCAAAGCCCCTGGGCCCGCCCAATCACCGAGACCAGAGTTCAGATTGTTAGAAATGTGTGTTTGTGAGTGTGTATTTGGGAAAACAGGGCCACTGTCCATTCAGCGTCCTCGGGGATGGAGGGGAGGGGATGTGGTTTCCGTGGTGATGAGAGTGAAGTGTCGATGAGCAGAGGAGGGGTGGAGCCTAAACCTCTGCTGCTTTCAAGCCGATTCGTTCCTCCTCCTGTCAGTCACTGTTGGGCTTCTTCAGAGAGAAGGCCAGGATGTTGAAGTGGTTGCTGAGTTGTTGAACCTATGATTAAAAAAAAGACTTATCGTAAACCCCCAATACTCAGTAGTGATAATGGCTGCAAATGTAAACTAGCATTTAAGCTCTTCTGATCTGTAAAATAAACAGAGCTCGACAAAGAATTAACATTAAAATCCTGAGGATTAATTGGACTGATAACGATGATTTTGTCTGTTTTTGGGGTCACCCAGAGGGAATAAAAGGCTGATCTGTCTTCCTGCTTGGAAATTCCATTGCTTTCAGCAAGTCAAGTCAGTTGACTAAAATCATCTCTTCTAAAGAAACACAGCCAGCCAGCACATGACACACAGTCTGCTGTCCCCTCAACATGTAACGCCTTTCAAATACTGGCTGTAGACAGGCTTCTTACTTGGTCACTCTCATTTTCTTCTCCTCTGCCTCAGTCACCATCCACCTTTACGTCTAAGCCTTTACTATAGCAATACACAGAACGCAGACAAGCAAACAAGGCCAGTTGGCTGTCTGTCACAAGTGGCGGCTACCAGTTTGAACTTGTTGTAATGTAGTACGCATTTTTGCAAGATATCAGGCCTTCTAAGGGAGTGGTGGGACTGACACCATTCTCTTTGTCTAGAGTCCTTCTACAACTACATCAACTTTGAAATAACTTTTTTTTGGAAAAAAATTGTTGCTGCTTTAAGGAAGCTATCAAAAAACAGAGCTCTGCACTGTTTTATTTAGTTAGTCTATTATCTAGTCTATAACTATTGTGAAAACCAGATACCACAAGTATGGTTGCTTGATTGTGCTAAAAAAAAAACATGATTATGGTAAATCAGACTGATAATAAGATCATCATTATTATTCACTTATGAGTTCAAAACATCTCTGCAATAATTTTAATGATGTTGAAAAGATTTCTTCAATTACCTTTGAGGGAGCCACAACCATGAGATAATTTTTTAAAGATATTTTATATTGTTCCAGGACTGACTCTTTGAAACCATAATGCTTCAATGTGAGTGAGGTTGCTTTTTTAACTAATAACAGCAGTTTTGTTGTGTCTTTTTTCAGCTTTCTTTTTTAGAGCAAGTGCTGTAGCTTCCTCAGCTCCTCACTTAAATTAAAGTGAGAGCTCCTTTGTTGGAAGGGGTCAAGCCCACGCTGTAGTCTAAAGAAAGGGAGGATGTGCTCCATTTACCATGTGACTAAACCTATGGACAAATCTTGATCACTGTGTTTTCATGATTAAAGGTCGACTAAAATTGTAACTGAATCTAGTTATTCACCCATCACTGGTGTCACACATGGTCTGCATCCCTGTTTTCTGGCCCATTTTTCAGAGGAGAAGCAAAACACTACAAATAGGGGATTTTTAAAATGCTGTTACATGACTGTAGTGAAGGTGCGGGCACTTTTAGTAAGGTTGGTGTATGTTTCAGCATTTTATCCTCCTACATTTGGATGCAGAAAACTTTTTGGATCAAAAGTAGAAGTGCTCCAAAAGTTCAAACCTCTGCCAAGGCACATCTAATACAGTCAATGTAGTTGCTGTCAAAAATGTGGACAGTTGCCCTAATTCCCACTGTTCACAAATCCTTGGAAAAATTCCTGTATCCACATTTGGATTCTTATCACCACATAAAACCAACTCAGTTCCTCCTTGTGCCATGACAATCATTTCCTGAAAATTTCAACAAACTAAGTTCAGAAGGCATTGAGTTATCAGTGAAAATTTGGAAACTGCTCTATCTTGCAATGTTAACAAATCCTTAAAAAAATTCCTGGATCTACATCCAGATTTGAATCACCACTAAAATGTAATTACTTCTTCCTTGTGCCATGACCAACATTCTCTAAAAAATCCATCAAAATCCATTCATGGCTTTTTGAGTTATCCTGTTCACAATCTAACAAACAAAGAAACTAACAAATGCCAGCAAAAGCATAACCTCCTTGGCGGAGGTAAAAATGGTATTTGAGGGTCATCTTGCATATCATATTTTATGGTTAATAATAACATGTTCCGTTCGAATATACATCAGACATACTGTGTTTTCTCTTACCACTGAAAAGCCGTAGTGTATGTGCGCAAATATGACAGCAGTTGTCCACACATACAGAAGTAGCGACTCGTTGCCGACCACCCCTGTCACCGCTAGCAACACCACTGCTGCCATTGGCACCAACAGCCAGCTCAGCGGTTGGCAACGTGTGTTACTCATCTGACACACGATCAGCTTACACTGCAAGACAAATTCACGTGACAAACATATGAAGAGCTGAGCACAGACTTTACTCAAAGGTGACTACATACATAATTTAGCAGGAACTTATCTCACCGTGACATTAGCGAAGGCCGTCCCCACCATGAGGTAGTAGATCCTGGGCTGCAGCTCAAGGATGTTGGTGGGTGAGAATACCACCCATGTGGTGGACAGGATGAAAAGGAGGACGGGAGAGAAGAAGGGTAGGAAGGCTTCATATAGGCTGCTGTGCTTCAGTGTGTTACTGCGATGAGCTCTGTAAAAAAAACACAGAGTTAGAACCTTGAGCTCTATGTGAAATAACAGTGCTTCTATTTTTAGTGCATTTAAAAGGTTAGCTTACTTTAGGACATTGTAGAGGCTCATGGGTAACGTCACAGTGAAGGAACAGGCTGGAATAAAATCAGACATTTAGCACTGTAAGTGCCTTGGTTGATATAATAACATTATGTGTTGAGACTGATTAGTTCCTGCTCACCAACGATCATAAAGGTGAAGAGGTCTCTGTACAGGAGGTGCCACAGGATTGGCTGGTACCATGTTTCAACGCCCACCACAGCAGTGACCAAGTAAACAAGGGAGATGGTCTAAAAGGATACAAGTTTGGAGATATGACATAATTTTATATGAAAAAGCAGACATAGTGTTAAACACAAAAAAGGAATGCAATGGGTTGATAATCCTTTTGGACTTTTTAAGGATTTGGGGATTTTTAAGCTTTTTAGATGGAACTCTTTACCACTCTTTCTTGAGTAACGACTCAAATTTCTCAGCAGTCTAGGGTCTCTGCTGTTGTTTTTTTTTTAATTAATTCATTAATTAATTAATTTAGCTCCCTATTAGCTACTACCTAAGCAGCAGCTACTCTTCCTTGGGTCCACACATTAAAGCACAATAGACAAAATATAATAATGACATTCAAAATGCTATGAAAATTGAAACAGAAGGCATAAAAAGAGCAACCACCTGACAGTCATAGCGATAGCCTCTTAGATGCCCAAAGATAAAAGTATATGTACATCAATTACTGAATTATAATTTAAAACAATTCTATAAATGAATGATTCCACCTAAGACAGTGCATTTGGACAGAACTGCAGTTTAATTATTTCTAAAAGATAATTACACGATTTTGCATGTCACTGTAAGTTATACAACTGACAGACTGTTAAGATAATGCTGCTGACATTAGATATTTCTTCAGACTCTTTTTAAAAACAATTTTACTGTTTGAACTTGTGATCCCTGATGGAAGAATATTCCACATTTTCATACCTCTATACAAAACAGTGCTTTGTACTGCATTGGTATTTGTGAGTGGTAGTGTAAAACAACCTCTGGAAGCATGCCTTGTATTGAAATTGTGACCATCCCCACTGTAATATAACTGACCAAAAAGAACATTTAGAATCTGAGATATGTAAATGTTCACAAATAAACAAAGCAAAGAGGTGATAATTATTTCTTTCACAAATAACCAACTTAAGGTTTAATGCATTTCATTGATGTCTGCCCTTCTGTCACAGTTCAGTGCCAGCCTTGCAGCTTGATTCTGTACTAACTGTAATTTCTCTAAGTCAGTGTTTGATGCTTCAATAAGTGAAAAAGTCGTGGATTGAATTAAATATAGATCAAAACTGATTTGCAAATCATTGTATTCTGTTTAATTTACATTTTACACAATGTGCCAACTTCATTGGAATTGGGGTTTGTGGTTTCCTCTATTCATTAATGCTGTTCTTTAAAGCTGTGGTTTGGAAAAAATACTTGTAGTGGTTGTATCCCAAAGATTACAAAATGTTTCAACTGCACATAGGGTTGGGAAAAAATGGGAAGCTTGACAGTCTTATTAACCATAACTCAGGGGGCTGAGCTTAGCAAATGTTTAACAGTTAGCTTTGCATACGATGCGAATTAATAAATTAAAATTATACTACAGTGATTGTGAAGGTTTGAATGTTGTCCATACCACTTGGCTGACATCATATCCCCAGGGTAGGAACAGGATGCCGGTGTTATATTTCTCCCAATGAGAGAGGATGAATGAGAACAGCACCACCCACAGGATGAAATACAGTGCAGACACACCCACGCCACTTTCCCCTCGCCCAAATATGGAGTATACAGTCGCCACAAAGAAGATGCAGGCCCAGCTGTCCAGCCCGTGGTCAAACAGCTCCCCTAGTGGTGTGGATGAGTTGGTGCGGCGAGCCTGTTTACCATCAACACCATCTACATAAAATAAAGAGGAATTGATTATATCACACAGCTTGTGTTCAGATTATCATAAACACAAGCAATGCAGAAGATTTCTGACTTCCATTGAGGCAGAGCCGCCGCCCACATACATGACTGAGGAGCCACATTCCTGCTTCCCACAACTGAATCCACTGACACAGAGACTGAACCAGATGAATTTAATTCACACATGGAAGTATTCTGCACACTGCTCATGAGATACAACATATGGAAAGTTGTTTTACTGCTTCACAAGATGGTCGGCCCGACTTAAAACTGACTTAAATCTGGTTAAAGGAGTACATGTCCACACAAACAGTAGGCACTAAGTTTGCCTACCAACAACTTTTGGATTGGAGGGGATTCCTGCAGCTAAGGAGGCATTTGCACAACATGCTGAACTAGCATAAACTCTTTCCTTCATCTTTGGATTTCCATGAGGGATCGTACCTGATATGAAAGACGAGAATTAAAAGGATTCTAACGATTCCAGTGCCATCATCCATTCTGCTCATCAATTCAACTCTTTACCTTATCTTCAGCAATTCTTGTCGACCTTTATGTGAAAAAATAGGCCTACTCAAATCTGCATTAACAACATCAAACACTTGGCGCTCCTAATATTTACAGCTGCATTCCTTTGACAGATCTTTCAGTGTGTTGCTTCTGTTTCCACCTTTGCTTGAAATCACACAGACACTGCACACTATGCTGTTGGCAACATCTTGTGTAAAATTAGGTGACAATTCAAACAGCTTCATTCTAAAGTGTCATGATTACTTTTTACTCCTTTGTTGTCATTAGTGCTGACTGCCTCTTGCAAGATTTTGACACCATTTTTTTTACAAAGCATGCAGAACTAAGAGCATCCATTGAGAAAGAAATTGTAAAGCATAAAAGTACATAATACTGATTCCACATATTAGCTGCTGCCTGCTCTCTATTGGAACCAGTCTCTCTCTGCTACCTGGTCAATTTTATCTTATTTCAATGTATTTTTATTTACTTCACACTTCACGTTTCATGCTTTTGTGTATGACAGTTAATAAATGGAGCTAAATTAAATTCTTCACTTTTTTTATTCTCCGTCAACTCCTCAGACCAGTATTTGCTTTGTATAACCCCATACATACATTTATCATGCCCACTATGCCCCAACAAATATTGATTAGTCCAGCTTTAAACAAAAACTATAGATCTTACAAACCACAGAGTGGACAGAACCTGTCGGCAGCCATAATAAATGAGAAGGCGGGACAATATATGCCACGCTTGAGTAAAAAGGTGCTGACTGTGTCAAATAATAACATCCACTCCTGTTGACATTGTGTTTAGGTCTTTCCAGGATGTACTGTGAAATGTTTTACTGGGAACGTTTTGACAACATAAGTAAGACAGTATGAGAATTCATACATTGTGCTGCTAAAACTTACATCCTGCTAAGACTTATGGGAGGCTTACTCCATGTTTTATTTGAACCATGTTTTATGAGCTAGTTAAGAACAAATTTTAGAGTAATTTCATTGAAACCTTTTGTCTTTTTAGTTTCTTTTACTGAGAATATAGTTAATCTTTAATCTTAGAAAATACAAAAATAAACCCATTTATTAAGTCAGTTAATAAGCTTCACCAACTTGTCCCAAATAAAATACTAATACCAGAACTACAATTCTTTGTCTGTGACAGGAAAAAAAGATATATAGCTGCCCTAGGGTCCACTTTAATGAGTACAAGAAAGTATACCTCAACGTTTGAAGGGATAACGGGACATAATACAATGTCCTTTAATGTTGGCTGGGAATGTTAAAATGACAAAATGGGTCTGTGATGAACTGTCCTTTTGGTCATCTGTGGAAATCACTGATATCTGATGAATACTGTAGGAGTTGTGATATACCAACAAAGGAAAAACTCATCTTTCCAAAGAAAATGGAAGGAAACTCTGAATCTTATACAAAATTAGCACCGTTTAACAAGAAAATGACTGTACAAGGTTCGATGCTATTCTGTTGAAGTTCACCAACAGTATAGTTAATGGCATTTGTACAGTGATGATAAATATTCAATGTGATTTATGGACCTAATGTGTGAATACTAAGTAAGTGTAGGGGCTGTTATTATTAAAATTGTTTGTAATAAGCATTAGACCTATCAGAAATATTGTTTTAATCAAAATATACAATATTGATTT
Source organism: Cetoscarus ocellatus (assembly GCA_037902135.1). Classification (NCBI taxonomy): domain Eukaryota; kingdom Metazoa; phylum Chordata; class Actinopteri; order Labriformes; family Labridae; genus Cetoscarus; species Cetoscarus ocellatus. The sequence goes on along the minus strand of JBAMNC010000523.1, from coordinate 657,167 downwards.
ACACAAATTTGTCCTTACCTTGAAATTCTTTGAAAATATTAAGATTTAGCTTAAAACCCTGATACATCCCCCAAACCCTGTTTCATAACTTTGGCAACTGGCTGCTCTGACCAAATCACTGCCATGCATATTTCCAGTACAAAGTCAACCCCTTGTGTTAAGAGGTTGTCGCAATGAAACTTCGGCACATAAAGCGGAGAAACATTATGGAGTGTGGGGTATTACGAAACACAATTCAATCTACAAAAAACCCACCAGGATATCAGGCAGTGTATATTTCATCAGAAAGCAAATGATTCACACTAGCAGTCCCCCCACCTCCTCTATACTGGCTACAAATACAACCCCAGCTTGACTGTACAGAGTCTATGAGTGGAGAAAAACAACACACAGGGGTCACAGGGTGAGGACTCACCAAGTGTGTAGGCCAAGAAGTTGAAGATTCCTGCAGCAACCCAGACCCAGCTAGGCACGTGTTCATGTCCTGCAGCTGTGACAGAAACAACACATCGTGTAAATATGCAGCATAATATACAGACGCAGAGAAAAGGCAACATGAATGAAGTTTTATTCTTTTTTAGATTTACATAAAGATACAAAAACATTTTCAGAAGTAAGTTCAGACACATATACAGAGTTTGTTTTACTTATTCCTCTTAGGACTCCCCGTTTGCATGTTATTTATGCTGTACCTGCGACTGTGTGTTTATGCTGTAGAGATATTTATGTGTGTTAGCAGTTCACTGAAGGATGTAATGAGTTAGTGATTACCCTTGACCAGAGAGAGTTGGGAGACGTGTTCCACTAAGTCATGGACTTTGCCTTTCTTAAACAAACTCACAAACACACACTCACCTCTGGTTTTCTCTCTGGTCTTCTTCACTTTCCTCAGACTCTCCACAAAAATACCTTTCTGTAACAGAAGAAAGAGCAAGAGGAGGACCTACCAGAGGCATTGAAGTCAAAGTCGTAGAAGGCCAGCATGAGGAAATTCAATACAAGGAACATAAAGCCTGTAAATGTGATGAGGTTTGGGGCCAGCCACGTGGGTAAAAACTGTGAAGAAAGACAAAAAAGATAAAAACATCGTGAGTCACAAATAGAAGTACTTTGCCAAAAAGACAGGTACACGCAGTGAACATTATGTGGCAGTAATTATGTTCATTAGGGCTGGGCAACATTCTTCAAATATACTACAAAAGCATTTAAAGATGTAGCAGGACTTAAGATGAGCATAATATAGGCACAATATTGCTTTTGGTAGATTACATGACTTGAATGAATGACTTGACTTTTACTTATTTAAGGAACATTTTCATTTAACATACTTTTTCCATGTATTATATTTTGAAAATGGTTTTCCTTTATATGTGAAATTGTACATCTGCCTTAGTAAAAGCATGTATGTGACGTTTGGCAGTTAATTCATGTGAGTATGACTCAAACCTGACACTGATTTTGACGTTTTAGATAAAACAAAGTTGTATATTGTGCATTGCCCTTTAACTAAAAATGTTGATATGATTTTGCAGTTCACATGCCTGAAATAAGGCAGAAAAAAATAGTACTGATTTGTGTCAACAGATAAGATGTAACTATAGACAATGTTAAGTTAAAGTCAGCCAGCTCATGGATGTCCTTGTCAAACATGGAGAATCTTTAAGTGGAAAAAGCAGGAGAAACTGATCACATGTTTGTGAATGAATAGAAGTCCTGGAATATTTGAATGACGGAAAATGGCCATATTTTATTTAATGTGTGAGAATAAATGAGTGGGAGTAGTAGATAAATTCTAAAATGATTAACATCAGTGGAAACAGCATACATCAGCCATCATGTCATACATGACACAAAACAGCTGCTGTTTAGTGTAAGACACAGATGCGGAGCAAGAAAAACAACAATTTATTCTTTGATACATCTTACTTTTGATTCATAAAAGTGGACATTGTATGATGATGGAGTAAATGCTAAATTGTACATACTACCACTATTGAAGCCAATATATGGGTTTCATGGCCAATTCCTATGGTCAAAATATCAGCTGTAAATATCTGCAAAAATGTCATATCTACTGACATTGATAATCAGCTTTTTAGACAAATATCTGCTGATACCAGTACTGTTTAATAATAATATTGTGCATCCCTAGTTATAATAAATAACATAACAGCCAAGGTAAGAAAGCATTTGAGAAATGCTATAATTAAGGAAAATTTTTACCAATTCTGACTTGCTCTTTGCATTGCGCATAAATAGAAAAAAAAGTTCAATTTAGTTATATAACCTTAAGGCTGGCTGGAGTCTCCATTAGAGTCCTAAATGCAAAGGCTGATTTTACTTCAATTGAGACTCCATTTAGAGTTAAAATGATTAATTACTTTTTTAAGTGTGAGAACTTTTAAAGGTAAATAAGGAAAGTTATCACAATTATGAGGGATTTTGATGGACTGTGCAAGTTTTACACATGAATTCTGTTCTTATATCTTATTTCTTTCTGTCACAATAACCGTATTTTGTTAATATTTTTCACCAGACACTGCGGCTGGAAAGTCATCTGCCACGGCACAAACCACAAGGATCTGGCTGGTGCTCATTTTCAACGATGACTAGTTGTTTTTTTTTTCCATCGATAATTTGGTTCTTGTATTGTGACAACTCAACTGTGATTTTTTTGTTTATAAGAAATTAAACACTATATAGACTCTTACACAACTTTTAAGGAGTATGGATTTGTTTGATAGGAATATGGCATTTGTAAATTTGCTCTCAGGCTGCAGTCAAATAGAAACTTTCTGATAAATGTGTCTGAGTTGTATCCTACTGTTGACAAGGAAGCCAGATTATCTGAAAAGTGAACATTGTGCACATTTTATCAGCTACAGGGGTGCAATGACAACAAAACATTATCTTCACAAGCTAGAACAAACTATAATTGTCAACTGGAGACACACATGAAGACGGAGGAGGGGCTGAAGGCTGAGGCTGTCTTGTCTCACAGCAGATGGTAGGAAACCTCATCAATGATGCATGCTACCACACGCTAAGAGAAAACACATACATAATGCTGAACAGGTCTTTCTCACCTTCACTACAAAGTTCCAGAAAGGGTGCATGACATAGACTGACAGGGGGTTTGAGTCCACTGCGCTGTACTGCAAAGAGACAAAAAGAAACACAAGTTACATGACCATGAACATTAATATGTTTCTTCTTTGTGAGCCACTTCATCTGCAGCTGTTACGGGCTTTAAAAGGAAACGCTACTTGGCTGCAACGTACGATAACAAGTTTACTGTTTAATGTCATTAGCCTGCATAGCCTGCATATCAAACAAACCTGATGCCAGACAGTGTCACTTTATACAGGCCTGACCAACACGTGTGCCGGTTAAAGAGTAATGTACCTTCTCTGATCCTGTTCTATATGAAAAGTGTCATTTCAGGTTCAGTTCATATGAGGGCACAAGAGCATACCTTCTCCGCCACTTACACAAGAACATGCGAGATAAACACAATGAAAGAGGAAGAACACACTGTTAAAGAGGCCATGTTTCCGTTTTGAGTTTAACCCTCAGGGGTTATCAAGGACATTTTTGTCCTTTCAGGTCATTTTTTGTTCAAGTTTTAGCCATAACTTTGTTTGTGTTAATCCATATGGAATGATTTTTTTGTAGGAAGTTTTTTTTCATGAAAATTCTTGTGAATCAAATTTCAAGTTTTTCAGAGGTCAAAGGTCAACTGGGGGCAAATTTATGACCCTTTGAGGTAATCAGAGGACATAAATGTCCTCTTCCAAAAACTGCTATAAAAACATAACAGATAAAAATGTGTTCTTCTTTTTTTCTCAAATCATTCAATCAACTTCAATCCTAATCAAAAATACTACATATTTAATTATTTCTTTTATTTTAACCCTTTAAATGCCAATTTGATTACATGATGTCACTGGTGACCCCAAAGGGTCATAAATTAAAGCAACCCACAAGGATTAATATTTCTCCTTGACATGATAGAGCACTTCTATAAACAAGACAAAAACACTGCAGCCTCCAGGCTGCTCCTTCTCCCTCTGTTTATGGTGCCAGCAGTTGCTTAAAACATCTTGTTCCCCTGCCCCCTCCGAGAGGATCTACCAGTGTGACATCATACCATTGTTTTTTAGTCAGACAGATTGAGAATACTGCATTATTGGGCTACCCAGTGGATTAAAACCACAAGGTCTTTAGAGCATTAGTGATTGTGAACATATTCTATCCAAAATGAAAATATGAACCAGATTTAAGGCAAAATATGACTTCTTTATAGAGTAAATGTTTTACACCTCTAATCCATGCAATTGTGCTCAGCTAACTGATTTTTTAGAAATTACAATGAGCCGTGGCATCATGAATCACACCATTCTGACAATTAGATGAGTTCTCAGAGTGCCACTGACCTGCTTCAACTTAAATAAACACAGTGTAACTGCAAAGTCAGCATGCATGATGGCAAAGCACAGCACACCGGGCACCTTGTCAACTACCCAGCGTATGGACAGGGACTAAAAGTTTAGTATTTGTTTATCAACAGTTTTGCAGTCATCAGGGCATTGAACATAGCTATTGCATGTTGCAGATGTTGTGGGGTCCTGATAAAAAAAGCACCACGCATCTTACTTCTCTGGTTAACCATCAGCAGATACGTTTTGTAGAGTCACCTTAATATCTAAGAAAGGCACACATATAACACTCATGTCTGTTGCTGAGCTGAGGAGATGGTGGCGTCATCTGGTCCATTACAGTTTTTCAATGAGTCATGACCAGCTGACAAAGACAGCGTAACAACACTGCTGAAACACACACATCTAGAAAATGTTCTAAACAAGGATATGCAAATGAAATCAGAGTTACTGCATGTACGTCTTCTCTATTAAAAACTAAAGTTTAGTAAAGATTTTTTTCGGGATATTCAATAATTTTTGAAAATCTGATTCATTTGAGCTTCTTTATTACCTCAACCAAGAAGGTTATGTGTTTGTCTGTCTGTTTGTTAGCAATATTACACAAAAACTACTGGACAGATTTTGCTGAAATTTTCAGGAGGTGTTGGTAATGGCCCAGCTTAAAAATGATTAGATTTTGGTGGATAACCACCATTAGTGAACAATCATTTTTGCTAAATAACTGTCTAACTAATAATGATATCAACATGATTCAGAATACTAGGTGTGGGTTTTCAGGGTCAATCATATTATGGTCATAACTTACCATGGAACTATTGCTTACAGATGTTACAGCAATATATGAGCTACTTTGGTGGTGGCTTGTGCTCTCTGAGTGCTTTCTAGTTACTATTATTCACTAAGTGTTTATAACTCTTACAAAAGTACAAGTTGGTAAAAAAAAAACATATCAATCTAATCAATCAGTTTTGGTACCCAGGAGGTCTTTATTTGCTGTAGTGATAAAGACATCAATACTGTTTGACCATTGTTAGTACCTTATCCAAGTTTAAAACTCTGGTATCATGACAGCTCTAGATAGCACCTGTAAAACAAGGATGCTGATCAGTGCAGAGTTAATCCTGACAGCACTTTTTAATTTAGTTTTAGTCTTCTGTCTAAAATATCTTTTAGTTGTAGTCATAATTTAGTCATCTAAATTGTTTTAATTTTAGTCTAGTTTTAGCTGATGAAATTTCACAACATTTTAGTCGACAAAATCTACTGTAAATGAAGTTGACTAAAATATGAAGTGTAAAGTGGAAGGTATTTTTTATGTTTCCTTGAATTTCTGAAGTCGTGATTTACATTTGGATGAAACGAAACATCTGCTAACCCTTTACTGAATACAAGTAAAGTTTTAATGTATAAATTAACAGAAACAAATTCAACTTTTTTGAAATGCAATCACTTTTATTTAGGCTACCTGGCAGAGCATCTCAGAAACAATACTAGAATTAACAACAAACAGTGAACCTGCTGTACATGAATATATCAATTCATAAAGAGAGTAGCTCTGATTCACACCCCAACTTATCCCGCCACCACCAAGCTAAAGCAGTTGTGATTGGATGTCCCTCTTAATTCATCCAACCTTTCCACACAACCAAAGTAGCTGTGATTGGATATATTCATAACTTGTCCCTACTTTCTACATGACCAAATTAGGGCTGATCGGATTAAGATTTGTCAAACACTTTCATTTAGTTTTTATCTGTTGATGAAAATGTCAGTTAATTTAGTTTTGGTTTTTGTTCATGTGCATTTGTTTTTATTAGTAACTTTCTAGTTTTTGTCAGGGGAAAAAAAGGTTATTGATGAAAACTAGGACGAAAATAATTAGTCAACAAAATTAACACTGGATCAGTGTTGCAGTTGCTTGCACTGCTCTGAGCGATTAATCATTTAAATATCAGCATTTCAACAGAGATCTTTGTTAGCTGAATGGTTAGCTTTAGAACAAGTGTTACTGAGCAACCACTGTGAAACAAAAAAGAAATCATCATGCAATGCAATGTGGAAATACTGTTATTACCAAATACAGATAACAAACATAATTTTCATCATTAAATGAAAAAAGCAGAGAGAATTATTAACACTCCAATCTTGACTGTGCCCCCATGTATGAGAGAACACAAAAATTTTAATTACCCCCACCAAGGAGGTTATGTTTTTGCCGGCATTTGTCTGTTTGTCCATTGGTTTATTTGTTTGTTAGCAAGGTAACTTGAAAAGTCATAAACAGACTTAGATAAAGCTTTCAGGGAATGTTCGTCATAGTGCATGTAAGGAATAATTTTGGTGACAACGTGCAGACAGGAATTGGCCTTGTAGAAGAAACTTTCTAGTTAAAACAGTTTCCCCTAATGTAACAAGTCTGTCAAAAAAACAACAGAAAAAAAAGTGTTTTCTGACATCTAAGACTATAACATCAGCAACGACAATCAGCAGACACATTTATATTTGCAGATACCCGCATTTACCATTCAAAACAGTAATCTGCTGATACTGATATCATACTAATAATACTGTGCAGCCTTTTATAAAAGTTTAGAATTAAGGGGGTGTTGTTTTGCCTGCAACTGTTAAGCAAGTTAACTCTAAAAGTTATTAACAAATCTTTATTAAATTAGGAAATCTTGGTAATAGCACAGGCAAGAAGTGATCTGATTTCGGTGGTGATCTGAAGCCAAATATGGATGAGGAATTTTGTTTTAGGGATTTGCTAACATCGTGGGAAAGGGCAGTTTTCCACATTTTTGCTAATAAATCAAAAGTTTCTAATTAGATTTTGATGACGTTTTCAGGGAATGTTGATAATGACACCGGGGAGAAGTGACGAGACTTTGATGGCGATCCATATCTGGATGAAAATTCAGGGATTTTCCAAGGATTTGTTAACACGATGAGCCAAGGCAGTTTTCCACCTTTTTTGGCAATGAAATGCCTTGGCAGAGGTTTGTGCTCTCTAGGCACTCTAGTTTACATGATCAATTGTCCTATCTTGCAAAGTTTAAAAATCCCTGGATCCAAATTATCACCAAAATCTTATCACTTCTTCCTTGTGCCAGGACCAACATTCCCTCAAAATCTGCTCCTATCTTTTCAAACACACAAACACGGGCAAAAGCATTACCTCCTTGGTGGAGGTAACAAGGAAAAGATAATTAGTGGAACAAGCTCTCGCTCTCGTGCTTTCTGACTTTATGCTGGATGACATAGTACAAACAGCTCATTAAAGAAATCATCAGTTCTTTCATTCATTCACATTTGTCATCCTCTGCTCTGCATCCTTGTTCTCTGCTCGGGGCACAGAGGCTGAGACATAAAGGGAGCCACTTAAAAAGCTATTACTGTTGAAGGGTCTCTTAAGATGAACAGCTCAGGGGAGCAGTTTCACACAATAATCAAAGAAAAGGGTATTACAGAGAAAGAGAGTCAATAGAAGGGGAGGCATTGTAATTAAACACTCAAACATGACAATGAGCAAACAGAAGTCAACATTTCTCATTCAAACACAGACTGTAGAGATATGGGTGTTTTGATTTACTTTTTAGCCTACAGCCCCCAACATAACAGTGCCAGAGACCCTTTCTTCTTTCTGACTACTTACAATACTTTAAAACCACAAGTCACATCTCACATTCACTCACTGGTGGTTGTGAGTTTAAATGTCAGTTGCCCAATCAGCATTAACAAACACATCCACGGCCTTTCACACCCATTTACACAACACTACTGCAGCAGTGGGAGCAACTTGGGGTCAAGTGTCTTGCCCAAGGACACATAAACATGTGACAGCTGGTGCTGGGCTTGAACTCTTGACCCTCTGGTTGATGGAAGATCATATTAAAACACTTAGCCATCATTGCTGTCTACCTGCTTTTTTGTAAGGCATCTTAAGACCAACCTCTCAGTCGCATCCCCAGGGTCTATCATCCCATGGGGTAACAGACTTATGAACAACAACATGAACTATTCAAAATTTCTAGTTTAAACAAAAAATATTTTTTCCTATACCACAGCAACAAAAATGTAGAAACCTTGCACATCTACCTATCCATCCATCCATCAATGCCACTGTGGCATATTTCAGCTGTCACTGGAAGAGACATGGATTACGGCCTGGACCGTCACCAGTTAATCTCAATCTCACATATAGAGACACACAAACAGACACACTCAAACTCACACAAAAGACAATTCAGAGTCTCCAGTTAGCTAGAGGGTTTTGGTTTGTGGATATAAACTGCAGTATTCAAAAGGAGCCCACACATGTACAGGGAAAAAATACACACTGCAGGCAGTAGGCCTGTGCTTGAATTATCGGTACCGTGTTAAATCAACACATACTCCATTCCCATACATATTTAGATACGGCTTTTACAGAATTCATTTGGCACCAAATGCTGAGACATTAGTTGCAAAATGCGCCTTGAGAAATATCACCCGAAAGTGGTTGTTGAAGCCAATCTACATGATGAAGTGCACGTTACAAAATTTGAATCATTTCTAAGATCTCTGAAGACCTGAAACTGAAATGTAATGTATGATCTTTCAAATCATGTTCCTGCTGTTTTTTGTTCAAAAGACCAAATGTTGATGGGAATTCTGTAAAAAGGGCTGTCAATGTCTTGACCTCTATTTTGGGATACGTGTTGTATACGTATAAATGAAAATACGCAGCCCTAAATATTAAGATTATTTCAAGTCCATATCACCCAGCCCTACTCTGGCTAATCCAATACCAAAGTCCAGTGATATTAACCTAATCAAGCTGAGCTATCTTGAGATATTTCATCCTTGAATGAGGGCCACTCCTGTTTCCTCCACTCCTGCATATCCAGTGACAAGACAACAGGCTCTTTGTCTCTGTGGAGCCTCAATGAAGCTCATCTCCATGGATGTTTACTAAAGATAGAAAGATTTGTGCTGTTTTCAGAAACGGAGATTCAGTTTCGAATCGTTCAACTACACATTTTCTTGGTTACTGGAATTCTTGGTAAAGGGATTCTTTTGTCGGCTCATGTTTATTGTTGTCATTTCCCATCAGTGTGCTGGTGCAAGTTGAGTGGTTTCACCTTACTTATCCATTACAGCAGCTACTTTCTCTTTCTTTGGTGATTTCAGTATGAGTAAGAGGCTGAGTACTGTTTTTCAATGTAAGAGGAAAGAACAGTCAGTGTGAAGAGTGAAAAATAAGCCCTGTATCACAGCCAACTACTGAGTTTGACTAATAACATGATTTGATATGGTCAGTGGTCATACTAAGTAGGCACAGGGTCAACTTTGTTCTTACAAATGAGTGTCAAAGCACCATCACTTGGAATATGGGTTGGGCAACAGATCAAGTTTTTTTCCAAAGATCTTTGAACTTATCTTCAAAAGGAATTGACAATAAAACAATATTGTTGATATTAACATAGTTAATATTAACGTTCTCTACTACGAGAAGTGCGTTGATTTCAGTCTCAACAGGAGCTTGCACCATGCATGAGTGGGTTTCTTTCAGATTCCTCCCACAGACCAAAAAAATGCTGGTTAGCTCAGTGGGTGTCAGCTCAGGGTGTGAGAGTGTCTGGTTGGTTGTCTCTTCGTGTGATAGCCCCAAGACCTCAAACTAATTAAGAGATAAAGATAATCGATGGATGGATGATTTGGCAGATTTGAAAAGGGGATTCCCTCTCATCAATGTCACCTACTTTTCCAAATGCAGGACACTTCAAGATAATTAAGATATTGAGTATTCTAAAAACATGTCCTAAAGTTTTTGTGCTTTTGCATCCCACCAATCATGAACAATAGAAAATTTATGACCTTCAAACAGATCATGTGTAAAAGTGCGTTACATTTTTACAACCTCAGTATTCAAAATACTGTGCCAGTATCTTTTTGTACAGTTGAGGTAGGAGTCTTGCTGCATCCTTTAATATCCAACAACAAAAAATAATTGGAGTCTTTACACTTATTCATGCTGTTGTAGTGTCAATAAGGTTAAAGAAGCTATGCTTATAACTGAATTCTGAAATCTTGGACTGATATCAGCAATGACAATCATGTTTACATCTGCAGATACTAATGATTACTATTCAAAGCAGTTATCTGCTGATACTGATATCATATTAATATTACTGGCAACCTTTTGTGAAAGTTTATAACTACCACCGCTAAGGAGGAAATGTTTTGCCAGGTCTGTCTGTTAAAAAGATAACTCGAAAAGTTCTCAACGGATTTTGATGTTTTTTTAGGGAATGTTGGTCATAGCAGGAGAAGGATGTGATTTGAGTTTGGTGGTGATCTGAATCCAGACGTGGTTTTGCTGATATCCACAGCCGATATTTTAGATGAACACACTTATCATAAAAGTCTCCTATATTGGCAGAAATATAAGCACGATGTACAAAAGCACCACAATGGTTTACCTCATGACGAATGAAGACCGCTTTTATAAATCAAAAGTACCATTTCTAAAACATAAAAGTTTGATTTTCTTGCTTGAGATCCGTTTCTAACACAAACAGACAGCCACCATGAAAAGAGCAGATCATATTAGTAAAGTGAAGGCTTAATTTTTGCACAAAAAAATATAGTACTGATGATAATGAGTTTGCCAATATCGGCAAAAATTCAGTAAAATAAAACATTCTGTGATAATTTTGGGTAAATCTCGCCCAACCCTGATGCTTATATGCCAAATTGTGTGTCATTCACCACCTCATCCTCACCGTTATTTTTACATGGTTGTATTGTAGGGGGCTTGAGGTCAACCTTGTTATTGTAAATGGATGTTCAAGCACCACTACACGGAGTGTTATTTGACACTGTACTGAATGAATGTCTCCGATTCTCAAGGGTGCCTTTACTGACCCAAAGTTTCATTATTATCTCAGAAGAACCAGGTGGACCTGACTTGAATAGCCAAAGGATACAGTCAAGAAAATGTAGGTTTCTGTTGTGTAGTTATAACCAGATTCACTGCAGAGGGTCTTTATAACACCTTTGTTGATTCGTGCCTTTATTTTCTTGAAAAACTCAATTATTATCTTCAACATAATATGCCAATGGAGTCTATCTTCAAGCCTGTCTCCAGTGAAGCGCCTGCAGATCGTGACAGATATGCGAGCTGTTACTATCGGCTCAGAGGCTAACGGCTAACAGCTACAGCAGGCTGTTACTCTTACCTTGTATTTGTCGAAGCCGGCGAGCTGCTCCTGAGTGACATATTCGTACATGGCCATGGTGGTTCAGTCTGGCCCCACAGTAAGATAAATGCGGGTCTTTTCTTAAAGGAAATTTAAATCCCAAATGTTAGCTGCCGTGTCGAAGCACCATTTAGCTGTTGGTCGTTAATGTTCACGCCGGGTGAGGCGATGTCGAAACATTTGAGCCACTCCTACAGCCTGTGAGCGCACAGCAGCGACACGTGTGGCCTGGAGGGGTTACTGCAGGAGTTAGATTTGAAACAAAGATATGAACGATTAAAGTAGGGGTGGGCAACTTGGATTACAAAGAGGGCCTTTCTTACCTTCCTGACAGGGGCGGAACTACCATGGTGGCACGGGGGTCCCCCCTCCAACTGTCACTGGACCTTACTGATTTTAATCATTGGCCACGGTTACATGATGTTTTTAATTCTGAATTAAGTATTCAGAATTAAATAATTCTGAATTAAAGTATTTTCCTTCGCGTTCACATGGAAATTATAATTCTAAATTGAGGTTTACATGGAAAATGCATGTATTCGCCTTAATTCAATTCTGCTTAAGGTCTGGGGGTTGGGAATGGTTCTGACTGGACAGGAGGCGGACGTGACATAGGCCTATTTATGTCTACCAGAAGAAAACAGACTCCAGTTCAGTGTCTCCAGCATCTCTTTTAGAGAAACCTCAACCAACTTGGACACTACAACTTTACAAAGGTCCGCATATTTATGCTTACGTCCATCCACTCTTTTCATCATTTCCAAATCTTCTAAGGCTTTAATTAAATAATTATTGTAATTATTTAATTAATTACTTGTCTCGGCTTGAGTCCAAGGCTTGCATGTTCCCATCAGCTCGGAATATGTGCATCATCGCGACAGGACAAGGGAACGAGCATGCGCAGAATGACCAGAATTAATTTTAAGCGGAATGAACGTACACATGATAGAGGAATTATTCAATTTGGATAATAAACCAGCCACCTACTTCGGAATTAAGTTTAATTCGGAATGGTCATTTTCATTCAGAATTAGGTGTTAACAGGGTCATTTTTAATCTTTTTGTAAAATCTCCACCCACAATTGTTATATTAAACAGAAACAAGAAAAAAAAAAAAAACAAGAAATTACTAAGCATAAAAACTGGGACATTGTATATGATGCTCTTTCAGGTTTTATTTTGAAATGGATGCACAGGAAGTGGTTTTAAATACCACTGCATACAACAGTACAGGCAAATTTTGATGCCCCCCCTATTAAACCTGTTACCCCTTGTGCCCCCAGTTAAAAACATCTGGCTCTGCCCCTGCTGCCTGAGAGCCACATTGTTACAATTTTTCTCAATGGAGAAAAATGAAAATATAAAGTTTTAATCAAAATTGATTACACTAACATTCACATACTTTACCTCAAACATAAACAATTATACACAATTAAATGAGCTTGATATAGAATAAAATCCAATTTAAACTTCTAACAGAACAATGACTATTCACCAGTTACTATCCTAACCTGGCATATCAGATGGACAGTTCAATATATTTCACTAGTCCATCTCTAGGAAGGAGCCCATAGTGTTCGGAGAAGGCTGAACCTTTCAGAAGCAGATCCTGCAGGTGATTGGATGATTGTTCTGTCAGTCATGTTTATTAAGGGCCAATCAGATAATGTCATAGACAGGTGATACTGCCTTACAGAACTTGAACCACTTCGTAAAACAAACTCTTATCAAAACATTTTAGAAGAATATCCTTTGGAGAGGTTTGTAGTGTTGTTATTGTTTTTCATTTAATAAAGATATGTGATCACGATCTGATAGAACTGCTACCGAAGGTTTTAGTGTATTTTTTTCCTTTTGAATTTACAATAATGAGTGTTTAATTTCTCCATTATGATAAAAAAAATATTTATCATGTACACAAGACTTTCTGTGTCTTTCTTTTCTTCTAGTTTGAACCATTCGTTCTCTCAAAGTGATCACTGATATTTTTCAATGAAATTCAGAAACACATTTTTTGCCTAAATTTCCATACCTTGGTGAAAGACTGAAGTAAATGTGTACCAGTTTCAAAGTATTTCAGAAATTACAATTTACAAACATGTCTATTTCTTTTTTTAATTTAATACTGTGTCCCCCAGGCTCATGTTTGGCTTCTGGATGCTCCTCTCAACATTTATTTTTCTTTAAACCTTTGTAAAGAAAACAGCATACAGGAAAAAAATGTAGAAATTTAGGGAATACAAAAGATAGTAAATGCCAGGGGTTTGAAAGGGGCATGATAAATACATGAACAATCAATAAATAAGAAACAACATTACACTTAAAACTAATAAATAAAGTACATTTAAAGCATAAGTTTAAGGTTTTAGCAGCTTTTCTGTTATGAGGGTCAGACAGCCTTTAGACATACACGTGTTTCTTTTGTAAAGGCACAAAATAAGGGTTTAATTTGTACAACCTTTCATTTGTGAATATAAAACTTTTCCAGCAGTAAAATTACACATAATTCATCCTGTTTCTCACAAAGCTGAACAGAACATCCCTGCTCCTGTCAACTCTTCTTCGTTGGTGCTTTTAAACGTGACGTGGCTTTCCTTCAACCGGAAGTAGACGGACTGAGTTGGTTGTTTGCTGCTGATCGGCTGTGATATCGCCAAAACCGGTGCAAAAAACCCAATTTAAAGGGATAAAGTAAGTCATAGTGTTATGTGAATTTGATTGCGAAACTTTTAGCATGTTTTCATTGAATGTTTTTACCTAACGTCGCCGTTCTGGTGTTTTTGTTGTTGCCTGTTTGGTCGTCAGGCTAAGCGAGCTAGTCAGGTTAGCATTCACGTCATATTGATTGGTGGACCAGTTATTAAATTTAGCGCGATTTAAAGGACTTATTTACAAAAATATAGTCAGATAATGATGTTGAAATCTTAGAATATCATTCTCAGTATTTTTGCTTTCTTCTTCTTCTTTAATTCCCATATATGGGACGGATTTGTGCACTGAATCTTGCTAAATTCTGTCCGCTAGCTGCTTTATTAATAAAGTCGCACTTTGATTACGGATCAGTCAGAACAATTGCTTTTGCATTCATGTAACAAAGACTGACATGTAGGACAGTATACCACGAATGGGAAATAGACAGAGATCATTCATATAAAAAGGGTGATTTACCGATGCTTCTAATAGGTTGGTTTAATTATATGAAATGTTGAAAGCTTAGTAAATTACATGAAAACATCACTAAACAAATAATACTTTTCTCTTTGCAGAATGGTGACGGACGTGCAGCTGGCCATTTTTGCCAACATGCTTGGCGTGTCATTATTCCTCCTGGTGGTGCTATATCACTATGTGGCTGTCAATAACCCCAAGAAACAGGAGTAGAGTTTGCCATCATGATTGGAGAGGTGAGGTTCTGGTATGTCTATTGATCCAAAAAGCAAGCGGACTTTGCCTCCACAATAACCGAAAGGGTCATATTATTACTTTGTGATGGTGGTATTATACAATATCAAATAATGATGCAACGTAAGAATTATAATTATCATTATTATGATGAACCTGGACAGACCTGTGTTTCTAAGTCCCTGCTTTTGTTGTACTTACTTCCACATGTATATCACTGAGGATCTAAGTTTTTGCGAGAGAAAACTGTAAAATAGTTCAGCACTGACACCAGATGTTGCATTTTCAACCATGTTTTCAGTGTTTTAAACTCAACCATTTCCTGTATGTTGTCAGATCTACAATGCCAACAAGTGAAAGCAATTCAGTTTCAATGTGCTCACAACACAGTTTGAGCAACAAGGCTTTAATGTTTCCCCTCAAAAGTCAAGGTACACTGAACTATGACAAGGACTTTTCATTTCAAGACTTCAGTTGTGAACCTGCTTGTTTTTTTCTCTCTCCAGGCCAGATGGGACTCGGTGCCACCATGGACACAACATTCCCCCTTTGAGTCCTTTGTCCAAGAGATGGATTTCTTTGTAATATTGCACAGTAGATTTTTTTTTCTAATAAAATAACATGACTTCACTTTGCATTGATTTTTCACTGTGCCTCTTTTTCTTCATACACATTCATTACATTCCTCTTGTGTAAAAATGACAAAAAAGTGACAAAAACTACTATTTTTGCAACAATTTATTTTTTATTTCAAGTTTTTCTCGAGTTCCAAAACAGTATTATACCATCACAGTTTAATTCATTTGGTCATGGTCAGTTTATTGTCACTCGGTTTAAGATATGCTTCTCACATTTAAAAACATAGCTTCTCTAACAGTTTGTCATACACAAAATATTTATATTCTATGAATATACAGTTTATCATATTAAAGGATATGTTACCACATTGGTGTGCTCTGGAATAAAATCTCAAAAGGAATGTGACAGGGAAAATATATTGAATACAGAAGTAGTGTGAAAAAGCATTTTCCTACCCTTTGGACTCAATAATATCGCTCATAGGACAGAACTACAGCACTGACACAGAGGCACAAATATCATGTAAAAAATTCAGTTTGGACGATGTAACAGTTAAGGTTTGCTTGGAGGTGTATGTCAACACTTCTGAGTCAGGCTGCAGTTTCTCTTCCTGCAGTGAATTACTTTAGTTTGTTGCATTCATTTTACCTGTGATCTCTTCACGACCTCTAGTAAAGCTTACCAGTGAATACATATTTTACTACAATAACTTGGCTAAGAAAATCTGGTGGGTTATCTGAATATATTAATATTCCCCTCTCAAAACAGACAGCAACATAAGTAAAGTAATTCATGGTCAATAATTTTTTGTCTTATTAAGCTCAGTACTGTTTTATAAATTGATCTCTTGTTGTTTTGGTCAGCATTAGGGATGCATAGTATTTTAAACATAAAAAAACAGTATAATTGGGATATAAAAGCCTAAAAAAATATTTACAGTTATTGGCAGCTCTGACTTTTTTTTTTTGCCAATAAACCAACCATAAATATAAGCATAAAGTTTACTGGTTTAATTCAGAAGCCTCTGGAAAGTAGATATAAAGCCTTGGATATTTTTTTGTTTTGATTTAAGGTAGAAGTTCAATGAAATGTCTGCTACTTACTTTATAACTATTAATCAAATATGTTAGTAAATTAACTACAAAGACACGCTCCCCTCTCTCTCAATCTTAGCTCAATCTTCTTGTGAAGTAAACAAAGTCAAATATCTGGGGCATATTATCAGGAGTAACATGAGTGACGGTAATGTGTGGTGACAGTGTCATAAAACGTGCAAAAGATCATTTGCTATGATGCAAAATTTTAATGTGTGCTGACACTTAACAGATTCTAATATTTTATTGTACTCAACTTTACAGAGACATGGTGTAGCAACAATAAAAGTGTTTGCATATGATTGCTGAAAAGATTATTGACATCTGCTAGAATTACATTTTCTATTGATACTTTCAGGCAGTATCTTGATCTTAAATATCGGCATTAAGTCTGCCGAATTTAATGCAGAAATGAAGACCTACTTTGGCTATTTTTTTCCCTTGTTCCTTTAACTTACTAGTTTAGTTGTTTCTTCACTACAGCAAGTGCAGAAGAACTTTCTTAGGATATTGACAGAGAACTACCCCACAAATCTATTGTTTAATACATGATTCTATTTTTATACTGCAAGTGCCAACAAAATGGGCAGATTTTAATTCTGAACACTACGTCCCTCACTGTCATCAGGTTGTTACAGTGCTGTTTGTGTCTCTTAACAGGGCAAGTGAGACAAGGCTTATGTTACTGTTAAAATACATCTGTCATATAATTTTAATATAATCCAAATAAATTTCTTTTAGTTTCTCATTTCTGAATGTCCTCTTTTAAAAAAAAGGAATAAGTCTTTATTGGTATTAATATTGGCTGAAATGGGTTTAGTAAATAAAAGATGTCAGATGCAGATATTGGCCGAAATCCACAACCTAGCACCCCTCTTTAGTTTATGATAAATAATAAGTCCAAAGGGAAGTAAATACCCTCTCACTCTATATGCAAAACACAAAGTTCTCTGTAATAATTCAGTGAAACTCACACATCACTCACATTTTAGTGTCAGTACTAAGAGTGGAAATCTGGAGGTTATAAAGGTGCTGTTGTGCTCGTCAGTCAAAGTGAAATCAGTCGTGGTGTATTATAAGAGGTGGTGAATAATAACCACTTTTCTTTTACAGCAGAGGTGGCTGAAAATACATATCAGTGCATTACAGTGTCGGTCTGAGTGCAGTGAACATCTGGATGTGGGAGAGATGGGTAGGACTGAAATCTTAAAAACAGATTTGAGGACAAGAGGAAAGTGAAATTTCAAGTCTATAGATTACTGATTAGCTGGATGTTTCTGTCTTTTCTTCTTTCTTTGCTGTGATATCATTAAGCAAGGCACTTAGCCTCCAGCTTCTCCAGTAAACTGCTCAATGGTTTTACTGGACAGATCTCTTTGCAACTCTAACCATTTGAACTGCATTGGTTTCAAACACCGTGCTTCCTCTGGAATATCTTGATGGATAATGATCATTCTGTATTGCAGGTAAAATATTCTGATCTTCCTGCCATAACGAATCCTGAATCCTTGTTTCCTGTATAAAATGGGTAGCCTTCACATTATACTAACATGGCCCACTTGAATCAGTTGTTGCTGAGAGTCTCCTCTTCAGTGCACCTTCTATGCTTCTCCACACAGCGTCACTGTTTCGTGCATGTTCACAGCTTCAGGAGGCGGCATCACAGGGGTCTCATCAGTCTGGAAAGACAACATATTGAATGATGATTACTAACTTGAAATGATTTGAAGAGGTTATATTTTGCCCTGAATCAGGTTCATCATTCATTTCTTTTATCTAGAGCATCTCCACAATCACTAATATTTAAAAAAAAAAAAAAAAAACTCTGGTTTTCATCTACTGAGTACCCCTGATGGTGCTGTGCCTTCCCTCTGCCTGAGATACTCAGATGGAGCTCCAGCCCCTTTTTAGGCTTTCTTCCCCACTTGACAGGTTGACAGATCAGCTCTGTGGTAACTGGTCAGTTCAACTCTGCTTAGGTAGCAACTCTGCATTCATTTTTACTTCAATGTTTTGCACTGGGCTTGTCATCCTGAGCAAATGGGCTTAGACTGCTAATGAAACAATGGTTAGAGGTCACATTAGTATGGCTGTTCTAGGAGGCTGGGGGGACAAGACTTTTTAGGCAGCTACTGGCACAAAAAAAGCGTAATTATGATCTTTTAAAGCCAGGGGTCACCAACCTGTAGATCCTGATCTAGATCTTTGAGATATTTTTAGTAGATCTATATGACTAGATGTGCATTAGGTCTTAAACACGACTGATGAACTGCTGCATTAACCATGGATCTAGTGAATCCAGCTGCTTAATGAGGTCCAACTGAATTCCCTTGACTCCATTCATTCATTCATTCTCTATACCGCTTATCCCTTTTGGGGTTTGCGGGGGGGGCTGGAGCCTATCCCAGCTGGGCGAGAGGCAGGGTACACCCTGAACCGGTCGCCCGTTGAGTGCTGGGCCACATAGAGAGACAGACAACCATTCACTGTCACACTCATACCTAAGGGCAATTTAGAGTGGCCAATCTACCTAATAAGAATGTTTTTGGTCTGTGAATAAGCCGGAGTGCCCGGAGAGAACCCACGCATGCATGGGAAGAACATGAAAAGTTCACACAGAAGGCCCTGCCCGACCCGGGGATCGAACCGGCTTCTTGCTGTGAGGCTCGTGCACTACCTGCTGCGCCACTGTGCCACCCCCCTTCACTCCATTGGTTTCAAATTATGTAAAATATTCAAGTTGTTTAAATTTTGGTGTTTTCCTTCAATTGTTTTCAGTGTTCAATTCGCCAAGTCATGAGTTCTGTTTGTATTATACTGTAAAGTTATTAAATGTAAAAACAACTTAAAAGCCACAGATTCTGCATTTCATTTATTCCCCTTTATCACTCTGATAGACTGAAGATTGCATCTTCTGGCTTAAAGGGATATTTTAGTATTTTTGAAGTTGGGTAGTATCAGGTACTTGACAATAGTAGGTGAAGTGACTGAAAGGGCTCCCAGCAGGGCTGCATCTTCAAGGAGAATGAGCTCAGACAACCTGTAAGGCACACTGCTGTTAGTGGGTGTAGTTATTTCACCTTCCTGCAAAAAAAGAGCCTTGAAAATATGTTGGGTTGAATGAACGATTGGGCCAAAAATTTCAGAGCACTTGGAAGTCTATGTTTGGCACTACTTCATGGTGCAGTATATGCAGAATCTCATTCTCATAAATGTCAATGCTGGGGTCAGATATAAAGGACACAATAAGTGCTGCTATGATTTATTTTCCAGCCGTTGGTGCATGCAGGTGACAGGCAGCTCAACAGTGTGAGCTTCCTTTTATCTAAGGTTAAAATCATGAGGTGACTTTTTTTCAACTCATCTTAAACTGAGAAATAATGACATTAAAGTAGCCTTACCAGATAACCAGCAACAAGTCCAAAGATAAATGCATGATCAAATATGTTTCTTTTATTCACTTTTCCACTTTCCTTCTCATACTCTGTGTGTGCATGTGTGCCGCTGTCAGAGAACTGTACCCAGTGTGTAATTATGAGAGTAGTAGAGGGTTTTTAGACTTGCAACCCAAAATTTCCTTTAATACCCCCAAAAGAAAATTCTTATTGTTTTATTGAAAACTGGAAAGATGCACATGAAAATCAACTGCATAAAGCACGTTTGTGCTTGTTCATATGTATCTACATGTTCACCTGCTGCAGAGTCTCATCCTTCTCCGGTGTGGTTTCTATAATTGCGTTTCCTTTGCAGTAAAAACTCCTGTCAGTGCTCTTCTTCTTTAGTGCTTTAGAGGCCAACTGGATGGCAGCTTCTTTTCCTGATACACCTACAAAGGAAATGAAAGTTGCAGGAAATGCAGTTTCACATTATGTGCACTAGATACACATGAACCCATTTTCAAATGTTTAAACAAATTTCATAACAATTAATCCAAATGATCTAATCATATCTTCTGCAGTAATTGATCAGCTTACTCTCTGGGTCAAACCATTGTTAAAATTGAATGTGTACATGCCTGTCAATGATAGGTGTCGATGGAGACCAGGTTTAAGCAGCTTCCAGACCTTCATGGTGGCTGACTTGTCCTTCTCCCCTGTTGAAATTGCATTAATGCTAGTCTGGGATATTTTACTGTCATTTGTAGGAGGGGTTTCAATCGAGCCCACTCTTCGGATGGGGATGCGGCTCATAGGAGGTTGTAGCTCACACCTTGACAGAATACAGAGAGATTTACATTTTTCACCAGTCAACAAAACATGATAGCAGAATTAAGGCTGTAAAACAAAATGTCCCTTAACTGATGTAAATGCTCAATAGAATTACCACCAGTCTCCTCATTGCTACTCTCCAGTAGCTTTGTATATTCCAACCTCGGATTATTAAGCTTAAATATTCCCCCCAATTAACAGAATTACATAGGGCCAATAGACCTATGTAATTCCTGCTTTATTTTTCTGCTAGCAAAACCCTTTTGGTTTCATTTTACCTAACTTTGGGTGACTGAAAATGAAGGCTATGCAGTGCGCTGAAGCAAAGAGAATTGTGAGCAGAAAAACAAAGCATTTTAAATGTGTTCACAACAGCATACAAACACCACAAGAATTTTTTTTAGTTTGTTTTTACATGACATTCAGTAAAGCACCCAAAGCTCTTGACCCCATCTACAGCAATGCATAGCCTAGCTTCTTTGCCATTTCTTACAGGGGCATAGCTGATCAAAATCTCTGTGTATAATGAATGCATTTAATATTGAAATGATCATCATACAACCCCACTTCAGAAATACAGAACTATCCCTTTAAGATATGGAAAATATGACTCACTTGCTAAATTTGATGGATGAAAGGATGTGTTCAGGCCCGAGATCTTTAGGAGCCTGTGATAAAAAGGATATTACAGTTACTTTTAAGAGCAAATATGACTTAAATGATATGTTACAAATTAAAACAGCAATGAAATTTGGACTGTTTCCTTTTTGTAGGAGCTCAGCTAACCTCTGTGGGAGCCTCTGTGGGGGGATGTGAGATGGTGATAGTTCGACACCCTCGCCCCACACGTCCAGCACGCATGGGGAAAGGCACTCTGGACCAGCCCGGGGAGGTGGGTGAACCGCCCTGAAAATCTGGGCAGCTTAGGCCTGTTGACAATATGAATGTGGGATATAAAAAAAGACAAGAAAGAAAAGAGGAAGAGAGGAAAGGAGGACAGTGGGTGGCAAATGAGTAACAGAAAACTTGTGGTAAAAATAATTTAATTACATAAAATAAAGCCGTTAAATCAAATTTAAAACATTATGTGATAAATGTGTAATAAAAAAAGAATGGATACGTGATAACTGACAATCAAAACATCAATAATTTAACAGACTTAGTCATTCTTAAAAGAGTAAAACTCACTTCAGATTTGACCTACTGACCATTTAACTGTAAATACGAAGCTAGACATAACATTATAAGCACATAAAACAGAAAAAGAGCAGAGGACCCACACACAAAGCTTGCTTCACAAAGGGAGAGTTTTTATTCAAGAGGTTAAACAGAGAGGTCGCAAAAGACAGCAGCACATTCAAGAAGGTGGTAACTTTTTAATCACAAACACAAAGCTTAAGTCTGGTTGAAGATTAGCACCACATTGAGAGAACAGCACAATTCTCAAAAGGAAAACAAAGATCTCGAGAATGTTTATTTTAACCAAAAGCTGGCTGCTCTTGTTGTTTAAATGGAGACAAATAAAAGTTTGGGACAACTGGGATACAGGACATTTAAGTTTACAGTGAGATAGCAGGTTAGACTACAGTTCACTCTCCCCGCTTCTCAGGGCACCGATTTAAAGTGACAGCTCATTATCTCTACTGTGCTGAACGCAGCACACAGAGGCTACATGAAAATCACTGACTGAGCGATGTTACAGGAGCGCGACGTAAAACTTAAACACTCCCAGAGTCTCAACTGTCCAAAAAAAAAAAAAAAAAAATCATCTTGACAACCAGCATTTCTCCTCCAGGGTCATAATTAGGGTTGTAAGTGATCTATTTTTAAAAACTGCACTTAACCACACTTTTAAAAAACATTCTTTAAAATATTATTATGCGTTTACACGTCCCCCCAAAAATCAACTGTTGCTACCTCTTGTTAGACAAACTTTTGCTGGGACCAAGTCTTAATTATGTCGCAGTGAAATTCTGGCCTTTTATTGTTATTTCAACATGGTTAAAAGGTGTGTTTGGGCTGACTGCAAGATCAACTCAAAGAAATCCATATCTTCACTCATAGCATGGTCTTGCTCTTTTTTTTTTTTTATCACAAAACAAGTGCTTAGTTGATGTGCCACAGAACAGCTAACACGAGCTAACATTGCTAACACCAGACATTTTACTGTATTGATTTTTTTTTACTTAAATCCCACAGTTTTTTTATCATTTCAAATGGGATGGAAACCTGATGATAAGAGATTTAACAGTAACCAAGTAGAGCGGGGCTTCACAAAAAGACTGTCGGGGTCTCCAAACTATGGCCCACTTTTATTTGGCTAGCAGCAAAAACAGTGGAAATCTGTCCCACATTAGAACATAAAGCTTGTGTTTGACTGATGAAGACAAACTGATTACTGCTTCTAGGATCAGCATTGATTACCCTCATTGCTTCACTGTCTTCTACAATGAAAGATCAGATTTACAAAGAATGTTGCACTTAGTACGCTCCTATAAAGTTTATCATTCTTAACTTGACCAGGGGCCCATCCAACGGTAGTCTGGGTTAACCAGTTTCATGAAATCTGACTTGCCACCCTGGAATCTTTTATAATGACTGTTTGCCTTGCTGTAAGAGCTGTATTTTCAATAACTAAGTATACCTTTAATTACAATGAGTCAATTTTACAAACTTAATAAACTAAATGTAGGCATAAAAGTGGTCCAGTCATCCTTTGTTCAGATATTCCTTTAGACTTTTGGCTACCATGTGGCCAACCCAACATGGTGAGAGCCTCAACATATAGAGATTAGAGAGAGTGCCGCCCACTTGGCCACTGACACCTCGGGCCAATTGTTCCTACATTCTTTTTGTATGTGGCCCCAGCTAAAAAAAAGTTTGGACATCCCTTGACTATCATATCCAATTTCTTGATTTATTAACTAAATTGAGGCAGACAAATTTTAACTTTTAGTTTTATCATTTAAATGAGTTTTTAACTACACCAGGGTGGTCTGAAACTATGGCTGTGAAGTACAAGGCCCCATTAATGTGATTATTCTGTGAAATAGTAGTGTTTAACAGTGCTAAGAAATATACATGACTGGATTTGTCCTTTTTAAGAGCTCCAGTTTAGCTGCACACTCCTTTGAAATGTCCCATATTCTGTTTCTTTTTCACATATTTGAACTGACTGGTCCCAGCTTTCCCCAGAACATAATTTTCAAGTTTCATCACTGAAAATCTAAGCAGATATGGGATTTTGGGATATGGGACCCCACCCCCTAAATGTGGATGTGGCCTCTCCCTACTTTCCAGCACTGTGCTCTACTGTTTGCTGTGGCAGAGGGAAAGGAGGGATTTTTCCATTTTGGAGGGGTTATTGACAGGCTGTGGTTACATATATCTGTACAAAAAAAGTAACATTAAATATTATATTTTGCATCATAAGGAAGCGTATATTCCAGTTTCAAGGTCTGGGAATCAAATGACTGCAAAAAGATTCATTTTGTGACCTAGATTTTGAGATTTATTAATTAAATGATTGCTTAAGTATAGTCTAAACCATTTAGTGTATCAGGACTCAAATGAACCCAAAAACACTACATTGTGAATCACTTCTCCCTATTTTTGCCTCTTCATTGCATACTTAATGCAACCCCTAAGCAGGTGGGCGACCCACCACATAAAAAGATAAACATATAAGTTAATGTTTGGGAAAAATCCCCCATAACGTAGTGCTGACGACAACAGACACCAGAGAAAGGCACACAATTACTACAAAGTTGCACAGCACTGGAACAGACAAAAGCGACTGTGAGTCAAGGCCATATGATCAGTTAATGACCTCCTTTATCTGCTGCTCATTAAATCTCTTTGATAAGCTCCGTATCTCTGCATATTTATCCTAAAATCACACACTACCATCAACACTAAGATGACAGCATACAGAACTGAATAACGACAGGATACCACAATTACACAGTTATTACATGAAGATTACATACAGGCTGAGACAAGTGGGAAAAGTTTCTCCCATGTTTTTATCCAGACTTTAAAGCTCCTGTGGGGAGTTTTTTTCTGGTTGTGAAACCAATTTAAATGATCAATAATCACTCACTGTGAACTAGCAATGCAAGCGAGGTCATCTGCATAAAGGATAATCACATTTAAATAGCTGCATTAATGGCCTCAAACTGGTGCTGCAGGGTAGGTGTCAGATAAATACAAATCCAAATTCCAATGAAGTTGGGACATTGTGTGAAACATAAACAAAAACAGAATACAATTACTTGCAAAAGGTTATATTTATATTCAACTGAATACACTACAAAAACAAGTTTTATCTAGTGCTCTCTACCTTCATTGGAATTTGGCTTTGCAGTATGTTGCATTTTCCAAGTTTTTGATGGCTGATACTGTACATAGTGATTTACACGACTGACAGTACAAAGATGGTAGGGTAGAGTTTTTTTTTAATACACTTTGTCACCAAGAGAAGACAGCTTTGTTCACAGGGGGTGTCAAAATCAACAAAAATTAAAAGTTCCTCACAGGAGCTTTAACCTGCCAAGTTTACAGTTATCTGAAAAAATGTGCATGGTAATGGTAATGATCGTGTTTTCATAATTTGATCAGTGATGAAATACAGAATCTTTACTTTATTTACATAAATACTAAGAACCTTTATTAAAGATGTTCCACCTTCTACCTATTTATGATGCCCAAAATGGAGCAGCAACACATTTATGATCACGTTTGTTGGCTGACAGCTCCATACTTTAAGCCTTCTTAACTCATTAACCCCTAACTCATTCAGTTTCATCCTCAATGAAAACTTAAAACTGTGGTTTTTTCAAGGTTTTGGTAGAAGGCTTACCGTGAACATCATTATGTCTGAACCAAAACTGCAATAAACCTTGAATGGTGCAAGTGAAATAACTATGGAGTAAAAAAGTCCTCTGAATACACAGAAGCCCTCCGCAACATGCATCCATACATTTTATTGCTCTATTTCTCTGAAACAACCAGTCATGTGTGGCTGTATACTCAAGATCTAAATTTGTCAATCTCATATTAAAGAGTTGCAAAAGCACAAAATAAACATAAAACAGGCTTCTTTAATGCCTGTAATATCAGCATGAAATCACATGGTCTGATCTTTCAGTACTGATTTGAACTGTTTGAAAGAAAATGACCCTGCATTAATAAACAACCAGAGTTTTCTTTTTCATAATAATTACATACGCCCTTTTCAGAATGCCAATTCAAGGAATGACATTCATGCCCTTTTCACTACATTTTCACTTCAATTTGAAAGTCACAGAGGCAAAATGGCAGGGGGCGGTCCCACCTCTGTGCCAGGATATGAGGAAGTAACAGATGGGTTACAGGGCTAAGACTAGATCATCTGGCATGCACGGTTAAGTCAACCTTTGCTTATGGCTGGAGTGTACCCTTTAACTTAAGTGCTGCCCTTGCACCTGGGAGAATCAATTTTATTAACAGAGTCATATCTGTTTCTACTTCAGCAGGAAGTACCTACTTTAGCTAGTTACTATGAACCTTCTGCCTGTTGACCAGTTGCCACTTAGTCACCAAGCACTAAACCATTTGTACATCCAATATATGACTAAATACACAGTTCTGTAAATTCCAAACAAATATCATGCTTTACTTTTGGTACAAATCAGATAACTGCTTTCTTATTGCCTCATGGTCATTATTAAAAAAAAGACAAAAATGTTACTTCTGCTAACAGTAAGCAAGTACCCTGACAAGGTAACACAGCATGTATGCAAGCATGCTAGGTGTTAGCAGCATATTGTTAAGTCTGCAGGTAAAAGCTTTGGTACAGGCCCTGTATGGACACTGAGGAGCACACAAAGCATATCTAGTCCAGTCTGGTCCAACTGTGCAGCATACATGCAAAAGAGAACCAGTCTTTAACCATGTTATATTGTTACGTCGGTCCGACCTTGGGGAGATCAATATAAGGCATTTAAAGACAGACTAGCATGCTTACATGCTTCTCTAAAAGTCTAATTTATTTGGACTGACAAAAGTGTGACTTTTAAACTGCATGTAAACACACTGACTATAAGGTGGAAGAACCATTGGGGGAGAGCAGAACTGTATTTGTGTGCACATGTTGGTCTTTGTGTTAATGAATCTCAAGCTGATCAGTTACACACTGTACTGTGCTGTGCTAAAAATGTGGAATCACAGACTGGTTAGCCAACATTATGCTCCTGTGAAATTATTATAAAAATGTAAGAAGGTGAAATCACCATGCCTTTTCACTGTATTTTGAGTAATTTCATTCTGAAAGAGGGCAACAAATCAATCCACCATAAGGGCAAACCAGTAGTTTAGAATAACAAGCAAAGATGTTGTGATACTGAAGTAAACCAGAGATGACTTGTCACAGGAAAACTGAGTAATCAAACTGAATGGATGCACATCTGCTTAGAGTTTCCATTAGAACAAGATTTCAGTCACTACAGGTTTTAACATAATGCTAAATTATGCTCTTAACTGACCCCAAAACAGTCGCTGACTTGAGCCTCTGATCTGAACAGTTGAACTTGCAAACAATACAGACATTTACATACACTGTAAAAAGAAAGAAACAAACTAACCTTGAGACTACTTTTAAAATAAAAAAAGGATCACTGGATTCACCCCTGTTCTCCAAACCAAACTTTTTAGAAACTAAACCAATAAATATTTTATAAATAAAAGTGCAAAATTGCAAGAGTATCTCAGTCCTACTGTCGCTGATCATTAAACTGAAACACAGAAATT
The DNA here is from genome assembly GCA_037902135.1 of Cetoscarus ocellatus. Lineage (NCBI taxonomy): Eukaryota > Metazoa > Chordata > Actinopteri > Labriformes > Labridae > Cetoscarus > Cetoscarus ocellatus. The sequence continues at coordinate 629,412 of JBAMNC010000523.1, read as the reverse complement.
TAAAAAGCACAGTAGCATGGTAATTCTTAGCTTATTACTTATACACAAACATTTATCCCACATCCATTATTTCACTATTTGCACTCTCGACTGCAAATATATCTCCCTCAGATCCTGTGGGGGGGAAGGGAAAAATGGACATTAGCTGATAGCTGTCTGACGCTGCTTAACAAGGCTACACACTAACTGCTCTGCTTGAATACAGGTTTGTTGTAAATGAAATATTTTCAACATGTCAGTCATAGTCTAGATTAGGGATGGGAATCAAAACCAATTCCAACTGGGGATCCATATCAACTAACTCAAAGAGTCAATATCATTTTTTATGCTCAAAAATTCCCTTATCAGTTCCTTCTACTTTGTTCTGCCTGCTTTGCAAGTCAGCAGAAACGAGAACAAAGGCATCAAACATGATCATGGCAGACAGGAAACAGAAGTAGTCAAAATTAATTGTGCATAAAATGACACTAACTACTAAGGCTGTCAAATAAACAAGACAGAAATACTTTTTCAATACCATATTTTTTAAAACTAAACGCTACCGTGAATTTTTCTATTCAATAGTGTTGAAAGTCTCGGGGCTTGAAAAAAAACTAAAGAGATTTTTCTAGGGATGCACAATATTATCTGACCAAAATCAGTATCAGTGAATGATTGCCTAAAAAGTTGATTATCGGTATTGGCAGATATGACATATTTTTGTTGATTTATATAGCCAATATTTTAATTGCACAAGGTGGCCATAAATATCATATATTGGCTGTAATATCAGCAAAATGTACAAATCACTGCTGTCAGGTACAAACCTGAATCTGCATTTTTAGCACTGTAGGCTGCCACTGAAAAAACAAAATATATTTTTTGAAGGACTCTGGTATCGAAACTGTTATCTAATAACAAATTTCTGTAGTGGTATCGTATCGATGTCTACAATTCTGGTATTGTGACAATCTCACAAACTACACAACACCCACTGCCTCTGTCTGTCAGACTTCAATGAAAGATGGAAACACCAGTAACTCACTGAAGGATTTTTCTTTACAGCACAGCATTAAATATCCGGGTGCCATGTGTTTAACATTGATACCATTGAAGACCTGTGAAGGCACACTTTTCCAACACAGAAAATCCACAGGAATCAATAAGAGAATCTATAAAGAATCAAATCAATAAAATCTTATCAATTCCCATCTCTAGTCTAGAAGTGCAGAAAACCTGCTTCCTCTATACAGTACCCATCTTAAGATGCAAGTACTGTAGATACATGAAATTCACAGATACTGAATGTGCAAAAGGGACAACATAATATCTGAGCTAGCACCAATTATGTTTCACACACACTCACTCACACACCAGGTCAAACAGGGATTTTGACCTTGACAGAGTGCTAGACGGGTGAACATTTCTGTGGATAAAGTCACTCGTCTGGTCCTCTGTTTAAAGAGCTCACACTCAATAGTTTCACCCACACACACTTCTGGACATGCTGTCACAAGTTAGCTTAGATTCAGTCTTGGGTTGGCCCACTCTGAGCGTTGGTGGCCGGTGGCAGGCCCTGCAGGAGCAGGGGGCTCAGTTTGGAGAGAAGACCGGGGCGGGGCAGAGCCTGCAGGGAGGGGAGCAGGGTGGAGAGGCTGGGGGACTGGATGGAGTACAGACCTGTCATACTGACGGGGGCCGGGAGGGGACACGAGCCCACTGCGCACACGGAGGAAGAGGAGGAGGAGGAGGAGGAAGGGGGTGAGTGTGGGGAGCGGGAGGGTGTGTGGCTGTTGCTGGGAGACCGGAGGATGGAGCGGTGATGGGGGGGACGTCTTTTCTCCTGAGCCTTAGGGTCTACAGAGAGGGAGACACACACACGTACACACACATACAAGCTCAGAGACATGCAGGGACTGTGTGCAAACACGGACATACCAGAGATGTCCCGATAACTTTTTTTCTTCCTGATTCCAATATCAGACTTGAATTTTGGCCGATGTCGAATACCTGTCCAATAACAGTGCAATAAAACACAGAGCTATCATTTTCATTACAGTTATTTGCAGGTTATCCTTTTCGAATGTAACGGTTTTTGGTTGCATTGTTTTATGGGCTGATCTAAATTCTAACCTAAGGCAAGTTAAGCTATCAGAAGCAGCAGCTCAACTAGCAGCTTCTAATGTCAGCAGAAGAGAAATAGTTCCAAGTGTTTCACTATCAAACTGTCTTAAATTTGTTTTTCTTTCTTAAATATATGTAAAGAAGAATAGAAGGAGAGTAGAAAACCAGGGATAGACCGCAGGGAATGACATGACAGGAAAGAGTTAAGGAGCAATTTACTGGATGAATTTCTTTTGACATTAAAGCCGCATTCACACACTGACTTCAGGCTAACTTTTGACCACGTGTAGGGAAACATACAAACCATAAGATTGGCAAACGGAGCTACTATTTTGCCTGCTCTGTACAACACTACACTCGGGAAGGCAGGAGGTCATTTTACTTGAGTACTATGCTAAACAATATTTTTTGAGTGTATGAACCTTAGTATCAGATTAGCTTTTGGGGCAACTTGGCACTCTTTCTCAACTACATTTGATGGACAGTTATCCTTCTTTTGACTCCATACATTTTTATGAACATTTTTGTTACGGGACACTCTGGAGTCAGCTCATGAATTCTATTTTTTTCAATTACAAACCAGAGGACAAAAAGTAACACTCATGTAATGCTGTGTGTGGTTTTCTAAAGCCCGTTTCACACTGGATGCGTTTTACTTGCATGACAGCGTGACATTAAATCAGAGCTTTCAGATTGGGAGTACAAGCATCACCGGCGCATCTCCTATGCTGAAAATCTCATGAATAGGAGGCTTGCCTATTTTTTCTGTGAGCTGCAAGTCTTTCTGGGCCAAAACAGACAGAAACTTAGGAATTGGGAGCCATGTTTACCTTAGTCCAGCTGGTATGTATGTCCACAGTGGCAGAATATGCACAGAAAAGATAGAAACTATCCAATTGCTCTGTCTGTGCCTCTTAGAGTTAAGTTTGCAAACCTTGCAGTCCAGATGGATCAGCCTGATTCAATGTCCGTAATCAGGCTGATCCATCTTGCCAAGCTCCAATCTACAACGACTGTGCTTGGCCCAAAGTGGGACAGCCCAATCAGTGTTCTTTAGAGCAGGAAGAGGTGGGAGCGACGAGTGAGTCTACAGCAGGGAGTGACTGCTCCTGAAGAGATGAGCACAGATGCTAACCACTTCAGTAGCAGTTTTATCAGAGCTGGACCACATTTCTATTTTAAATGAAAAAAAATAAATTAACAACTCCACAAACTTCTCAATATAAGTTTGCCTCCTCTGTAATTTCAGTTCTTCCTAAACTTTCAGTAGAAGCTCATTATAGGGTTGATATACTAGCACTGCATTAAATGTTTGCTTTTGTTCATTGATAACATATAGTACTTAAGACCAGTTCTTCTTTGGTGTTCTTAAAAAGTAGTCACAAGGATAAACTATAATTCTAGTAATACCTTAAAGGTTACCCTCTTGGGAAAGATAATGACAGGTTTGCTTTAAAGAACTTAAAAAAGTATTGTGTCTACTTGGTGTGTTGGCTGGCATGTTCACAATTTCAGTTTTGCCTCCAAGCCTGTATCGGAATAATTTCTGATCCTGATTTCAGAATCAGAAGGAAGGCCCTAAAACATACAGTGGCTAAATGTTTAAAGTATTCCACAAGAGCCATGAACCAAGACAACCCTGCATTGAAGATGCAGTTTAACAGCCAGTTGTGAAATTATGTAAAATATATTGGATATTTTTCTACCCAAATTATCAGTGTACACGTTGAGTCTGGGATCAGGGCTCTTGCAGTCCTCAGTCAGGGTATAACCAATCTAACGAAGTGATAAAAACACACTAACGGGCAGCAGAAGCAGTTGGGGTCATGCGAAGTTCAAACAGGGATCATGCTGGCATCCAAACCACAGACATCCAGGAATAAATTTGTACATGTCGCTAGAATAAAGTTAATCTCTAACCTAAGGCTAATTCTACATCACTTTCACAATAAACCTGCAGCTAAATGTCACACAGATTGACACTTCAACCACCATTCAGCCTCTCTAACATCTCCAACAGCAGGAAGCAATGAGGAAAGACAGAAACTAGAAGAGAAGAAAGGAGGAATATCAAAGCAGAGGTGATGGATGAAGGCTGCTAGCAACAAGAGCAGATTGGTGAGAGATCCGCTTACCTCTGACCGGCCCGAGTGTCTTGTTGCCTCCACGTCCGCCGCTGTGTGTGCTGTTGTGCTGTGTATGTGTTCGAGGTGGGGGGCAGCCAAAGGTGAAGCTTGGCGAGTTGTGCATCTTCGGGGAGGGTGTCTGACTGCTGCTGCTGTGACTGTTACAGCGATTGCGACTGAGGGCGTTTTCAGATGTTGAACCTGACAGACAGCTGTGAAAGAGAAGACTAGATGAACACAAACACGTATGACCCTTATGTTACATACAACAAAGACACCACAAAAATGTTTCATAAAATACCAAATATCAACAAAGAGACAAATAGACGTGTGTTGGCTCACTTGTTTAAGCTCTTGGGTGGTGACGCCCTGCTGCCATTGTGGTGTATTCTCACTGGAGGATGGGCGTGGATGTGTGTGTTCAGGCCTTTGGTGTTGCGGACATGTTTGAGGATCCAGGCTCGAAGGTTAGTCAGGCAGCTGTGCTCTGACAGCACCAGCCTTGGCCAAGGATTACATTCTGCCATATCAAGAGCTGAGACAGCCACAGCACGCCCAACCTGATGAGTACAGATGGAATAAAGATGTTCAGGTTATTAAATGTCATAAACATCAAATTCCCCCGCTACAAGGCTTTGAAATCAGTGTCACCTTGTTCTGCTTTTAGCTGAAATAAACAGTCTGATGTTTCAAACCCTAATTCCAATGAAGTTGGTATGCTGTGTAAAATGTAAATAAAAACAGAATACACTGATCTGCAAAAGTGTTTTGACCTATATTCAACTGAATACACTATAAAGACAAGATATTTAATGTTCACACCAATAAACTTCATTGTTTTTTTGTAAATATTTACTCATTTTAAAATCGATACTTGCAACATGTTCCAAAAAAGCTGGGACAGGGGCAGCAAAGCATGGGAAAGTTTAGAAATGCTCAAAAACAGCTGTTTGCAACATTCCACAGGTGAACAGGTTAATCTAAAACAGATGTGTCATGACTGGGTATAAAATAAGCATCCCCAAAAGGCTTAGTCGCTCATAAACAAGGATGGGGTGAGGTTCACCACTTGGTAAACAACTGCTTGAGCAAACAGTTCAATAGTTTAAGAACCAAGTTTCTCAACCTACAATGGCAAGGAATTTACGGATTTCATTGTCTACAGTTCATAATATCATCAAAACATTCAGAGAATCCAAAGACCAACATTGAATGCCCACGACTTTCAATCCCTCAGGTGGCACTGCATTTAAATTCTAGGTATTAACATTAAATGGCTTGAATCTGTATTGTATTCAATTGAATATAGCTTGGAAAGGATATGTCAATCATTGTATCCTGTTTTGATTTTTGATGGAATTAGGGTTTGTAAATGTCAAAAAACGTAAACTTTTCCCTGCTACAAGGCTTTGAAATAAGAGTCATCTTGTGCTGAAGTAAAATGCCTTATTTCTATGTCAGTTTTGTGATTCTATAATCCATAGTCAAATCTTTAATATTTATATCACTGTTTATCAGCTAAGTTGAAACAACATTTACTTGCCTTACTTTTATGAAACCATTTGGAAGTTAGTAACATAGGCTACAGAAAAATCATCAAAATTTGACTAGTGCAAGTCATAACCAATAAAATGATTGGCCGCACTGTAGAGTCAGCCTCTGTGTAATAGCCAGACAGAATCAAAGACTCGTCACATTTTTGCAGGTCTGATTCTTATGGTAATTTAAAGCAGAAAACCTAATCACTGCAGTAAAAACAAAAGAGCACCAACATGTTTAAAAAGGTCTGATCACACCCCTAAAACTCTACAATCATTAAAAAGAGGTTGACATTTTTCTGAACCAGAAACCATTTGTGTTTTCCTACCTGTTCAAATATCTCTGGAGTGTATTTAGGAGGAAAAGATGGCGGTGGAGGTGGGGTTGCCCGTCCATTGTCGTGACAAGCAGGAGGAATGGTGTTCATGCTTTTGCCTGTGTTGTAGTTGCACTCTAGAGTGTAGCTGTTAAGGGAAAAACATAACAGAAATGAGTTTAGACATTTGAAGTATCAAAGAAATTCAAGAGTGCTTGAGTAGGGATCAAGGACTTTGAATATGATTGTTGACCTGCCTAAATGAGGCATGCTCTTTCCATTGTTTGACTTAGTTGCACATGACTTAGGCTGAGGTAAGAAACACATATTAAGTGCCATTATAGTCCAATGTCGTAGTCCCTAGGGTTTCAAAACCAGCCAAACTAAAAAATCTATCGCTCTACGATGTAGTGCATGAAAGTGAACTACAATCAGGGCCATGTCTGAGTCAAAAATGGGCCTTTTTTTCTGTTATGTCTGTGTGTCTTACCAACAAGAACACAGTAAACCTGGCATACACACAAAGAACTAAGGCACACCTAAAGCCTCTGTTTTGAATCCTGAGAGAATCTTGGGAGGCCACTGTTTAAGAACTCATTTTGGAAGAGTCACTTTAAGACAGTTAGGCAGCAAGGATGGCAGCTCCTCAGTCACTTTTATCAATTTTACTCTACATGTCCTTGACCCAATCAAAATAGGCCTGCAGTCCATTTTAGGTTGGGACCCAAAGTTTGGAAAAGGGTTGTGTTGACGACAGAGCATGACCATATATATTGCTACTCAAAAGCAAGTTATTTGCTGAACTACTTGGAAAGAATCAAATTTTTAGCACTTCAAAATTTAAAAGTTTTTTTTCCTAAAGTGATAAACAGTGGAGAAGAGAAGTTGATTTTTTCTGACTTCATGGCATCTGACCTGTGTAGCAGCCCAATAGCCTTGTGCATTGCGACCCGCCCGCTGCCTTCTTTAGACTGGCCATCCCTCTTGTCCCTAGCGTACATGTTTTTCTCTGAGAAGTTGCAGCCAAGGAAATCAAAGTGGGCAGAGTTAACAGCTATCAGCCTCGGATACAGCATGTTCTCTACCTGCAGAGAGAAAAAGAACATAAGCATGTATTTTTCAAGTGTAAAATAACAGCTTGTCATTAGAAATTTTTGAAGAAGAAGAACAGACAGATTATGTATGTATCACATTTACCTGCTGACTCTCATCAGGAAGGCTGTTCCCATACATGAAGCATCCCCGCTTAGAAGCGTGGCCATGTAAGTCCACATAATAAGCCACGCCCCCTTCCTGCGGTGGAATCACTTCCTGTTCTTGTTCCTCCACTACAGTTACCTCCACATTTACAGGTGCTACAGTCTCAGAGGAGCTCGATGAGGTGTTCTCATCCCCCTTACCCATCTCTGTGGTGTCCCAATCATTCTCCTCTGTTACCATGGGAACCTCTGGCACCACAGTAATCACATCTTTTTCTGCATTTCGTTGGTTTAAGCTGACTTCAAGAGCAGAGTAAGGAGGAGACTGATGCTGATTGCTTGGTTTGATGTTAAGGGGTGGGGTCCGTGTACGTGGAGGGGTGTTACAGTGATGGTTAATCTGTGTATTGTGCAGACGGTTGTGTGTGTGATGATACAGTAACAGTGTTTTGGCTGCATAGATAGAAGGGTGCAGCTCTGGGCTGGGGTTTAGATATTGTCTGTTCAAGTTCACACCCCTGGAATCAGTCCTGAAACAAGAGACAGGAAACGATCAATAATAATAATAAATAATAAAATGAAACAAAGTAAACACAGTCCTGCACTTTGACAGGGCTGTAAAATCAATGCCAGGTTATGTTGAGTTTGATATCATCTGAATCTGTTTTCTGAAATATGCTTTTTATAAAAATGAATTTATAAGATGCTATAAACATTCTGAGTGCCTTTTCTTTACTGTCAGACTACAGACACAATACCAGCCAGATGTTAATGAAACTGAGCAGAAGTTTGTGGCACTGGAAGGGAACAACTCATTATTTTTTGTTGATGCTGATTAGTATGCCAATGTATTGGTATATTGATCAAAGATGAGTAAATGGTATATCAAAACTTTCTCGATGCCTCAGTAAAACACTTTTAATAACAAGAACTGGATTCATATTTTCACTTATTTTTTAGTTTTTACAGATGACATGAGTTAATTCCTGTAGTTTGGCCATGTGTTAAGTTTTCTGTAACTTGCAGATTAATATATCATAAAAATGGAGACTTGGCATCAAATGAGGAGGCAGCATACTCTGATAAAAAAAAAACCTGTGTCGCTGTTTGCAGCAATCCTCTAATACATCACTGTCACAGGTGCAAACCAGAGACACAGGCTCAACCTGCACTGGCTGAAGGGGTCAACATGTGAAACCTGACCTGTTCCTTGTAGCACTGTTAGGTTGGACGTGTGATAACATGCGTTCAAGTTACAGAGTTACTGTTGGTTTTGTGGGATGGTCTTGTTTCTTCCATGTCACTTATTGGAGGAAATCAGTTTCAGTAATGTGAGTAGGAGTGTTTTTTTCACAGCTGGAGTTCTCCTTTTTCTCTTTCTTTCTGGTTCTTGGCAGTGTTATATGTGTATGCTAAAAATAACAGTATGTAACCTCGAGAGGTCTTATTAAGTCTTAGTTACAGCTTTCTTACTAACGCAGAATCAACTGCATCACCACATACTTTAAGTAATTAATTCATGTTTCCAACTTAAGGTTGGCTACTTGTTTTATGGCTCTGGTAAACAATTCTATATTTTGCTCATTATTTTCTAAAGCTATGAGAAAACAATAAGATCAAATCATAAAAGCAGAATCAACCAACCTATTAGTGTTGTACACAATCTGGCACTGTGAAAAAATGAGGGACCTGTGGAGCTCAACACTTCAAGATAATACTTTATAGATCATCAGAGGGGAAATTACGGTGTTGCAGCTGTACAGAGGTAAAAGGGTAAGTACCATGCAATAAAGTTCAGGACCTGATTAGGACCTTGCCCACAGACATTTGGTCCACTTTGTTGGAGCAGTGTGAGTGCTCTGTGCACTCCTGAAGCACAGAAACACTTTCTTATGCAGTGTTGTTTTAGAGGGCATCTGAATAAAATTTCTGAAAATGAGCCACAAAGTCAGGTACGTTTCAGTGATGTTCTCTGGGTCATTATTTAACATTCAGGATTCAGGAAGTGTTTCTTGTAAACTGCATAAAGTATTACAACATGATGATTTAATCATGCTCAGGCTTGGATGCGCCTAAAGCAGAGGACTGTGAAGGGTGAGGACATCTGATGTGCTCTAGCATGGTATGGGGTAAACGTGGCAGTCCACATTTTAGGCTGGTATTTTTTTAAAATGCAGCTTTTTCTTCTTGTGATGTTTAGGGCTAAAAATGCCAAACTCTGAGTCAGCCCCTCCTCCTGATGTCACGTTAAGCAAAATCATGACTGTCATGTGTTGAAGTGGACGTTGCGAAACTGTTGCTGTTTTAAGTGTTGCTGACTGGACTGTTTTCATGCTAACACAAATTTCCTCACTCCCTCCCTATGATGTTGCTTTGAAAATACTCAGATGATACAAAACTGCCAGCATTTTGGACGAGACTTAGTGATAATGGTTCAGAAGTGGCCATTTTGATCGATGACCGCTTGCGTCTGTGGATGCCATGGTAACAACATGTTGAAACCAATAAGAGTATCCATGAAACTTTTTAATGACAGGATTTAATCAAGATGATCAGATATGTCTCCAACTGAAATCTAATCAAAGAAAGATTTAATTAATAAAATGCCTGCTGACACATATAAACACAGGCACAACTTAAAGCACAACACCAGTCAGACTTGATTCGAACGGGTATGAAAATAGAACTGCTTTGCATAAAACTGCTGCATCATTGACATTGTTACAAGGCATAAACAGTGTTTAAACATCACCTGTGTGGACAGGATTCTTTATAAAGACAGAGGAAAACCTTAGTTTTTAAAAATATCTGTTTATGTGTGGACATAGCCTGGGCCTAGTGTGAGTGTGCCATTGCTGAGCCTCTTTGAAAGATCTACACACGTTGACAAAATTGTTGGTACCCTTCCGTTAAAGAAAGAAAAACCCACAATGGTCACTGGAATAAGTTGAAACTGACAAAAGTAATAATAAATAAAAATTTACTTAAAATTAGCTAAAGAAAATCAGACAGGTCATGGGTCCTCCAACAGGATAATGACCCAAAACACACAGCTAAAAACATGCAAGAATGGCTAAGAACAAAACAACTATTCTGAAGTGGCCTTCTATGAGCCCTGATCTAAATAATATTGAACATTTGTGGAAGGAGCTGAAACATGCAGTCTGGAGAAGACACCCTTCAAACCTGAGACAGCTGGAGCAGTTTGCTCACGAGGAGTGGGCCAAAATACCTGTGGACAGGTGCAGAAGTCTCACTGAGAGTTACAGAAATCACCTGATTGCAGTGATTGCCTCAACAGGTTGTAAAACACACTATTAAGTTAAGGGTAGCATCATTTTTGTCCAGGCCAGTTTCATTATTTTGTTTTTAAAAATAATAATTCAAAAACAATGTCTGATTTTCTTTAGTAAATTTTCAGTATTTTTTAATTTATTATTACTTATGTGAGTTTCAAGATATTTCAATGACCATTGTGTGTTTTTTTTCTTTAATGGAAGGGTACCAGCAATTTTGTCCACGTGTGTATTTAAAATAATACAAGGCTACAGATTGAGAATACACTCTGAATTTAAATGCTGTTTTTTAATAGTAAAAATACAATGCTGTTTTGTATAAGAATGCATTTATTTTTCTTACCTGTAGTGTCCTCGAATTACCCCGTCTGGGTTGAGCATGGGAATGAGTTTGAACACAAACATGTTTCGGAGGACATGAGCACGGGGGTCATCTCTTCTTAGGATGAAATTAAGGAAACCATTAAAAACAAAGGATGAGGGAGTCTCCCCTGGGTGCACTCGGCTGCTAAGGAAAAACACCTGCAAACACAAAAAGAGACACAGCAAACAACATCACATTAACTCTTTTGGTATCATTCTGTTAAAACACATAAGCCTCAGTTTCAGTGTTGCTGATGGTAAAAGTCATTCCAGTCAGGGCTGTACAGTGTTATCAGCCTAATAGCTGCACCAGCAGATACAGAAAATCCTGCAAAAATCTATTTCTCATACATCAACAGCACTTACTGGCAGTATTCATGAATTAGCAACTTACTAATAATGTAAAAACTAAAGTTTGCATATTTCCTTCAGAACATTTCGTGTTCACAGGGCAGTATTTTGAAGCAGGTTGAGTCCAGACCCATATTGCATTGGCTACCTGTATCTTTTAGAATAGATTTTAAGGTTATTTTATTTGCTTTTACCATATGAGCCCAGTAGAGCCCTCAGGTCTTCAGGCAGTGGTCTTTTAATAGTTCCCAAAGTAAAATCTAAAACATACGGTGAAGCATCTTTTCATTATTATGGCCCCCGACTGTGGAGCAGTCTACCTGAAGACCTGAACTTGTGTTTTGTTACCTCTTTTCATTTATTTTCTTTTACTGTTTGGTTTTAAGACTGTCTTATTTTAATTAACTCTGAATGCTTTATTACCTTTATTAAATCGTATCATGGTTTTATTGGTTTAGTCTTAGGTCCTGTGTTTCCTCATTTTCAATTCAAGATAGCGTTTCCTCAGTCGTCTGTGGTAATCTGAAGAGTCCTCACTTGGTGTCCTTGTGTGAACATCTGTGTGTCTGCGTGGGTTGAATGTGGGTTGTGGGGTGGGATGGGTTTTTGTATTTTATTTTGTATTCCTTGGCACGCATCTGCTTGTGTTCTTGAATGTACAGCACTTTGTGCTACAATTTTGTTGTATGGAAAGTGCTTTAAAAATAAAGTTTGATTGATTGATTGATTGAAAAGGCCTGAGTGGCCTTTACGCCATCAAGTCACAGCCAGCATGCTATGACTACGACCCTAGGTTCTATGTCAAATGAGCATATTTATCAATGTGTGACACACCTTATTTTGAGTGTGTCAACAAATTCAGCACACAAAAAAGGGAGGCTTTTAACGCTCATAGGTGTCTACAGTGGACACAGAAACTGTCAGTGATGAGGAAAAGTAGAGGGCAGCTTTTAGATGTATAAATTCTCCTGCTTGAAAAAGTTGAGCACAGAAAGTGACTGTGGAATCCGAAACGTTGATTATCAAGAGTGTCATATGTTTGACATTGTTGACACTACAAACATATGTAGGCCTTCTTTTTCCCACACAGAAAATCAACATGAATCGATAAAGGAATAGTTAGAGAACTGATTCAATAAGCAGAATCTTTTTTGGCATTGGTATCAATAAAATCTTATCAATTCCTATCCTTAAACTTGTATCAGATTAACTGTACCAAATGATCTAGGTAAGAAATAAAAATCATTGTATTGTGCACCTGTGCACTTTCTCAGGACTGTCTTACTGAACAACCCTGTGAAACTGTTTCGTAGTTGAAAAATGAATTCTTAAATGAAAGTAAAGGGTCTATTAAAAAAAGGGGGCCACATATCTTTTAAGCACACTATGGAGCTCACTGTCTGTCAGCAGTTTCTTCAAGTGCTGGTTGTAGTCCAAAAAGACAGCTGAAGCTTTGTTCTATATACATGTGATAAAAGAAATTAACTTTCAGTTTTTCAATACTCAATTTGTAATTTTGGAAAAAATACATCTATCATTAGTGGTAGAATTTCTGTCTTGTTTCATACCGGTTGAAAAGAAGAGGATCAGGTAACCTCTTGTACGAGAGAGACTTGGTCTTATTACCCAAAATTAAAAAAACAATGTGTGTATACATCTGTATTAGATTCTACCAAAATAAGTTTGGAAGAACGATGTACCACTGCATATGGGAATGTGCGAAAGTGAAATCCTTCTGGCAAGATTTCATTATTATTATGATTGATCAAATATTAGCTAAAAAGTTACCAATGGACCCCAAGCTTTTCCTTTTGGGTATATATCCTATTATCCCACACTTGCAGAGTAAAGAATCTAGATTTGTAGATACGAGTATATTACAAGCTAAACGCATCATTTCCCTGTATTGGAAAAATGTTGATGGACCAGGAATTGGAAGGTGGATTAAAGAGATGGCATTAAACATGACAATGGAAAAGATAACATACATTATTAGACGAAAACAACATGTTTTTAATGACATCTGGAGACCTTTTATAAGTTTTCTAAGACATGATGCTAATGTTGGTAATTTGCTTCAGCAGGAGGAAGTTCTGAAAGAGTTGAATGTCCATGTGGTGTGATATAATGTTCTGTGAAATGTCCTTGAAATCCATCAGTGTTATAACTGTTTTCAGTATATATCTATATAATTGAAGTGAGAGTGCATATTTGTATATGTATCTGTGGTAAATACTGTATACCATACCGAATATCGTATTGCTATCAAGCTTTTTTTTTTTTTTTTCTTTCTTTTTTTTTTTTTTTAAGGGAAAGAGGAAATGGGAGGGAGAAGAGGGAGAGGGAAGAAAAGTTTGTTTTGTTGGATGTAATGACATCTTACGGTTTGATCTGCTTTAACTTGCAAACCAAAAAACTAATAAACACATGTATGAAAAAAAAATGAGTTTGGAAACATACTAGGTATCATACTTAGTTAGTTATAGCTGGATAATGTGCCTGTTTGTGTTAATAGATTACCCTCTTTCCAGGGAAGCGGTGTGGTCTCGGAGTGTTGGCGTCGGGAAAAAGCTTAGGCAGACGTGGTTCTCTCTCCTCCAGCATGCCGCTGCAGTTGGTCACAGTGATCAGGTCCACCCTGTTGCCATCGAGGGATTCGCACAGCAGCTCTCTGTGATAATAAACTGTACCAGGAGCACTGCTGGCAGAGTGGTCAAGGATAGAGATTGGTGGATGGGAAAAATCAGAGATGGAATAAATCAAAGGAAGCACTGGGAAACATTTAACAATGACTAACTGAATATTTAACAACAAATCCTCTGACAGGGGGGTTGTTTTTGTGTTGTACTTTACCTGCTCGGGCTGAGTTGAGCAGCATTAGAGTAGCTCTTATCAAACTGCTGCAGCATCTCCTGACACTCAGTGTAAGAGAACGGGTAGCAGAAGGTGAAGAAAGTGGTGGCTCCTCGCACCTCCAACAGCCGGTGAGTGAATGACAGTATGAACTGGTTTTCTACAATCTGTGAATTGACAGAAGGAAAGAAGAAGACACATATTTTTAGAATGATATTAATAGCTGTCAGCAGGCCCACATAGGAAGAACATTCTGTTCTGCTGGCTGCTGATGCCCACATCTTCTCCATGACTGCACAAGACATGTTTCTGTACCTCAGTGGTGGGCCTGTCCCGGATCCTTTCCCACCGGTTCTTTCCGGGTAAAGTGCGTACTAGAGGAGCCATGCCCTGGCTGTAGAGCTTCCTCTGGTTGTTCATGTTCATCACGTTGATCTTCAGAAGTTTTCCAGGTGCTGCACCCCGAACGCTGAAGTAAAACCATGATCTAAAAAAAGAAAACAGGGTGGGGGTTAAAAGTCTTCAGTTGCCTACACACTTTGCTTTCCTGATGTAATCCAAGTAAGACAGTTGCTACAAGAAAGTGCTCTGATACCTGTTTCCATTTTCATGTTCAGTGCCGGCACAGTCTGGCTGCGTCCACACGTTGAACTCATAATCAGGAGTCATGTTTGACCCTGAGGGCACACTCCCACTTGAGGCTACATCTCCAGGAGGGCTGGAGCTGCCCTTCTCCACCTTCTCAACACGAGCCAAGTTTCCTGAGTCAAACTTGGAGCTGAATATGATATTTCCAATGCGGGCCTCCATGGTTCTGCTCTCTTTTTTTCTTTCTCTTGTCAGATAATTTTTTTTTTGTATGATGCTTGTCAGAGATCTGACCTTACCAACCTGGAATCAAAACAGACACACACAATTTAACTTAACTGATGCCAGCTGCATGTCAACATAAACAAGACTTCAAAATCAACCTACGTTACTGAAAGACTTCAAATTAGTTATCTGTTAATGCCTGTTAATGTTAGTGGTTCTTACTGCATACGTTGTTTTGTACTGAGCATTTAAGGATTGGCTTTTTTAATCAAAGCAAAATCTATATATCTAGGTGTTTATATGTACAGATATAATATTTTCTCACACCTTTAAAATGTATCAATAAATTCTATGCACTTGGTAGATTGCCCAGCCCATGTTCCAAATACCCTAGACTTCACCTTCATTAAAAAGAAATGCTGACATGATCAAATGTCTGCAAGCTTTAAGAAATTGTATTGTTTTGTGTCTTTTTTTTTTTTTCGAAACAACAAACATATTACTAAGACAAACAAAGACAACATGCAGTAATAATAATATGCGGTAAAGAATATCACTTCTACAAAAAAAAAAGAAAACAAACTAGTAAAGTAAAAATTTGAGTTGTCATAATTAGGGCTGAACATCACCTAAAATAGTGACTTTGCATCATCTTTTTCTCCTGAAATATCTATTGCAATATAAAAAAATATAACAAGTTTACAAACACATGCAATGACTTTCTTTCACTGTAGGTAATGACCTTCATTCATAAAATAATGATACAAGTATTTTGCACTTCAAGTCTAGTCTCCTTTTAGGCTTACATAAGAATATGTATGTTTTATCATGACATTTGTCATCAATCCAAGGCCAGCCAGAAACTACCTTATGGAAACATATGATTGTATGATGGTGTGAAAAGCAAACATAATGTAGACGTGGTGACTGCAGGTGCATTTCTTGATTCTTCTGACTCAACAATGGGTTTGCAGGTCAGTTTCTTGAGTTCAGGCTTTCTTTCTTACAGCTCACTTGAAAATTACAACAGTGAAGATGAAAAAAAAAAAACATATCCGCAAAGGTAGGCCTAACGATTCAGGTTTCAACTGCACAAATTTGTGAACTTTGTGCTAGTATCTATGACTTGATATTGGTTGTAAATATCAGCAAAAATTTTAATATCTGTCTATACAGCTTTATTAAATCTGCTATAAAACTGTCAAAAATAAATTAAGTAGTAAGCACTCTTCATCACAATAAAAAGTAGCTTTAAAATTGTCTTTCATTTTTTGATTTCATTGAATTGAGCACTGATGATAGCATTGGAGTAAAAAAATAAAGACAACCTTTTTAAAACTTTATCACTAGCACTGATACCAATATTTCTTGTCATGAGCACAAAGGCTTAACTTTTTACAAAAACTGACTTTTTGCTTTCAATGTGCCAATCTATTTGTGTCAAAAATCTCAGACGAAAAGTCAAGAAATACATTTAATTCTGAAAATATGAAACTCTTACTTTTTAAATGTACCCATGAAGCAATGGATAGGTGAAGCATTATGGTACATTTGTGTATTCAGCCAATATTACAGCCAATATAAGGGATATACATGCAGACAAGTATGGCCAAGATTTTGTCTCTTAATATCAGCAAAACTTGTACAATTGGCCAATACCAATACTTAACTTTTGAGGCAAATATCTGCCAATATTGAAATTGTACAACTGTGCATCTCAAATAAGAACCAACAACATTATCTGCACCCAAAAATATGTTTTTTTTCAGTGCATTTATATCAATCATGTTCTCTGCAACATACAAAAACGTGTCGTCAGTCCCAGTCCAGAATTAATAACAATTAATGTGACGAAGACACACCGTCAAATGGCTGAATGTCTGCAGCCAGCTAGCAGCAGGAGGCTGAACTACTATGAAAAACAACTGTCCTGAAATTCTATGAATCATTAATTGCAAAATAATTCATATCAATATTGGGCAATGAGACATCGCCATAACAATGCTGTGAATTATTGCAACATATTTGTGTATGAATATTGTCCTACACCTCTAACAATCATAATGGAGGACTTCCATGTGTTCTTCTTGAGAAATTACTTGTAATACTAACAATTTCTAGCACTCCCAAGTAAATCTAGATATATAATTGAGTGTATCCTATGATTTATAACAGTATGGTATTTGGGCGGAGAGGATATAATGAATGTGGTTTTCTTAATGACCAAAGTTGCACATCCCTAATTCACATAAAGTGTTTTGATAGCATTAAAGCCAGTAAATTCGACATTTCTTGAATCCTTATGGTGACTTGCTTGAGTAAAACTGATACTTTTAATAGAAAGCACTAAAAAATACGGTAAAAATAATTTTCATTCAGTGTAGCTCATAGGGATGTCCGCAGAAAACACCACGAAGTCTGTTTGACCTCCTTGGAAACGAGTCAACACATAACAGCGACAACCTGTGGTCATTGGTGGAATTACAACCCCTGCCCGTAAACGTAATACATACTTCAATTACGACAACCTATTGACTTCACTCCTACATCTATTGAGCCACTGACGCTGATATGTGTTTACTCTGCTTCTTGTCACCACTGCAGATAAAACTACAGCTCGTCTTTATCTGAGGGTAAAACAATGGCTGCTGACTGATGATAGTAACAGAGCAATAACAACAACAGCTGACCGACATTTCTAGCACAGTAAAGGGGGAGTGTGGTGACGGCTGCAAACACTAACAGTCGTTAGTTTAACCCTCATAAAAACACCAAATTCATGTTCATTTCAACATGAATGCTACTTTAAGTGGCAAACAGCGTGGCTTTGATATTACAGACAGCTAATAACGCTAGCAGACGTTCCTAAGCTGCTGAGGCTAACTTAGCAACCGAACTAGCAGTCTGTGCTCGAAACGTCTGTCTTCACGGCGAACAGTTACACTCATTAGTCGATGCATCGTATGTACAATATATCGATATTCATGCTTCAACGCGAACAGATAACTGTGCAGACTTACTTGGCTATTTTCGATGGATGTCCATTTTTGTTTTCATCGTCCTTCTCAACCCTCAATTCATTGCTCTTTGTGCTGCGTTCATGTCCCTCCGTAAGAATGAAAGCTGTCTGGAAATCTCGCTGTTGCCTATCGTCTCAGTAAAAGACGGTTTAATTTTATATGCTATTATTATCCTGTATTATTTGCTTGTCTCGACATTGAAATAATTATTTTATACAAATAAAAGTAAATTAATGGCACATTCACACATACACTGGTATTTTTTGCAGAGTTATCCGTCCAACATCAACGCACTCTGACTTTACTGGACTCTGTACGGTGGCCCTGAAGTCACATATGCAAATATTTTAAAGAGGTCCAATCACAGTCTGTACACCCTCTGTGTCAAGTAAATAGTAAAGTTACTGTTTACTGAGTAATGCATATGAAACTGGAAGTGCTCCGAGAGCACAAACCTCTGCCAAGGCATTTCCAACACTAAACAATTGTCCTATCTCACACTTTTAACAAACCCCTGTGAAAATGTCTGGATCCACATCTGGAGTCAGATCACCAGAAAAACTGAATTGCTTCTTCCTTTTGCCATGACCGGCAAAAGGAAGAAGGCAGAATTCTTCTAAGAAGTCTTCTTAGTGGTTCATTGCCATCTCCATGACAGAAAAAGGCATAAAGGAGAGAGAAACATTCACCCATCCTGCAGCACAACTGCAACACTGTATTCCATCATTGTTTCTATTGTTGTTTGGGGTTAGGGTATACGGTTTAAGGGAGAGGTGGGACGACACACATGGACAAAATTGTTGGTACCCTTCCGTTACAGAGAGAAAAACCCACGATGGTCAATGAAATAACTTGAAACTTGATATTTACAGACACATCCAAAAAAATCCTTGTTCAAAAATAGTTTCTGACAATGGCATTACTTACATTCTAAGAGAAAGTTGGAGGTATGTCTATGATGCTTTGTAGAAATGTTTAAATAAAAACAGCAACTTGATGGATACCAAAACTTTCTTAATCTTAACAGCTGTTTGAGAATTAGCAATATATTGAGATAATAAGTTGTGCATATTATGCTAACATGAACTGAGCAAACGACAAACAAAACCTTCACAAATTGAAAAAATAAAAAATGTAGTGCATTCGATTTAAGCAAAATTTATGTTGTGTGTTATGTGTCAATAAATTAATTTAGTGACATCACCTAAAATTAGAAAAATATTAATATAGACGTTGAATACGATGTAAACAAAGAGAAACAAAAATCAAAATTTTGACATCAAAATTGAAATAGACTTAAATTTTGTGACATTAACTAAACACTTAAAAAAAGTCAAAACGTGGGCCTTAATTTTTTTTGAATGAAATTGAAATATTGGAAGAAAATGTAAAAAAAAATCAGACTTCATTTTTTAATTTAAGCGTAATATTAATTGAAAAGACTGACTGACTGAAGTGTAGACCTTAAATTTGAATATACCTTAAAAGAAAAATAATTTTGTGAATATGAACTAAAAGTTGCAAAGGTCCACAGTTTTGTGGCTTTATCTAAAATATCTAAAGAAGTGTAAACATGGAGCATAATTTCAAGGAATTAAGTTGAAATACTGAAAAATGTTCAACATTTAAAGAAATACTTAAAATTGGCCTTTAGTTTGAGGGCTAAGTGGAAATGTAAAGAGAAAGAACAAACAAACAAACAAAAAAAACGGACACAATATGTTGTGACTTTAGCCAAAAACAGAGTAGGAAATTTAAACACAAGCCTTACGTTTGAAAACAAAGCAGAAATAAGGACAAAAGTTGTGTCCATTTTAAGAATAAAGTGGGAATACTCCAAAAATCTTCAAAACATAAAAGATAAAGTTGAAATACACCTATGATTGCAAGGCTTAAGCTTAGACATTTAGGGAAAAGAGGTTGGAATCTAGCCCTAATTTTTAGAATTAAGTAAAGATATTTGGGGAAACTTGTTTTTAACATGCCCTGCAATCGACTGGCGACTGGTTCAGGGTGTACCCTGCCTTTTGCCCAATGACAGCTGGGATAGGCTGCAGCCCCCCCGCAACCCTGAAAGGGATAGTCGGTAAAGAAAATGAATGAATGAATGTTTTTAACATTGTCATTCACATTCAACTACTTCTTATCATTTTGACTTTCTCCTCAAAGTGAAAAAAATCTTCCTCTTCTTATTATCTCCATACAAGAGATACTCTTCCAAACAAGAGATCCTCCTGCCATAATTAAATCATGACCATGCCATCATGAGAACTTACTTCTCATCAACATTATGAGGTGGGGGCTTGGTCTCCAGGTTGACATGGCCCAGAGAAATAGGCTTATTTCTCTCCAGAGTTCCACCAGGTGTCTGGTTTTTGACTCAAAGAGGCAGACCCTGAAGACGTGAACAAACCACAATGTTGAGGAAAGACAAAAGCAGCAGTGCAGTCACTGGAAATAAAATATTTAAAGTGTTTTTTCCACAGACCACAGGCATGAATAAGAGGTGCTCTCGCCCCAAAGATGTGAGACCGTCTACAAAGATGTCTACATTTGTTCCAGTTTCACTTAAACTCAGCGTCTCATTCGCTGGCTCTTTGTGCTCACCATTCTAGACACTGCTTTGGAGCTGAAGTCAGTTCTGCTATAATACAATGCCTTAAAAAGAGAAGAAAGAACAATTTTACCACAGGTACACAAAGCTGGAGTCTTACTACACAACACAAATCATAATGCCATGTTAAAAGGAGATCATGATCCATCTTTTAAACAGGCTGAGCTATAGTTAGATCGTATATATCAAACAAAGATGGACTTTTTCTTTAAGATATATCTACAATTTATAAATAAATTCTATGCTGACTCTTTGTTTGTGGCTCCCTTTTTTAAAAAATAATTTAAGAACAAATTTCAACAATATAATTATAAAACACACCATCATGTGCTGTAGATGATTCCTCACTATCTCAAACACTGCAAACCAGATTATTAGCCTTACTGAAAGTCACAAATGTCCAAGAGAAACAACCAATGAACAGTGAAAATTAGCAAAAGAAATCTGATCCACAGCAGGTTCATCCAGACTACACAATGTTAATAAGGAATTACAGATGCTACGACATATCCAGACCAACACATTTAAGTCAGACAGCACACGTTCAGCCTTCGAAACCAATTAAAATGTTTCCCAAATTTAACAAGAGTCTCTGCATTGGCTTGAGAGAGAAACTGACGCACCCTGTAAATGATACAATTATGTATTTTTTGTGATTTCTCTTATATGAGGCTCAAACTAAGATTATGGTAAAGATGATGCCTAGATTTTTCACCTGCTGACAGTGGTTAAGAGACAGTTCTTGGAGTTTTGCATTGACTTTCTCTTCCTGAGGTCCAGTACCAATAACTAAAACCTTATCAATTATTGATTTTTCATCAAAACTTTATCTGTCGCAGGATGTACGGGAAAATTTCCAAAGTGTACTTTACAACAAACTACATAATACACTTCAATACGGAATTCATTAAATATAAGAGTGGTGCAGTAATGATGGTTTAAATATGGAATAGAGTTATCATTTTAGCACTTCTTCCTTCATCACCTTACAGTCTAAGCCATTTTTGAGTGAGTTTTTGCTGGAAATTAGGTCTGTGGAACACAAGTGTAAGAGATTGAAACTTTTTTACTGAATAATATAAGGTGATGTGAATTTCCACACTTAAGAATTTGAATAGATGTTAAAAAAGATGGTTGCTAACAAGTTGTTAAGCAGGTCTATAGAGTTTGTCCAGACATTAAAGGCCTGTGTCCATAACTTGCTTTTGCTTACATTTACTTTTGATTTGACCTTTTTTTTTTTTTTTTTTTAACCAGGATTGAGATACAAAGATCTCTTTTGGAAGGGAGTCCCAGCCAAGACAGCAGCTACGCAGTTTCACACAAATAACAAACAATAGATAACAACACACAGAGATTCCACAAAACATCAAATTAGCGTAAAACAGGTGCATACACTGGTCAGATTATACTTTATTCTGTTTTTAAAAGTCTCCAAACTAATACAATGTTCTAGTGTAAGGTGACTCTGCAAGTCAGTCCAAGTTGATAGAGCAAAAACACTAAAAGCTCAGTGAGTAGAAAAAAGCTCAAGAAACATCATAGATGATGAATCCATGAGGCTGAAGGCTGCAGCTTCTGACAGTCTTTGGTGTCAGAAGGGAGTATAAATAGGACGGTTGTTCATGAAGTATGGCCTTATAGAGAGAGATTTACCAATGACCCATCCTTCTGTTGGATTAAGAGCCGGCGCTTTTATACAAGACACAATAATGTGTACGACATTTTGGGGACAATATTTACATGAATAAAGGAAAATATGATGCAAACAGAGCAATTTCCAACCAGTCTTACAGATACTATGCAACATGAAACAGGGGTGAGAGCGCTTTGAAACTGAGGTCTGCCAACGCAGAAAACAGCAGCTACACCACAGGCCCTAAACGTCAACATTTTGATTGTCTACACAAAGCTGGCACAGCCATGAGCACTGAAACTGATCAGGTCACATTAAGAACGAGTGTTAAAGAAGAGGTGAAAGTTAGAAGCTTGATAGTGGCAATGTGGGTTCAAGCAGTATTGACAGATTTTTCCAGAGAAACAAGCAACCAGATCAATTTAATAAGACGTACTGGCACGACATAGGAGAGTAACCCTCTGTCATTATAATGCCTGTGTTTACAAAAAGTTAGGAACATACTTGTGGTCTGTGTTATATCGTGCATATGAAATTGTAAATATTTATTATGCTTTATGACAAACAAAGGGACACACTTGGACAAAAATATGTGGTAAAAACATCTTACCAAAAAATGCCAGTTACATATTTGATAACAAACTGTACCCACTAGTTCTTCAGAAAATAAGCACCACAATCTTTCACTGCCTTGCTGTACCTCATGCTTTTGCTTTATTACCTTTACTAGTTGGTTTCATCAAAAGGATGTTAAATATCTGCCATATATTAATTAATGTATGTGAGTGACCACAAGTGACTGGGTTATAGCATGTTTCATAAAAATTCTTTTTTTTGTTTTATTTGCAATGAGCAGGTTGTTAAAAGATTATAGTCACTCTTTAATGAGTGGCTCACAGTAACGTGAGCGTATAGAAAGTCATCTGTTCCTTGAACCCTTGATCACTGTTTTAAATGAACTCCATCAATGCTGCTCAAAACATTCTGTCACATGTTTCATAAACCTCTTTTTGTGGTTTTAGAATGTACCGGAGGTGGCATGTTGGAGAAAAGATCTTTATGTTTGACCCTTATCGATTGTAAGCTCGCACTAAAATCATGTTGCAGTTTCCATCTCATTTTAAAAACATAAGAATTGTGGTATGCTGAGGTGAAAAGACTGCATTCATATGAGTCTGTGGTGTATTCACAGGAGCTGATACTGATGTCCTCTGTGTGGGTCCTGGATTTGTGGAGAGGAAGGAGTTCTTTGTTTCTTTTAATGAGAACTTAAAGCCCAGAGAGAGGTTAAAGACCTTCAGGTATGCTATGAAAACGACTGACTGCTTACAATATAATAATAATAATAATAAAAAACTTTATTTGTATAGCACTTTTAAAAAGCTCACAAAGTGCTTTGACAGCAGGCAGGAACATAAAGTCACCAAAGCACAAGAGCTTAAACACAAAGGCAAAAATAACCGAAAAAGGTCAATTAAAATCAAAGAACATTTAAGACACACACAAAAGGCAAAATGAAAATGAGAGATTTCCACAAAACATGAAGGAAAACTTAAACCCCAAAAAGTAGGCACAACAGTCCAGGCCCAGTCACTGGACATGGACACAGATAAGGCCCTGATCCCATGGGGCCAGAGACACACCGCACCACACCAGGATACAGCAAGACACAAGAGGCAGAATGACTGTAAGTGCGGCTGTACCCTGAAGGTGCAAACTAACATGCATGGGGGCCATGTCCAGTGACTCCAGCCCCATGACTCAAGGGCCCTTTCCACCTGTCATAAGAACCCAGACAATACAAGAACAGTGCTATAGACCATGAGGACCAAAGTAAAAGCTAAAAACAAAACAAACATAAAAAGACAATAATAAAATAATAGAATAGAGATAATAAAAAAGAGGTAGAACAATAAATCAATAAGCTTCAACGTTTTCTATAAAGAGATTAAGAGTATAACGTAAGGTGAAGCAAAAATAAAACAATCTGAATTAAAAGTAAATAAGACACCAATCTGTTAACATAGCATAGAAGAAGTCCATAAAAACAAAGAAGCTAGAATGATAAGGGCAATACTAACAAATAAAAGGCTAAAAAAGACTAAAACACAGAGAAAGAATGAAGATGAAAGACTATAAAAGACGGCATCACACAAAAGCAATTCTGTAAAAGTGAGCTTACAAGACAATATGCACTCTTCTTTTCTTTTCTATGCCAATGTCTCTTTGTCCTTTTAATGAATACAACTTCTACTTGTACATGAGTAAAAATGTATCAAAGTGAATAACTTTTTTTTTTATCAAGCTGTACTTTTATTGCTTAAATACCATTTATGTCCACCCTGCCTGATTCTTAAAACTCTATTTCAGCATTTTCCCAATATTTTAATTCTTCCCCCAACATTTCAACCTTTTTCTTGACATTTAGACTTTTTTTGATGCTTGCACAGCCATCTAATTTACAACCCTCTGGGGACCTTTGAGCCAAAAATGTACACACAAAAAAACTGGTATAAAATCATCATCCATCAATATTTGTTTCTCTTTTTTCTGCATAAATTTCTCAAACCACTCAAAACTGTAATACTAAGTATTAAATCTTTTTTTTTTTAGGATTTTAAATGCCAGTTTGAATATGTGATGCTACCTGTTTTACTAAACACACGCACCCCCCCCCCCCCCCCCCCCCCCTCACACACACACACACACAAAGGATATTTCTATGTAATGAATAGCAGGGATGTGGGACATTGCTGGTGATTAGAGTCTTGGATAGGTCAAAAAGTAGCAACAACATTGATTTCACTGCACTAGTTTGGGGTGTCAGATTTAAAATTTTGGACCCTCCAGGGTATCCTTGAGCTAAAAATATACTCCCAATAAGCTCTCATAAAATCAGCATACATTAATGTATATTTGTTTTCTGCATAAATCTCTTAAACCACCTCAGCTCTGCTCAAAACTACCAAATATTCAATCATTTCAATTTTTAAAATGGCCCTCACTTGGTTTATTTAATACAACAAGTGAGAGCATGTTTTCAAACCGTCATTTAAAGGGTTAAAAATCATGAAAGTTATTGAATTTTTGGTGTTTTTGAGCAAAACTGAAATGGTGTAACAGATTTATGCAAAAACAGAGGAAGAAAAAATTCTTTAAAGCAGTTTTTTCATGTACATTTTAAGCCCGAGGATGCAAAAAGTGTTTGTGGTGTATAAAAGACCTGTAAGAGCAACTAACATTAGATTAAGAGCATATGTCAAAAAGGAAACATTTCTTGCAGAAAATCATACTAAAAGCTGTAATAACTGCCTGAACTATTGATGGAAACATTATAGGTTCTAGCAGCACTCAGAGAGCACAAACCTTCTCCAAGTCATTTTCAACATTGTTGGGCAAGTTCCTGTCAAAAAGGTGGAAAAGTGTCCTTTCACCCGCTGCTAACATGTCCTTGAAAACATTTCTGGATTCACATCTGAATTTGGATCACCACCAAACTGTTACCTTGGCTGCTTAGTGCTTTGACCAATATTACCAGAAAACTGTCATCAAAATCTGTTCAGAGCTTCTTGAGTTATCAACAATAATGTGGAAAACTCGCAATGTTAACAAACCTGTCCTTGGATCTGTACCCAGATTCAGATCACAACCTAAATCAAATCACATTTTAAGGGGAAAATTGCATCAAAATGAGTAGAGAACTGATTGAGTTATTAGCAAAAACGTGTAACAATGTGGATGACTCTTTTGTGATTTTTTTTTTTTAAATCAAAACAAGGTGTGACATGTGCTAAAACTGACATTTAAAGGGATAAAATCCTAAAATCTACTTAATATTTGGTATTTTTGAGCAAAGCTGAGGGAGTTTCATAGATTTGCATAGAAAAATGCAGAAAAAAATATTGATGTATGATGACTTTACAGCAGTTTTCTTAATGATTAACTGACATTAGATTAAGAAAAGAAAAGAAACAGTCTTGCTGAAATTCATCCCATAAGCTGTAACACAGCCATAATGATCACTGAATTAAAAAAATAATTATTACAGAAGATGTAAAGTTCATAAGGAATCTCCAAGCTCATTAAAAAATCAAATCTTCCTCCTTTTATGTTTGTCTTTATCTTATCTTACCCTATTACTCTTCTGTAGTTTCTACACTGTAAATACTCTTCAGCCCAACCTCTAAACTATAAAACTAAAAAATCAGTAACTAATGCAAATTGTTATTCTCTTTCAAACCTGGATTTGACTCATAAGATCCATTCCTGACATAAAAAGTGCTTTTCACAGGCTTCTCCATCCTGTTCACCTGCAGACCAGCTGTGCCCTTGAGCCCCTCCAAGTCTGGCATCGCTGAAAATTGACCACCAAGTTCAAATTTTGCAGGTCAGTCCAGTCCACTTGATGGACATCCTGATGAAGAGCGCTCATGTTAGGATTCAGTGGTGTTGTTTTACTCTTTAGCCACTAGAGGGCAGTGAGACCTTTCTGTTGTCAACCACAACACAGGAACAACCTGACACGCTGTTATCTGAGTGACAGTAAAAACCTGATCAAATTAGAGCTGAGGGGGCACATTTCCACTCTGTTACTTTTTTTACAACTGTTTTTTTCAGGAGGAAAACAGGTCTTGTGTCTTAATGCATTAATTTGCACTCTAAATAATTGTGGCAAGGTGCTGTTTAGTAATATTTTGATACATTTATGGCAAGATTCTTTCATTTACTCTGGTGTTGTTTGATCAGTTCTCTTAGAAGTTCTGCAACCAGGCGATCATTTTTTTTTTTAACTTGACCCGTGTGGTTTTGTCACAGAGCTGCTTTTTAAGTCATCCACACCCTTTGATTCATTATAATTAAGGACAGAAACAAACATCAGTCGTTATCAAGCCATAATTGTTTTTAGGCCAATTTTCTATGAAGAGGATAATTTTGAGTGTGCTTAAGATTTAAGTACCACAGAAACAAAATCACACTCTGACACTGTACAGCAGCTTGATAAAACTGATGCATTAAAGTGTGTAGATGCTGGCTTTACTTCACACATTCAGCCACAACATATGTCGGTAACATCCTCACTAGGAGATTCATATTCTTTTACATGGTTTTGAGCTCTATTTCCACTCTATTTTGGGGGCTTTTTTTCTCATTTCTGACATTCACTAATCCCACGATGCAGTTTCTTGGCCGGGACTCAGCAATTAATTACATGAAATGGGCATCAGACTTCTTTAGCGCACCTGAGCCATGAGAGTTTTTCCCATCAAGTGATAATGTGGAAGGATTTCTGAGGGCTGGAGGGGGAGCAGGAGGTGGACGGTTTGGTTGGCCAGTGCTTGACCTTTGATTAAGGCCACAATTTTACTGCAACTTTTTAAAACTGTTGGGCAAAGTCTTTGAGTGTGTAGATCTTTTCTCCTGATGGACTGTGATTAGGGCTGTCAGATGCTTATATTTTAACAATGCAAGTAACTGATTATGAATGTGTTTTTTTTTTTTTCATTTCAAATTAAATTTGGAGTCCATATTGACACACTAAAGCAATTCCTACCACTATCTTAACTTGGAAATGAATGCATAGAGTTGTGGTTTATTATCTTGGCTTTCATTTATCATTTAAATGAGTGCTGCACTAATTCCACAGACAGCTCTAAAGAACTTATTTTGTAAATTACATTATTTAATTCTGATTTATGTAAAGAAATATGCAGGGGTGCATTTACGAAGTGACTCAGCACAATTATCTACAGGAAATAAGACAAGATAAACTTTATTTGTCTTGGAAATTTGATTGTTACAGCAGCTTAAGACAGGGCAAATGTAATTAAATGTACAGAGAATAAAAGAACATCAAATAATTTCCCAAACTATTGAAAGGAAATGTGATAAATACTACAACTGTTCAGAGAGCACAAACAGCCACTAATTCATTTTCAACACTGTCTGGGAGTTATTGTCAAAATGTGGAGAACTGCTCTATCTCACACTGTCAACAAGTCCTTAAAAAAAATCCTGGATCCACATCCAGATTTGGATCACCTTCAAAATGTAATAACTTCTTCCTTGAGCCATGATTAACATTTCCTGAAAATGTCATCAAATCCTTCAGACTTGAGCCATAAGCAAAAACATAAGAAACTGCACTATGTTGCAATGTTAATAAATCCTTTAAAACTTCCTGGATCAGCAATTGAATTGAGATCACCCTAAAACATAATGATTTTTTCCTCCTACCCTGATCAACATTCCCTGAAATTTCATCGAGATCCATTCCTAAATTTTTGAGTTACCTTGTTTACAGACAGACAATTGCTGGCAAAATCAAAGCCTCGTTTTCAGAGATAATAATGTTAATATTAGCAATGTTTATGTCTAAAACAAGATGACTATTTTTGTAGTGACATGCTATAGACATGGCATGATGTGCTATCAAAACACTCAATGTTACGTCAAACGGAGCTCAAGAAAGTGGGACCTGCTACTCAAATCTGCTGGTTTGTGTCTTTATCTAATTCAGGTTTGGTGCTGCTTCATGAGGCTTCTTGCAAGATCCATAAAAGCAAAGCTTTAAAACATGAGACACAGGACTGACATGAGACTTTCAGAGGTCAACTGTCAATACTTTGAATATTCATTTTTATCTTACATATTTTACCTAAAAACAGCTGAGATATCATGGATGAAGAATATCTGAAAGCCTCTGGGAACGTGGCTTAAAGTTTTTATAATATTACTGCAAAATAAAAATATCAATGTGTCTTAAAGCATCCTTGAAAATTTGAGAAAGGCAAAGCAGCTCTAATCACAAAGTCTTGCTCTGAAACATCTTAGGGCCTGTTTACACAACAACGAAAACAGCTGAAATCTGAGAGTTTTCGTTATGTTTGCGCCTTCAGTTTGTACGAGACCAGTGTCCAGAGTGCCTGAATCTGCAAACTTTTGAAACCAGGATCCAGAGTGAAAAGTTTTGAAAATGTTTTGGTATCCGTCTCCGTGTAAACAGGGATCATCATTTTCACAGAAAATGATGATGTGCAGCGCATGCGCAGTACTCTTTCAGATAAAGGTTGCGCGCACACCTAGGAACAACAACAGCTGAGGCCTGCTACCCAGCAACATGTGTGCTGCTTACTATGCTTGGTTTGTTATCCAAACAAAAATATCCAGACAGATTTGATGTCCAGACAAAAAGCTCTGAAACTGCGTTTTCGAGCGTCCACTCACCATTGTTGTTTATGAAAAGTTTGTCTTCACTGGAAAGCAATTGTGTGTTGTTACACCACTGTTTCATTTCAAACCTACATCGCCAACTACTGGCCTGGCATGCACACTACTGCATTTTCTGTCGTTCTCACGGATTCGAGTGAATGCAAATCGTTTTCACATTGTCTTCGTGTGAACGCAGAGCTTTTAGATATATATTAGGAGTGTTGTCACAGTTACCATTTTTAGAGAACTTGATCTCATTTATACAGCGTTTATACAATCATTTAAAACAAAATTTATGAATGATGGTGCAATGCAGACAATTCTTTTAACTCCCCAGTATACAGCCAATCACAACATGGCACGTTGTCACAGTTGCGTCCAGCCAATCATAGGCTGTAGGTCATTACATAGATAGATCAATAGATAGATAGCTACTGTAAGTTACAAATGTTTAGGTTGTTGATAGTGTGCATGTATGATCATACATGTAAATATCATAGGTAGAAAGTTTTCGTTGAATCGTGTTCCGGGGGGCTTTAACATTTAATCTTCTCTTGTCTCATTTACAGGAAGTAAATATAGCCTACATATCATCAGAGTTTTCATCATGAAAGATTTATTTTTGGCCAGTTATCACTGTCACAATGAACACTCCTGCTACAGTCCTACTACAAAAGCTAAACTGCGGGGCACCTAAAACCTCCAAGAAAATTAAATGTGTTAATTTTGGACCTTAATCTCATCCCAGCTAACTTGCTAATGCTGACAGCCTTAATTAGGATCTGTTAATTATAAGACTGGTAATCATTCAAAATATTTTAAACAAAAGAAGTCTGTTAAAAAAAAAAAAAACATTAAGATTTGTTTCAGCAGCACATCACAGTGGTGCGTCTTCCCTCTTTATTGTTTCCTCGTTGAAATGCAGAATGTGTATCATTAGTTGGGGGATTTGTGCCAGACGAGACACCCAGATATTCAGCCATAGGGAGCAGACTCATAACATGGCCTAGTTAAAGGTTTTCTGTTGTTTGCATCCCAATCCGGTCAAAATTTCCCAAGATGAGACTTGTAAGAGCGTGTATGTTGTTGCTTAGGAACAGTTTTTTTTTCTTGTGCCCCCGGTAGGTGGTCTCTTTATGAATATCATTACATATCTCCATTCAGGGGAGGAAAGACATCTTTATCCATTGCTTACTGTGTTTATTACTATTTTCACTCCCAAATTTGGGAGGGATGTTTGTGCTCAGTGTTGTGTTAGACATTGTATAATTACTGATAGTCTGGTGACTCCTAATAGCAACTGCATACAATAAAGTAAAGTAAGCACTTAACTTTTCATTCCTGAAGCAATATTAATTATTATATGACAGCTATAAACACAGTTTAATGATAATTCATTTACATTTCTAAATTAACTTCTAACAAGTTGTTAAGAAGTTGTGATACTTTGCTCATCAATAAAGCATTTACAGCTATGTTCATAAATGACAAATAGGTGACAATGTTTAAATAAGACAAGTAGTCACTCTTGATGGATAAACGTATTTATACAAGAAATATTGGTCAGACGGCCTTAAGTCTTGACTCAACACGGTCTCTAGGTCTGTGAGTAGGGTGAGCTAAAGTTTTAAACATTTTTCATATCTCATCTGGTTTTCTTTTAGGAGGATTTATAGATTTTAAAAATATAGGACTTATAGGTTGTGAAAATTTGGTGTTGCTATTGGTCACAAGGACTTAAGTCCCGCCTCAACCCAGGCTTTTCTGACTGTAAGTAAACAGAGCTAAAGTTTGGTTGAGATTGCACAAGCAGTATGACAGCATCCAGGCTCCTATGACATTTAAAAGGCTGATGTCACAATTCTTTTACAGTCTATGGTTTTAATTCTATATTTGTTACAAGGAGAATTTTAAAATTTTGCTTCAGGGTACCAAAATGAGACAGTGGTGCTATCTGCTGGAGAAAAGTAAAAAAGCACATTTGACACCTGCCCAGCAAATTTAAAACATTGGGCTCTAATTTCCTGGCGCAACTCAGGGTGGTGCAGCCTGGTGCACCCCGCGCAGTGGTAATTTTGTCCAGCGGACCGCCGTGTGCAGCCAATTTGGCAATTTGGTAGACTGGCTGCGCTGAGATGGGTGTGACGGCGCACCGGGGGGGGTGTCGACAGATTCAGCTTGGCGCAGTGACAATTTCGAGCCAAAAAAACGCGGGGAAGGTGCGCTGAAAGCCCGCCAGCTCCAACCTGGTCTATTCTCGGCGCAGGCGAGGCGCACTCGGGGCAGTGGTAATTTGGCTGACAGGCGCACAGTGCGCACACATCACCAAAACCTCACAGGCAGGTATCCAGAGTGTCAGGCACATTTCAATGCAATAAACAATCACAACAACCACTATTTAATGTAACCGTCTGAACCAGCACATACATTTGTATCTATATTAATTGTCCCGTCACATCTGATGTCAGATCAGAGACGTTTGTCATAACTAACGAGTTCACATCTCTCAGCCAGCCACAAACAGCCACATTGGGTGTATCCGGCTTCTCTCATCTCATGAAATTCAAAAGAAAAGAAAAAAGAGAGAGACTCTCGCTGAATAAATGTAAGTCACTCGGTGTCTTAACGATTTACCTGTGATTGCCCATATTTCTCTGTTTTAATCTTTATTCATAACATGATCTAAAAAGATGGTGTACATTATTGCAAGGAGGATGAGGAGGAGATATAATTTCCCCTAAGGTGCTGCTATTTAGCGATGACAGACCAGGAATGCAGGTGGATCACAAGCATGATGAATGGATTAGCCTGCTGCTGTGTTTAAATGTAATTATCACTTAATTTTGTACTCATATTGATGAGACAGGGACAGATTACATCTGTCCTGCGAGGTGGTCCACATGGTGACGCACGTCGTGTCCTCCGATGCGCGGCCCGGTGGCCCCTTTGCTCTCCCAGTTGCTGCAAAAGTGACAGCGGCTCTGACCTTCTTCGCCACCAAGGTGAAATTGTCACTGCGCCTTGCCTGCGGCGCATTTAAAGGTGAGGAGAGGCGTTCATTTGATTGGTGAAGATCACACTCGGCTGTGTTAAACCCACTAACGTCTCCTCTCCTCCCTCTCTGCTACTTGCGCCGGTAGGAGGGACAGAGGCGTGGGTGCGTCTCCCTGCACCCCGCCTGCGCCTGGTCTACGAAATTAGAGCCCATTTAATTAAATACTTCATGCTTCAATGTTGTGATGTCAAATCACAGCCACAGTGGAGTTAAAGGTGACTGTGTTTGGCCTTACTCGGCTAAGTATGATCATCTTGATTATAGAATAGAACAGACTTGTTTTCGCAAACAGAAATACATTTCTAAAATTCATGAAAAATCATGTTTCTGTCAAATTACATTTCATTTTGATTATTGACAGTAATAAATTATTAAAATAATGGAAAAAAGCTTTTGTGACACAAAAAGGGACCAAATGGGCCTGAGTGTTAATAATAGACAAAGAAAAGCTTGAACAAATAGTCTCAATCAATTTATATGTTGACTGAAATCATGAACACACACACATACTCACAATTAAAGTAACAATCAACTTGTCAGAGGTTTAGAATTTTTAATTTTTGGATGTGCCAACTTTCTTTGGAGGAAATTTGAGATGTATTCAGATGTAAAGATTTTGAAGTACTGTTACTCAAATTAAATGTGAAACAATGTGCTTTTATTTTTTCAATCTACTTTATATACTTATAAAATTTAACAATCATTAGAAAATAGACCAGACTCAAAATGGGCATCCCAGTCATAAACAATTGTTCTGTTACTGAAAGTTACAGCTGCCATTAATTAGATGGGACAAATTGAAATTTAGACAATTAAGTAGTTGTCTGATAGGTCCAACTTTCAGACCAAAAGCAGGCCTTCTTTTAACCAGGGCAGCCACTGCATACTTACATTAGTGTCTAATTAATCATGGACAACATTAGGCCTTCATCCAGAGGTGTATCCATAGGAGGTCCAGTCCAGGGTAAGGGGCTCCCCTGTAGTTGTGGCCCCTTATTCCTCCTGCCGAGTGCACTCTGTGTGGGGTGCAGGCTCAGGGCACGGCCCCCTGTCTTCCTGCTGGGCCTC
Organism: Cetoscarus ocellatus; assembly: GCA_037902135.1. Classification (NCBI taxonomy): domain Eukaryota; kingdom Metazoa; phylum Chordata; class Actinopteri; order Labriformes; family Labridae; genus Cetoscarus; species Cetoscarus ocellatus. Next base: position 595,851 of record JBAMNC010000523.1, on the reverse strand, counting down.
CATCTGCTGCCGAGGTGGTTAGGTCCCCGGATTGATGGCAAGACAATGAGTTTATGACATGTGTCGCCGTGAGTGACAGAGGGTCTCGTCCCAACTGGGCCTCCCTACAACCACAGATCTCACATTTGTACTCGGCTCTGTGCCAAGGCTAATGGGAGGAGTGATCCTCCTGCTGTGGGATGGGATTTGTAGTTTACAGCTGGCTGGTAATTCAGGACAAGGAATGTCTGTGGCTGCTGTCTTAAGACTCTTTGGTGGCGCGTTAGCAAGTTTTACAGTGTGTGGCTAAATCTTAATGAACAATAGTGCACTCTAACAGTGTGTAGAGCCGTCCTAACAGCTATTACTCATCCCTTTTCCCTCTAAACTGGTGTCTGAAGTCCCCCTGTTGGCCCAGCAGTGCTGCTTTCACACACCTGTCAACACACCGCTTCTTTCCACTTTGGTGGGTCCGAGTTAAAACAAAATCCTTCATCTCCCCCTCCTTCTTAAAAAAAGGGCAGGCTGATAAAAGCAGGAGTTTCACATGTGAGAAGCAGCAGCAATGCTACTGTACATTCAAAGGGGAAGATGGCACGTTGAGAGATGACAGGGTGTTGATATGAAAATGTTGTCTCCTTCCCGGGTGAGATCAGACGAGGCCCGCTGGATGTTGTACTGTTGTGTTGCTGTGAGTGATCTGACCAGCGCGGTGGAGGAGAGGTGTCATGGCCGACAGACTCACTCAGACATGCGTGTGTGTGTGTATTTGTGTGTCTGCGTCTCCTCAAAGGAATTTGTCATGGCACTGGTGGAAAAAAGCTGAGGCTGTTTTGTCTGTTCTTGGCTTTGTTGATATCTAAATGCCATTAAAGCTTTAAATTACAGCAATTTTGATAAGGGATGTCATAGGTTGCTTTCAGTCACAAGATATTGATGACGTGCGAAAGTTCGATGGGAGGCAGGTAGTGAAACAAGCCAACTGGGAATCAATGAGAACTAGAGCCTGTTCTAGCTGACATTGGGCAAAAGGCAGTGTACACCCTGAACCGGCTGCCAACCAATCTCATGGCCACATAGAGAGACAGACACTTATTCTGATACCTAAGGGAAATTTAGAATCATTAATTAACCTAATGAGCATGTTTTTGGTTTATTAAATAAAACCCACGCAGAAAGACAGTGGTTGAATCAAGGATGTGGACCAGCAGTCTTCTTGCTGCTACTAACCTGCTAAGCCGACTTGCATAGCATAGTGAAAACAAAAAAATGACTAAAAATGAAAAGTCTAAAAATATGTTGTCATATTGTCGTATTATGAAATGTTTTGGGATCGTCATCTTCTTTTATAGAGAGCTTAATGATTCTTCCGTTAAAACAAATCTTCATAAATAAGATTCTTCATCCTGCAGGATTTTATAAAAGTGTTAGCCATATAAACATTCTGGTAAAACTACATTTGCCTCTCATATGCAGATGTGATGGGTTTTTAATATCAGTGTAATTCAGTTGTTTTTTGTCATTCATCAACACAAACATATTCTCAGTGCCTCCACAATACTGTGAGTGATACTCAATTAAGAACCTTAAGAGACTTCATGAAAGAAACAAAAACAGCATAAAAAGAAAAAGCTGACAACAACTGATCAAGGTAAATAAATGTTTTTATTGCTAATCTTGTAAGTAAAGTTGATTAGTCCCTCGGCTGCTGTCTCACTGGACTAATGTGAGGCTCAGTCTCTCAAAGAAGCAGCTCTCAGTGTTTGTTGCTCTGGCAGTGAGATGGTCCCTCAGCACTGTTTGACTTGCCTGCAAAGTATTTGGGGAGATTTCAGAAAGGAGGACGACCTTGTTGTCAGTCAATATTGACTAATGTAATCAAGTAAAAACATAGAAAACAGATAAATAAAGGGAAACACACAGGACTCCTACTCTGCAGTAACAAAACAAGAGCGCTTGTAAGATGTAAATAACAGTTATAAGTTGGATTCAAAGTTTCTGATACGATTCACTTTCATGTTGCTCAGGGTATGAAGAAAAATGTAAGGAGTATATTGTGGCTAAGTAAAATTACTAAGGTCAAGGTATTTCATCAAGGAGACATTTAAAATGTGTAAGCGTGACTGCATGAGGTATTTGTCAAAAGAGTGCAGGAATGGGTCCAAAAATGCTGAAGTGAGTTAGCACTCCCTGGTTCTAGGGCCAATTTAGACTACTGTGATGAACGGGCGCAGACAAAATTTTACTGTTTAATCTAAAATTTATATAATGCATCTGATATTGCCTGCTTTTACATTTTTAAGCAATGCTGTGTGTTGAAAAGGATGGTTGCTAATAAGGACAACAAAAATGGCCCTTGGATCCTACTGCAAGAATTTCTGGTCATTTATTAATAAACAATAGTTCATACCCTGGCATGAGTGTGTTAACTTAATGTGATGTTAATAATACAGACAGTGATATTTGATTTGGTATGTATTTTGTGGTCTTTTAATGCTAAATGTTCTGTATTAAACTCTTTTACATACTTTTACCTCTTTTACATCTGGATTGTGATATGTCAAAGAAAAAGTTATATATAATTTCATATTCAAACCAATATGCATATATTTCACCCTTTTATAGTGTTTTAATGGTTAGATAAAAATCATTAGTATTTAGGGCATTAAAGAAGACAAAAACACATCTAAAAGAAAATATAAGTGGAACCTAAAAATCAGTTAATGTCAGCATTGCGTCTCTTACTCTTGAAGATTCTAAATGAATCTGAATTTTTAAAAATCAACATTTAAAAAGACCTTGTCCTCCTCTTTTGAGCTCCTCAAAAGCTCTGCTCATACATTTTTTCTGCACAGGTCATACTTGTGTAACTGAGGTGCATGTTAGCACTATAGCCATTTGCACTGCTTAAGATAGCCTGTTAGCTTGCTGCAAAGCCCATTAACTCACTGCCTAGCCAGTTAGCTTGCTGCATCCTCTACTAGCCCTTTAGCTTTCTGTGTCACCTGTTGACCCGATGCGTTGGTGATGTTTCTATATGGAGCAGAGAAGACAAATCAAGTCTGTCCCTCTTTCGTTAAAAGCATGAAGTGAAGTGGGCGCATTTTGAAATCTCCAATAATCCGGGTAGCACAGAACCTTGCATGATGTATTCAGTTTGCAAACTTCACAAACTAATATGTTCTCAACGGACTCACCATCATCAGTAGAACACTGGACTACTGACAGCTGACCATTACATATTGCATTGGCTGTTTCATTTCTTAAGACCTACGCCTCAACAGCACCGGAGACACACAAAGCACATATATTTGTATGGCACCTTTTAGCAAAAGGCAATTCAAAGTGCTTTGACAATATATTGGAACAGAT